>CM022955.1:29086400-29686400 GCA_012931725.1 Litsea cubeba | reverse complement strand
AACCCAGTCCAAGATCTATGTGCTCAATCTCAGCCATCATGATCAGTAAAGCAATCTATCTAAAAGATAGAAACAACAATAAATAAGCAACAAATAAATTTACAACATGCAAGGAAGTAGATTATAACTTTGGAGCTCGGTTGTGCTCTAATAAAGAAGTTGTGTCTTTCTTTGATAATGAAACCCTTTCACTAATCAAATAGGAATCTCCAAGACCTCTTGATCTTCCACGCTATGACCCGTATCAGATTCTCCTTTTTCTCAAGAAGATGGTGGGATCTCCAAGAGAAAACTACTAGGAACTCTAGGGAGGAACTAGAAAGAGAACTAGAATAGGGAGAGGAGGAAGAGCATGTGCAACTATTGCACAAAAGGGCCTTGGGCGTGAATCCCTAGGCTAGGATAGATGCATGGACGTCCAAGCCCTCCTCTCCTCTATTTATAGCTTAAAAGCAATTAAGCCACCTCCTCTTTCTAATTGAAATAGAAGTCTCACTTCTCTAACAATTAGTAACTCTCTTCTATTACTAGTTAAGATATAAGTCTTACTTCCACAATAATTAGTAACTTACTATATCATAATTAGAAGTCTCACTTCAAATATAATTAGTAACTTTCTAATTCCTTTTCTAATTAAAATAGAAGTCTCACTTCTACTAAAATTAGTAAGTCTACTATTACCACTATTAGAAGTCTCACTTCAAATAGAAATAGTAACTTTCCTTTTAGAGTTCAACTAGAATTAGATACTTTCTAATAATTGGGCTAGCTGGGGACCACTAGGGATTCCTTAGAAAGCTGGCTCCAACTGGGACACGCAAGCCCACATCTCATGTGTAATCCGGGCCCACAGTTAATTGCAAATAACTCCACTATATAAATGCAATTGAACTCCAGTCTTAGGAATATTACATAGAAGACCCTAAACTTCCACATTACCACAAGTAGACCCCTCTATCAATATCTATGGATCAATTGGACCTGTCTTCCAAACTAGATCCATATCTTATTATCCTTGAGCCCCAATTAATTATAATGATCATAGGTACCTTTCCAATTAACTCTTAATCGGAATGGGTGCGCACTTACCAATGATAAATCCATTAATTGGCACAAGGGGATATTAGAGATAGATTCCATCTTGACCATTGAATGTTCCCACAGCTCTACTACCACATACCCAAATCACCGAGGTGTTGACCTACAGTTGGCCTCACTCATTGGTGACTCAAAGCAAATGAATAGATAGAAACTTGAGTTCATTAATGTCTCAGAATTGAGAGCCTATTGCTAGGGAATTATGAGAGCAGACCTTAAAGTAAAGACAGTGTTGATAAGGTGCTTCTCATGGTCCTTCAATACATCCAATGTACCAGCACTATGATCCAGAATCTTCCATTCTGATGATCGAGACAAATCACGCTATCTCATAGTGATCAAAGTGCTGCAACCTTGTCAGTATGAGATATCCAGTCTCATCACTGGTTGTGAAGATATTTAAGTATAAGATTTGTCACACATGTCTCTTGTATGTGGATCTCATCCATACACATGGGTTACATCTAATATACTTGTGGACCCCAGTTCATCTCATGAACCATCATGTCATTCGTATTGGTTATGTGCAAGTATATAATAAATTACCATTCATCTCATGAAAGGAAAGCATGAATATATGAATAAATAAAGAATTTAATCAATTTATTATATCATATACTGGATTGAGTCCATAAAACTAACACCGGCAACCCTGTGCATGGTCGCCGGCGACCATAGAGCTCCGGGTTTTCGGATTTCCCCCGGAGAGGCCCGTTTTCCATCTTTTTTCGTGTTTCGAAGCGTCCAACTCCTGTGATTTTCCAAAATCCATACATTTGAGGCGCTAAATCCTTCGGCATCCATCAAAATCAATGGTCCGTCTTCAAGAATATCAAAATCAATACTGGCCGTCAACCAGTCAACCAAAAAGTGTGCTTTCTACCCGATCGATCGAGAAATCGACAGGACAGATGGAACCAACCTGCTGTTGGCAATGTTGGAAATAGGGTGGGCCTCTAGGATAGGTTTCAAAACTTTTGACCCACTTGACGCAGGGATCAACTATCCAGAAGGCTATAAAACCCAATCCAAGATCTATGTCCTCAATCTCAATCATCATGATCAGGAAATACAATCTATCTAGAAGATAGAAACAGCAACTAACAAGCATCCATAATAATCTACAACATGCAAGGAAGTGGATTATACCTTTGGAGCTCGGTTGTGCTCTAATGGAGGAGTTGCGTCTTTCTTTGATGATGAAACGCTTTCACTAATCAAATAGGGATCTCTAAGACCTCTTGATCTTCCACGCTATGACCCGTATTAGATTCTCCTTTTCTCAAGAAGATGGTGGGATCTCCAAGAGAAAACTACTAGGAACTCTAGGGAGGAACTAGAAAGAGAACTAGAAGAGGGAGAGAGAGGAAAAACTCGAGCAACACTTGCTCTAGGGGACTTGGGCGTGAATCCCTAGGTGGACTTATGCATGGGATGTCCAAGGCCCTCTTCTCCTCTTATTTATAGCTTTTGCAAGCCCAACTTACTAATTTCCATTAGAAGTCTTACTTCCAAAAATTAGTAACTATCTCTTCTTAATTAAAATAGAAGTCTTACTTCCATTAATTAATTAGTAACTTACCATATCATAATTAGAAGTCTCACTTCAAATATGATTAGTAACTTTCCAATTCCTTTCTAATTAAAATAGAAGTCTCACTTCTACTAAAATTAGTAAGTCTGCTATTACCACTATTAGAAGTCTCACTTCAAATAGAAATAGTAACTTTCCTTTTAGAGTTCAACTAGAATTAGATACTTTCTAATAATTGGGCTAGCGTAGGGACCACTAGGGATTCCTTAGAAAGCTGGCTCCAACTGGGACTCGCGACCCCACATCTCATGTGTAATCCGGGCCCACAGTTAATTGCAAATAACTCCACTATATAAATGCAATTGAACTCCAGTCTTAGGAATATTACATAGAAGACCCTAAACTTCCACATTACCACAAGTAGACCCCTCTATCAATATCCATGGATCAATTGGACCTGTCTTCCAAACTTGATCCATATCTTATTATCCTTGAGCCCCAATTAATTATAATGATCATAGGTACCTTTCCAATTAACTCTTAATTGGAATGGGTGCGCACTTACCAATGATAAATCTATTAATTGGCAGAAGGGGATATTAGAGATAGATTCCTTCTTGACTATTGAATGTTCCCATAGCTCTACTACCATGTACCCAAATCACCGAGGTGTTGACCTACAGTTGGCCTCACTCATTGGTGACTCAAAGCAAATGAATAGATAGAAACTTGAGTTCATTAATGTCTCAGGATTGAGAGCCTATTGCTAGGGAATTATGAGAGCAGACCTTTAAAATAAAGACAGTGTTTATAAGGTGCTTCTCATGGTCCTTCAATACATCCAATGTACCAGCACTATGATCCAGAATCTTCCATTCTGATGATCGAGACAAATCACACTATCTCATAGTGATCAAAGTACTGCAACCTTATCAGTATGAGATGTCCAGTCTCATCACTGGTTGTGAATATATTTTAAGTATAAGATTTGTCATACATGTCTCCCATATGTGGATCTCATCCATACACATGTATTACATCTAATATACTTGTGGACCCCGGTTCATCTCATGAACCATCATGTCATTCGTATTGGTTATGTGCAAGTATATAATAAATCACCATTCATCTCATGAAAGGAAAGCATGAATATACTGATAAATAAAGAAATTAATCAATTTATTATATCATCTACTGGATTGAGTCCATAAAACTAACAGGCAATCAACGCCAAAAGTTACATGGTCATTCGATTTTGATCTACATGAAGATCCATCGATGATCATCGCTAGAAGAATCCCAAAAGACGTGGCACGGCCCGCGACTCTTTAACTGCTCGGAGACCACTTAATGCAATTAATTGGCTAGCTTTATTGCAGTCATTAATTCATTTCTTTGGACGGCCGAATCAAGAACAAGCATCCAGGAGTTACAAGCCAATTGATTCATGGTATTTAACCTATGAAACTCCTCCCACCATGTTGATTAAAGGCGACTAAATGCCCTCAACCTTCATCGGCCAATCAGAAGCCAAGGTCCAGGAGTTATGAAATAAAGAAATTAAATCTTGTAACTCCTCCCATTATGTGGCTTTAAAGCCCATAAACTCTCCTAAATGGCTACCAAAGGCCTATAAATAGGAGAGCATTCCAAAGAATTCCAGATCGGAAAAAATCACAAAAGATCCAGAGAAGACGACTTCCACAACACAGAACCCAGATCAGAAAAAAATACAAAAACTCTGCGAAAGTTCTGCACCAGCCACCACTCCAAGGTGACAAAAGTCCCTTGGGGGGTACCCCCCCAAGGTCCTTGCCTTCTCCTTCTGCCTCTAATAGCTTAGACGTGGCTTTTCAGCCCGTCTACTTAGCTTTTTATTAGATATAGGAACTCCTCTTGGCCTTTGTCCTCTAAAAATTTGAGGTTATAGCCAAGCCAAGCGAATCAAGAGCATCCTCTGTTCTCATCTGCATGGATGATGGCGAAGTCCACACATGGCTTGCGACCGTCAATCTGAACGAGTCCCCCACAATCTCCTGAGAAGTTAGATCCTCATTTTCTTGCTTTTCATTGTATTTATTATTTTTCTAAAAGAGACAAAAATCACAACTCTTGTCTTTCATTATTGATAAGAATTGTAAATCGGCTATAAACGCCAAAATCGGTTATAAATGCCAAAAAATCACCTTTCACGGCAAATCAAGAAAATATATCTTTTCTTAAATATATGTACAATGGAAAACTTGAAAGAAGTTGATTTCCTTTTTACTTGCGAAGGTCGATCTCCGGATCACCACCTACAATTCCAAGTAAAATAGAAAATCTGGCACACCCACATAAAAAAATGTTGATACCCGCTTTGCCACCAGTCACAAAAGGGTTCGACCCCATGGACTCTCACGTCCGCCGACCTCAGTAGAACTAGTACGCAGATGCGCGGTCCATCAAGCTGGCACACCCGGTGGGACTCGTTCATTTGAGAACACAATGCTTGGAAATGAAATATTTGCATATCATATCTTTTGCTCTATGCTTATACTTCTTTTCTGGATTCCTTGGCTACTTTCTAGTTGGTGGCCTATGTTGGATTTCGCATCTAAAAAATGAGATGGGATTTTTTAAAAATTTCTAATTCTTCGAATTTATTTCCACTCTTTCTCTTTTCAAAAAATAAAAATAAAAAAATCAAATTTCTCAGTTTGGACTCAAAATTGAGAAACTTTGATCCTCTCCTATCGTTCATCGTGCTTGCAAAAATATTGAGCCTGCTCGAGTAAGGATTTGGGCCATCGTTTCTCTTTGATGAGTTCATTAGAGTTCTAAAAGAAAAAAACAAAAAATTTAGATTTCTCAGTTTGGATTCAAAATTGAGAAACTTTGATCCTCTCCTATCGTTCATCGTGCTTGCAGAAATGTTGAACCTGTTTGACTAAGGTTTTGGGCCATCGTTTATCTTGGATGAGTTCATTAGAGATCTAAAAACAAAAAAAACAAAAAAAAAAACAAATTGCTCGGTTTGGATTCAAAATTGAGAAACTTTGATCCTCTCATTTCGTTCTTCGTGCATGCAGAAATGTTGAGCCTGTTCGAATAAGGTTTTGGGCCATCGTTTCTCTTCGATGAGTTCATTAGAGATCTTAAAAAAAATTCAAAAAAATCAAATTTCTCATTTTGGATTCAAAATTGAGAAACTTTGATCCTTTCCCTTTCGGGTGCTGGCGCTCGCGGAAATCGTTTAGCCCGCATTCGGATCAGGGATTGGGCCATCATTTCTCTTCGATGAGTCTATTTAAAAAAAAAAGAAGACATAGACCACTAGGGTTAAACCAATTGCATTCTTTGATCACGGTTGATTCAAGAAAAGCCTTGTTAAGAGTGTGTGGAGACAGCTTGACTGTTCTAGGCAAGGGTCTTCCAAACGGGTTCATTAAGTAATCCTACCCTTACCTGTGGGCAATTCTATCAATTGAGATTTCATAAGACCGGATTAGGAGGCCTATGTGTACTCTCTCATCTTTTAAATAAAAAAATCATTAAAATAAAAAAAATTCAAAATAAAAAATAAAAAAAATTTTAAAATAAGAAATTTTAAAATAAAATTAATAATTTTTTTAAAAAAATATATTGAAAAGAAATTAAAGAATTTTAAAAAAAATCTTGAAAAAAAAACTTCCGTCATTTTGGGTTCAGATTTGAGAAATTTTGGTCTCCTCCCTTCTGAGCACTAGCGCTTGCGGAAATCGTTGAGCCCGTGTTCAGATTGGAATGCCTTTTGCTCTCTTTGATGAACCCGATCTTGGCCTTTAAAAAAAAAATCTCGTCATTTTTGGATTCAGATTTGAGAAATTTTGGTCTCTTCCCTTCTGAGCACTTACGCTCGCAGAAATCGTTGAGTCCGTGTTTAGATTGGAATACCACTTGCTCTCTTTGATGAAACCAATCTTGACCTTTCAAAATAGAAAATGCCATCTCATAGATGCGATCTCCAAACATTTGTGCCTAGCAATACTGGTATGCCCTTTCAGGGTCTACTGTATTCGCGACCGGCACATTTGTAACTTCAACCTTATATTCTTCTTACCTCGAGCAAGCTTTGCTTCTCGATAAGTCGAATTTAGGTTCACAATTGCTTCTAGCAGTCACTCGGACGCTCATTCTGGGCTCACCATACTTGCGATCAGAACAATTGTACCATCTATGACCTTTTGCCTTCTTCATGTCGCTTGGGTCATGTAACTCGAGCGATTTGAAAAGATAAAACCATGCAACTTCCCATTTATGTTCATTATATTATTATGATTACTAATGGATGTGGTCTTGTTTCAAAAATTTTCAAAACTAACAATGGCAGCTTCCATGACCATTACTTTTGATGAGAACAAGCATCAGCTCATGCTTCAACAGAAGCAAACCACGCGCACCTACAAGCGCTGTCACGTCCCACGAACCCAATTAAAGAATAAACAGGATCTGGAGAGTGAATTTTAGGATTAATTAAAAATTTTGTCCTTTGGGCCCACGGATCGTAAGTCCACGGTGAGGATATAATATTTCAAGCCTCATGTTGTACAACAATATAGAGTTCATACAACTCTAGTCATATGAAATATCAAGCAATGAATAATAATTCTCTTTGATTATTTAAGTTGCAAGAAAGATATGAACAAAAACTAACCAAGAAGTTAAGATACTTCATTACATTAGCCAACCCAATAAATAAGGCCAATAAAAGAACAAGTTAATGAAAGTGAAAGTTCCAACGAGGAGTAAAAGAAAAGTAAATATCCTCATGTGACTCTCTAGTGCATGAAGTGATGACGCTACTCTACGTCATCGGCATGCCACTCTCGTGTCTCCTTACTAGTTGGAGATCCTCTGGGATCTCCACACCGGCCTGCTCCTCATAAAATAAGTCATCTGATGTGTCTGCACACCAAGGAACATAGTCAGCGACATGTTGAGCAATAGATAAGCAATGCATAATAAACATGACATGCATCAAATGTAGAATAATGACAAGTACATGATCAAATGAATACAAGGTAAGTGAAGCTAGGCAAATGATGTCATTCATGTACCCCATATGTCCTAACAGAGTACGTATGGAAGTTGGATCAACGATGCTTCTAAGGAAATCCCTTGGTGTACAATCATGTTAAGCATCTATTGGTTCAGTTCCATATGCATTCGGTTATACCATGTGAAATACACGAATACCTAGACAACTAATCGAATTCACACCAAGCTTTCAATCCCCATTAATGGTCAAGTGTGAGTAGGTTCATGGTTTCCAACATCTAAGGCCAAATCCTAGGTTAACAGTCTATTTTCTAATAAAAATGAATAGGATCATTATTCCAAGCATTTAAATCACTTTCCAACCTCCGATCAGGATAAAATCAGAACCATTGGATTCCACGTCTCAAGGGCTTTCCAGAGGTATATTATACATTCAAATCCAATGAGTGGATTAAAAGTTATGGTTATTCCAAAATGATCCATTTATATGTTCCTAAGGCTGACCGACACCGAGCCAACGAGCTGACCGACGTTCATTTTGCTCTCTGATTTTGGAACTGAGAACAGTGTCGGCTGACCGACGTGATGGTGTCGGCTGACCGATGTGAAGGTCTCGTGTTGGCTGACCGACGTTTTCAACAGGCCAAAATATGGCTCTCGGGTTTTCTGACCGACATGAGCTCGGCTGACCGACACCCTGATGTCGGTTGACCGACACCAAACCGACGGATAACCGATAGTACGGAATTCGTACGAGTTCAGGCCATTTCTGAATTCTTCCTTCCCAATTCATTTTCCTCCATTCTCAAGCCTTTCCAAAGGTTACAACCTGCATAAAATAGAGCCTCCTGCTCTCCCCAACAATCCATTTCATCCCATTCCATTCCATTCCATTGAATCAAATTAAACAAATTCTAAGCAACCTAATATCACCAATTTATTCAAAAGTCTAACCTAGTATATAATTTTCAATTAAAAATCAGAACAGGCTTGGAATTAAGGGGAAATCTATCAAGAATCATAGCCAATCAAATGAAAACAAACATAAATGCTAAAAATACAATGCATATCCACTTGCCTCAATGTCAGAAAAGATTGGAAATGGGCAAAACTCGAGGAGAAGCTTTTTTACCCCCTAAGTCACAATCTAACCCGAACAAATACAACCTAGAACGCAAAGGAGAAGAAAGAAAGGAAAAAGATCAAGATTGGGCTACATCTAAATCGAAAGGAAGATGATTAAAAAGATGAAGTTGAGAGAAATCTTACCAATTTGGTACCGGAAGAAGGAGGGGATCGCAAGGATGAAGATAAGCAGTTCCGATCGTGGAGTTGCTCTCTCTGGGCTAGAGTTTCGGGCTTGAAAAGAGAAGAGGAAGAAGAAGAGGCTGTGGTTGCTTTCGTTGCAGAGAACGAAAAAGGATTAGGGCTAATCCCTGATTTAGAAGATGAGAAATAGAGAAAAAGACTAATTTGCCCATTTAGTGGGTCCGGCGAAGGATGGACCACTTGAAGAGTTTCTGATTGTCGGATCGCGATGAGTCAAGAGATAAAAATGATCAGCGCGACGAAACCTTTCCAACAAACCCAAAAATCACGGTGTTTGGAATATTTTGGAAAAACACTCAATTTTTCCTAAATTGCAAACTACCCCCATGCTATGATCAAACGAACTCGGAATCGAACGAAACTACGCAGACACTAATCTAATGCTAAAAGAAACTCGCTTATGATCTAAACTCACTTAAATATTTAAAATACAATTAATTAAAATAATTAATAATAAATGGGTCAACGGGCCGGGTTTTGGGCCCAACTGACCTAATAAGGTCACGGACCTTACAACTCTCACAAATAAAAAGTGATTTGGTCCCCCAAATGCCTAAACATACCTCATCTGGAAAAAGATAAGGGTACGCCTTCAGAATCTGATCCTTCGGCTCCCACGTAGCTTCCTCCGGACTATGGTTCTCCCATTGTACCTTAACCCACTGGATGGTCTTAGTACGCAATATTATCTCCTTAGTGTCAATTATCTGCGCTAGCCGCTCTACATAGGTGACATCTGCCTGAAGCTGAAGTGGCTTGTGCTGTAACACGTGAGTAGGATCCGGAATATACTTGTGAAGCATTGAAACATGGAAAACGTCGTGCACACCGGCTAACTCTGGCGGTAGCATTAAACGATAAGCCACGTCTCCAATCCTACTCTTGATCTCAAACGGTCCCACAAACCACTTGGCAAGCTTCCCAATCTGCCCGAATCTAATAACACCTCTCATTGGAGACACTTTCAGGAAAACTATATCCCCCACTTGGAAGTCTAAAGGTCTCCGTCTCTTGTCTGCATAGCTCTTCTGACGATCACGGGACTCCTTCATTCACATCTGAACAACCCTAACATTCTCACTGGAATCAGCAATCTCTGAAGGGTCATGAAAACTCCGAACTCCTACTTCCTCCCAACATGCCGGAGTCCTGCATCTCCTTCCGTACAATGCCTCAAATGGTGCCATACCAATACTTGAGTGATAACTGTTATTGTAGGCAAACTCACACAGAAACAAACTCTCATCCCAACTCTCCTTGAAATCCAAAACACATGCTCTGAGGAGATCTTCTAATGTCTGAATGGTACGCTCTGACGTCCATCTGTCTGAAGGTGGTAAGCTATTCTGAATTTCAACTGAGTACCCATAAATGACTGGAAAGTAGACCGAAACCAAGAGACAAACTTAGTGTCTCGATCGGACACTATGGACTTAGGCACTCCATGCAACTTGACTATATTGTCTCTGTACATCTTAGTCATCTTATCCATAAACTATCCAGTCTTGAATGGCAAAAAATGTGCTGACTTAGTCAATCTATCCACAATCACCCAAATAGCATCATTGCCTTTCTTGGTGTTCGACAATCCTGACACGAAATCCATGGTGATATTCTCCCATTTCCACTGTGGAATCTCCAATGGGTGAAGCAAACCAGGAGGCTTTTTGTGCTCTGCCTTAATCTGCTAACAAGTCATACACCGGGAGATGAATTCTGCAATCTCTTTCTTCATTTCACCCACCAATAGTGATTCTTCAGATTCTGATACATCTTTGTACTCCCTGGGTGAATAGAATATCTGGTGTGGTGTGCATCTGTCATCGATTCTGACTTGATGTCCTGAACATCCGGCACACACAACCTATCCTTGCAATATAGAACTCCATCAATCAATCTAAACTCTGGCTCATCATCCACATGATCAATGATTCTCTGCAACTCTGGGTCATCCTTCTGAACTTCCTTGATTTTGTTCACTATCTCAGGCTACCAAACTCCCATAGTAGCAACTAGGACTTTCTCGTTGACGGGCCGGACTTCTACGTCCATGTCTCTGAATTGCTCCATCCATCTCCATTCAGGCATTATACATCCACTGAATGCTGCCTTCCTACTGAGAGCATCTGCTACTACATTCACCTTCCCAGGATGATACTTGATTGGAAAGTCATAATCCTTTATGTACTACATCCATCTCCTCTATCTGTTATTCAGATCACCCTGTGTAAACAGGTATTACAGACTCTTGTGATCTGTATGCACCTCAAATCTCTCACCATACAAATAATGCCTCCACAACTTCAATGCAAACACCACTGCTGCTAATTCCAAATCATGTGTGGCATACTTCTTCTCATGATCTATCAATTGCCTCGACCCATAATGTATCATTTTCTCATGCTGTATGAGAACACATCCCAAACCAATCCTTGATGCGTCTGTGAAAATCACAAATCCTCCACTTCCAGCGGGTAAAGCGAGTATGGGTGCTGTAGTCAATCTGGTCTTCAGCTCTTGGAAAATCTTTTCACACCCTTCTGTCCATACAAATGGAATATCTTTCCTCGTCAACTTAGTTAACGGAGATGTTATAGTAGAGAATCCTTTCACAAACCTTCTGTAGTAACCTGTAAGTCCAAGAAAACTGCGAATCTCCGCTACATTCCACGGGCTACTCCAGTTTACAACTGCTGCAATCTTCTTAGGATCCACTATTAGTCCTTCCTTAGAGATAATGTGGCCCAAAAATGCCACTTGCTCTAACCAAAACTCACATTTGCTCAACTTAGCATATAGTTGGTTCTCCCTCAAAAGCTGGAAAGATGTTCTTAATTGATGTTCATGCTCCTCCTTGGTCTTCGAGTACACCAACACATCATCTATGAAGACAACTACAAACTGATCTAAGAAAGGAGCAAATGCCTTGTTCATCAATGCCATAAAAACTGCTGGAGCGTTCGTCAACCCGAAAGGCATTACGAGAAACTCAAAATGGCCATATCTTGTCCGGAATGTTGTCTTAGGAACATCCTCCTTTCTGACTCGCAACTGATGGTAACCGGAACGCAGATCTATCTTTGAAAAGAATTGGGCTCCCTGCAATTGATCGAATAGCTCATCGATCCTCTGTAACGGGCACTTATTTTTAACAGTCACCTGATTCAACTTCTGTAGTCAATACACATCCTCATAGTCCCGTCCTTCTTCACAAATATCACCGGAGCTCCCCACGGTGAAACACTGGGCCTGATGAAATCCTTATCCAAAAGATCTCCAATCTGAGTCTTCAACTCCTTCAATTCTGCTGGTGCCATCCTATAAGGGGCCTTCGAAATAGGTGTCGTCCCTGGCTGCAATTCTATCGTGAAATCTAACACACGGATAGGTGGCAAACAAAGAATCTCATCCGAAAACACATCCAGGAATTCTCGCACCACTGGAATCTGATCAACAGACTTGGACTCCTTATCTTCCGCAATAAATGCGATAAAGCCTTTGCAACCGCTCCTTATCAACCGCTCTGCCTTCAATGCAGAAATCATCCGAGTGGAGATGGGCTTTTCAGCTCCAATGAACTCAAAACTACGGTCTGCACTCTGCAACTTCACGTCTTGTTAAAACAATCTAATACCACTCGGTTCGCTGCTAACCAATCCATACCAAGTATCACATCAAACTCCGCCATTGGTAAGATGATCAAACTGACGGTCAGCTTAACTTCTCCAATCTGAATACTACACCTAGGGTAGATAACATTACAAGCTACATGTCTACCTACAGGGGTGGCTACTATCAAATCATATGGTAGTATATCCTTATCCTCCCCCAAATGCAGTGCAAAAGCTGGTGCAACAAACGAGTGTGTGGATCTAGGATCAAATAGGAACTTTAGCATCAAATGCACAAAACTAAAAGTGTACCTTCTATGACATTCCTTGCAGCCTCTGCTTCCTCATGTGTCAGAGCATACGCTCTCCCTGCTTGCTGGGGATGCTGCTGTTGATACTACTGCGGTGGTCTCTGGCCACGACCCTGGAATCTGGGTGCTGGGGGTCTCTGCTGATATCGCGGCTGAGGTACTGGAGGACGCTGATATGGTGGCTGAGGTGGTCGGACAATCATCTGCTGCTGCTGCTGCTGTGGCCTAGCCTGTCCAGGAGGCATCTGTCTCAATGGCTATGCAGGATGTGGTGGCCTGGGCGTCGGAGCTGGAAATGCAAGTGGTGCCACTCCTATCATTCCTGGGCAATTGCGAACCTTATGTCCTGGGTCTCCACAATGTTGACACCAAAAATGTCACTTTGCCTCTTCAAGATCCAAAGAGCTACATGAAGTCGCAACCTGCCATAAATAGGCAATGCTGCTTCCAAAAATCAAATCTTGTCAGAATCAAACAAAAACTGCAAGATTCTTCCAGACAGCCAAAAGAGGAGTACACAAGAAGTTTCGGGCCATTTCAAAATCATTTGGCCTAACTTCGCTTCTCCGACAGCCGAAAAGGAGCTCTCGGCGGCAAAAGCATCGGAGACACCAAAATCTTCGATCAGGGCCGATGGATGGTCTCAAAATACTTCCAAAAGGCTCCACGTCAAGTTCCGAGTCAAACCGACAACGTTTGACCCTACATCAACCCTCGAACAGCTAAATCAAGCCTCTCGGCGGCGAGAACCACCGAGGCCATTACTCATCAGATAGAGCACATGGACGGCTTCAAAATGCTTATAAAGGGCTACACGTCAAATTTCAGGTCATTTCCACAACATTTGACCATAGTTTGACGCTCGGAAGCCAAATCAGGCCTCTCGGCGGCAAAGCTCTCCGGGACCATAGTTTCCAAGACAGAGCCTATGGATCATCTTAAAATGACACCAATAGGTTCCCTGCCAAATTTCAAGTCAATCGGACATCGGTTGACCGCACATCAAACCGCGACATCTTCATCGCGACAAAAAGCAAGTCTACTAGTGATAGGACCCCAAACGGCTTCAAAACTCAAACAAAAGCCTATGGTTGGTCTTATTTATTGCTCAGGAGGCTTCACACTAAATTTCAGGTCATTCCGACATCGTTTGACCCAGTTTCAGCTTCTGACGGAAAATCGGCAGCTCTGCGCGACAAAGTCTTCGGCTTTCTCAGGAAATTGGAAACTTTGCAAAATAAAATGCAAGGATTCTCATCAGGTTTCCTACAAAGAAATCAGGCCAATAAATGGTCAAAATGTCAAGGAAAAATACAGAAGGAAAAATAATCAAAAAACAGCAAAACCGGACACAAAACGGGACACAAAGGGGGGAAACCCCCCCAGGGTCGCAGACCCCTGCGACCCTGGCCCAGGGTCGCCGGCGACCTTGGAGCCCGGGGTCGCCGGGAAGGCCCCGGAAACCCCGGTTTTCGCCGTTTTTTCGCGATTCGAAGAGCCCAGCTTCTGGTACTTTCCAAAATTCATGCTTTTGAGACGCCAAGTCCTCTGACATCCGTCCAAAACACGGGTTAATCATCAAGAGTATCGAAAACAATATTGATCGCCACCCGGTCAACCAAAAGAAGTGTGCTTTCTACCCGACCGATCGAGAAATCGACAGGACAGATGGCACCGACCTGCTGTTGGCAACAAACACCTGAAATTACATGGTCATCTGATGTCGATCTACATGAAGATCCATCGATGATCATCGACAGAAGAATCCCAAAAGACGTGGCACGGCCCGCGACTCTTCAGCTGCTCGGCGACCACTTAATGCGATTAATTGACTAGCTTTATTACAGTCATTAATCCATTTCTTTGGCGGCCCAATCAGAAGCAAGCATTCGGGAGTTACAAGTCAAGAGAGTCATGGCATTTAACCCATGAAACTCCTCCCATCATGGCGATTAAAGGCGATTAAATGCCCTCAATCTCCTCCGGCAAATCAGAAGCCAAGAAAAAGGAGTTACAAAATAAAGAATTCAATTCTGTAACTCCTCCCTTTATGTAGCTTTATGACAATCAAAGCTCATAAACCCTCCTAAATGGCCACCTGAAAGCCTATAAATAGGAGAGCTCTCCAAGAAGAAAACAAACACAGATCATCAGAAAAAAGCACAAACACACAGACAGACAGAAGCACAGAAATCCAGAGAAAGGAAAAAGAGAGAAAACTCTGCGGAAGTTCTACACCGGCCACCGCAACAAGGTGACAAAAGTCCCTTGGGGGTACCCCCCCCAAGGTCCTTGCCTTCTCCTTCTGCCGCCAATGGCTTAGATGTGGCTTTTCAGCCCGTCTACTCGGCTTTTCATTGGACATAGGACCTTCTTTTGGTCTTTGTTCTCTAAAAACCTGAGGTTATAGCCAAGCCAAGCGAATCAATAGCATCCTCTGTTCTCATCTGCATGGATGATGGCGAAGCCCACATATGGCTTGCGACCGTCAATCTAAACGGGTCCCCCACAATCTCCTGAGAAGTTAGATCCTCCTTTTCTTGCTTTTCATTGTAGTTTGTATTTTTTTTAAAAGAGACAAAAAATCACAACTCTTGTCTTTCATTATTGATAAGGATTGTAAATCGGCTATAAACGCCAAAATCGGCTATAAACGCCAAAAATCGGCTATAAACGCCAAAATCGGCTATAAATGCCAAAAAAAATCGCCTTTCACGGCAAATCAAGAAAATGTCTCTTTTCTTAAATATATGTGCAATGGAAAACTTGAAAGAAGTTGATTTCCTTTTTACTTGCGAAGGTTGATCTCCGGATCACCACTTGCAATTCCAAGTAAAAATAGAAAATCTAGCACACCCACACAAAAAAAAAGAAATGTTGATGCACGCCCCTGCCCCCTGGTTACGAAAGGGTCGGAACCAAACGGACTCCCACGTCCGCCGACCTCGGTAGGAATCGAGCATTGGAGCGCGGTCCATCACACAATGGAAACACGCTCCAGACTGCTTCCTACAATCACGGCCAAAATGATTCCCTTCACAATGAATGCAAGTGACTCGATGTGGCTGTTGTCGGAGCGTAGGCTCGAATCATAGCCTTTTAGGTGCCGGCTGCTGATACAACAGGGACGAAGAACCCTGTGACATGTGCTGAGGTATCAATGCTAATATCCTCTGCTGCTCCAAAACAATCACATCTTTCAGGGACTCCTCTGCCCAATATGCTTCCTTGACTACATCATCATAATCGGTCAACCTGTTGCACTGAACTTACATCTTGATGTCTGCTTGCAGTCCCTTGATAAACCTCCGAACTCTCTCTGATTCAGGCTTAATCAGACTCTCAGCAAACCTGGATAGATGGGTGAAGGCGATCTCATAATCTTGTACTAGTAAATCACCCTGTACTTGTCTCTCAAACTCCTCCATCTTCTGGTCTCTATAGTGCTCTGGGATGAATTTCTTCTGAAATTGCTCAGTGAAGGTCTTCCAAGCTACATCTTCAGCGATTACCTTATATGGATGCTTGACGGTCTTCCACCATCTCTCTGCTGCCCCACGAAACATGTGAGCTGCAAGCTGCACCTACTGGATACCTGTACACCGAAACACTTCGTAGATTTTCACCATCTGTACTACACACTCATTTGCAACAGCGGGGTCCTCAATACCATGGAACTCAGGTGGGAATCTCCTCTTGAATTTATCAACCAATTCGTTTAGATCATACTCTTTTGCCCGTGGCTGGCCCACTTTTTGCACTACCTCAAGCATTTGAGCTTGGAACACAGCCTGGTCCTCATTCTGCTTATGGCTCTGCTAAGCCATATCTTTCTGGGACTGGATAAAGGCTGCCATGAATTGGTGGAATAGATTCTCAGCACCATTCTGAGAATTACTACTCTCGCCTTGGGTATTATGTCTACAAGCCATGATCCTGTAAAATATTCAAAGTTAGTTTCTATATGCCCCAAGCTAACAAACAATACTAGAAAATAAAACTAAGAGATCAACCTACTGAATAACGAAATCCTCACACGCGTCCTATGGCTTCTTCAATTTTTACCATGAGAAACCATCCACTTCTCTGATACCATTCATGTCACGTCCCCCGAACCCGATTAAAGAATAAACCGGATCCGGAGAGTGAGATTTAGGACTAATTAAAAATTTTATCCTTTGGGCCCACGGATCGTAAGTCCGCGGTGAGGATATAATATTTCAAGCCTCATGTAGTACAAAAATGTAGAGTTCATACAACTCTAGTCATATGGAATATCAAGCAATGAATAATAATTCTCTCTGATTATTTAAGTTGCAAGAAAGATATGAACAAAAACTAACCAAGAAGTTAAGACACTTCATTACATTGGCCAACCCAATAAATAAGGCCAATAAAAGAACAAGTCAATGAAAGTGAAAGTTTTAATGAGGAGTAAAAGAAAAGTAAATATCCCCATGTGACTCTCTAGTGACGGAAGTGATGATGCTACTCTACGTCATCGGCACGCCACTCTCGTGCCTCCTCTGCTGGTTGGAGATCCTTTAGGATCTCCTCACCGGCCTGTTCCTCATAGAAGAAGTCACCTGATGTGTCTGCACACCAAGGAACATAGTCAACGACATGTTGAGCAATAGATAAGCAATGCATAATAAACATGACATGCATCAAATGTAGAATAATGGCAAGTACATGATCATATGAATACAAGGTAAGCGAAGCTAGGCAAATGATGTCATTCCTGTACCCCACATGTCCTAACAGAGTACGTATGGAAGTTGGATCAACAATGCTTCTAAGGATATCCCTTGGTGTACAATCATGCTAAGCATCTATTGGCTCAGTTCCATATGCATTCAGTTATACAATGTGAAATACACGAATACCTAGACAACTAATTGAATTCACACCAAGCCAAGTGTTTCGATTTCAATCCCCATTAATGGTCAAGTGTGAGTAGGTCTATGGTTTCCAACATCTAAGGCCAAATCCTAGGTTAACAGTCTATTTTCCAATAAAAATGAATAGGATCATTAATCCAAGAATTTACATCACTTTCCAACCCCGATCATGAAGAAATCGCAACCATTGGATTCTACATCTCAAGGGCTTTCCAACGGTATATTATACGTAGAAATCCAACGGGTGGATTAAAAGTTATGGGTATTCCAAAATGATCCATTTATATGTTCCTACGGCTGACCGACATGATGGATGTCGGCTGACCGACACCGAACCGACGAGCTGACCGACGTTCATTTCGTTCTCTGGTTTTGGAAACGAGAACAGTGTCGGCTGACCGACGTGAAGGTGTCGGCTGACAGACGTTCAATAGGCCAAAATATGGCTCTCGGGTTTTCTGACCGACATGAGCTCGGGCGACCGACACCCTGATGTCGGTTGACCGACACCGAACCGACGACTAACCGACAGTACAAAATTCGTACTGGTTCAGGCCATTTCTGGACTCTTCCTTCCTAATTTGTTTTCCTCCATTCCCAAGCCTTTCCAAAGGCTACAACCTACATAAAATAGAGCCTCCTGCCCTCCCAAATAATCCATTCCATCCCATTCCATTCCATTGAATCAAATTAAATAAATTCTAAACAACCTAATATCACCAATTTATTCAAAAGTCTAACCTAGCATATAATTTCCAATTAAAAATCAGAACATGCTTGGAATTAAGGGGAAATCTATCAAGAATCATAGCCAATCAAATGAAAACAAACAAACATGATAAAAATACAATGCATATCTACTCGCCTCAATGTCAGAAAAGATCGGAAATGGGCAAAACTCGAGGAGAAGTTTTTCTACCCCAAAAGTCACAATCTAACCCGAATAAATACAACCTAGAACGCAAAAAAGAAGAAAGAAAGTAAAAAGATCAAGATTGGGCTACATCTAAACCGAAAGGAAGATGATTGAAAAGATGAAGTTGAGAGAAATCTTACCAATTTGGTACCGGAAGAAAGAGGGGATCGCAAGGATGAAGATAAGCGGTTCGGATCGTAGAGTTGATCTCTCTGGGCTAGAGTTTCGGGCTTGAAAAGAGAAGAGGAAGAAGAAGAGGCTGTGGTTGCTTTTGTTGCAAAGAATGAATAAGGATTAGGGCTAATCCCTGATTTAGAAGAAGAGAAAGAGAGAAAAAGACTAATTTGCCCATTTAGCGGGTCCGGTGAACGATGGGCCACTTGAAGGGTTTCTGATCGTCGGATCGCGACGAGTCAAGGGACAAAAATGATCAGTGCGATGAAACCTTTCCAACAAACCCAAAAATCACGGCATTTGGAATATTTTGGAAAAACTCAATTTTTCCTAAATTGCAAACTACCCCCTTGTTATGATCAAACGAACTCGGAATCGAACGAAACTGCGCAGACACTAATCTAATGCTAAAAAAAACTCGCTTATGATCTAAACTCACTTAAATATCTAAAATATAATTAATTCAAATAATAAATAATAAATGGGTCAAGGGGCCGGGTTTTGGGCCCAACTGACCCAATAAGGTCACGGACCTTACAAGCGCCCTGTCAGCTGCCGAAGCATCAACCCCCTCGGCAACTCTCTGAAATCCGGGTCGACCTCGACTCCCCGGACTATTGTCTTTGGGACGCTGGGACCATTCCCACTTCCCGAAGAGCAAACTGCTCGTTCCAAGAAGCAGAAGCTCGCCTCCCAACGTGTCACTACCATGACACCAAAGGCAAGCACCAAAAAGCCTGAAGCCCGTGGCACCCCCACGAAGCCTCGACCTGCAAGCAACCACGTCTATCCCAAGACTTGGTCCCCAACACCTTCACCAAAACAAAGAAGGTCCCAAACATCCACCGAGCCAGCATACATGGCCCCACCCAAGGAGAACCAGCTCTACCCTCTTGCCTACATAAAAGAGGAGAGACCCATCTCCAACCTGACTCCCAAGTCAACCCAGCATGAGCCGGCTTGTTCCTACAAGCCCAAAATCAAGTCATGCATCACAAGGCCTCTGCAAGCACCTACCAAGGTCTACAATCCTTCGGTTCGACCCTTCACATCTACAGGGGCCGAACTTGAAAAATTCAAAGCTTCGTTGTAACAGGCGAAGGACCAAGTTCGCATCCTATCCTTGCCTAGCTACAAAGAAGACAGGCTTGGCTGCTGCACACGAGGGAGCACATACTTCATTGTCAAAGCCCAGCCAGAACTGACCGAAGCTCAAATTGCTCGTCGTATACGCCGCCGCGCATAGAATCTACAAAAGAGACTAGAGAAGCAAATGACCCAGCCTCCTACACTTCAAGTCTCTCACAAATGGGTCGAAAAAGAAAGACCCAACCAAGTTGTTGCTGTCCATATGGTTGGAAAAACCTGAAAACGCCGAAAGTCAGGATCCAAAATCCATGTCCGACGTCCGGTGACCTGCAGCGTCTCCAGGACAAGAAGACATCCTGAAGAATCCCCTGCTCCTTCAAGCCAAGGATGGTAGAGTGATCCTTCCTCAAGCTCTTCATCAAAAAGAATGAGCCCCAGCTCAGTCATAAGGACAATTTCTTCGTTCGAGTCTCGAGGGATGAACGTCATGGCTACAAATTCTAAGCCACCACCTCGCAATCCACCTCAAGATGATGCGCTCACACACATCCAGCAGTTTGAACAAGGCCAACAGAGGATTGAAACTCTGATGGAAAACCTTCTCCTCGGCTTCCAAAATCAGGTGAACCATGAACCTCCTCCGAATCATCAAGATGATGAGGTAAATGGAGAAGAAAATGAGTCACGCGCCCTCACCAAAAAGGACGTAGACAGTATCCTCGCAAAAGCTAAAGAAGATGATATACTCAAAGAGCATTGGATCAAACCACCATACCCCTTATGGATGGACTCGGTCTCATTCCCTACAAAATTCAAGCTCCATACCCCTTATGGATGGACTCGGTCTCATTCCCTTCAAAATTCAAGCATCCTTCTCTCCAAACATATACGGGGAAAGGATCAGCCAGACAACACGTCATCCACTTCAAGATCTTGACGGGAGCTATCGCGGATCAAGATGCACTCAAGATCCGCCTCTGTACAAGTACCCTAAAAGGTATGGCCTTTGATTGGCACTCCACCTTGCCGGAGGACTCGATCCAAAATTGGGCCATGGTAGAGACACGCTTCCTAACTCACTTCAAAGGTGAGGATCATCCTGCTGCTATGGCTCAACTTTGTAGCCTAAAACAGGGGGAGAATGAGTCAACATACGACTTCATTCACAAGTGGAAAGCAATCGCATACAAATGCTCTAATGTATTGCCACAAGCGTCGCTAGTCGACATCTGCCGAAACAACATGAGAGCTAGAATCTGCTCCATGATCATCGGCAACAAATCAAAGAACCTGGGAGAACTCCTAGAACTTCCATGGAAGCTGAAACGGTGATTAAAGACCTCAACAGTCAGAAACCATCAAGAAAATAGCCAACCGCCATTGCAACCGTAAAGCCAAAGAAAAGAGATGTCCTCCATGTGCAAACCAAGTCAGCTCCTCAGCCAGCAAAGAAAGCTGAAAACAAAGCTGCAGGTAAGTGACCTGAACTCTCTGATGCCTTCAAAGAGCGAGTAGAAAAGAAATACCCGTTCGATGAAGATGTTGATGAAATTTTTGAGGCTCTTGGCAAACGGCAAGCTCACCTTGCCTGAACCCAAAAGATCGGGAGATGTTGGCAAAACCAACGATCCTCGGTACTGTCCATACCACCAGACGATCTCACATCCTCTCAATCAATGCTTCGTTGTGAGGGAGAAAATAAATGACTTGTGGAAAAACGGATTCATCACCTTTGACAAAAACTATGGGTCTGCCTCTGTCAACATGGTGTCATGTGGACAAGCACCAAAATCACCAAAGAAGAAGATCACTACTTCTTTCAAGGTGATAAACAGAATTGAGGCATCCGAAGAGCTGGTTCCTTACCTGACACCAGACAGACAACCCATATGGTTACATCCCGATCTCCTAGAAGATGTAAACTGGGATATCATGAAAACAAAGCCAACAGCTCAACAGTGAAGGCAGGCTAGGAAACATCTCCTCAAGCTCAAACGACAAGAGAAGACCCAGCCAAAAAAAGAAGTCCAAAAAAAAGCAGAGGCCTCCTCTACCGCTTCATTGGGGCAACAAAAACGTCCCTTCTAGAGACTTCAAAGGGGGTAAGAAAATTCACTCTTAGTGATTTCATACCACCTCGATTCAAAGAAAAAGCCACGCAGGGGGCATCGTACTCTTGCAACTCATTAGTTGGGTTCTCCATTGATGGATACGAGTCCAGCGACACCGATGATGGATTCGAATCCAACTACACCGATGAGTGGGAGGAATCCCTTGAAACAGGAGAATATCTCTCCGATGAAGAATGGGTTCTTGAAACTCACCTTATGCCAGTAATCTGGTATAACCCCTTATAGCCACAAAGATCCTGGTCTGATGATGAAGAAGACTAAGAGGTTGTACAAGAAAATGTTGTCGACCCAGTACCCGTCATTGCTCCAGTGGAAATCAACCATGTTAAACCACAAAGAGCAGACGAAGAAGAAGATTTGGCTCCCATGCCTGATCTTGAAGAACATGCAAGGATCTTGCAGCATCTCGCTCTAGAACAAGAGTAAGACTGCATTAATGAGCTTTCTCGCAATCCAGAGCCTGAAGTCCCTGAAGACCATCAATTACATCCTCCCTTTACTCCTGAAAATGGAGAAAATTGCTGGATAGATGATCCTCTTACATCCAAGGATGAATCTGACTCCGAACAGGCAACTTCTCCTATTAGAGCTTCCTGTAATGTGATAATTTGGGATTATAGCTCTTCCGAAGCATCGTCTGATGAAATCACTTACACTCCGGCGACACCTAGCAATGTATCCTCTGGAGCTACCTCGTCTCACGTGACTTTCACAGAGATGGCACCCTCTCAGGTTTCTTCTCCTGAGACCGTGACTTCAGAGCTCACACCCTTTCTGACTGAAGAATTCCTAGCTGTTGATGCTTGGGACATTGAATTGGTCAATGAAGAAGAAAGGTTACCGGATGCTGTTCAGGACTTGTTTCTGAAAAAGGCTCCGTGCAACACAATCACTGAGGATGGCAACTCTGTTGCAGATACATTCTCAGTAAATGAAAAACGACAGCCTCTTGATCCTGAAGACAATCTTCTAAACGAAGACCCTTCTCAAGAAGCTCTCAAAGTTGGTAGAGGCCCCCACTCTGGCCGGGACTACCACAAGAATTACAACCAATCTTCCTGTAAGGTCCGTGACCTTACTGGGTCAGTTGGGCCCAATATCAAGCCCTGACCCGTTTAATTTACTATTATTGTATTTAATTGTATTTTTTATATTTAAGTGGGTTTAGATCACAAGCGAGTTTCTTTTTGCATTAGAATAGTGTCTACGAAGTTTTGTTCGATTCCGAGTTCATTTGATCATAGCAAGGGGGTAGTTTGCAAATTAGGGAAAATTGAGTGTTTTCCGAAATATTTTAAACGCCATGATTTTTGGGTTCGTTGGAAACGTCTCGTCGCGCTGATCATTTTTGTCACGTGACTCGTCGCGATCCGACGATCAGAAACCCTTCAAGTGTTCATTCCTTCACCGGACCCACTAAATGGGCAAATTTGTCTTTTTCTCTCTCTTCTTCTTAATAGGGATTAACCCCAATCAATCTCTTCGTTACCTCTGCAACTAAACGAGAGCAGCATCACCCTTTCTTCTTCCTCTTCTCTTTTCAAGCCCGGAGAGATTAACTCCGTGATCCGAACTGCTTATTTTCATCCTTGCGATCCCCTCTTTCTTCCGGTACCAAATTGGTAAGATTTCTCTCAACTTCATCTTTGCAATCATCTTCTTTTCAGTTTAGATGTAGCCCAATCTTCATCTTTTTCCTTTCTTTCTTCTCCTTTGCTTTCTAGGTTGTATTTGTTAGGGTTAGATTGTGGATTTGGGGGTAGAAAGGCTTCTCCTCAAGTTTCACCCAATTTCTATCTTCTTCTTGGTTGAGGCAAGTAGATATAAATTTTATATATAAACATGTGTGTATGGTTTTCTATTGATTGCAATGGTTTCTTGTTAGAATACCCAAATTCCAAGCTGTGGTTATGTTTCGATTTGGGATTTATTTGATAGATTAGGATTTGGAAATATTTGGTTTGAATTAATAGTAAAAATAGTAGCTTTGGAGGTTTTTAAATTGATGGAATGGAATGGAATGAATGGATGGAATGGAATGATGGGGAGAGCAGGAGGCCCTATTTTATGCAGGTTGTAGCCTTTGAACAGGCTTGGGAATGGAGGAAAACGAATTGGGAAGGAAGAGTTTAGAAATGGCCTGAACCTGTACGAATCCCGTACTGTTGGTTAGCTCTCGGCTCGGTGCTGGTCAACCGACATCAGGGTGTCAATCAGCCGAGCCTTGTGTCGGTCAGAAAACCAGAGAGCCATATTTTGGCTTTTTGAATGTCGGTCAGCCGATAACTTATCAGTCAGCCGACATCATTATGTCGGTCAGCCGACATCAGCTAGGTCAGAAAACCCGAGAGTCACATTTTGACATGTTGAATGTCGGTCAGCCGACATCGTCATGTCGGTTAGCTGATACTGATGGTTGCGGTTAGCATAAGGCTAACCGAGGGTTAACCAAAATTTGCCATTTTGCCTGGTTGTTCCGGACTAAGATTGAAACTTAGGATTTTGGACTTAGATGCTGGAAACCTTTAACCTACTATCACATGACCATAAATGAGATTAAAATTGAAACACGTGGCTTGGTGTGAATTCGATGGGTTGTCTAGGTATTCGTGTATTACATATGATAACCGAATACGTATGGAACTGAATCGTCCGATACTTAACATGATTGTACACCAAGGGATTTTCCTAAGAGTATCATCGATCCAAATTCAACATGTACTTTGTTATAACTGGTGGAATACATGGATGACACCATTTACCTAGGATTGGATTGTAATTCCTCCTTGATTTATGATTTGTATCCGTTGATATTATCCCTTGCACACTCTCTTAACATAAAATACTTAACTAATTATGAAACATAAATTCTTATAGAATTTAGGACTTGGACCTGACTTAGAATGTACTTAGAGGAACCCGCGTCATGTATTATAAACATGACTGGCTAGTAATGAAAAGGGATTATCACGTGGTTTGTTTGTCTTGTATTGTCTTGAAGGAGATAATCCCTATGATCTTGTCTTGTACATGGAACTAGCCAGACTTGTTTGTCTTGTTGTCCTCGTGTCAAAACCAATTTATTATTTTTGCATGTCATGGCCATCTGCAGTTTGGGGTTTTAATGACGAACCGGTTAATCGGTTGTCGGGGTGGGCAGTCGGCGTTGGACGGCGTCCATGGCATTGAATAGCTGGGAGCGGGCTTGGACCGTGCTGCTATTCCCAAGACCGAGAGCTTGTATCCTACTGGATCCGAACTTTGGTATCAGTAGTTTTGTATGGATTGTTACTGGTACCCCGGGAGGTGGCTTGGACATCCTCAGAGTCTCCCTCTTGTTTCTTGTCTTGCATTGCATAGGTAGTGGTTATTGCTAGATGATTGCTAGGATTCTTTTATTGTTTCTATTGATTAATATTCTCGCTTTATGCCTAGCTTCGATCCTTGTATTCACATGATTAACATACCTGTTATTACTATATACTTGATACATGTCATGTTTATTATGCTTTGCTTATCTATTGCTCAACATGTCGTTGACTCTGTTCCTTGGTGTGCAGACACATCTGGTGACTTCTATTATGAGGAGTAGGCTGGTGAGGAGATCCCAGAGGATCTCCAACCAGCAGAGGAGGCACGAGAGTGGCGTGTCAATGACGTAGAGTAGAGTATTCTTACCTGGCACTAGAAAGTCACATAGGGGATACTCATTAGATTTATTTACTCCTCTTTTATTCCTCGTTGAACTTTCACATTCATTGACTTGTTCTTTTATTGGCCTTATTATTTGGGTTGGCCAGTGTAATAAATTAACTCCTTGATTAGCTTTGCTCTTATCTTTATATGAAACTTTAAATTTAATGAGAAGTATTATTCATTGTTTGATATTCCATATGCCTAGATTTGTATGAATTCTGCAATTCATTAATGTCTTGAGGCTTGAAATGTAATATTCTCACAGCGGACTTACGATCTTTAGGACTAAAGGACAAAATTTTTAATCAGTCCTATATTTCATTCTCCGGATCCGGTTTATTCTTTAATCGGGTTCGGGGGACGTGACACTTCCTTTACTTATGTAAATCCTTCGGGAAAAGATATTGTAAATGCCCCTAGTGGCAATAATGATGAACATGCAGGCCCCAAGGAGGCTTTCAAGTATGACTTGATTGAACATTTCAAGCACATACCTGCACGTCTGCACATCTTAGACTTATTGCGAATGTCTTCATGCACTCGTGATAATCTCATTTCAAAATTACAAAAGCTGAAAGAGGATGTCGACAAACATGCCCCGCAAGTCCTCCAAATTGAAATGGACTACTGGGTCAAAAACTCAGAAACTTCCTCAAAGGGAGAAAAGAGGAAAACTGAGGGATCATGCATCGAATGCCTCTCAGTTCAAAAGGCAGCCAGTGCAACCATCGCCTTCACTAAGGAAGACCTCCTACTTGGCGAAACAAGGCACAACCGACCCCTGTACTTCACAGGGTACATCAAGGAAATGCCTATGCACAGAGTTCAGATCGACCCAGGTTCTACACTCAACCTCATCTCCACTTCGGCTCTCAAAGAGTTGGGCATCCCACCCAGCAAGCTGAGCCACACATCTGTATCTATTTTTGGATACGATGGGAGTACTCAAAGGCCCATCGGCAAAATCAAGTTGAAGTTGCAGATCGGTGATCTTATCTCTGAGGTCACTGTGTATGCAATAAAAACCCCTTAATGCTACAACATCCTTCTCGGATGCTCCTGGATCCATGAGAATGGTGTTGTCCCATTAACTCTACATCAATGCATCAAGTTCGTCGGGGACGACGACATGATACATCGAGTCTTTGCGGATAGAAAACCCTTCAAAGGTAAAGAAGTCCACTTCGCAGACTCCCAGATGTATGAAGGTGAAAAAAAAGAAGAGGACACAGTGCCCTTTACCGAAAATCTCAAAAGATAAAGGCAAGGCTCCTCAACAATCACCAGAAAAAAACAAACCCTCTGGTAAATCCGAAGAGAGCATTCAAACTCCCTTCGTCATCTCCCTCAAAGCGTCGAAGCCTTTGGTCATCACAACTAAAGTGAAGAAGGCAAAACAAAAGTCTGGGGGTAAATTTGTTGTCTCTTTCGTGTCTATCATGCAAGACACGGATTCGGATTTAGGGCCAGAAGACGACGCATCATCAAGCCAAGCTGACACTCAGCAAGTTTAGCCTACTCTTACTCCAATGGAGACACTTGCTGATGTAGAAGATCCTACATCTGCTTCCTTCGTTGTTCGGGCAACTTCAGCAAAGGAAATGCTGATCTTTTGCCATAGATCGGATGCTTCTTGATCAAACCCCATGCTTGAACCTTTCCAAAATGAAGGTATGCCTCAACTATCCTTATACAATCCTGTGGCACAAGCTATTATGAAGAAAATGGGTTATAACGTTCAAAACCCAGTCAGTTTGGGAGAAGGCCTCGGTATTCTCATGCCATTGGGGCCCGCCTTGACCAAGAGCCAGCTGGAAGATTGGAGACTCTACAGTCATGTAGAAAAGTTTTCACACGGGTTAAGGTATGATCCCGACACTCCTCTGAGACAGTTGACACAAAGGCTTAAAAGTCGACTTACCGACCAAGCCTCAACATCTCATATCCATGAAGTCATCGATCTCCCTGGATATCTCTTCGATGAGTCACCTGACAAAGATTCGGGAAGCTCATCCAATTGGTACGATTTCTCTGACGATGAAGAGGAATTGTCCGATGGCACAGTCGCATGGTCTTCTGACCCAGAAGAACCCTCGTCTCCGAAAGAAAAACCCTACTTTGACCAGGTTTCAACAGGCGATTGGGATCATCTCATAGCAAGCCTTGAGAAGATCATCGATCAAGAAGACTGTCACGACCCCAAACCTGAGGGGCCGTGATATTTGGAGTTAAGTAAAATTTATGTTTCTCCCAAGATTCGCTTGCGTGAGGATAACACGTTCCAACACATCTTGAATATTTTTGCGGAAGCTTTCGTGGCATTACGACCCGAAGTACGTGGCCATTGGATTCCGTGTCGCACTCAACCGCTAACATATTGCTATCATATCAATGAACATATCAGACTAGTACAAACCATTATAACAAAATACAAAGCTAACAATATCTAGATATTATATTCCCATATATGTTCAAGTTACAAATAACAATGTATATTAATTACAATCCCGAGCTATTAATCACTACCCCATATGTGACGTAGCTCCGATGTCAAGCTCAATGTCAACACAACATAGCCGACAAAACAACCTGTAAGCTCATGGCTCCATAGCCAAAACGTGCACTCGTCTCGGGTAAAAAAACTAGACCTAAGTACTAAAGTAGTGGGTCAGACACAACGGTCTGGTAGGTGGGTGAAAGGATATAAACAATATATTGAAGAATAAAACATATGATAAATCACGCTATTTGATCAAAAGCTGTACATAATTAAAATGTATAGAAATTCGTGAACATCTGATAAAATCCTGTGTTCATATAAAATACGTATAAAATATGAATATTTGACAAGACATGGATTCCTTTAAAGCATGTATAAGGCATTAATATCTAGCAAAACATGTATTCATTTAAAATGTGTATATAGAACATGGATATTTGACAAATCGAGAATTCATTTAAAACATGTACAAAGCATGAATATTTAATAAATCGGGGATTCATTTAAAGCATGCATGAAGCATGAACATTTAACAAATCGGGGATTCATTTAAAGCATGTATATTTAAAACAGTAAGGGTACCAAGAATCGGGAACTGTCAAGATGGCAACCACATAAAGCTAAATCCTCTCTCACTAAAGTGATGAGAGCACGTACCCTACGGGATCATTGACCTCGGTCACACAAGGTGAGGAGGGACAATGATAAAATATTATAATATACATATATATACTCTGCGGGACCCCGGTAGAGGAACCGGATAAATACTCTGCGAATTCCAGACTGCAGCTGACTAAACAAGAGGGGGGGGATCTCCAAGTCGGTGGATCAAACAAGGTTGTCTTAGCTTGTGGTGCCGACTCATTGGTCAAATGTGGGAAATCAATACAAATGCATAATAACAGGACGGGGTACCCACAGGCATAAATGCACATTCATATCAGGTCGAGCATATACGGGTTAGCAAAAGCTAAACACATTTTCCAATACGTTCGGGACAAGTCCAATTCATAAGATATGATGTTTGAAAAGCACAAATAAAATTCGGGTCAAGATAAACATGAATGGATTTCCAACATTCTCCTCGCTAAGTGTTGAAGGTCCAAGATTTGAATCAATGTAAATAGTGTCTCGTTTGTCAATTTAATATTTATTTGGTACTCCATAAGAATTAGAGACAATCCGAGACCTTACGCACACTGACAAGTCTAAAAGACCTTTAACAAAATTAGGATGATGGATTTCTTCTTCAATATAGTTCCACATTCTTCTCCTATATAGTTCCACAAGTTCTTTAAAAGAAATCCATTAGGATTGAGATTTCGGTCAACCCTCGGTTGGCTTGTCGGTTAACTGACAGGGTCATGTCGGTCGACCAACAAGCTGACCGACGGCTAGCCGAGTCCAGAAATAGGGAGAAAATAGCTCTTGGGAATTAGAACCGAGGGATTGTCGGTTCACTGTCGGCTGACCGACACTTCAGCATCAGAATTGCAGAATATTGCAGCTCTTTGGAATTGGGACCGAACTGGTGTTGATTGGCTGTTGGTTAGCCGACAGGCTGACCGATAGCTAACCGACATTACTGCAAGAGCAGATTTCTGAAGCTGTTTTCAGTCCCTTCTTTCTCCAAACACTCCTCATTTTTAATGGTTAGATCCCTGTAATAAAGTGAGCCAAAAGCTCCTCCATTTCATTATTCAAAACTTCTATTCCCAAAACTTCAAATTCACTATTCAACTTCATCCATTCTTCCATCAAAATCCCATTCATACAACCATCCATTTCAACACATTCAATCAAGTGATGACCCATCATTCATAAAAATCCATATGTACTATAAATAAGCTTTAACAAAATCATATGCAACCATTTCCAATATATTAAACAATGTAACAAGACTCATCACTATGCATTTTAAAAGCAATGGAAACTATATCAAGAATGTAGATGAGAACACATATGAGATCCCCAAAAATAATTAATGTAAATCAAGATTTTCCATAAACATGTTAGCATTAAAAAATCATCCTTTCAAAAGCAATAGAAAAATCATAGTGAAAAGCATGATTAAAGGCAAGTATTAAATCATTAAGAACAAGTAATGAAAATCCATATTTTTCTCATAAAACATGTTAACACTTGAAATCATCCATTCATCCACTTGCCTTGGGTCCAAGCTAAACAAATCCAAGGTCAAAACACTATCAAGATCAACCTACAAGAAAAACCAAGAAAACCCCCAAAAACAAACCCATCTTAGAACCCTAAAATGGTAAATCAATAAAGACAAGGAATGGGGTACACAAAGTTAGGGAAATGAGACCTAAGGGGATGCCCTTGCTCAATAATACAAGATGGGAAGGAGTCCTTACCTCTAGGGCCATCAATCAACAAGAAAGAGCATGAAATAGGGGCTGCCCAGCTGGGATTTGCACAAGAATGAAGTCTAAAGAGAGCTTGAGATGAGGAGAAGGAAATGGTGAGCTCCAATCTCCATTTGGCAAGAGTGTCTCCATGAATGGGAGAAGAAAACAAGGAGAAAACAAGAAGAAAGGAAGAGGAGGGTTCAGTTGCAGAGTCCTCCCTTGGGCTGCAACGAATGAGTGAGAAAGAGAGGAGGGTGGTACTTTTATAATGGTTGGGTGTGGGGTCCACACTTAAGTAGAACTAGAAATGGAAATTAGAGGGCTTTCTAGACCTAGGATCAAGAAACTTGAAACATGAAAAGTGTCCGGCACAAAATTATCTTTCCAACAAGAATAATATTGACATACTTCCGGGGTCCACAGAAAAAGTCAACTAGTTGGTCGGATGGATCAAAAATAATGGAAGATTTAGGATTTCAAGGGTTAAAACATCGATTTTGGGCCTCGGATGCGATCGACAAAGAAGAGAGAAATATTTCACAAAAAATCTAGTTTCCAAAAAGTATATATTTGGTAAGGTTCTGAGATCTCAAAATTTGGGTCCAGATTCAATGTGAAAAGATTGGTTTTGCCCCCAGGCTGGAAAAACTGATTTCCGGAGCTTTGAATGGGCACGGAGTGAACACAAAAGTTGTAGGGAATGGCGGGATTAGTCAAACGAAGTTGAAATGGGAATTTTTAGAAAGCAAAAAGATCTCTCCACAATGACCCCACAAAACAAATAGGACCATACGGTCACTGTCTAGGTTCACTGGCTCTCAAGACTTTCCAAAACCAAAGAAAATATATTCAAACTCATAAATTCAATCAAATAACCACTAATCCCACTGAGAAAACAAATCCATGATTAAAAACACACTAAACCAGAAAATCTGGGGTCGGGTTCTGACATAGACCCATGGAAAGGAACAAAATCTTGGTCTGGAAATGCCCTTGAAACCCCAAAAGGTTTCATTGAGCTGGAAGCCTTCGAAAATATTTTGGAGGAACCACCTTCGAACTTTCCAATAGAAGATCCTATTCAAAAGATAGACTTGGGAACACAAGATAACCCACATCCTGTATTCATAAGCAAGAATATAAAGGATGATGAGTTACCCGAGTATATCGCTTTTCTTCGTGAGTTTGTCTATTGCTTCGCGTTGTCTTATGCTAAAATGCCTGGTTTAGACCCCAAAATAGCAGTCCACAAACTCAATCTTCAAGAAGACATCAAGCCAGTCAAGCAGGGCCAAAGAAGATTTCGTCCAGATGTGATGGATAAAATTGAACAAGAAGTCTAAAAACTCAAAAGCGTCGGCTTCATCCGTGAGGAACAACATCCTGAATGGTTGGCCAACATTGTCCCCATGACAAAGAATAATGGGCAGATCAGGGTCTATATTGACTATAGAGACCTGAATGGCGCATGCCGTAAAGATGAATTCCTGCTCCTTATACCAGAGGTAATGATTGACAATACCTGCGGATTCGAGCGAATGACATTCATGGATGGCTTCTCTGGTTACAATCAGATAAAGATGCATCCTAAAGATGAAAAACACACATCCTTTCGGACCCCATTTGGCGTGTATTGCTACAATGTCATGCCATTTGGTCTGAAAAATGCTGGTGCCACTGTTAGTTTTATGGACTCAATCCAGTAGATGATATAATAAATTGATTAAATTCTTTATTTATTCATATATTCATGCTTTCCTTTCATGAGATGAATGGTGATTTATTATATACTTGCACATAACTAATACAAATGACATGATGGTTCATGAGATGAACCGGAGTCCACAAGTATATTAGATGTAACACATGTGTATGGATGAGATCCACATACGGGAGACATGTGTGGCAAATCCTATACTTAAATATTATCACAACCAGTGATGAGACTGGACATCTCATACTGATAAGGTTGCAGTACTTTGATCACTATGAGATAGTGTGATTTGTCTCGATCATCAGAATGGAAGATTCTGGATCATAGTGCTGGTACATTGGATGTATTGAAGGACCATGAGAAGCACCTTATAAACACTGTCTTTATTCTAAGGTCTGCTCTCATAATTCCCTAGCAATAGGCTCTCAATCCTGAGACATTAATGAACTCAAGTTTCTATCTATTCATTTGCTTTGAGTCACCAATGAGTGAGGCCAACTGTAGGTCAACACCTCGGTGATTTGGGCACGTGGTAGTAGAGCTGTGGGAACATTCAATAGTCAAGATGGAATCTATCTCTAATATCCCCTTGTGCCAATTAATGGATTTATCATTGGTAAGTGCGCACCCATTCCGATTAAGAGTTAATTGGAAAGGTACCTATTGATCATTATAATTAATTGGGGCTCAAGGATAATAAGATATGGATCAAGTTTGGAAGACAGGTCCAATTGATCCATGGATATTGATAGAGGGTCTACTTGTGGTAATGAGGAAGTTTAGGGTCTTCTATGTAATATTCCTAAGACTGGAGTTCAATTGCATTTATATAGTGGAGTTATTTGCAATTAACTGTGGGCCCGGATTACACATGAGATGTGGGGTCGCGAGTCCCAGTTGGAGCCAGCTTTCTAAGGAATCCCTAGTGGTCCCCACGCTAGCCCAGTTATTAGAAAGTATCTAATTCTAGTTGAACTCTAAAAGGAAAGTTACTATTTCTAGTAGAAGTGCGACTTCTAATGGTGGTAATAGTAGACTTACTAATTTTAGTAGAAGTAAGACTTCTATTTTAATTAGAAAGGAATTAGAAAGATACTAATCGTATTTGAAGTGAGACTTCTAATTATGATATGGTAAGTTACTAATTAATGGAAGTAAGACTTCTATTATAATTAGTAAAGAAGAGACAACTTGCAAAAGTTATAAATAGAGGAGAGGAGGCCTTGGACGTCCAAGCACTGTTCTTGCATTGGGATTCACGCCCAAGGCCCCCTAGTGCAAGTGTTGCACAAGTTATTCCTCTCTTCCCTCTTCTAGTTCTCTTTCTAGTTCCTCCCTAGAGTTCCTAGTAGTTTTCTCTTGGAGATCCCACCATCTTCTTGAGAAAAAGGAGAATCTGATACGGGTCATAGCGTGGAAGATCAAGAGGTCTTGGAGATCCCTATTTGATTAGTGAAAGCGTTTCATCATCAAAGAAAGACGCAACTCCTCCATTAGAGCACAACCGAGCTCCAAAGGTATAATATACTTCCATGCATGTTGTAGATTTATTTGTAGCTTATATGTTGCTGGTTCTATCTTCTAGATAGATTGTATTTACTGATCATGATGACTGAGATTGAGGACATAGATCTTGGATTGGATTTTATAGCCTTATGGATAGTTGATCCCTGCGTCAAGTGGGTCAAAAGTTTTTGAAACCTATCCTAGAGGCCCACCCTATTTCCAACAATTGGTATCAGAGCCTTACCTCATCTCTTATCATGTTAGATCAGTAAGCTTGATCTAATCTTTACATGAGATGCGAAGAGGATAGATCAAGGGCTATGTACGGATCCGGTTTGATGGTTTTGCTTGGATAATTAGTAAGTCCATGTTTGGATAGTCACAAAAGGGTCTAACAATGATGGAATGATGGTAGGAAGCCATTGGAAATCTTCAGAAGAGTTTTGGAGATGGTTGGACACGAAATACAAAAAACCCAACTTGCAGATTTCCGTCAGGCAGGTCGACCGAGCCCTCTGGCCGGTCGACCGAAGACACTGAGGCCGGTCGACCGAGCCCTCTGGCAGGTCGAACCCCGCCGGGGGACACCCCCGGACCCCCTCTGCGTAGGGGGCATGAATCATAGTAGTGGCAATATTTGGCATCCTGTCTTTCCATTATTGTTTGGTAACCCGGCTTTGTGAGTTGCTTTGCTAGTATGAGATACTAACATGCAGGTTATCATGTTCTCTCCATATGGCCCACAAGTCTTTTACTTTCTTTTTATGGTTGAATGTTTATTATTGGCAAGTTGTAAAGGGCATCATGGTTTCCTTGGTTTCCCGGTTCAGGGCAAGGCATGGTGAAATTCCCTATGTGCCTTTTTATTTCCATTAATAGATTATCATGTAAGTCTCATCGTAGAGACATAGGAATTTATGTAATTTTCTTAATTTGTAAATTCTGGCGATGTCCGAGACTAAGAAGGAAAGTGAAGTTGGACTCCTAATCAAAGAGTTTGAAGATTACCAAAGGTGTTTTGGAGTTTCCCAAAGAGTTTGAGGAATTCCAAATTTTTGGAAAGTCTAGAAGTCCAAGAAGTCTATTCCGCTTGGGCCATGTGGAGGAGAGGACTAGTTTCTAATTTTAGCATTTTCTATTTATAGTTGAATGCTTTATTTAGAATGTTTCCAAATCTGATCCAAACATAGCAAGTTACTAATATTGGTCAAATCAAATTAATTTTTGGAAAGAGTTCTAATTAGTGTCGATGACCCATGAGATGGACACATTGGCAACACTAATTTAAGAAACTGGTCTTTCCTTAAAATAACTTGACTTGGAACCAATCTTAGATCATATCATGAGATGATTTGATGATTCATATATTTATATATGTGGGCCCTAATACCTTAAAAGGAAATCCTCAATTCTAAAATATTAAGTGGGAGCGGGGCATTTAAATTAATAAATCCCCATGGTTTTCCACCATAGGTTCATTGTAAGGAAAGTATTAGCCTCGCGCCACCAAGAGAGTGGCCGTTCCCCACGGAGGGCTTTTATTTATCTGGTTACTAGATATGGATCTCCTATGGATAGTATTGATGAGACGTGGTGGGGGTTCACTCCCCAAGGAGGAGCTGCCCATCGCGGTTGTCATGCAATATTAGTTGGTGGGTCACACTTAACTAAAATAATGATGTAGTATCCCCAAGGATTTGCCTCATGTATTTTAGAAACCAAAGATAATCGGGAGTCATACATTATTTGGTATGAGATACCTAGATGATAATGAATGATGGGGATCATGGATAGTTAGTCTTAATTCTAATTTTGACGAACTTTGATCCGCACCAATCCAAGGACATTTGCACTCCCCAAGGAGGCATGCCCTAGGGGATTGGGATTCCGATGTATTCTAAATTCAGTGCTTATGAGGATTCCCATATGAATTTGGTAGAATACTAAACCCTAATGTCATTTATATTCTTTCATTGAACGTATGGTTATGTGCTTTAATTTATACAGCATGAATTCGAATACTTTCAATCCACTTGCGACCATCCTCAACCAGAACAAGTTGATGGGATCCAACTATGTAGACTGGAAAAGGAACCTGGATATTATCTTGACATCTTCAAATTGCAAATATGTCCTTCTAATACCCCCCCTTCCTGAGCCTGAGCCTGATGCACCACAGATTGTGAAAAACTTTTACACCAAGTGGACCAAAAACAATGAGATAGCCAGATGTTTTATTCAGGCATCCATGTCAACTGTTTTGCAAGAACAACATCAATCCTATAAGTCAGCATACGATATTATATCGAACTTAAAGGAGATGTTTGCAGACCAGGTTAGGCCTGCTAGGCAGGCTGCTCTAAAAGTGCTGATGGAGACAAAGATGGCCGAGGGATCCCCAGTACAAAAACATTTGTTACAAATGAAGTTGGCATTGAATGAGTTAGATGCACTGGGGACTACGTTTGATACAGAAACGCAGATCGACATGATCATTCAATCACTACCAGACTCATTCAAACATTTCGAGATCAATTATAGTAAATTGGAAATGACCATAGCTGAGCTGTCTCGGCAGCTGGTAGTGTTTGAGGAAATCATGAAGAAAAGACCAACTGCCCTCATGACAGAAAAGTCATTTGCTAAGTCTAAGTCGAAAGGCAAAGACCGGGATAGCAAGGAGAAATCAGTCATCAAAGGTCCTAAGGTGGAGTATGGTTCCACTAGTGGTGTGGCCAAGGTCAAGGGTACGGGAACAAAAGGAAAGTGTTTCCACTGTGGTATGACAGGACATTGGAGGCGGAATTGTCCAAGATTTCTGTCAAAAGAAAAGACCTCAGGTATGATTGAGTCATTTGTTTCTGAAGTTAGTTTTACAACTAGTACTTCAGAATCTTGGTTTGTAGACTTCGGTGCAACTAATTACATCAGTAATATGTTGTAGGAGTTACAGGTAATCAGGAGGATTAATGACGGGGAAATCAGTATTAACCTGGGATCGGAAGCCAAGGCAGACGCAGTGTCAGTAGGAGTAGTAACTTAGTTGCTTTCAGATATTAAGTTGATTTTGTCAGATACATTATATGTACCGTTTTAAGACGGAATTTTAATTTCTAGTATGATGAATAAGAGTTATTCAGTTACTTTTGGTAATTAAATCGTCTTAAAGAGGAGCGGTACTCTTATATATTCTGACAAGGTAATCAATGGCTTTTATTTGTTAACTCCCACAATGTATGAGATACATGACGCTGATGCTAATAATAGACCATCATTAAAGAGGTAGTCACCTTCATCTAATCCAACAAACTTTGGCACCTAAGAGGCTAGGTCATATAAACCTAAACAGGATTGACAGGCTAGTGAAAGATGGTATCTTGCCTTCATTGGTGGTAGAATCAATGCCTATCTGCAAATCCTGTCTGGAAGGCAAAATGACCAAAAGACCCTTATTCATCTAAGGGCAGTCGGGGCGAAGATTTATTGGAGTTAGTGTTTACTGATGTGTATGGACTCATAATATTAGAGTGAGAGATTGATACGAGTATTTTATCACTTTCACCGATGATTACTCGAGATATGAATACATATACCTTATGCACCGCAAGTCCGAGATTTTTGAATAGTTCAAAGAGTTTTCGAGCGGAAGCGGAAAAGCAATTAGGTAAAAGTATAATTACTCTTCGATAAGATCGATAAGGCGAATATCTCTCCACTAATTTTATGGGATACTTATCAGTAAATGGGATTTGATCCCAGTAGTCTGCTCCTGGTTTGCCTCAACAGAGTGGAATAGTAAAAAGAAGGAACAAGACTCTTTTAGATATGATCAAGTCTATGATTGAGTTTCTAGGATTACCTATATTTTGGGATATGGAAACTGAAATATATATACTAAACCTCATTCCATCTAAGTCTATACTTGAGACTCCCAAGGAGTTATGGACAGGGCGAAAGCCTAGTCTACAACGTTTTCAGGGTTGTCTGGCACACGTGCTGAAGGATAAGACGGATTGGTTGGAATCGAAGTCGGAAGTATATATGTTTATATTCTATCCCAAAAGGAACTAAAGGTTGGTTGCTCTATAAATCCCAGAAAGCAAAAAGTGCTTCATAGCACCAATGCGGTTTTCTGGAGGGAGATTATAAGATTAACTGGAAATCTTTAGAAATGGTTATCTTGGAAGAAATTCAAGAAAGAACAATTCCAAATCCAAGAATAACCAAACTTTAAGAAAATCCGCCCATACTTGACCCAGTAGTTACACCAGTACCTTGTCGTAGTGGGAGTATTGTCAGGACCCTTGACAAGTTCTCGGTTTTGGGAAAGTCTTACAAGGCAATCCCGGTGTAACCGGAACAAAATCCCTATAACTATGATAAAGCAGTTAATGACATAGTTTTGGGACGTTGGTTAGATGCTATTAAAGCTGAGGTGGAGTCTTTGTACTCTAATCAGGTCTGGATACTTGTGGGCTTGCCTGCCAATAGCAAACCTATTGGGTGCAAGTGAGTCTACAAAAGAAAATGAGAGCGAGATGGAAGAGTTCCATCTGGATACTCTTATCCATTGCGGTTCATCTCGGTGACGAGATTTGGCAAATGGATATCAAGACAGCATCTCACGATGGGAATCTTGAGGAAAACATCTATATGATGTAACCAGATGGTTCTATAGCTAATAACCAAGTGCGAAGAGTTTGCAGGCTGCATAAGTTCATTTATGGATTAAAGCAGGTATCCCGAAACAGGAACATCCATTTTGACAAGGAAATCAAGTCACTTGATTTTTGTCAGAATCCGGATAAGTCATGTGTAAATGAAAAGTCAACAGCACAGGGTAGTTTTTTCTGGTATTATATGTCGACGACGTCCTTCTCCTAAGGAGTGATACAGGGATATCGTCAACAGTAAAAGTTTTGGTTGGCTAAGACTTTTGATAATAAAGGACTTTGGAAAAGCCAGGTACATCCTAGGAATCAATTTCCATTGAGACTGAAAAAATAGGATGATAGGCTTATCCCAATAATGTGTACATAGATAAGGTTCTGATACGGTAAGCTATGCTTTGTACTAGACCGGATATCTGTCACGTAATAGGCCTAGTCAGCTAATACCAGTCTAGCACAGGTCTTTATCATTGACTGCTGTAAGATGTGTTCTCGAATACTTGAGAAGAACTAGAGATCACATGTTGAGTTACAGCAGTGATGAGTTAATTCCAGTCGGTTACATAGATACTGACTTCTAGTCAGATCAGGATTCCAGGAAATCAACTTCTGGGTATGTGCTTATGTTGTAGCAGCTTGAGAAGTAGCTAAGGTAGCAGATTGACTCAAAAGATTCCTTATGGAACTTGGAGTGGTATTTTTGGCAGGACAGCCAATCACAGTTTACTGTGATGACAGCAGGGCAGTCATTAAGTCCAAATAACCCAAGAGCCAAAAAGCATGTACAGAGGAAGTAATACATGGTCAGATAGATTGTGCAAAGAGGTGATGTACGATCACCAAGATAGCCTCTGTAGACAATCTAGTAGATCCATTTACTAAGCCTTTGACTACCAAAGTCTTTGAGCTATTAGTAGACGGGATGTGCATGAGATGCAACTCTAACTGGCATTGAGCCCAAGTGGGAGATTGTTAGTTTTATGGACTCAATCCAGTAGATGATATAATAAATTGATTAAATTCTTTATTTATTCATATATTCATGCTTTCCTTTCATGAGATGAATGGTGATTTATTATATACTTGCACATAACTAATACAAATGACATGATGGTTCATGAGATGAACCGGAGTCCACAAGTATATTAGATGTAACACATGTGTATGGATGAGATCCACATACGGGAGACATGTGTGGCAAATCCTATACTTAAATATTATCACAACCAGTGATGAGACTGGACATCTCATACTGATAAGGTTGCAGTACTTTGATCACTATGAGATAGTGTGATTTGTCTCGATCATCAGAATGGAAGATTCTGGATCATAGTGCTGGTACATTGGATGTATTGAAGGACCATGAGAAGCACCTTATAAACACTGTCTTTATTCTAAGGTCTGCTCTCATAATTCCCTAGCAATAGGCTCTCAATCCTGAGACATTAATGAACTCAAGTTTCTATCTATTCATTTGCTTTGAGTCACCAATGAGTGAGGCCAACTGTAGGTCAACACCTCGGTGATTTGGGCACGTGGTAGTAGAGCTGTGGGAACATTCAATAGTCAAGATGGAATCTATCTCTAATATCCCCTTGTGCCAATTAATGGATTTATCATTGGTAAGTGCGCACCCATTCCGATTAAGAGTTAATTGGAAAGGTACCTATTGATCATTATAATTAATTGGGGCTCAAGGATAATAAGATATGGATCAAGTTTGGAAGACAGGTCCAATTGATCCATGGATATTGATAGAGGGGTCTACTTGTGGTAATGAGGAAGTTTAGGGTCTTCTATGTAATATTCCTAAGACTGGAGTTCAATTGCATTTATATAGTGGAGTTATTTGCAATTAACTGTGGGCCCGGATTACACATGAGATGTGGGGTCGCGAGTCCCAGTTGGAGCCAGCTTTCTAAGGAATCCCTAGTGGTCCCCACGCTAGCCCAGTTATTAGAAAGTATCTAATTCTAGTTGAACTCTAAAAGGAAAGTTACTATTTCTAGTAGAAGTGCGACTTCTAATGGTGGTAATAGTAGACTTACTAATTTTAGTAGAAGTAAGACTTCTATTTTAATTAGAAAGGAATTAGAAAGATACTAATCGTATTTGAAGTGAGACTTCTAATTATGATATGGTAAGTTACTAATTAATGGAAGTAAGACTTCTATTATAATTAGTAAAGAAGAGACAACTTGCAAAAGTTATAAATAGAGGAGAGGAGGCCTTGGACGTCCAAGCACTGTTCTTGCATTGGGATTCACGCCCAAGGCCCCCTAGTGCAAGTGTTGCACAAGTTATTCCTCTCTTCCCTCTTCTAGTTCTCTTTCTAGTTCCTCCCTAGAGTTCCTAGTAGTTTTCTCTTGGAGATCCCACCATCTTCTTGAGAAAAAGGAGAATCTGATACGGGTCATAGCGTGGAAGATCAAGAGGTCTTGGAGATCCCTATTTGATTAGTGAAAGCGTTTCATCATCAAAGAAAGACGCAACTCCTCCATTAGAGCACAACCGAGCTCCAAAGGTATAATATACTTCCATGCATGTTGTAGATTTATTTGTAGCTTATATGTTGCTGGTTCTATCTTCTAGATAGATTGTATTTACTGATCATGATGACTGAGATTGAGGACATAGATCTTGGATTGGATTTTATAGCCTTATGGATAGTTGATCCCTGCGTCAAGTGGGTCAAAAGTTTTTGAAACCTATCCTAGAGGCCCACCCTATTTCCAACAGCCACATATCCGAGGGCTATGATGAAAATATTCCAAGATATGCAGCACAAGACGGTCGAATGTTACGTTGATGACCTCGCCGTCAAAAGCAAAAGAAAAGAAGACCATCTCAAAGATCTTCAGGAAGTCTTCCTCCGGCTTCGTAAACACAAACTGCGAATGAATCCTCTAAAGTGCTTCTTCGGCGTCTCGTCTGGTAAGTTCCTCAGATTCCTAGTTCGGATAGCTGGAATAGAGCTTGACCCCATAAAAGTCAAGCCTATTCTAGAAATGCCGTCTCCAAGAACCTTGAGAGAGCTCAAAGGGTTTCAATGGAGATTGGCCTACATCAGACCGTTCATCTCTAATCTTTCGGGAAAATGCCATCCACTCTCCCGGTTGATAAAAAAGGTGTAAACTTTGTCTGGGATGCTGACTGTGAAGCTGCATTCCAAGATATTAAGTCATACCTTACCAAACCTCCAGTGTTAGTTGCTCCTACCTCTGGAAAACCATTCATCTTGTACACAAGAGCCCTTGATCACTCACTAGGTGCTCTACTTGCACAATAAAATGATAAAAGAAAAGAAGTTGCTCTATACTACCTCAGCCGCATGCTAGTAGGTGCAGAGCATCGCTACTCTCCAGTCGAAAAAGAATGCCTTACAGCGATGTTCGCCGTACAAAAGCTACGTCACTACTTGCTTTCTAACACAGTTTACCTGGTCTCGAAGATCAACCTCTTGAAGGTCCTTGTCACAAAAGCAGGTTCTCTCAATGCCCGACTGGCAAAATGGTCTATCCTTTAGTCACAATTTGATATTAGGTATGTACCATAAAAAGTGATCAAATGGCAAGCTCTAGCAGACTTTCTCGCAAAGCATCCATTGCCTAAAGATTCTCCACTGATAGATAATCTCCACGACAAACCAGTCTACAATGTGGAGACTTTCTCACAAAATGCCTCCTGGGACATGTACTTTTACGGTGCAACCGGGACAAATGAAAAAAGACAGCTGATCTCGGGAGTTGGCATCCTCTTTGTTAGCCTCAACAAATACATGATTCCACACGCTTTCTCGCTACTGGACCATGCACAAACAATGCAGCTGAATACCAAACTCTAATCAATCCTAGGATTGGAACTCACCATCGAATCTGGCATCACCTGCTGGAAGTCTTTGGAGACTCTCAACTGATCGTCAACTAGATGAATCAGAAATTTGAAATCAGGTTGCCTGATTTGCTACCTTACTACAACAAGGTACAATCGCTTCTGTAAAAGTTTGACATCTATCACATCACCCACATTCGTAGAGGTGAAAACATACGTGCAAATGCCCTGGCAGGACTTGCCGCATCTATGGCAATGCAGGAAGGGGAAAACATGCAAATCACAGTGTGCGAGAGAAGAATCCTCCCTCCTCTTAACACACACCAAGCAGTTGCTGAATGCCACCGAGTGGTGTGAAGTCGGATCTCTATCCTTCAACCTTCAATTGGCGACTGGAGGGATCCATTCATTGATTACAATATGTTCGGAATCCTACCTAAAGATCCAAAAGAACGGGTAAACATCCAAAGGCGAACCCCAAGCTTTCATTTGGATATTCCTTCAAAAATCCTTTACAGAAAATCCTTCAACGGAGTACTTCTGCGCTGCTTATCACAACAAGAGGCTGAAGAAACACTCAAAGAAGTTCATACTGGTCTTTGTGGAGCTCATCAGGTTGGTCCAAAGCTCTATGATCAGATAAAAAGGTTAGGTTATTACTGGCCTACCATGGTAGCTGACGCAATGCAATTTGCTAAGCGCTGCCAACAATGCCAAGTTCATGGAGATTACATTCACATGCCACCAGAATGGCTACATCTTACAGCGATTTCATGGCCTTTCGAAGCCTGGGGTATGGACATCATAGGTCCTATTTCTCCCCCTTCGAGCAAAGGTCATCGCTTCATTTTCGGCGCTATGGATTATTTCTCCAAGTGGTCAGAAGCATTTGCGCTTAACGAAATGAAGACCTCATCAGTCCTTCAGTTCCTGCGCACCAACATCATTTGTCGTTTCGGCATACCCAAAAGATTCGTCCATGATAATAGACCGCAATTTCGGGATCATCGATTCTATAGGTTCTGCGATAAATACAAAATCCAAAGTTGTCCTTCGACTCCATACAACCCGACAACAAATGGATCAGCAGAAGCTTTCAACACGACACTCTGCAAAATCCTCAAAAAAATGGTCTCTAGTCACAAAAGAGACTGGAGCGACAAACTTTATGAAGCTTTGTGGGCCTATCGTACCACCGTTCGAGGACCAACCCATAGCACACCATTCTCCTTGGTCAGCCGTCGTACCCTTGGAAGTACAAATTCCTTCCTTGAGGGTATCTATACAAAATGACATGACTCAAGAAAGCAATGTCAAATTGCGACTCCATGAGCTAGACAATCTCGATGAGAGATAGCTCGAATCTCAACAAAGCATTGAACTTTACCAAGCACGCATGGCAGGATCTTTCGATAAGAAGGTCAGGCAACGCGCCTACAAAAAGGGTGACTTGGTTCTTACGGTAAAAAAACCAATGGTCTTCGCTCATAAGTCCAAAGCAAGTTTGAACCAAAATGGGAGGGACCCTACGTCATCGACAAGGTTTTCTCCAACGGCGCATACACACTCCTAAACATGGAGGGTGACAGATGTATGCTGCCCATCAACAACAAGTTCTTAAAGCGGTACTACCCTTAAGGACTTACCCAATAGGGTAAGAGTAATGCCTGTACAGCCAAAACCTATTTCCAGGTACTCGCTCGCTAAACCCACTCTTTTAAGAATTTTCATATCAAATGTTGAAATTTCTAGAAATTCAAACAATGCTTACATTCATCGTTTCATTGTTTAAAAATTCCAAGTTTAGGAGCCTCTCCCTAACTTGACTAAAATTTTCGATCCTTGAACCCAAAATTCGTGGTTTGAAATAAAATTTGGATTCAGGGATTTCTACCCTAGTCCACCCTGCCTTTTAACGCCAAAATGGTTTTAGGTCAAAACTTACGACCCTCGTGTCTTTAAACAAAAAAATGGTTTTTCAAAAAACCTCGAGCAAGCAACACTTAGTCGATACTAGCACAAATTGGAAGCATGCGAACCATGTTCGACACTTCTAAAATTGTCGAGAAGCGACATTTCGTCGATACATGCAAAATAAAAAAAAAACATGGAGACGCAACATTTCAGTTGATATCCACAACCCAAATTTCAAAGGTTCGAGAAAACCTAAAATCGTGGAGACGCAACATTTCAATTGATATCCACAACCCAAATTTCAAAGGTTCGAAAAAACTAAAATTATGGAAATGCAACATTTCAGTTGATATCCTCAACCCAAATTTCAAAGGTTCGAAAAAACTAAGAAATCGTGGAGATGCAACATTTCAATTGATATCCACAACCCAAAGGTTCGAGAAAACTGTAAATTTCAAAATTTGTGGGAAAACGACATCAAGTTAGTACCCGCAAAACCAAAATTTTTGAAAGCAAGGATGCAGCATTCCATCGATACTTGCCCCCAAATCCGCGAGGATGCGACATTCCATCGATACTCGCAACCGAATGAGCAAGAATGCGACATTCCATCGATACTTGCAAAACCATTCAGCAAGGAGGCGACTTTTAGTCGATACTTGCATTTTTAAAAACCAAAACCGGCTATAGATGCCACAACCCGGCTATAAATGCCAGCAAACCGGCTATCAATGCCACAAAACAAAATCGGCTATCAATGCCACAAAACAAAACTTGGCTTTAAAAAAAAAAACTGGCTATAAATGCCACTAAAATCGGCTATCAATGCCACCAAACCGGCTATCAATGCCACAAACCGGCTACCAATTCCACAAACTCGGCTATCAATGCCAAAAAAATGACTCTCATGCCAAAACCAGCTCTCATGCCACAAACAAAATCTAGCTCCCATGCCAAAACAATCATTTGACAAAAGATTTTCGCAAAATGACAAACTTTTGATCAAATTCCATTTAGCAATTGCTTTCATCACAAAAAGATTTAAGTGAGCGTAGGGAAAACGAAAAAAGAGTACAAAAAAAATACATGTGGTACCAAAAAAAAGTGTTTACAGGCACTACACAACAAAAAAGAGAACCAAAAAAATACATGTGGTACCAAAAAAAAGAAGGATAGTTTATGCTACAAAAAATCAGGAGCACAACCAAAAATGGTCTCTAGCCAAAGTTTCAGCTCCTCAAGCAAACTCTTGGCCTCAGCCGTCATATTTTCCAAGGCACGCTTCTTCAGAAACTTGCCATGAGATGCTGGAGAAGGCTGTGACCCTTCTTTTATATCGGGAAGCTTATCCTGAGCAGTTTGCCATTGTTCGTCTTCTTGAATCTTCCTTTCGAGAACTCAATCGGCATCTGCAACCCGGTGAATCAGAGCACTCTCCCAGTCACGAGCCTCTATTATAGCAGCTCACTTGGCAGCGACTTGTGCCTTCAAATGCTCAAGACGTTTCCTGGCCTCATCGACCTCCCTATCAAGGATGTTAAGGTCGTGCCTCAGCCCGATGATGGCTAGCTCTTCTAAGCTCTTCTCTTAAACTACCTGCTTCCTGCTCTGTGTAGCCTCATTCAGGTCAGATTTAGCCTTGTTAGAAGGATCCAAGAACATCTCCTTGAAGAACTGGTCATCAGGGAAGTCCATGGTCTCAAACCACTTGTCACCCAGTGCAATGATCCTATTAACAATCGCCCTGGCACCTGTGACGTCCAGACCTTCGGCATCAGTGAGAATCTCCTACACATGCTGGATCATACCAAATCCGGGATCCAAGTGCCCAGAAAGGAGAGTTTCAATCCAAGAGCTCAAAACACGTGCCAACACCTTCTTCATAAATAGAAGAGATGGCCCAGATGAAGATTCGCCCCGCTCTGTCAGTCGGCTGCTCGTGTCATGATCCATTGGAAGAGTAACAAAAGAACTCTTTCCTATCGGAGCCTCTGGGGAAGGAATCTCAGCACGAGATATCTCCTCCAACGTGTTAGAACTGGTTCTATGAGTCTCTACCTCTGGATCAACCTCTAGCATTCCTTGCTCTGGTTCTGAAGGAAGCGATGGACTCTCTTCTGTCACTTCAAAACCTGCCAATGAAACACAAAAAGGTATGAATATGATCCTATTTAAAAAAAAATCATTATCAGGGTTATTACTTTAAAGTACCTTCTTCGACGACTGGCGGAACACTCTCTTCCTCCATGAACTCATCGGAAGCATCATCAACATTTGCATCCATCGATGGTTCAAAGTCATCGGAATCCTGTGGCAAGTCAGCTAACAAAAAAAATGTGTTAGCAAATCAAGTCACAGAAAAAAAAGAAAGCAAAAGAAGGTATACCAATTGGAGATTCTGGATTCACTCCAGAGTCCCTCGGTTCTTCTTCAGGTGCCCCCACGAGATCTGTCACCACCTCATCGGTCGGGACCTCAGGCATCGCCGAGTCCTCTTCCTCTGCTAAACAAAAAGAAAAGAAAAGCAGAAGTAAGAAGCAAATCAGAACATGGAAAACTCCATGAAAAGAAATGGAAAGAGAAAGAGGAAGAATCATACCTTCACCGACGGTCTCTGTTTATCGGCTCCTCTTTTCTGGAGGCTCGTCAGCATTCTCTGGTACCTCCTCATTAAAAGTAAGAGGGATTTCCATATCAGGAGTCTTCGTTTTGTTTCTTCCTGCGATGCTGACTCCTCTTCCTCTTACCTTTACGGGCTCGCTTCCTATAAGAACCTGCCCCACTGTCAGAGTCAGGTCTCTCACTTGACTCCTCGCTTGATGGTCTACCCTTATCAGTAGACTCCACGGAAGCTCGCCTTTGTGCCGCTTGCATCCAAGCATCAAGCTCAGCTTCCTCCTGTTCTAGCTGCTCTAAAGCCTCATTAGGTATTTCTCGAACAACTTAAGAACCACTGACCGCCCTGGTCAACGAGAAACCCTATCTTGTGCTTCTCTCCAAAAAAGAAGGCCCAAACTTCCTCTCGCCGGACGCCATCTGACTTTCCAAGGCCTTTTCCAGACGACAGCTTCATATCAAGCTCCTTCTTGGAAAGCCCCCGATATGACAAAAAGCTATTCGCGAACCACTTCGCAAAGCTGGCAGTCCGGGAAATCGACAATATAGGATTGGAAATCATGGCTGTAGTGTCTTCAGCACCATAGAAAGCCCATGCGTTTCTCCTATCCAGTAAACCTCTAAAGCGCTTCACCATGCTTAAAGGCACTCCAATAATGCCTTGAGAAAAGCCCAACTACAATGCAAAGTGAGAGGGCACATATGGCTGGATGTCGACGAAAAGATGTCCACGGTACACCATCGTACCGACACGTATGCTGAAAATCCACTCCTTCTCTGCATTTGTCAAGGAGTAATGTCTTCCCGACCCTGCCCTGGTAGAGTCTCAGAAGGTACCAAAGTCAAAAGCCTTCTTCCGAAACTCTGGAGAAAGCTTCACTGAAGACTGCCCCATCTCGACGTCCCTGAACCGTCGGATCCTCATGCGGGCAAACAAAAGTAATTCCGATACGGCTTTCCCCTTAGCCAGTCGAATCATCAAAGGATCATCATCCTGTGCAGCACCCAATCGATGGAAGCCAGGACAGTAGTATACGTACCACGAATAAAAGATGTGGGCTGAAAATACCTTGTTCATGGGAAGCACAAGCCGAACTAAGAAAGCAGCAGCCTGTAGTTTGGTGCACAAGTAGGAGTAAAGAGCAGGCACTAAAACAAGCCGCTCTCCAAATGCCATCTGACAAGTCGGAAAAATACAATGTGGTCTGATGTGCGTTCCATCTCCTCCAGCAAAAATAGCCTCACCTATCCAATAAGTGAGGTAAATAGCGAGATCTCTCCGTGTTGGATACCGCGATCACTGAGAGGGGGGGGTGAATCAGTGATTTCTAAAAATAGGTCCAATTCAACAACAAAACAAGTCAAACCACACAATGACACCAGATTTAACGTGGTTCACCGAAAGACTACGTCCACGGTTCAAAGACTGTCCGAACACCAATCCGGGACAGATCTGAATCTTATTTAGTCGCACCAACGACAAAGAGCACCAACCCTTAGTTTCAGATAGCACCAACTATCTAAGAAGCACCGACTCCCTTTACAATTTATCTGCACCAACAGATAGGATCACCAAACCCCAGACATCAAGCACCAACTTGATGTATAAACAGAGTAGAAGATAAATTCTATCTACAGCCCTTCCCCTCTACAATTCTCTCTCTCAATCCCTTACAAATTGAAATTAAAGCATAAACAGAGAGACACTTAACTCATGGACGAATCACCATCTTCTAGAGCATAATCTCGTCCACAATTGCTGTAGAAAACGTCTGATAATGCAGCAACACAGCAACACAGCACCAGCACTCTTCTTCTCTCCAAAACTCTCTCTATTTTCTCTCTAAAACTCTTCTCTTCTGGTGTGTTTATGAACGACCCATACATGCCTTTATATAGGTTTTAATAACCCTTAATTGTATTCAAAACGGGCTACAATTCGTTTAGAAAGAGTCCCAAACGAAATAGATAAGAGTGCTGAATTTTCGTGCAAAACTTCTAATTCTGCGCAACTCTGGTTCCCGTGCTCGGTCGACATCCTTGCTTGCTCGGTCGACCGAAGACACTGTCTGGAAATAGACAACTTTCGAGCTCGGTCGACATCCTGGGGTCCCGGTCGACCGAAGACACACTGTGTCACGAAAATAACTGGGAGCTACCTGAATCTGTTTTCTGCAGGTTTCTTCTTGCTCGGTCGACCTCATGAAGAGCCCGGTCGACCGCGTGCTCTGCTTCAGGAATTCTGAATTCCTGACTGTTTCACTTCTGATTCTTCTGTTCAGCTCTATCAATACCAGCTTATTAACATCATGTTTGTGACAATGTGTTGACAAGAATTCCAACTCAAAACAATACTTGAGATGCTAACTTCTTCAATTCATCAAAAGACTTCTCAAGTCATCTCAAATTCCAACAATCTCCCCCTTTGGAATTGTTGGCAACACTATTGGAACTTCAACACTTTCAACTCCAGCTTGCAGCTCTTCCAAGTTCTTTTCAACACTCACTTGGAACCAATTCTGAAATTCTGAAATAACAACCGTGTATTTTCAACAATCTCCCCCTAGCTTTCATAGCCTAACATCTCTCCTTGCTATCATAGCATAACATCTCTTCCTAGCTTTCATAGCATAACATCTCTCCCTAGCTTTCATAGCATAATATCTCTCCCCCTTTGACAACAAGTCCAAAGGGACCAAACCGAGGAGCGAATAGGATATTCAATGAATGCATTGCTCCCCCTTTCAAGCACAACTCCTACGGTTTAGGAGAGTGAGTAACTCCTAACTTTTTCCGGAGATACTCGAAGACTTCCTTTGGCAGAGGTTTCGTGAAAATATCAGCCACTTGCTCAGTTGTTGGAACATACTCCAACTTGACCTCTCCATCAGCAACTTTATCTTTAAGAAAATGATAACGAATTGCAACATGCTTTGTTCGAGAGTGCTGAACAGGATTCTTAGATATATGAATTGCACTCGTGTTGTCCCATAGGATCGGCGTAGGATCCGTTGTAGGAACTCCTAGATCAGAGAGCATTTGCCGCATCCATAACACTTGCGTACAACAAGTTGCCGCTGCAATATATTCTGCTTCCGCTGTCGAAAGGGATACTGAGTCTTGCTTCTTACTATGCCAAGCAACTAATCTTTCTCCAAGATAAAATGCGCCGCCGCTAGTACTCTTGCGATCATCTACGCATCCAGGCCAATCGGCATCAGAATATGCAACTAGAGTGAAGGATTTGCCTTTGGGATGCCAGATACCAAGCTCCATAGTACCTTTCAGATATCGAAAGATTCTTTTCACTGCTGTAAGGTGCGTTTCAGTTGGTGCTGCTTGAAAACGTGCAACCATACATACTGCTTGTAGAAGATCTGGTCTTGTAGCAGTCAAGTAGAGCAAGCTTCCTATCATAGAGCGATAGGTGGTATGATCAACGGACGAGGCCTTATCATCTTTGCTAAGCTTCGTGTTCGTTGACATTGGTGTGCTCACTGGCTTGCTGTCTTCCATATTGAACCGTTTCAGCATTTCCTTAATGTACTTCATTTGTGATATGAAGATACCATGTTTCAGCTGCTGAACTTGTAAACCAAGAAAGAACTTTAGTTCTCCAAGCATTGACATCTCAAATTCTTTCTTCATCTCTTCAGCAAAATTCCTGCACATCTCCTCATCATTGCCACCAAAGATTATGTCATCAACATAAACAATGACAACCAGCTGTTTGGTTAACTCAGTTTTGACATATAGATTGCTATCAACCATTCCTTTTCCAAAACCGATCTTGCGGAGATAGAGATCCAGCCTTGCATACCATGCCCTTGGCGCTTGTTTCAGTCCATAAAGAGCCTTTTTCAATTTGCACACTAGATCTGAATTTTTGCTGATGAGAAAACCATCAGGTTGCTCAATATAGACCTCTTCTTCAAGTAAACCATTCAAGAAAGCTGACTTTACGTCCATCTGAAATACCTTGAAGGTTTTGTATGCTGCCAATGCAAGAAACATTCGAATAGCTTCCAGACGAGCCACCGGTGCAAAGGTTTCTTCAAAATCTATGCCTTCAACTTGAGCATAGCCTTTACAAACCAACCTTGCTTTGTTTCTTATGACTTGACCATCTTCATTCAGCTTATTCCGAAAGACCCATTTAGTACCAATAACATTCTTATCAGTAGGTCTAGGAACAAGTTCCCATGTGGAGTTCTTCTCAATTTGCTCCAACTCCTCATGCATAGCTTTCAACCAACTATCATCGAGACTGGCTTCAGCCACAGTCTTGGGTTCAATGGTGGACACAAGTGAGTAATTGCTAACTACACTTTGTCTACTTTGAACGCCTGCCTTAGGATCTCCAATGATTTGATCCTTAGGGTGTTGCTCTACCCAAGTGCTGTGCTTCTTAGGTGTAGAATCTTCTGAGTCATCCTTTGATTTCTCAGAATCATTAGATTCAGCCATCTCATCATCAATCTCACTCAAGTCCTCATAAACCGGACTGTCATTATGAGTTGCATTCTTTGGTGCAATATTCTCATCTATTCTCACATCAGCACTTTCTATGATTTTTCTGGTTCTTTTGTTAAGACACCTATATGCCTTGCTAGTAGAGGAGTAACCCAGAAATATACCTTCATCAGCTCTTTCTTCAAATTTGCCCGGATTTTGTTCGAGCCGCTTGATGTAACACTTGCTGCCGAAGACTCTGAAGTGCTTGACTGTTGCTTTTCTTCCAAACCATAGCTCATAGGGAGTTTTGACTTCATGTGGCCTGATCAAGCATCGATTTTGAATGTATACAGCCGTATGAATTGCCTCTTTCCAATACTTGTCAGCCATCTTGCTTTCACTTAGCATCGTACGAGCCATCTCTTGTACGGTGCGATTCTTCCGTTCCACAACTCCATTTTGCTGTGGAGTTCTAGGGGCTGAGTACTGTCTTTGAATGCCATGATGTTCACAATATTTAGTGAACTCTTCAGATGTGAACTCGCCTCCACGATCAGACCTTAAAATCTTGATACGTTTTTCCAATTGATTTTCAACCTGTGCTTTAAACACTTTAAAACGATCAAGTGCTTGATGCTTATGCTTAAGAAACAATACCCATGTCATACGAGTATAATCATCAATGCATAACATGAAATACTTATCTCCATTGGTGCTTTGAGTTCGCATCGGTCCACAGAGATCAGTGTGCACTAGCTCAAGAGGTTTCTTTGAATGATGCTCCTTTGACTTGAACATAACCCTCGTTTGCTTTCCCTTTTGGCAAGAGTCGCAAATGGGATTGGAAGGCTTTTCAACTTTAGACATGCCTCTTACAGCCTTTGAATTGCAAATCTTTGACATGTTATCAAAGCTTAGATGCCCAAGGCGTTTGTGCCACAACCAACTTTCCTCTGTCCGACTCATCAAGCAGGTCTTTTCAGCTCCATCTGACAATGTATAGAGATTTCCAGCAGTTCTTGATCCAGTTGCCACTGTTTTGCCGTTGCTACTCTTCTTGATGGCAAACCCATTCTTTGTGAAGATAACTTCGTGACCCTTGTCACAGATCTGGCTCACACTAAGCAGGTTGTGTCTCAATCCAGACACATATAAGACTTCTTCCGATCTGATCTTGTTTGCCATAAGCTGAATAACACCTTTTCCGCAGATTTTGGCACCATCATTGTTGCCAAACTTCACTGAACCGCCTTCATAGTGCTGTAATTTGATGAATTTCTCTTTATCACCAGTCATATGGCTTGAACAACCACTATCAAGGACCCATGGTGCTGTCTTCTTTTGTGCATTGAATGCCGTTTGCACAATGAGAGATTCTTTGAGACTTTCTGCACTTTGCTTTGCTCTCCAAGCCTTGACTAACTTGGGTTTCTTTTCAACCTGAAATTTGTTAGCAATATGCAACCTACAATCCCTAGCCAAGTGTCCATAATTATGACATATATAGCACTCAATTTTGTGGCTACTTAGGATTGAAAAAGGATTCCTAGTCACAAATGGACTGTTTCTTACATAGAATTTGCAATCAGCTCTTTTATGTCCAAACATATTACAATGAAAGCAATAACCATAGAATTTGTATCTTCTTTGTGGCTGGTTAGTCTTCATTACCTTTCTAACAGGAATGGACTCCTTTCTAGGTTGAGTGGGCTTCATAGAGTTAGAAGGTGCAGTGACTTGCTTCACAAGCTCTTTCTTTTTAGGAGGTGCAATCTTAGAGGATTCACCTTTCTCAAATCCTAGACCAAATCTGAAGTGGGCAGGTCTTTGAACTTTCAGTAGTTCATTGAGTTTCATAGTCCCTTCAATCGCTTGGAGCGCTTTGAGTTTTTTGCTATTTTCCAAATTTTCAGCCTTTGCTCTAGCGATCTCAGTTTCAAGTTTCATAGCCTCTTCCTTTTTGATACTTATTTGGTTTTCAAGGACTTCTACCATTCTTTTATATTCTTCTACTTGAGTTTTCAAAGCAATAATAGAACTTTCAGATTCATGGAGAAGTTTCAGATTTTTCTTACTTGATTTGCGTTCCATGCTTAGTTCCTCAAGTGCGGCTATGAGTTCCTCTTCAAGATTGACTTCAGCCTCCTCATCCTCTTCCGGATCTAGCTCTTCTTCTTCTTCAACAGTGACCATGAAGAGAGCTTCGGTTGATTCATCATCGTCTGAAGATTCAGACGTGCTGTCATCTTGTTGACATAGAAAGTTTTTAGCTTTGCCCCTTTTTCTGAAATTTCTCTTTCCTTTACTCTTTTCAGCATAAGAGTCATTATCATTGTCTTCTTTTAGGGGACACTTCGCAGCAAAGTGACCAATACCTCCACAATTGAAGCATTTAAAGGGTAGCTTCCCTTTGTACTTTCCATTGCTTCCTTTCTTCAACTTTCTAACAAATTGAGCCTCAAGCTCATCATCATCAGAATCAACATCATGACCAGCAGTCTCTTTTGCCTTTTTCTGAACTTTGAAGGCCGCTTCTTTATCAGATGAAGACGTCTTTCCTATGCGCATCTCATAGGCAGTTAGAGAACCATGTAATTCATCCATGGAAAATGCATTCAGATCTTTGGCTTTTTCAATGGCTGAGACTTTTGAATCAAACCGGGGAAGAAGAGATCTTAGAACCTTTTTGACGATGACCGGCTCTTTAATCTCCTCCCCTAGTCCACGAATGTCATTCGTGACTTCATTCACTCGTTGCATATACGAGTCAACATTCTCGCTTTCCTCCATGCGAAGAGTTTCAAATTGAGAGCGATGGGTTTGTAATTTGGCTTCTTTAATCTTCTCATCACCTTCATGTATGCTTTGCAACTTGTCCCAAATTTCCTTGGCTGTTTTGCATGCAATTACTTTGACAAGCTCGCTGTCCACAAGGCCACTAAAGAGTGCATTCTGCGCCTTGGAGTCGTTGTCTGCCAACTTCTTCGATGCTGTATCATTGGGTACGGTGGCAGCATTGTAACCGGCTCTGACAGCCTCCCAAACATCATAGCCAAGAGATTTGATGAAGGCTTGCATCCTAATCTTCCAAAAGGAGTAATTAGAACCATCAAACAGAGGTGCTTTCATATTCCCTGTATTGACTGCCATGTGATTTGACAAGAGATCACCCTTAGCGTATTAAACTGATCAAGGGAACCTCGCTCTGATACCAATTGTTGGATACCGCGATCACTGAGAGGGGGGGGGGTGAATCAGTGATTTCTAAAAACAGGTCCAATTCAACAACAAAACAAGTCAAACCACACAATGACACCAGATTTAACGTGGTTCACAGAAAGGCTACGTCCACGGTTCAAAGACTGTCCGAACACCAATCCGGGACAGATCTGAATCTTATTTAGTCGCACCAACGACAAAGATCACCAACCCTTAGTTTCAGATAGCACCAACTATCTAGGAAGCACCGACTCCCTTTACAATTTATCTGCACCAACAGATAGGATCACCAAACCCCAGACATCAAGCACCAACTTGATGTATAAACAGAGTAGAAGATAAATTCTGTCTACAGCCCTTCCCCTCTACAATTCTCTCTCTCTCAATCCCTTACAAATTGAAATTAAAGCATAAACAGAGAGACACTTAACTCATGGACGAATCACCATCTTCTAGAGCATAATCTCGTCCACAATTGCTGTAGAAAACGTCTGATAATGCAGCAACACAGCAACACAGCACCAGCACTCTTCTTCTCTCCAAAACTCTCTCTATTTTCTCTCTAAAACTCTTCTCTTCTGGTGTGTTTATGAACGACCCATACATGCCTTTATATAGGTTTTAATAACCCTTAATTGTATTCAAAACGGGCTACAATTCGTTTAGAAAGAGTCCCAAACGAAATAGATAAGAGTGCTGAATTTTTGTGCAAAACTTCTAATTCTGCGCAACTCTGGTTCCCGTGCTCGGTCGACATCCTTGCTTGCTCGGTCGACCGGGACCGAAGACACACTGTGTCACGAAAATAACTGGGAGCTACCTGAATATGTTTTCTGCAGGTTTCTTCTTGCTCGGTCGACCTCATGAAGAGCCCGGTCGACCGCTTGCTCTGCTTCAGGAATTCTGAATTCCTGACTGTTTCACTTCTGATTCTTCTGTTCAGCTCTATCAATACCAGCTTATTAACATCATGTTTGTGACAATGTGTTGACAAGAATTCCAACTCAAAATAATACTTGAGATGCTAACTTCTTCAATTCATCAAAAGACTTCTCAAGTCATCTCAAATTCCAACACTCCGCAGTGCAGTGTCAGAGCAAATGGCATTTGTACTCGTGAAGAAACCCCTCAACTCTTCTTGCATGGCCGAAGTCTTCTTCCTGTCTTCCCTGGTCATGCTATAAGAAGACTCCTTACTGTCAAAAAAGTTGGGGAACGAAGAGCCAGAACTCTTCCAACTACTGGATCTAACTTTCGAGCCATCCTTCTCCTAAAAAAAATCATAGAAGGCGACAAGCTGAAAGTACAGGAGCCTGAACTGCTCCGACTGCTCCTCAACGACGCTGTCAATCGGCATGAACTCTTCATAGAGTTTACCAAGGATAGGCGATCCAGTAATGGCGCACAACTCCTTCAAATTAAAACCAATCTCACCATTCATGACAACGAAGGTATTGGTTTGTGGAAGGAATGACTCCAACATAGCCATGAAGGCCTCGTCGGAAAAGATCACGGTCTCCCTAAAGGCGCGGACCGCATCAAAAATTTTGGCCTCCTTTAAAATGGCTCCACCAATCAGTAAGACGCGATCGGTCCACGACTTCCACTCTGAGTCGACACTGAAACGGCCATGAAGTCGAAAAGGATTCACCCAATTGCTGCCGTCACTGCTAAAAATACCAAGGCCCACCGATCCCAAATTGACCGACGGATAATCAGAGCCCTGGTAGCCTCTGGCCGGCATCAACATGTCCATGTCAGCAGGTGATTTCTGCTCATATCCAGGAGAACCGCCGACAAAAACCCCAGTCTTGATTACATTTGTCCTCTTCACCCAGCTTAGAGGATCTTCCCTCTTAGAGCACGTGGGAGAAAGGCTCATGATCGAGATAGGATGATCAAACGTCGATCGGGTAGCAACGGTTCTCTTCTCACCATCAGCTGTGTAAGAGAATGTTAGTTTTATGGACTCAATCCAGTAGATGATATAATAAATTGATTAATTTCTTTATTTATCAGTATATTCATGTTTTCCTTTCATGAGATGAACGGTGATTTATTATATACATGCACATAACCAATACGAATGACATGATGGTTCATGAGATGAACCGGAGTCCATAAGTATATTAGATATAACACATGTGTATGGATGAGATCCACATACAGGAGACATGTGTGACAAATCTTATACTTAAATATCTTCACAACCAGTGATGAGACTGGACATCTCATACTGACAAGGTTGCAACACTTTGATCACTATGAGATAGTGTGATTTGTCTCGATCATTAGAATGTAAGATTCTGGATCATAGTGCTGGTACATTGGATGTATTGAAGGACCATGAGAAGCACCTTATAAACATTATCTTTGCTTTAAGGTCTGCTCTCATAATTCCCTAGCAATAGGCTCTCAATCCTGAGACATTAATGAACTCAAGTTTCTATCTATTCATTTGCTTTGAGTCACCAATGAGTGAGGCCAACTGTAGGTCAACACCTCGGTGATTTGGGTACGTGGTAGTAGAGCTGTGGGAACATTCAATGGTCAAGATGGAATCTATCTCTAATATCCCCTTGTGCCAATTAATGGATTTATCATTGGTAAGTGCGCACCCATTCCGATTAAAAGTTAATTGGAAAGGTACCTATGATCATTATAATTAATTGGGGCTCAAGGATAATAAGATATGGATCTAGTTTGGAAGACAGGTCCAATTGATCCATGGATATTGATAGAGGGGTCTACTTGTGGTAATGTGGAAGTTTAGGGTCTTCTATGTAATATTCCTAAGACTGGAGTTTAATTGCATTTATATAATGGAGTTATTTACAATTAACTGTGGGCCCGGATTACACATGAAATGTGGGGTCGCGTGTTCCAGTTGGAGCCAGCTTTCTAAGGAATCCCTAGTGGTCCCCTCGCTAGCCCTATTATTAGAAAGTATCTAATTCTAGTTGAACTCTAAAAGGAAAGTTACTATTTCTATTTGAAATGAGACTTGTAATAGTGGTAATAGTATACTTACTAATTTTAGTAGAAGTGAGACTTCTATTTTAATTAGAAAGGAATTGGAAAGTTACTAATCATATTTGAAGCGAGACTTCTAATTATGATATGGTAAGTTACTAATTAATTAATGGAAGTAAGACTTCTATTCTAATTAAGAAGAGATAGTTACTAATTTTTAGAAGTAAGACTTCTAATGGAAATTAGTAAGTGGGGCTTGCAAAAGCTATAAATAGAGGAGAGGAGGGCTGGACGTCCCATGCATGCTCAATACATAGGGATTCACACCCATCCCTCTCTAGTGCAAGTCTTGCACGAGTTCTTTCTCCCTTCCCTTTTCTAGTTCTCTTTCTAGTTCCTCCCTAGAGTTCCTAGTAGTTTTCTCTTGGAGATCCCACCATCTTCTTGAGAAAAGGAGAATCTGATATGGGTCATAGCGTGGAAGATCAAGAGATCTTGGAGATCCCTATTTGATTAGTGAAAGCATTTCATCATCAAGGAAAGACGCAACTTCTCCATTAGAGCACAACCAAGCTCCAAAGGTATAATCCACTTCCTTGCATGTTGTAGATTATTATGGATGCTTATTAGTTGCTGTTTCTATCTTCTAGATAGATTGTTTTACTGATCATGATGGCTGAGATTGAGGACATGGATCTTGGATTGGGTTTTATAGCCTTCTGGATAGTTGATCCCTGCATCAAGGGGGTCAAAAGTTTTTGAAACCTATCCTAGAGGCCCACCCTATTTCCAACAAAGAACTGAAAACATCTCGTCTGGTATGTCACGTCGTCAGGGACTGCATCACCAAAGAAGAAGGTAGGCTTGGGAAAACCCTCTAATCGTCCATCACCCAAGGACGGTTGCTTACCATGATCTTATAAAACTCCTCACTCTTGAGAGCGATCAGTCGCTACCTCATCTCATCTCTGTTGAGGGAATCACACTCTTCCAGGTTTCTCTCAACATACTGGACTTTCTCCCAGGCCTGCTGAACGGTTGGATTGGAAGATCTAGCAGATCGACGAGGTACACTTGTAGCAGGCTCTTTACCCTTGTTCATTCTGGAGGAACCACTTGCAAAGGTTGGAAAAGAAAAAGATCAATCATCAAAATGACAGGATTTCGCTAAAAGAAAATCTGGCGAAATTTTGGCATGACTCCGGGGCAATTCCGAATAAAAAGGAAATACCCCGAAAGAAATAGAAAACTTGAAGATGGGCTCAACATTGCTGCGAGCTCTGAAACTCCAAACTTTCGAAACCTCAAAGTCTCCGCAAAATCTGGAAGGGCTCAACATCGCTGCGAGCTCCAAATTCCCAAATTTGCAAAACCTTGCAGGTATGCTATCACATCATGCTACCAATTTAATTTACAAAAAATGCATGCATGAACATCTTGGTTTGCCAAAAAAAAGATGCATTATCATGATGATAAAAAAAAAAGAAAGAAAAACTTTTTCAAATAAAAAATAAGAGAAAGAAAACAAAAAAAAAGAACAAAACAAAAGGGAGCTGCCCACAAGCCACGTGGCCGTACGGCACAAAAAAACCGTGCAAAAAAAAAATGCATGAGAAAAAAAAAAGAAAAAATAGAGATAAAATGCATGGAAAAAGAAAAGAAAGAAACAAAAAAAAAACACTTTCTTTTTTTTACCATCCTACTTTCTACAATGAAGTTTTCTTGAGAAACAAGACTTACCTGAAGCCATTAATGGAGAAGAAGAAAAAAAGTATGAAGATTCTTGAAGAACACTTGGTCTTGGAGCACTCTTGAGATTTTTTTTGCAAAAGAAAGCAATAAGAGCAAGAGATCTAACCTCCCCTTGCTTTTATAGAAGAGTGCAATCCAAAGAAGGAAACAAGAAAGAGGTAAGTATTACTAATTAATAACCTTACCGAAAGAAAGAAATTAGAAAGATTCTTTCCCAAAAGAAAGATATCTTGAGGGATTCTCTCCCAAAAAGAAATCAATGAGAGATTCTCTCCCAAAAGATAGAAGATTTGAGATATTCTCTCCCAAAGGAAAATATCTTGAGATATTCTCTCCCAAAATAAAGGGAACATGAGAGATTCTCTCCAAATAAAGATATTCTTAGATATTCTCTATCCAAAGGAGATATTTTTAGATATTCTTTATAAAAATGACACCATATGAGATCTAAGCCATTTCAAAAGCTTAAGGTCCCATGGGTTAGCCCATATGAGCCAGGTTTGACCACCTAAGCACTAAAAAAAAATTTGGGCTTTTAGTTAAAGAGAAATCCCTCTTACCAAGAGCATACAAAAATGGTTTCATGCCTCTTTTGAGTTGATTGGATCATACAAAAAAGAATTCCAAGCCCCATGAGCTTCCAAAAATCAAACCATCTAGCCTCATATACCAAATTGAGCCGAAATCTTGAAATTGGCATTCCACAAAAATCCAAAACCAAATCCTGGTCCCCTAACTTGCCATATACAGCTTGTTACGTCATAAGACCAAAAAAAAAAAAACCAAAAACCAAAACCTGATCCCCTAACTTGCCACATACAGTGTCACGCCCCGAAACCGGGCCCTGCAGTGATCCGACCTCGGGGTGCGAAATTTTGGGATAAATTGAAACTTTTTGTTATAGTTCCCAAGATCCGCGTGAATGAGGATAATCACATTCCAACACAATCAGAGTATATTTTTCGCGGAAGCTAAACATGGTGTTACGACCCGGAATCCGTGGCCATCGGGTTCCGTGTCGCACGCAACCAATTCCATAAAGCCATCATATAAGCAGACTGGCATAAATCATACATCAGAGCACACTGAGCTGGTAGTAACAGACTAATTAATTCCCACATGTTCAGATTACAATTAACAAGTGTCTTAATTACAAACCCAATAAAAAGGCTAATAAAGCCATACAACAATATCCAACTAGTAGAGATACTACCCTCAAAGATTTGATACGAACTCCAGTGCCAAACTTGACATCTAGATGATATCAATGGGCAGCCTCTCACGTCAGACCGGCGGTCCCACCGCCTCCTCTGATCAAACACCTAAAACCAGAAAGAGAAGAAACTGGCACCAAACAAACAGGGTCAGACACGACGGTCTGGCAAGCAAATAATCAAGTAATATGAAATAAAAGAACATACATAAAACCTGACGAAATCATCGTAAAACCAAATATAGAGTCTAAACAATAATAACAATAAATCGCGAGAAAACGATCGAAAGACCGAACCTAAGTATCAAAGCAATAAAAGAACAATCTCAGAAGTACGAATGTTTCGAAAGATAGTAGCCCGCATAAAGCATTTAATGGTTGGAAATACCTTTCAAATCCTGAATAATAGCGACAATATGATAAATGATCGATATCGTATACATTAACCAAATCAAAACATAAAAAGCATAACCCACAAGAATCATAAAATAAGGTAATATGCAGATAAAACCTTGGCGACCACAAATAGCTAAATCCTCCTATTACCGAAGTAATAAGAGCAGACAGAACGTAGCCACTGAACGTGGTACTAAAAATAGGATCAGAACCGTAGCCATACAAATGGGACCGGCAGATCAAAAATCAAAACCGTAGCCATACAAATGGGACCGGCAGATAAAACCGTTGCCATGGTCGGTACAGACAGAATCCAAGCTGCAGCTGGCGGACAGATTAAAGATCCCAAGCCGGGTGATCAGCCCGACAAGGTGACCTAAGCTTAGTGGTGCCTTTAGGTTTCAAAACTCGAACCGATACAAATCTAACATAATACTAATCCCTTTGGCTCAAGGGCTCACACTACAAAGCTCCGGCCCCGTCTTGCCTCGAGGTTTCATTTTCAAAATACTAATCTTGACAAAATAATAGTCTCATCGAAGAAATCCCGAATGTGATAAACCACTCCAATCTCCTTTCAAATCAATTCGGAGAAAACATACGAATATCCATGGTAAACCGCTCAAATACACATCAAAGTGATTTGTATAAAATCATACGACCAATCCTTTCGAATCTGGAAGACCCCATGATTTTATAATAAATCACCGATGCTATTTGAATTAGTTTACCAAAGGATACAAATACAAGTACAAATACATTCTCTAACTTGAAATGGAATGGAAATTATGTAGAATGACTTAATGACTTACCAAGGAACCATCTCAATGCACAACTATCCTTTAAACATTGATCATTAAGGAGTGAGTTTGATGCCAATGAAAATCCCCAACATTTAAATGATAAAGTGTGCATTGAGACTCAAACGATTCCCGGATAATTTTACATACGTTCATTCTCTCATTGGTCCCATTCCCATTTCACAAATTCCAAGCATCACAAGTAAATCCAAACTCTTTAAAACAGGACCATAGTTGGCCTTAAACCGAGTCCAAAACAATCTACTCATTTAGTCCAAAACAGTCCTTTAAACATAGCCCAAACAGTCCTTAAAAACAGCCCATAACTAACCTTGAACAGGCCCATAAAAACAGGTCTTAAAAGGGTTTAAAAGCTGGCCTTGAACAGGCCCAATATCCGGTTTTAAAACAGCCCAAAGCTAACCTTGAATGGCCCACAAACAGATTTTTAAATCAGTACAAAACTTAACCTTGAATGGCCCACAAATCAAACTTTAAAACAGCCCCAAAACTGAACCCTTAATGGTCCAAGAAACAAGTTTTTAAAACAAGCCCAAACTAACCATGAAACAGGCCCACCAACAAGTTTTTAAAACAGCCCCAAAACCAAACTTGAACAGGCCCATAAAATGACCCAACATCAGGTCTTGATATGGCCCAAAAACTGTCTTGCATCAGGCCCAAAAGTTATCCCAAAAGTCCCTCAAACCAGGCCCTGAAAAGGGCCCAAAAGTTCCTCAAACCAGGCCCTGAAAAAGGGCCCAGAACTGGGCTGGGTCCGCTCGAGCGACCCAGGGTCCGCTCGAGCGGACCCCTTCCAGAACCTGGGCCGCTCGAGCGGCCCACTGGGTCGCTCGAGCGGACCCAGTTCTGGCTGGGTCCGGATGAGTGCAGAATTGCACTCTTCTTCATTTTTTTCTGATTTTCTTTCTTCCCTCCTTTTCTACAACCATTCTCCAATGAGTAGGTCCTCAATGGGATATATTAAACTCCATCAACTCATCAAATCTCCAACCATAATCATTCCAATTGATCCAAATACCAACTTTGAAATCAAAGTTTTTCCCCTTTTTCTTTTGAACCCAAACACTTAACATAAAACTAAGTTTCAAAATGATCAAAGTGAGAACCAACTTTCAACACATTGTAAAGCAATGACATAAGAGGAAATTAAGCATAACATTTCTCCATTTGTCCAAAACAAATCTATGAGTCATGAAGAGATAGTAACATAGGAAGAAAACATGAAATGAAACTTAAACATGAAATCATCATATTAAGTGGAGTATTCACTTGCCTCAAGTCTAAAAGAAGATGCAAAACACTCTATGATGGTCCTCTTATAGCCTCAAGCTCCAAATCACAAAACCCCCAAAATAGCTCAAAAGAAACCCTAGAAAACCAATCCATTTTCCAATCTTCATGAAAACCCATTGCATATGGGATTAAAACACTCGAAATGGAGAGGAAAATAAGAATCTCAAGAAAAGAAAACCATTGCTAACCTTGAGAAATCCAAACAAAGAAGAAGAGCTTAGATGAGTGCCTTGCTCTAGCCCAAAAATCTTGAAAATAGGGTCTTTGGAAAGCTTGAGAGATGAGGACGAAGAAGGTGGGATCAATCCTCACTTGGCACACAAGAAAGAAGCTTGCAAAAAGGAGAGAGAGAGATGGCTGGAAAGGAAAAGAAGGAGCCCTCTCCCTCAGCCCAAGTTGCTGGAAACGAAAATGAAGGAGAAGAGATGGGTTCCCCTTCTTATAAGATGGGTTTGTGGGCCCCGATCTTCACAAGGCTGAAACTCACATTTGCGGGCCCCGAACGAAAACGACGAAGAAGACAAAAACGATTGGCGAATTTTCTTCTTTCCAAAAAGTATTTTTTCCCCAAATTCTGAAATTTTCGAAATTCATGGACAGATTTAGTGTAAAAGGTCAGTTTTGCCCTTTTTCTCGAAAAACGCATTTTCTGATCATCAAATCAAAATGGTCAAAACATGAAAGTTGTTAAACTTCATCAAATGAGTCAAAATACATCAAATCCAGAATTTTTAGAAATCAAAACTAATTTCTCATAAAAAAATACATATCGTATAAACCGGGTCAAACCAAAGTCAACGGTCCTTAAAAATCTCCAAGACTAAGGAAAAATCTAGTCAAACTCAAAAACAAGATCAAACTAAATCAAATCTCACTTAAAAAGCTAAACCACGATTAAAACAATACTAAACAAAAGGACTGGGGTCGGGATCTTACATCCTCCCCCCCTTAGAACCCATTTGGTCCTCCAAATGGCTTAAACCAAATCAAAATAAAAAACCCAAAAGACAAACGGAAGCACTGACACCCTATGCTAGACCTTGGTGACTGAGAGACTCTCTGATCAAACCCGACGTCGAGATGCACGGTCAACAACACTCTGATTCGGTTGAAGGCTTCAAACTATTCTACATATCTACTCAAAACATACTCCTCTGACCAAACTAGTGTGCAATGATTCCTCTACTCATCCTTGGTGTCATCTGTCGTTCCTGCACTGGATCATTTCTTTTACTTATCTCATCAGTATCTGTCGGTCCAAGAAACTGTAAGTTCTGCCTCTTTCTATCACTTTGGAATTTTGTGCCTTAAGTCCTACAAAGCTGCCCACGGTACTCCTGACGCTTGTACGAAGATGTGATCGTAGACATGCTTTCACTGAAAAAATCTTCATCCCGAAAAATTCTGGAATTCCATATGTTTGCTCTAACTATGTTCCTCGAATGCATCATCAGCTTTTGGCCTCCAAGTATACCGTCAATCCTTCTTCTTTCCGAAATCACAAACTCCAAATTCTATAGGTCTCCTGTCACTGACTTGGTCTGCCACAACCCAGATGTCAAACGACCATAAACCAGATGTTAAACTGCCATAACCTGCTGAGTTGTTCTGTGTCAAAACTTCGCATGGCTTGTGTTGACACCAAAAATGTCACTTTGCCTTTTCAAGATCCAAAGAGCTACATGAAGTCGCAACCTGCCATAAATAGGCAATGCTGCTTCCAAAAATCAAATCTTGTCAGAATCAAACAAAAACTGCGAGATTCTTCCAGACAGCCAAAAGAGGAGTACACAAGAAGTTTCGGGCCATTTCAAAATCATTTGGCCTAACTTCGCTTCTCCGACAGCCGAAAAGGAGCTCTCGGCGACAAAAGCTCTCCGGGACCATGGTTTCCAAGACAGAGCCTATGGATCATCTTAAAATGACTCCAATAGGTTCCCTGTCAAATTTCAAGTCAATCGGACATCGGTTGACCGCACATCAAACCGCGACATCTTCATCGCGACAAAAAGCAAGTCTACAGGTGATAGGACCCCAAACGGCTTCGAAACTCAAACAAAAGCCTATGGTTATTTATTGCTCAGGAGGCTTCACACCAAATTTCAGGTCATTCCGACATCGTTTGGCCCAGTTTCAGCTTCTGACAGAAAATCGGCAGCTCTGCGCGACAAAGTCTTCAGCTTTCTCAGGAAATTGGAAACTTTGCAAAATAAAATGCAAGGATTCTCATCAGGTTTCCTACAAAGAAATCAGGCCAATAAATGGTCAAAATGTCAAGGAAAAGTACAGAAGAAAAAAGAATAAAAAAAAAGCAAAAACGGACGCAAAACGGGACACGAAAGGGGGAAAACCCCCCCAGGGTCGCAGACCCCTGCGACCCTGGGCCAGGGTCGCCGGCGACCTTGGATCCCGGGGTCGCCGGGAAAGCCCCGGAAACCCCGGTTTTCGCCGTTTTTTCGCGATTTGAGGAGCCCAGCCTCTGGTACTTTCCAAAATTCATGCTTTTGAGACACCAAGTCCTCTAACATCCGTCCAAAACACGGGTAAATCATCAAGAGTATCAAAGACAGTATTGATCGCCACCCGGTCAACCAAAAAAATGTGCTTTCCACCCGACCGATCGAGAAATCGACAGGACAGATGGCACCGACCCGCTGTTGGCAACAAACACCTGAAATTACATGATCATCTGATGTCGATCTACATGAAGATCCATCGATGATCATCAACAGAAGAATCTCAAAAGACGTGGCACGGCCCGCGACTCTTCAGCTGCTCGGCGACCACTTAATGCGATTAATTGACTAGCTTTATTACAGTCATTAATCCATTTCTTTGGACGGCCCAATCAGAAGCAAGCATTCGGGAGTTACAAGTCAAGAGATTCATGGCATTTAACCCATGAAACTCCTCCCATCATGGCGATTAATAGCGATTAAATGCCCTCAATCTCCTCCGGCCAATCAGAAGCCAAGAAAAAGGAGTTACAAAATAAATAATTCAATTTTGTAACTCCTCCCATTATGCGGCTTAATGACAATAAAAGCCCATAAACCCACCTAAAAGGCTACCTAAAAGCCTATAAATAGGAGGGCTCTCCAAGAAGAAAAAGACACAACGAACATCAACAGACAGCAGACAGAAATCCAGAGAAAGGAAAAAGAGAGAAAACTCTGCGGAAGTTCTACACCGGCCACCGCAACAAGGTGACAAAAGTCCCTTGGGGGGTACCCCCCCCCCCCCCAAGGTCCTTGCCTTCTCCTCCTGCCTCCAATGGCTTAGATGTGGCTTTTCAGCCCGTCTACTCGGCTTTTTATTGGACATAGGACCTTCCTTTGGTCTTTGTCCTTTAAAAACCCGAGGTTATAGCCAAGCCAAGCGAATCAATAGCATCCTCTGTTCTCATCTGCATGGATGATGGCGAAGCCCACATATGGCTTGCGACCGTCAATCTAAACGAGTCCCCCACAATCTCCTGAGAAGTTAGATCCTCCTTTTCTTGCTTTTCATTGTAGTTTGTATTTTTTTCAAAAGAGACAAAAATCACAATTCTTGTCTTTCATTGTTGATAAGGATTGTAAATCGGCTATAAATGCCAAAATCGGCTATAAACGCCAAAAATCGGCTATAAATGCCAAAATCGGCTATAAATGCCAAAAAAATCGCCTTTCACGGCAAATCAAGAAAAATGTCTCTTTTCTTAAATATATGTGCAATGGAAAACTTGAAAGAAGTTGATTTCCTTTTTACTTGCGAAAGTTGATCTCCGGATCACCACTTGCAATTCCAAGTAAAAATAGAAAATCTGGCACACCCACAAAAAAAGAAATGTTGATGCACGCCCTTGCCCCCCGGTTACGAAAGGGTCGGACCCGACGGACTCCCACATCCGCCGACCTCGGTAGAACCGAGCAGGAGCGCGGTCCATCAAGCTGGCACACCCGGTGGGACTCGTTTATTTGAGAACACGATGCTAGAAATGAAATATTTGCATATCATATATTTTGCTCTATGCTTATATTTCTTTTCTTGATTCCTTGGCTACTTTATAATTGGTGGCCTATGTTGAATTCCGCATAATAAAAAAAATGAGATGAGATTTTTTTTTTGGAAATTTCTAATTCTTTGAATTTATTTCCACTCTTTCTCTTTTCAAAAAAAAAAATACAAAAAAAAACCAGATTTTTCATTTTTGGATTCAAAATTGAGAAACTTTGATCCTTTCCCTTCTGGGCACTGGCGCTCGCGGAAATCGCCGAGACCGTGTTCGGATCAGGGGTTGGGCCATTGTTTTCTCTTCGATGAGTTCATTAAAAATCTAAAAAAAAAAAATATAAAAAAGTAAAAAATCAGATTTTTCAATTTGGATTCAAAATTGAGAAACCTTGATCCGTTCCTATCGTTCATCGCGCTTGCAGAAATATTGAGCCTGTTCGACTAAGGTTTTGGGCCATTGTTTCTCTTCGATGAGTTCATTAAAAATCTAAAATATATATATATATATATAAAAATTTTAGATTTCTCAATTTGGATTCAAAATTGAGAAACCTTGATCCGTTCCTATCGTTCATCGCGCTTGCAGAAATGTTGAGCCTGTTCGACTAAGGTTTTGGGCCATTGTTTCTCTTCGATGAATTCATAAAACTAAAAATAAAATAAAAAATATATAAAAAAAAAGACATAGACCACTAAGGTTAAACCAACTGTGTTCTTTGATCATGGTTGATTCAAAGAAAAGCCTTGTCCAGAGTGTGGAGACAGCTTGACTGTTCTAGGCAAGGGTCCTCCAAACGGGTTCATTAAGTAATCCTACCCTTACCTGGGGGCAATTCTATCAATCAAGATTTCATAAGACCGGGTTAGGAGGCCTATGTGTACTCTCTCGTCTTTTAAATAATTTTTTTTCAAAAATAAAATTTTTTAAAAATAAAAATTTAAAATAAAAAATAAAAAAATAAAAAAAATTTCAAAAAAAAATCTTAAAAAAAAATAATAAAAAAATAAATAAATAAAAAAAAGATTTTTTTTTAAAAAAAAAATTCTTCAAAAATCTTCAAAAAAAAAAAAACTTCTGTCATTATGGGTTTAGATTAGGGAAATCTTGGTCTTCTCCTTTCTGAGCACTGGCGCTCGCGGAAATCGCTGAGCCCGTGTTCAGATTGGAGTGCCTTTTGCTCTCTTTGATGAACCCGATATTGGCCTTTCAAAAAAAAACTCGTCATTTTTAGATTCAGATCCGAGAAATCATGGTTCATTTCTTTCTGAGCACTGGCGCTCGCGGAAATCGCTGAGCCCGTGTTCAGATTGGAATACCATCTGCTCTCTTTGATGAATCCAATCTTGACCTTTCAAAACAGAGAATCTCATCTCATAGATGCGGTCTCAAAACATTTGTGTCTAGCGGTACTAGTACGCCCTTTCAGGGTCTACTGTATTGCGACCGGCACATCTGTAACTCCAACTTTATATTCTTCTTACCTCGAGCAAGCTCTGCTTCTCGATAAGTCGAATTTAAGTTCACAATTGCTTCTAGCAGTCACTGGGATGCCCATTCCGGGCTTACCACACCTGCGATCAGAACAATTGTACCCTCTATGGCATTTTGCCTTCCTCATATTGCTTGGGTCATCTACCTCGAGCAATTTGAAAAGACGAAACCATAGAACTTCCCATTTATGATCATTATATTCTTGTGATTACTAATGGATGTGGTCTTGTTTCAGAAATTTTCGAAAAACTAACAATGGCAGCTTCACTAACCATTACTTTCGACGAAAACAAGCACCAACTCATGCTTCAACAGAAGCAAACCACGCGCACCTACAAGCGCCCCATCAGCTGCCGAAGTGTCAACTCCCTCGGCAACTCTCTGAACTCCGGGTCGACCTCGACTCCCCGGACTATCGTCTTTGGGACGCTGGGACCATTCCCACTTCCTGAGGAACAAACTGCTCCCTCCAAGAAGCAGAAACTCGCCTCTCAACGTGTCACTACCGTGACACCAAAGGCGAGCACCAGAAGACCTGAAGCCCGTGGCAGCCCCACGAAGCCTCGACCTGCAAACAACCAGGTCTACCCCAAGACTTGGTCCCCAAGACCTTCACCAAAACAGAGAAGGTCCCAAACATCCACTAAGCCAGCATTCCTGGCCCCACTCAAGGAGAACCAGTTCTATCCTCTTGCTTACATGAAAGAGGAGAGACCCATCTCCAACCTGACTTCCAAGTCATCCCAGCATGAGCCGGCTTGTTCCTACAAGCCCAAAATCAAGTCATGCATCACAAGGCCTCCACAAGCATCTGCTAAGGCCTACAAACCTGCAGTTCGACCCTTCATCTCTACAGGGGCCGAACTTCAAAAATTCAAAGCTTCGCTGCAACTGGCGAAGGATAGAGTTCGCATCCTATCCTTGCCCAGCTACAGAGAAGACAGGCTCGGCTGCTGCGCCCGAGGGAGCACATCCTTCATTGTCAAAGCCCAGTCAGAGCTAACCGAAGCTCAAATTGCTCGTCGTATACGCCGCCGCGCGTCGTACCGACAGAAGAGACTACAGAAGCAAAGGACCTAGCCTCCCACACTTCAAGTCTCTCCCAAATGGGTCGAAAAAGAAAGACCCAACCAAGTTGCTGCCGTCCATATGGTTGGAAAAACCAGAAGGCGCCAAAAATCAGCAACAAAAATCCATGTCCGACGTCCAATGACCCGCAGCGTCTCAAGGACAAGAAGACATTCAGAAGAATCCCCTGCTCCTTCAAGCAAAGGACAGCAGAGTGATCCTTCCTCAAGCTCTTCTTCAAAAAGAATGAGCCCCAGCTCAGTCACCAGGACAGTTTCTTCGTTCACAAAAAATTAGATTTCTCAGTTTGGATTCAAAATTGAGAAACCTTGATCCTTTCCTATCGTTCATCGTGCTTGCAGAAATGTTGAACCTGTTCGACTAAGGTTTTGGGCCATCGTTTCTCTTCGATGAGTTCATTAAAAATAAAAAATATATATATATATAAAAAATCAGATTTTTTCATTTTGAATTCAAAATTGAGAAACTTTGATCCTTTCCTATCGTTCATCGTGCTTGCAGAAATGTTGAGCCTGTTCGACTAAGGTTTTGGGCCATCGTTTCTCTTCGATGAGTTTATTAAAAATCTAAAAAATAAATAAATAACAAAAAAAAATAAAAAATCAGATTTCTCAGTTTGGATTCAAAGTTCAGAAACCTTGATCCTTTCCTATCGTTCATCGTGCTTGCAGAAATGTTGAGCCTGTTCGACTAAGGTTTTTGGCCATCGTTTCTCTTCGATGAGTTCATTAAAAATAAAAAAAATAAAAAAAATACATATATATATATAAAAACAAAAAAAGACATAGACCACTAAGGTTAAACCAACTGCGTTCTTTGATCATGGTTGATTCAAGAAAAGCCTTGTCCAGAGTGTGGAGACAACTTGACTGTTCTAGGCAAGGGTCCTCCAAACGGGTTCATTAAGTAATCCTACCTTTACCTGGGGGAAATTCTATCAATCGAGATTTCATAAGACCGGATTAGGAGGCCGATGTGTACTCTCTCGTCTTTTAAATAAATTTTTTTAAAAAAGAAATTTCAAAAAAAAAAATTTTCAAAAAAAAAATCTCAAAATAAATAAAAAAAATAAATAAAAAAAAGATTTTTTTTAAAAAAATCTTAAAAAAAAAACTTCCGTCATTTTGGGTTTAGATTGGAGAAATCTTGGTCTTCTCCTTTCTGAGCACTAGCGCTCGTGGTAATCGCTGAGCCCGTGTTCAGATTGGAGTGCCTTTTGCTCTCTTTGATGAACCCCATATTGGCCTTTCAAAAAAAAAAAAAAACTCGTCATTTTTTGATTCAGATCCGAGAAATTATGGTTCATTTTTTTTTAGCATTGGCGCTCGCGGAAATCGCTGAGCCCGTGTTCAGATCGGAATACCATCTTCTCTCTTTGATGAATCCAATCTTGACCTTTCAAAACGGAGAATCTCATCTCATGGATGCGGTCTCAAAACATTTGTGTCTAGCGGTACTAGTACGCCCTTTCAGGGTCTACTGTATTGCGACCGACACATTTGTAACTCCAACTTTATATTCCTCTTACCTCGAGCAACCTTTGCTTCTCGATAAGTCGAATTTAAGTTCACAATTGCTTCTAGCAGTCACTGGGACGCTCATTCTGGGCTTACCATACCTGCGATCAGAACAATTGTACCCTCTATGGCGTTTTGCCTTCTTCATATTGCTTGTTTCAGAAATTTTTCGAAAAAAACTAACAATGGCAGCATCACTTACCATTACTTTCGATGAGAGCAAGCACAAACTCATGCTTCAACAGAAGCAAACTACGCACACCTACAAGCGCCCCATCAGCTGCCGAAGCGTCAACTCCCTCGGCAACTCTCTGAGCTCCGGGTCGACCTCGACTCCCCGGACTATCGTCTTTGGGACACGGGGACCATTCCCACTTCCCGAGGAACAAGCCGCTCCTTCCAAGAAGCAGAAACTCGCCTCTCAACGTGTCGCTACCGTGACACCAAAGGCGAGCACTAGAAGGCCTGAAGCCCGTGGCAGCCCCACGAAGCCTCGACCAGCAAACTGTTAGGGATTTTGTGATTGCAATTTGATGGATGCATTATCATTTAAATCATCATTTGAGTTTTCACATGAGCATTGATTTAGAAATCTTGAAATCTTGATTTTCACATGCATTGTTTTTAGAAATCTTGGTTCATGCATGTTTTGATTTTAAAACTTGGATGCATTTAGTTTTGAAAAGAGTTTTTAAGAATCAAGCTAGCCTTTGATTTTAAAGTTTCAAATCATTTTTAGGCTTTTTATGTTTCATGTTTTTAAACCACTTAGAATGATTTAAAACATGATTTCAAGCTTGATTTAATGGCCCAAAAAGTCCCCAAAGAAAAATACTTTAAAATATGCATTTTGGGGGGAATTGGTCCAGGGGACCCGGTCGACCTGCAGTGTGGCCGGTCGACCGAGCCCATGGACGGTCGACCGCGCCCACTGCAGGTCGACCGGGAAAGAGGCAACGGCATTATTTTCAAACGGTCATATTTTTGCCCGTTGAAGGGCAGGTCGACCGAGCCCTGTAGGGGGTCGACCGAGGACTAGCCGTTGGGCAATTTTTTGTATAAAAAGAAGCTCATTCCTTAGCCAAAGTGAGGAACTTTTAGGCCCTCCTTAAGGTGATTTGAGGCCAAACAAAGGGGAATGAGCTAAGGGAATCTAAGGGTCATTAGGAAAGCTAAAGCTTGGGATTAATGAAGTTGAATCACTAAGTAAGCTTGCTTTTCCTAATCATATGTTTTCATGCTTTATTCTATTTATTGGTAAATCTTTTCTAGCATGTTAATGTATGATTTGTTGTGTCCTTAACATGGTTATGTTTTGAATTGATTCATTGTTTTGGATACATCACCTTGATTCAAACCAAGTAGTACTTAAATTGGTATATCTAAGTAGATCATGTTTTGGAATCATCTTTGAAATCATATGTAACATGATTCCTATACTTGGTTGAATCTTTGGTTGTTGTTTTTCATCATAAGAAAATCACTTTCAAATCTATCTTATGTTTTGGATTCAACAACTTTATAAATCACATGTATTTTGTTTTAAAGTTTTACAACTTGTTTAAACATTGATTGGTATATCATTTTCAAGTTGTCCTTTTAATTACATGTGATTTGACCCATAATTTCAATCAAATCTATATTTGTGTTTTACACTTTAAAAATGCTTTTGGCATACTTATATTGAGCTTCATTTTTAATTTGATTGAAATCCATATGCATCACATGTTTTGTTCTTTGAATTTCACAACTTGTGTAGAATACTTAGGTATGTCTTTTACAAGTTACTTTTAACATGTGATTAGCATTTCCTCAATCATAAATGTTTTGAGCTAAAACTTTCAAAAGCCTTTGGCATACATTTATGAGCTTTGATTTTCAAATTGATTGAGGACATCATGCATACACTTTGAACATACATCTTTGCATTCATATAGTGTTTGCATGAATTAGTTTTTCACTTTTATATCCGCCTATTAAGAGGCATTGTAATGAGCCAAAATTGTAATCTCCATCAAGTGTATTATAGACACTACTTAGAGAGATAACCAACCTTGTGGTTGAAGAGGTTATTGCTTAGCCTTGAAAAGCATATTGTAAGAGGTTATTGCTTAGCCTAGAAAAGCATAGTTGTAAAGGTTATTGCTTAGCCTATTGAAAAGCATACATAGTGGAAATCCGGTGGGGTGTGAGGAACACAAGCCGGTAGTGGATGTAGGCATTGAGGCCGAACCACTATAAATCTTGTGTTGTGGTGATTGCATTGTGATGATTGTATTTGTTTAAGCTTCCGCATTTTGTTTGTTAATCATCACAAGTGACTAGTTAGTTTATAGAAAATTAAAATTGGTCATAGTTAGTCACTACTAGTAGCTCACCCTATTCACCCCCCCTCTAGCGTTAGGATCTTGGACTCCCACAAGGACTTACAAGTGGTATCAAAGCAAGGTTACTCCATTTAGGGCTTAAACACCCGGAGTTGATCCTTATATGCTTAAATCTAGATTTGAACCCTATAGTTGTGTTTCATTGCATATCATTAAGAATGATTTCCACTATGGTTGAAAATGAATTTTCTTTCCTAGCTCTCTAATTCCCCTAAGATTCAATCTCACCACTCTAAAACTTTTTCGAGTTAAAACTCCAAGAGTTGGTGGGACCTCAAAGTGAACCCTCAAGGACAACCTTTTCAAGACCTTAAGTGAATCTTCAAAGGTAGACTTTTGGACTAACCTTAAGGACTTGAACCTCACTAGACCAACCTATTTTTTTGTCATATCTAATTGTTGGTCATGTTACATTTGCATTTTGTTTCTACATAGTCACATCTCTTAAAATGCAATGTTTCTTTGTGATCATTTGATTTTGTCTACATGAACTTTCTTAGTTATATCCTTGGTTTTCAAAATCATTTGATTGCAATATCCTCATATAGATTTGCATTTTGTTCTCATATAGTTATATCTATTGTAGTGCATTTCTATTTGATGATCATCAATTGATTGTGATTACAAAAGCTTTCTTAGCTAGATTTTTCATGATCATTTGATGTTGGAAAATCATTTGTTTGGATATCATAGTTAGATTATTTTGTAAAACAAATGATTCAAATCAATTTAGATTTTCCATGAACTTACAAGTTATATCCTTTGGTATGGAAAATATGTAATCAATTTGTATGAGCATTTGTATTTATATCCTTGATTACAAATTGAGATTTGATATTAGTTCACTTCATGTTTTTCAAAGTCACTTGATCATAATTTTATGAATGATTCATTGTTGGATTTTGAATGTTGGAGTGAATTAAAAGATCTTTGGAAAATGTTTAAAGCTTTATTAGTTATATTTATTGAAGCATTTTCCATGAGTTTATTTCCTTGTGCTTATGTTTATATCATTTAGAAGGAAATACATTTTATAAGCAATTTGCATCTTTGCTCAACAAAGTTACATTCTTTCAAATGCAAATTGACTTTGTTGTTATGTCTTACTTTGTGTGGTTGGGTATGATGTCATTGATTTGCATGTTTGTGCCTAACTTTGTATATCGTTTCATTAGTGCAAATTGATGTTGTTTATGCTTTATAGTAAAATCTTTTGTTTCATGATCATTTGAGCTTCTTAAGTACATATGTGATTTTGTGTGCTAAGTTCATTTGGTATGATTCTCATATCCATTTTCCATTGCATTGTAAGCATACTACATTTGCTAAGAGTGGAAATTTTACATGATAGATTAATGGATCATTTTAGATGAATTTGAATTAAACCATTGTTCTTCATAGGTATACCTTATATGAGATCCATTTTCATCTATATGCGATCCATGATATCGTTCTAACTTCATACCTTCTTGTGCATGAATAGTTATATTCTTTATTGATATGGTATGAGTTAGATCTTGATTATAATTGATCCTCTCTATGCAAATGTCATATAGTTCCATGTATGGTTGTGCTCTTAAGTTCCATTTGTGGATACCATACTAGAACTCTCAAATCCATCCTTTGTACTTCATACGCTTTGCTATAGATGGATGGTTGTGATATTGTTTTATGCATAATTTCATAGTAATATCGCTTGTGCATTTTTCAATATCATATTTATGATCATATGAGACTCTCATCAAAATCCATTCTTTGTATCTTATAGGCATATCTATTCTTGATGGATTTCCTTCATGTTGAGTTCATATGGTTTTTTAATTTTCAAATTGCATGTATCACCTAAAGACATTTCATTTCATGCAATTTAAAATGTTCATCACTATGCTCACTAAGTTACTATATCATTAAAGTGATGATTTTTCACTTATGATGCTTGATGGAATTTTGTGTTTGTCACATCTATGCTCTTAATCATGTTTCATATTCAATTGGTTTCAATTAGTTTAATTTTCGATTGTTGTCATATCCAATTGATATCTTGTGATTGTGATAAACCTTGTGTACATTGGATTGAACTTGATAAGTAATATGTCTTTATTCCATGTCACATTCCATTAGCATCATAATGTTCATGTTTGCCTCCTCTCATGCTCATATAGGTAAATCTTATGACCACCATTTTTATGTGTTAATAATCTTGGTTGGTCAATGGTTGAGGTTTGGCTTCATGTTTGAACTTCATTTCATTCATCATGTGCACATGATAGTCATATTTTTTGATTGGATGAAATGATTTCAAAATTTACATAGCATATGATTTTCATAGGTATATTGATTGATGCTATGTTTAATAAACCCCATAACATCATGGATAGCTCTAATTTGGATTGATCCTAGTAGTTATATTCTTTTTAACTCCATTTTAGAGTGATTGAGATAATAGTCATATCCTTTAATCTCAATTGGTATTCTTTATTCCAATTGGTATCCATGGTTGCTTTTCTCCATGACCTTGCTCTTAATCTTGGTAATTTGATCATATTGAGCTCTATAGTTAAATGAATCTAATCCTTTCCTTGAAGTTGACCCTCAATTGGTAAAACCATCTTCTTCTTGAACCAAATAGTTAAATCTTTGTCAAAAGTTTGACAAAAGGAGAGAATGGATTGAGGGGGAGTATAAACCTTCATAGGAAGTATTAGTTTTGATCAAATTCACCATTGAATTGGCTTTATACCCTTAGACTACTACCATACATGATACCTGTTATATATTTCATTTTCGATTTCTTTCGTTAACAGGTGCTACTAAAAGGTATTTTCCTTATGTCATGTGTGTAGGTACCTTTGCAATTTAATGTCAAAGGGGGAGAATATTCTAGATGTCAAAAGGGGAGAATATTGTCAATTTATCTAAGGGGAGATTTTGTATTATCTTCCAAAGGGGGAGAAGATGCATATCTTGCCAAAGAGAGAGAGTGCATGGTCAAAGGGGGAGAGTTGATAGAAGACTAAGCTTGGGAGTTAAAGAAGTTGCTTGGCTAAAGAAGAAAAGAAAGCTTGAAGAATGATCAAGCTCCAAGCATCAAGAATGAAGAAAAAGAACAAGAGCCCAAGCTAAGTCAAAGAAGCATCCAAGAGATTTCAAGACTTGTCCAGCTAAGGGGGAGCTGAAGACTTAGTGTGAAAATTCAGTGATGAGTGAGTTGCCATCAAATTGCAAAGGGGGAGATTGTTAGGGATTTTGTGATTGCAATTTGATGGATGCATTATCATTTAAATCATCATTTGAGTTTTCACATGAGCATTGATTTAGAAATCTTGAAATCTTGATTTTCACATGCATTGTTTTTAGAAATCTTGGTTCATGCATGTTTTGATTTTAAAACTTGGATGCATTTAGTTTTGAAAAGAGTTTTTAAGAATCAAGCTAGCCTTTGATTTTAAAGTTTCAAATCATTTTTAGGCTTTTTATGTTTCATGTTTTTAAACCACTTAGAATGATTTAAAACATGATTTCAAGCTTGATTTAATGGCCCAAAAAGTCCCCAAAGAAAAATACTTTAAAATATGCATTTTGGGGGGAATTGGTCCAGGGGACCCGGTCGACCTGCAGTGTGGCCGGTCGACCGAGCCCATGGACGGTCGACCGCGCCCACTGCAGGTCGACCGGGAAAGAGGCAACGGCATTATTTTCAAACGGTCATATTTTTGCCCGTTGAAGGGCAGGTCGACCGAGCCCTGTAGGGGGTCGACCGAGGACTAGCCGTTGGGCAATTTTTTGTATAAAAAGAAGCTCATTCCTTAGCCAAAAGTGAGGAACTTTTAGGCCCTCCTTAAGGTGATTTGAGGCCAAACAAAGGGGAATGAGCTAAGGGAATCTAAGGGTCATTAGGAAAGCTAAAGCTTGGGATTAATGAAGTTGAATCACTAAGTAAGCTTGCTTTTCCTAATCATATGTTTTCATGCTTTATTCTATTTATTGGTAAATCTTTTCTAGCATGTTAATGTATGATTTGTTGTGTCCTTAACATGGTTATGTTTTGAATTGATTCATTGTTTTGGATACATCACCTTGATTCAAACCAAGTAGTACTTAAATTGGTATATCTAAGTAGATCATGTTTTGGAATCATCTTTGAAATCATATGTAACATGATTCCTATACTTGGTTGAATCTTTGGTTGTTGTTTTTCATCATAAGAAAATCACTTTCAAATCTATCTTATGTTTTGGATTCAACAACTTTATAAATCACATGTATTTTGTTTTAAAGTTTTACAACTTGTTTAAACATTGATTGGTATATCATTTTCAAGTTGTCCTTTTAATTACATGTGATTTGACCCATAATTTCAATCAAATCTATATTTGTGTTTTACACTTTAAAAATGCTTTTGGCATACTTATATTGAGCTTCATTTTTAATTTGATTGAAATCCATATGCATCACATGTTTTGTTCTTTGAATTTCACAACTTGTGTAGAATACTTAGGTATGTCTTTTACAAGTTACTTTTAACATGTGATTAGCATTTCCTCAATCATAAATGTTTTGAGCTAAAACTTTCAAAAGCCTTTGGCATACATTTATGAGCTTTGATTTTCAAATTGATTGAGGACATCATGCATACACTTTGAACATACATCTTTGCATTCATATAGTGTTTGCATGAATTAGTTTTTCACTTTTATATCCGCCTATTAAGAGGCATTGTAATGAGCCAAAATTGTAATCTCCATCAAGTGTATTATAGACACTACTTAGAGAGATAACCAACCTTGTGGTTGAAGAGGTTATTGCTTAGCCTTGAAAAGCATATTGTAAGAGGTTATTGCTTAGCCTAGAAAAGCATAGTTGTAAAGGTTATTGCTTAGCCTATTGAAAAGCATACATAGTGGAAATCCGGTGGGGTGTGAGGAACACAAGCCGGTAGTGGATGTAGGCATTGAGGCCGAACCACTATAAATCTTGTGTTGTGGTGATTGCATTGTGATGATTGTATTTGTTTAAGCTTCCGCATTTTGTTTGTTAATCATCACAAGTGACTAGTTAGTTTATAGAAAATTAAAATTGGTCATAGTTAGTCACTACTAGTAGCTCACCCTATTCACCCCCCCTCTAGGGTTAGGATCTTGGACTCCCACAAGGACTTACACAAACGACCATGTCTATCCCAAAACTTGGTCCCCAAGACCTTCACCAAAACAGAGAAGGTCCCAAACATCTACCAAGCCAGCATTCCTGGCCCCACTCAAGGAGAACCAGTTCTACCCTCTTGCTTACATGAAAGAGGAGAGACCCAAATCTAACCTGACTCCCTAGTCAAACCAGCATGAGCCGGCTTGTTCCTACAAGCCCAAAATCAGATCATGCATCACAAGGCCTCCGCAAGCACCTGCTAAGGCCTACAAACCTGCAGTTCGACCCTTCATCTCTACAGGGGCCGAACTCCAAAAATTCAAAGCTTCGCTGCAACAAGCGAAGGACAGTGTTCGCATCCTGTCCTTGCCCAGCTACAAAGAAGACAGGCTCGGCTGCTGCGCCCGAGGGAGCACATCCTTCATCGTCAAAGCCCAGTCAGAGCTGACCGAAGCTCAAATTGCTCGTCATATACGCCGCCGCCCGTCGTATCGGCAAAAGAGACTAGAGAAGCAAAGGACCCAGCCTCCTACACTTCAAGTCTCTCCCAAATGGGTCGAAAATAAAAGACCCAACCAAGTTGCTGCCGTCCATATGGTTGGAAAAATCAGAATACGCCAAAAGTCAGCATCCAAAATCCATGTCCGACGTCCGATGACCCGCAGCGTCTCCAGGACAAGAAGACATTCAGAAGAATCCCCTGCTCCTTCAAGCAAAGGACGGCAGAGTGATCCTTCCTCAAGTTCTTCATCAAAAAGAATGAGCCCCAGCTCAGTCACCAGGACAGTCTCTTCGTTCGAATCACGAAGGATGAACGTCTTGGCTACAAATTCTAAGCCACCACCCCGCAATCCACATCAAGATGATGCAATCACCCGCATCCAGCAGTTGGAACAAGGCCAACAGAGGATTAAAACTCTGATGGAAAACCTTCTCCTCGCCTTCCAAAATCAGGCGAATAATGAACCTCCTCCGAATCATCAAGACGATCAGGTAAATAGAGAAGAAAATGAGTCACGCGCCCTTACCAAAAAGGACGTAGACAGTATCCTTGCCAAAGCAAAAGAAGAGGATATACTCAAGGAGCATGGGATCAAGCCACCATATCCCTTATGGATGGACTCGGTCCCGTTCCCTACAAAATTCAAGCATCCTACTCTCCAAACATATACGGGAAAAGGATCAGCCAGACAGCACGTCATCCACTTCAAGATCCTGACGGGAGCTATCGCGGATCAAGATGCACTCAAGATCCGCTTCTTTGTAAGTACCGTAAAAGGTACGGCCTTCGATTGGTACTCCACTCTGCTGGAGGACTCCATCCAAAATTGGGCCATGCTAGAGACACGCTTCCTGACTCACTTCAAAGGTGAGGATCATCCCGCTACTATGACTCAGCTGTGCAGCCTAAAACAGGGGGAGAATGAGTCAACATATGACTTCATTCACAAGTGGAAAGCAATGGAGTACAAATGCTCTGATGTACTGCCACAAGCGTCGCTAGTCGACATCTGCCGGAACAACATGAGAGCTAGAATCCGCTCCATGATCATCGGTAACAAATCAAAAAACCTGGGAGAACTCCTAGAAGCTTCCATGGAAGCTGAAACGGTGATTAAAGACCTCAACAGTCAGAAATCATCAAGAAAAGAGCCAACCGCCATTACAACCTCAAAACTAAAGAAAAAAGAGGTCCTCAATGTGCAGACCAAGTCAGTTCCTCAGCCACCAAAGAAAGCTGAAAACAAAGCTGCTGGTAAAAGACCTGAACTCTCAGATGCCTCAAAGAACGAGTAGAGAAGAAATACCCATTTGATGAAAATGTTGATGAATTCTTCGGGGCTCTTGTGGCAAATGGCAAGCTCACCTTGCCTAAACCAAAACGACCGGGTGATGTTGGTAAAACCAACGATCCTCGGTACTGTCCATACCACCAGATGATCTCGCATCCTCTCAATCAATGCTTCGTTGTGAGGGAGAAAATAAATGAGATGTGGAAAAACGGAGTCATCACCTTTGACAAAAATAATGGGTCTGCCTCCGTCAACATGGTGACATGTGGACAAACATCAAAATCACCGAAGAAGAAGATCACTACTTCCTTCAAGGTGATAAACTCAATCCAAGCATCCGAGGAACTGGTTCCTTACCCGACACCAGACGGACAACCCATATGGGTACATCCCGATCTCCTGGAAGATCAAAATTGGGAGGTCGTGAAAATAAAGCCTACAGCTCAACAGCAAAGGCAGGCTAGGAAATATCTCCTCAAGCTCAAATGGCAAGAGAAGACCCAGCCAAAATAAGAAGTCAAAGAAAAGGCAGAGGCTTCCTCTACCGCTTTACTAGAGGTAATAAAAACATCCCTTCCAGAGACTTCAAAGGGGGTAAGAAAATTCACTCTCAGTGATTTCATGCCACCTCAATTCAAAGAAGCCACGCAGGAGGTATCATACTCTTGCAATTCGGTAGTTGGATTCTCCATTGATGGATACGAGTCCAGCGACACCGATGATGGATTCAAATCCAACTACACAGACGAGTGGGAGGAGTCCCTTGAAACAGGAGAATATCTCTCCGATGAAGAATGGGTTCCCGAGACTCATCTTATGCTAGTAATCTGGTATAACCCCCTACAGCCACAAGGATCCTGGTCTGATGATGAAGAAGACCAAGTGGCTGTACAAGAAAATGTTGTTGAACCAGCACCCCTCATTGCTCCAGTGGAAATCAACAATGTTGAGCCATAAAGAGCCGATGAAGAAGAAAATTTGGCTCTCATGCCTGATCTTGAAGAATATGCAAGGATCTTGCTGCGTCGCGCTCTAGAACAAGAGCAAGACCGCGTCAACGAGCCTCCTCGCAATCCAGAGCCTGAAGTCCCTGAAGACCATCAGGTACATCCTCCCTTAACTCCTGAAAATCGAGAAAATTACTGGATAGACGATCCTCTTACATCCGAGGATGAGTCTGACTCCGATCAGGCAACGTCTCCTGTCAGAGCTTCCTGTAATGTGATAATTCGGGATTATAGCTCTTCCGAAGCATCGTCTGATGAGAGCACTTACACTCCGGCGACGCCTAGCAATGCATCTTCTGGAGCCACCTCATCTCACGTGACTTTCACTGAGATGACACCCTCATGTCTCTTCTCCTGAGACTGTAACTTCAAAGTTCGCACCCTTCCTGACTGAAGAATTCCTAGCTATTGATGTTTGGGACGATGAATTGGTCAACGAAGAAGAAAGGTTGCTGGATGCTGTTCAGGACTTGTTCCCGGAAAATGCTCCGTGCAACACAATCACTGAGGATGGCAACTCCGCTGCTGATACATCCTCAGCAAATGAAAAACGACAGCCTCTTGATCCTGAAGACAATCTTCCAAACGAAGACCCTTCTCAAGAAGCTCTCGAAGTTGGTTGAGGCACCCGCTCTGGCCGGGACTACCACAAAAATTACAACCAATCTTCCTTTACATATGTAAATCCTTTGGGAAAAGATGTTGTAAGCGCCCTTAGTGGCAACAATGATGAACATCCAGGGCCTAAGGAGGTTTTCAACTATGACTTGATTGAACACTTCAAGCACATACCTGCACGTCTGCACATCCTAGATTTGTTGCGAATGTCTCCGCACACTCGTGATAATCTCATCTCAGAATTACAAAAGCTTAATGAGGATGTCGACAAACATGCCCCGCAAGTCCTCCAAATTGAAATGGATTACCGGGTCAAAAACTCAGAAGCTTCCTCAAAGGGAGAAAAGAAGAAAACTGAGGGATCATGCATTCAATGCCTCTCGGTTAAAAAAGCAGCCAGTGCAACCATCGCCTTCACAAAGGATGACCTCCTACTTGGCGAAACCAGGCACAACCGACCCCTGTACTTCACAGGGTACATCAAGGAAATGCCTATGCACAGAGTTCAGATCGACCCAGGTTCTACACTCAACCTCATCTCCACATCGGCTCTCGAAGAGTTGGGCATCCCTCCCAGCAAGCTGAGCCACACATCTGTATCTATCTTTGGATACGATGGGAGTACTCAAAGGCCTATCGGCAAAATCCGGTTCAAGTTGCAGATCGGTGATCTTATCTTTGAGGTCACAGTGTATGCAATAAAAACCCCTTCATGCTACAACATCCTTCTCGGACACCCTTGGATCCACGAGAATGGCGTCGTCCCTTCAACTCTACATCAATGCATCAAGTTTGTTGGCGACAACGGCATGATACATCGAGTCTTTGCGGACAGAAAACCCTTCAAAGGTAAAGAAGTCCACTTCGCAGACTCACAAATGTATGAAGGTGAAAAAGAAGAAGAGGAGAAGCAAGCAACACCCTTTGCCGAAAATCCCCAGAAAGATAAAGGCAAGGCTCCTCAACAATCGCCGGAAGAAAACAAATCATCCGATAAATCCGAAGAGAGCATTCAAACTCCATTCATCATCTCCCTCAAACCTTCAAAGCCTTTGGTCATCACAACTAAAGTGAAGAAGGCAAAGCAAAAGTCTGGGGGCAAATTTGTTTGTCTCTTTCGTGACTATCATGCAAGACACGGATTCGGATTCAGAGCTAGAAGACGACACATCATCATGCGAAGCTGACACTCAGCAAGTTCAGCCTGCTCTTACTCCAATGGAGACAACTTCTGACATAGAAGATCCTACGTCAGCTTCCTTCGTTGTTCCAGCAACTTCAGCAAAGGAAAAGCCGATCTTCTTACATAGATCGGATGCTTCTTCATCAAACTCCATGCTTGAACCTTTCCAAAATGAAGGTATGCCTCAACTATCCTTATATAGTTCTGTGGCACAAGCTATTATGAAGAAAATGGGCTATGGCGCTCAAAGTCCAGTCGGTTTGGGAGAAGGACGCGGTATTCTCACGCCATTGGGGTACGTCTTGACTAAAAGCCAGCTGGAAGATTGGAGACTCTACGGCTATGTAGAAAAGTCTTCACACGGGTTAGGGTATGATCCTGACACTCCCCTGAGATAGTTGACACAAAGGCTTAAAAGTTAATATACTGACCAAGCCTCAACATCTCAAGTCCATGAAGACATCGATCTCCCTGGATATCTCTTTGATGAGTCACCTGACAAAGATTCAGGAAGCTCATCCAATTGGCACGATTTCTCCGAAAATGAAGAGGAGTTGTCCGATGGTACAGACGTGTGGTATTCTGACCCAGAAGAACCCTCATCTCCAAAAGAAGTAGCATACTTCGACCCGATTTCAACAGGCGATTGGGATCATCTCATAGCAAGCCTTGGGAAAATTACCGATCAAGAAGACCCGTGGAAAGGAACAAAACCTTGGTCTGGAAATGCCCTTGAAGCCCCAGAAGGTTTCGTTGAGCTGGAAGCCTCCAAAAATATTATGGAGGAACCACCTTCGAACCTTCCAACAGAAGATCCTGTTCAAAAGATAGACTTGGGAACACCAGATAACCCACGTCTTGTATTCATAAGCAAGAATATAAAGGATGATGAGTTACCCGAGTATATCGCCTTTCTTCGTGAGTTTGTTGATTGCTTTGCATGGTCTTACGCTGAAATGCCTGGCTTAGACCCCAAAATAGCGTCCACAAACTCAATCTTGAAGAAGACATCAAGCCTGTCAAGTAAGCCCAAAGAAGATTCCGTCTAGATGTGATGGATAAAATTGAACAAGAAGTTCAAAAACTCAAAAGCGTCGGCTTCATCCGTGAGGAACAACATCCTGAATGGTTGCCAACATTGTCCCCGTGACAAAGAAAAACGGGCAGGTTCATTTCAGGGAGAGAAAAGGGTTTCTCCGGCTAGGTTCATTTCAGCTCTTTCTGCAGCTAAGTTGTTGAGATCAGGATGTGAAGGATTCATTGCATTTGTCACCAAGGTTGAACAGTCCCAAGGGGTGGAGAACATTCCGGTAGTGTGCGAGTTTCCCGATGTTTTTCCGAAAGAGATTCCAGGTTTACCACCTGTTAGAGAGGTTGAGTTTACAATAGAGTTGATGCCAGGAACTGCTCCGATCTCCATTGCTCCTTACAGGATGGCTCCAGCAGAGTGAGGAGAATTGAAACTACAGTTGCAAGAGTTGCTAGACAAAGGCTTTGTTAGGCCAAGTGTTTCCCCATGGGTAGCCCCAGTGCTATTTATCAAGAAGAAAGATGGAAGTTTGAGGATGTGTATAGACTACAGGAAATTGAACCAAGTGACCATCAAGAACAAGAACCCTTTGCCAAGGATAGACGAGTTGTTTAATCAGTTGCAAGGTGCAGAGTTTTTCTCTAAGATAGATTTGAGGTCCGGATACCATCAGTTGAGGGTTAGAGAATCAGACATCCCGAAGATAGCTTTTCGGACTAGATATGGGCACTATGAATTTCTGGTGATGCCCTTTGGACTGACGAATGCACCAGCAATATTCATGGCTCTTATGAACAAGATCTTTGCACCCTATCTAGATCAGTTCACCGTCGTCTTCATTGATGACATTCTAGTGTATTCCAAGTCAAGAGAAGACCATGAGCAGCACTTGAGGACTTCATTGCAGTTGTTGAGAGATAATCAGTTGTATGCGAAGCTTGGGAAATGCGAATTTTGGCTAGAGCAAGTCACTTTTCTTGGTCACATCATTTCTAGAGAAGGAGTAGCAGTTGATCCATCAAAGATAGAAGCAGTCATCAATTGGGAGAAGCCGAAGAATGTGACTGAGATCAGGAGTTTTCTGGGTTTGGCAGGATACTATAGGAGATTTGTACAAGGATTTTCATCCATTGCAGCACCATTGACCAGGTTGACTTGAAAGAATGTGCCGTTTGTATGGTCAGAGAAGTGTGAAGCTAGTTTTGAAGAGTTGAAGAAGAGGTTAACTTCAGCGCCTGTCCTCACCTTACCTTCGGGGAGTGGTGGTTTTGTTATCTATACGGATGCTTCAGGAGTAGGACTTGGATGTGTTTTGATGCAAAATGGGAATGTGATTGCGTATGGCTCGAGGCAATTGAAGGAACACGAGAAGAAATATGTGACGCACGATTTGGAGTTGGCGGCTATAGTGTTCGCGTTGAAGATGTGGAGACACTACTTGTACGGAGAAAATTTTGAAGTTCATTCAGATCACCGTAGTCTCCAATACTTGTTCTCTCAAAAGGAATTAAAAATGAGGAAAAGAAGGTGGATGGAGTACATCAAAGACTACGATTTCCCGATCATCTATCATCCGGGGAAGGTTAACGTAGTGGCGGATGCTTTGAGTAGAAAATCAGTTTGTTTGGCCAGTTTGCAAAGGTTTTACAATTTTCAGCAATTCGAAGAATTGAGAGTAGAGTTCCAACCTTTGAGGGAAGGAGTTGTGTTAGCAAATATGACAGTGTCTGAGCCAGTATTCATACAGAAAATCAAGGACAGTCAGATGCAAGATCCAGACTTGGCTAAAATTGTGGAGCATATCTCGGAAGGGCCAGATTTTCAGATGATGGATGGAGTTTTGTACTTCCGTGGCAGACTTTGTGTTCCAAAGATAGACAATTTGAAGGATGACATTATGGTAGAAGCTCACAATACAAGGTATTCAGTACACCCGGGGAGTACGAAGATGTACCAAAATTTGAAGAGTCGTTTTCGGTGGAACAATATGAAGAGAGAGGTAGAAGCCTTTGTATCTAGATGCATGACTTGTCAATTAGTGAAGGCAGAACATCAGAAACCACCTGGTCTTTTGCAGCCGTTAGAAATCCCATAGTGGAAATGGGAACACCTGACTATGGATTTCGTCTCGGGTCTACCGACTATAAGTAGAGGGAACAATGTTATTTGGATCATAGTAGATCGGTTAACGAAGTCGGCACACTTTATTCCTTTGAAGACCGGGAAGAAGATGCACATGTTGGCTTTGCACAAGCTTTCGTCAGGGAGATTGTTAGTCGTCATGGTCAGCCGGTCTCCATTACTTCAGATCGAGATAGTAGATTTGTTTCGAGGTTCTGAAAGACCTTACACGAGTCAATGGGAACGAAGCTTCAATTCAGCATAGCTTATCACCCGCAGACTGATGGTCAGTCGGAGAGGACTATTCAGACCCTTGAGGACATGCTTAGAGCGTGTGTGCTTGATTTCAAGAATCAGTGGGACGAGAATTTACCGCTCTGTGAATTTGCCTACAACAATAGTTACCATTCAAGATAGGGATGGCCCCTTTTGAAGCGTTGTATGGCAGGAAGTGTAGAACCCCAGTGTGTTGGGAAGAAGTCGGAGAACGCAGTTTTCATGGTCCATCTTTGGTTGAAGAAACAAGTGACAAAGTCAGAATTATTCATGAGCGATTGAAGATTTCAAGAAGTCAACAGAAGAGCTATGCTGATGTTCGAAGGAAGGATCTACAATTCCAAGTTGGAGACAAAGTATTCTTCAAAGTGTCTCCAGTCAGGGGAACACTGAGATTTGGGCAAAAGGGCAAACTCTCTAAGAGATTCATTGGACCGTATGAGATATTGAGTCGTATCGGGGAAGTAGCATATAGATTAGCTTTGCCTCCAGAACTTTCGGGTGTGCACAATGTGTTTCACGTGTCAATGTTAAGGAAGTATGTTTCGGACCCTTTACACGTGTTACATCACGAACCGTTGGATGTTAGAGAAGATGCCACCTACATTGAGAATCCGGCAGAGATTATTGACACCAAAGAGCAAGAACTGAGAAACAGAACAATTCAGTGGGTAAAGATTCGTTGGGAGAATCATGGACCAGAAGAGGCCACTTGGGAACTTCGTGATCAGGTCCAGAAGAAGTACCCTCAGCTATTTCCAGAGGTTAGTGATCATTTGGAGGACCAAATGTGATTTTTAGGGGTGGAGGATGTCAGACCCCGACCCAGGTTAGGAATATTTAATTATATTTTTAACCGTAATTAGTTGATAAGTGGGGTTAGTGGACGATTAGCTTATCTTCTGAAGCTAGACTAGAATGTTTGATTAGCTTTGGGAACTTTTGAGAGTCGTTGACTTAGTCTTGACGAGGGCCGGGGGCCCGTGGATTGTGTGTGAATTTGTGGGAATTTAACTTTGATGTTTGTAAATCCCAAATTTGTGCATTTTGACTCATTTCATTTAGATTATCAACTTTCATGTTTTGACCATCTTGATTTAATGATCAGAAATTCCGTTTTTCGAGGAAAAGGGCAAAACTGACCTTTCACACAAAATCTGTACACAAATCTCGAAAATTTCAGAAATTGACAAAAATATACTTTTTGGAAAGTAGAAATTTGGATGATCGTTTTTGTTTTCTTCGTCGTTTTCATTCGGGGCCCGCAAATGCCACTTTCAGCCTTGTGAAAATCGGGGCCCACAAACCCATCTTATAAGAAGAGGAACTCCCTTCTTCTCCTTCATTTCTTTTTCCTGCAAGGTTTTGAGCTAGGGCTCTTTCCCACTCTTCCAACACTTTCTCTCTCATCTGAAACACCAATCTCTTGGAGTTTTCTTGGAGGATTGATCTCCTAAGGTTCTTCCTCTTCACTCAAGCTTTCCAAAGATGTCATTTTCAAGGGTTTTGAGCTAGGGTAAGGCTCTCATTCAAGCTTCTCTTCTTCGTTTAAGCTTTTCATGGTTAGCAATGGCTTTCCAAACTTGAGATCCTTGTTTTCCTCTTCATTGAGAGTGTTTTCATCTCATATACAAGAGCTTTCCTTGGAGATTTGCAAATATTGACTTTTTATGGTTCTCTTTGGAAAATTTTGGGGTTTTTGTAGATTGGGAGCTTGAGACCCTAGAGCTTGGTTTGAGGAGTATTATTTCTCTCATTTAGACTTGAGGCAAGTGGATTTCCAATTTATATGATGACATCATTTATTTTGTTGCATTTTATGGTGTTTCATGCTATGTGCTAGTCTTCTCATGTTTCATAGTTTTGCTTTGGGATAAATGGAGTAATGTTGTGTGTGACTTCACTCATGATATTGTTTTACAATGTATTGGAAGTTTGTCTTCACTTTAGTCACTTTGAAAATTAGCTTTCTTGTGTCAAGTGTTTGTGCTCAAAGAATGGAGGAAAAAGCTTTGATTTAAAAGTGTTTGATAGATTAATTGGATGGTTTATGATGGTGATTTGATGAGTTTGGGAGGTCAAGGAAGGGTCCAAATGATCTTGGAAATTTGTATGAAAGAAAAGAATGAAAAGAATCAGAAAAAGAGGTAAAAATGTGAAAAATCCCCCTGCCGAGCCGGACTGGAAAGAGCCCAGTCCGCTCGAGCGACCCAGGCTCTGTTTGGGCTTCGCTCGAGCGGACCTTGTGTCGGTCGAGCGAGCCCAGCCCAGCTTGGGGGTCTGGTTCAGGCCTGCTTTTGGGTCTTGTTAGAAGCTGTTTTGGGCCTGTTTTCAGGGCTCCCTTGGGCCTGATTCAAGGTCAGTTATTGGGCCATTTCAAGACCTGATATTGGGCCATTTCAGGGCCTGATATTGGGGTGTTTTGAGACCAGTTTCTTGAGCCATTTAAGGGCTGTTTTGGGATAAATGGGTGGACTGTTTTGGGCTTGGGTTAAGGCCAGTTGTGGGCCTGATTTAAAAGGGTTTAAATCAATTTCTTAATGGGGATTCCTTGGACATACTTTCAGGTCCACTTCAAGCCCGCATTCAAGTCCAATTTGGCCCAATTCCTTTCTATATGTGAAGCCATTCAGCCCATTTACAATCCTTGAAATGTTATGTAAAGTGGATTGAATCATGATCAAAACCATTTGGTAAACCTTCAAGTCGACATGTACACTTCATCCCTTGTGATTGTCAAGGATCTTCGGTGGCACCAAATTACTATCTATTAATGACAATAAAGGGGTCAAATGTATATCGAGACGACCCGCATTAGACGGTCGAATCAACATACATTCATTCCATGTAAAAAGACTTTTGTTTGGATTCTTTCATCAATCTTTTGAATGCTTTAAGGTGGCTTACCACATCTTTAGACATTGATAAGACTACTCATCTATTTTGCGCGGATTCGTCAATATGTATTGTTTGGAGTAGTTTCTTATTGTCCTTGAAAATGTATCTCACGAATGATTGCATTACTTCGAGGTTTCGAACTTTTACTCTAATGGCACCACTAAGCTTAGGTACCTTGTCGGACTGATCATTCCGGCTTGGAATCTTTAAATTGTTCACGCAGCTGCAGTTTGGATTCTGTCTGTACCGACCATGGCAACGGTTTTATATCCGGTCCCACGTGTAGTGGCTACGGTTCTGTTGATAACGACTAGTTCGTTTTCGGTCCACGAGTAGTGGCTACGGTTTTGTCTGCTCCAGTTACTTCGGTAACAGGAGAATTTAGCTTTACTGGTCTGCCAATGTTTTTACACATTCAATGTTTTATCTTATGGTTATTATTTATTTCACTTATCATAACATTGGATTTGTAAACTATTAAGATGTTTATCTTCTATCGTTAGTTCGTTATTTCTATTATTCAGGATTTAATCGTGGCTCTCATTTATTTTAATGTTTTGATTTTCTATCATCCTATTATTGTTATTTTGCTGCCGACGTCGTGTCTGACCCTGTTTGCTTGGTGCCAGATGAGCCCCGCGGTTGAGGCGCATTTCGAGGCGGAACCCATAGTCCTTGTGGAGGGCGAGTGGCAGCCGATGATGTCGTTTAGACGTCGGGTTGTTTTTGGAGCTGCGATCAATTTTGGGGAATAGATACTATTCTTTTTGGGATTTTGCTGTAGCCATTGTTGGCTTATTCTTTTTGGGGAAAAATTGTAATTATTGCTAACTTTACTTTTTTTTTAACTTGAAACTAACTTTGGGGCCTACCAATGAAATGTTTCTCTTTTTTATCTAGTCTCGTGCGTTCTCATCTTATATCCATATGTGAGAGACTTTTATGTTTGCTACAATGCTTCCACGTAAGTTAGTCGTATGAACTGTGATTCTTAGTAATCACTGTTGGATCGATTCGTGGATCCTTAACGCGGAAACCTATGGGAAACTAGCGTGTGCGGGCGAATTTTCCCGGCCAGTCGCGCCACGACCGCCCGGATTAAGGTTCGGTTTAACGGGCCCTCGGTCCGGGGGCGTGATACCCTTGCTTGCTCAAATCCATTGTAGAAGAGAACTTGTCCATCAGCCTAGGGTATTCTCCCTTTTCTTCTTACTTCTCCATCTCCAATCCATCACTAATCTCTTGCCAAACTAAGAATGGTCTTCACCATCTTCTTCCTCACCTCAAGAGCTTCCTTTGGACACCATTAGAGGAATAATCCGTCACCATTGGAGGTTCCTTTTGAGCTAGCTTGTGTCATTAAAGAACTTCCAAGTAATAAACTCCTCCAATCTTCTAGTTATGTGATTTCCTAACCTTAGAAGGTCATTTTCTCTCTTTTTGCAAGCTTTTCTCTCTTTTTGCAAGCTTTCTCTTCCTTTTGCTTGGTTTTTGATATTCTAGGGTTTCTTATGGCTGGATTTGGGAGTCTTTGGTGTAGCTTGGTGCTTATTGGCATGGGAAGTGATTAGAGGCTTATTTTACTTAGCTTGGACCTAAGGGAAGTGGTTGAATCGATAATTTTGATTACTAGCTTGTTTTATGAGTAATGTGGTTTCATTTACGATTTTTGGTATATGCCTCTCCCTATGGTTGTCATTGATTTTGAAAAAATGCATATGGATGTATCTAGCCTTCTCTTATTTGCATTTGTGGATTGTTTTGATCAAATTTTTGTTACTTCATGTGGATGTCTATGGATGTTGAACCTTTCTCTCTTATGGTTGAATGTGAATGGATTGGAAGGAATTTGATGTAAATGGAGAGAGATTTGGATGAAGGATTATATGGGGTTTAAATGAGGTTTTGAGAACCTCAAATATGTGTAAAAAGGGTGCTTAAATGTATAGAAGGATAGGAAAAAAGAAGAGCCCGAACTGCACTTAGAAAATAGTTTATGGGCAGTTCGCTCGAGCGACCATGACACATCGCTAGAGCGAACCGCAAACAGGACTGGTTTGGTCAAGCCAACCTTTAGTTCGCTAGAGCCAGCCTGATCTGGACAGGTCCGCTCGAGTGAACTCAAGTTCGCTCGAGTGAACCCCGACAAAGAGCAGTTCGCTCGAACGCACCTTCCAGTCCGCTCGAGCCAACTGCCTGACATGCCTGGGTCAATGTAAGGAGACCTGAAACATTGTTCTAAGGCTTAGGGAGGTATTGTTTGGAGCCCCAATGCAATTGAAAGACCTAAGAAGTGTTGTATGGAGTTCGGAGGAATAAGAAACCCCATCATAGAGATTTGTTAAGGGTTTTTAGACTTGTCAATGTGCATAGGGACATAGAATGTCCTTAATTCTCATGGAGTACCAATTGTATATCAAATCCGACACACGGGACTCTATTCACACTGATTTGAATCTTAGACCCTCAACGCTTGAGAAAAGCCATGATACTTGATTTTACCTGAATTCTTACTCATGCACTCAAACTTTATGTTATATGATTAGTCATGCCCCGGAATATACTGAAAACATGTTTTTAGCATTTTGCTATCCCGTTATGCCTGACCCTATACAATTGTACTATTGTGCCAATTGGGCATCCTGTCCCGTTTATACATGTACTTGTTCTGATTTCTTGCATGTGACCTATGAGTCGGCACCACTAAGCTTGGATGACCTTGTCGGTTTGATCCACTGACTTGGAGATCCCCTTCATGTCTTCCCAGCTGTAGCTTAGATCCTGTCCTGTCCCGATACCCGGTTCGCTACCGCAGTCCCATCCATCTATGTATGTTTTCATGAATAACGTTTACGCTCCTTACCTTATGTGACCAAGGTCAACGCCTCGATATTACTCTCATCACTTTAGTGAGAGGATTTAACTTTGTGTGGTTGACATCTTGCTAGTTCCTGATTCTTTGGTACCTTTACATGTTTTATATTGCAAATGCCTTTCTTAATAAATGATGTATTTACTTTTATGAAATTCATTATTTATACAAGTTTCAATATTTTCCCAAGGTATCATTGTTTTAAATTATTATTATATCTTTTCACCCACCTACCAGACCGTCGTGTTTGACCCATTTTTTGGTACTCAGGTCCAGACCCAGTTGCCTTTGAGGAGGAGCCAGAGGAGGCGGTCGGTGAACCGCAACGTGTAGTTGAATGGCAAGCTGACGATATCTTGTAGACATTCGTTCAAGCTTTGAGATGCGATATATTTTGGGATTTGGGAAAATTTCTTTTGGGAAATTCTTTTGGATGTACTGGCCTTTGTTGGCCATTATTTTTGGGGCAATTTAATTAACTGATATTTTGTATGAACTCTAACCTGTTACTTTTGGGAAATGCCAATGTTCATTGCTCACTTTGACATTTTACTGTTTATGCTGATGAAATAAATTTCTAATTATGGAATGAATTGGTATGTTCATGATTTGCTACACGCTTCCGCATCCCGAAAATGTACATGATTTGTATATGAGATGACTTGATTGAGAAATCTTCACCGCGGAACCCTGTGGGGAATCACGCGCACGGACAAAATATTCTCCTTGAATACGTGTACGTATGGGCCAGTTAACCATCGTATTTCTTATGGCTTCACCACCTTCATCACTAATCATCATCCCGATCCCGGATTTGGCCCTTTGACTTGGTTCGGGGTCATGACAATAAATCCATAAAATTCATGGCTGGCATATTTCCATTGTGCCCACTAGTCATACCTTGATTGGAATTATGTGGAGGGACCTACACCAACCTTTGCAAGGTTGTATAGTGGCAGTGCTGAATTACTATGAAGGGGTATTTCAAATCCTGAAACTCATTCCAGTAATGGTTTTGTCACTTACTTTTGAGGCTAACTCTTCTCTACAACAAATTATACTTCATCCAGCCCAATCTGATTGGATTATGCAGTTTCAAGCTAGAAGAATTCATGCAGTGATTACAAATTATGAGAAAGTGCATTTCTCTTTTCGTCATCCTAAGACTATGCGTATTAGTAAACTCATAAGCAGAAGTTTGGGAACTCCACCTCTGAATATTGATAATATTGATATTTTTATAACTCTATAAGGCATGGAGTTTCTAGATGATAGTTAGTACTTTTTTTTATATTTTCGTTTCATATTATATTGAAGGGGTATGCCCTTTTTGGAAGTATACTCAATCTTTCGGATGGTATACTTCCATTTCTGTATATTATCATTGAGAAAATGAAGACCTAACTTACTCTTAAAATATATATATATATATATAAATCCATGAAGAGTGGGAGTAAAACTAAGGATAATATGTTTTGTCTTGCATCTATGGTCAACTGGGACCGAGGGAGATGTTGGTGTGCGGGTCCTGACTTCGACGTCAAAATTGTGTGAGGAGGTTGTAATGGAAGCGCCGCTGTAAAGGAATTTCTTCCCATTAAAGGAAAATATGCGTATGAAACGTTTGAGAAGAAAGAATACCACGGTTCGGAGATCACCAGCTTAGCCGCCTTATAGCCTCCATTGCATAATTTGTTTTGTGACAAATCATCCCCATCAACAACTCCATCATGTATCTTTCAACCTCACTTCTTTAATATTCCTTTGCTGGAACTTATTTTACTATGAAATCCTTGATGGACCGCATATCTGCGCACTAGTTCTACTGAGGTTGGCGGACGTGAGAATCCGTGGGGTCCAACCCTTTCCTGACTGGTGGCAAAGCTGGTTTTAACATTTTTTTATGTGGGTGTGCCAGATTTTCTATTTTACTTGGAATTGCAAGTGGTGATCCGAAGATTGACCTTCGCAAGTAAAAAGAAAATCAACTTCTTTCAAGTTTTCCATTGCATATATATTTAAGAAAAGATACATTTTCTTGATTTACCGTGAAAGGCGATTTTTTGGCATTTATAGCCGATTTTTGGCGTTTATAACCGATTTTGGCGTTTATAGCCGATTTACTATTCTTATCAATAATGAAAGACAAGAGTTATGATTTTTGTCTCTTTTAGAAAAATACAAAATACAATGAAAAGCAAGAAAATGAGGATCTAACTTCTCAGGAGATTGTGGGGGACTCGTTCAGATTGACAGTCGTAAGCCATGTGTGGACTTTGCCATCATCCATGCAGATGAGAACAAAGGATGCTCTTGATTCGCTTGGCTTGGCTATAACCTTAGATTTTTAGAGGACAAAGGCCAAGAGGAGGTCCTATTTCCAATATAAAGCTAAGTAGACGGGCTGAAAAGCCACGTATAAGCCATTGGAGGTAGAAGGAGAAAGCAAGGACCTTGGGGGGGTGTACCCCCAAGGGACTTTTGTCACCATGTAGTGGTGGCCGGTGCAGAACTTTCGCAGAGTTTTCTTTCTTCTTTCTCTCGGATTTTCTGTGTTTTTCTCTGATCTGGGATCTGTGTTGTAAAAGCCACATAATGGGAGGAGTTACAAGATTTAATTCCTTTATTTCGTAAATCCTGGACCTTGGCTTCTGATTGGCCGATGGAGGTTGAGGGCATTTAGTCACCTTTAATCACCATGATGGGAGGAGTTTCATGGGTTAAATGCCATGAATCAATTGACTTGTAACTCCTGGATGGTTGCTTCTGATTAGGCCGTCCAAAGAAATGAATTAATGACTGCAATAAAGCTAGCCAATTAATTGCATTAATTGGTCGCCGAGCAGTTGAAGAGTCGCGGGCCGTGCCGCGTCTTTTGGGATTCTTCTGGCAATGATCATCGATGGATCTTCATGTAGATCAACATCGGATGACCATGTAACTTCAGGTATTGATTGCCAACAGCGGGTCGGTGCCATCTGTCCTGTCAATTTCTCGATCGATCGGGTAGAAAGCACACTTTTTGGTTCACTGGTTGACGATCTGTATTGATTTTGATACTCTTGAAGACGGACCCGTGATTTTGACCGATGCTGAAGGATTTAGTGCCTCAAAAGTATGGATTTTCGAAAACCACAGGAGTTGGACGCTTTGAAAGGCGAAAAAAGACGGAAAACGGGCCTCTCTGGGGGAAATCCGGAGACCCGAAACTCCATGGTCGCCGGTGACCCTGGGGGGAATTATCCCCTTTTGGTCCCGTTTCGCTGTCTTTTTGAGGTCTTTTCCAATTCTTTTTTATTCTGTATTTTTCTTGACATTTTTGCACATTTGTTGGCCTGATTTCCCCTATAGAAAACTTGACAAGAATCCTTGCATTTTTTAGTGCAATGTTTCCAATTTTACGGGAAAGTCGAAGACTTTGTAGTGTAGAGCTGCCGATTTTCCGTCAGAAGCTGAAACTTGGTCAAACGATGTCGGAATGACCTGAAATTTGAGGTGAAGCCTCCTGAGAAATAAATAAGACCAACCATAGGATTTTCTTTGAGTTTTGAAGCCGTATGGGGTCCTGTCGCCAGTAGACTTGATTTTATCGTGAGGAAGATGTCGCGCCTTGATGTGCGGTTAACCGATGTCCGATTGACCTAAAATTTGACAGGGAACCTATTGGAGTTATTTTGAGATGATCCACAGGCTCTGTCTTTTAAATCATGGTCCCAGGGAGCTTCGCCGCTGAGAGGCCTGATTTGGCTTCAGAGAGTCAAAGTATGGTCAAATGTTGTCGAAATGACGTGAAACTTGACGTGTAGCCCTTTGTAAGCATCTTGAAGCCATCCATGTGCTCTTTTTGATGAGTGACGGCCTCAGTGGTTGTCACCGCCGAGAGGCTTGATTTAGCTGTTTGAGGGTTGATGGAGGGTCAAACGTTGTCGGTTTGACTCAGAACTTGACGCGGAGCCTTTTAGATGTATTTTGAGACTATCCATAGGCTCTGATCGAAGATTTGGTGTCTCCGTTGCTTTCGCCGCCGGGAGCTCCTTTTCAGCTGCCGGAGAAGCAAAGTTAGGCCAAATGATATTGAAATGGCCCGAAACTTCTTGTGTACTCCTCTTTTGGCTATCTTGAAGGATATTCAATTTTTGTTTGATTCTAACAAGATTTGAGTTTTTGAGAAGTAGCATCGCCCATTTGTGGTAGGCTGCAACTTCATGTAACTTTCTTGACGTTGAGGAGGCAAAGTGACTTTTTTTGTTGTCAATAAATGCCCCCTCGAGGTACAGCGACCAGTTGCTTAACTTTTGTAGTCGATGTACCTCGAAGAGATTCTTGAAGGAGAGCTTGTGACTTGACCAAGAGTCTTCGAGCGGTCTTTCTTTTGGTAGAGTGGCCTTTTGAGCTTCTAGGGGAAATTTATGGTAGTGAAAGGGATCACGTACTATCTTGAGGCAAAGTTTTGAAAATGACATCAGGGATGTGGATATGGGTTTTTGTTTTTGACCTTGTGACCTAACAAGCTGTATATGGCAGGTTAGGAGGTCGGGTTTGATTTTGACCGTGTGACCCAACAAGCCGTATGTGGAAGTTGGGGGGTCGATTTTGGTTTTGATCTTGTGACCTAACAAGCTGTATGTAAGATCCCGACCCCAGTCCTTTTGTTTAGTATTGTTTTAATTGTGGTTTAGCTTTTTAAGTGAGATTTGATTTAGTTTGATCTTGTTTTTAAGGACCGTTGACTTTGGTTTGACCCGGTTTATACGATATGTATTTTTTTATGAGAAATTACTTTTGATTTCTAAAAATTCTGGATTTGATGTATTTTGACTCATTTGATGAAGTTTAACAACTTTCATGTTTTGACCATTTTGATTTGATGATCAGAAAATGCGTTTTTCGAGAAAAAGGGCAAAACTGACCTTTTACACTAAATCTGTCCATGAATTTCGAAAATTTCAGAATTTGGGGAAAATATACTTTTTGGAAAGTAGAAATTTCGCTGATCGTTTTTGTCTTCTTCGTCGTTTTCGTTCGGGGCCCGCAAATGTGAGTTTCAGCCTTGTGAAGATTGGGGCCCACAAACCCATCTTATAAGAAGGGGAACCCATCTCTTCTCCTTCATTTTCGTTTCCAGCAACTTGGGCTGAGGGAGAGGGCTCCTTCCTTTCCAGCCATCTCTCTCTCTCCTTTTTGCAAGCTTCTTTCTTGTGTGCCAAGTGAGGATTGATCCCACCTTCTTCGTCCTCATCTCTCAAGCTTTCCAAAGACCCTATTTTCAAGATTTTTGGGCTAGAGCAAGGCACTCATCTAAGCTCTTCTTCTTTGTTTGGATTTCTCAAGGTTAGCAATGGTTTTCTTTTCTTGAGATTCTTGTTTTCCTCTCCATTTTGAGTGTTTTAATCCCATATGTAATGGGTTTTCATGAAGATTGGAAAATGGATTGGTTTTCTAGGGTTTCTTTTGAGCTATTTTGGGGGTTTTGTGATTTGGAGCTTGAGGCTATAAGAGGACCATCATAGAGTGTTTTGCATCTTCTTTTCGACTTGGGGCAAGTGAATACTCCACTTAATATGATGATTTCATGTTTAAGTTTCATTTCATGTTTTCTTCCTATGTTACTATCTCTTCATGACTCATAGATTTGTTTTGGACAAATGGAGAAATGTTATGCTTAATTTCCTCTTATGTCATTGCTTTACAATGTGTTGAAAGTTGGTTCTCACTTTGATCATTTTGAAACTTAGTTTTATGTTAAGTGTTTGGGTTCAAAAGAAAAAGGGGAAAAACTTTGATTTCAAAGTTGGTATTTGGATCAATTGGAATGATTATGGTTGGAGATTTGATGAGTTGATGGAGTTTAATATATCCCATTGAGGACCTACTCATTGGAGAATGGTTGTAGAAAAGGAGGGAAGGAAGAAAATCAGAAAAAAATGAAGAAGAGTGCAATTCTGCACTCATCCGGACCCAGCCCAGTTCTGGGCCCTTTTTCAGGGCCTGGTTTGAGGAACTTTTGGGCCCTTTTCAGGGCCTGGTTTGAGGGACTTTTGGGATAACTTTTGGGCCTGATGCAAGACAGTTTTTGGGCCATATCAAGACCTGATGTTGGGTCATTTTATGGGCCTGTTCAAGTTTGGTTTTGGGGCTGTTTTAAAAACTTGTTGGTGGGCCTGTTTCATGGTTAGTTTGGGCTTGTTTTAAAAACTTGTTTCTTGGACCATTAAGGGTTCAGTTTTGGGGCTGTTTTAAAGTTTGATTTGTGGGCCATTCAAGGTTAAGTTTTGTACTGATTTAAAAATCTGTTTGTGGGCCATTCAAGGTTAGCTTTGGGCTGTTTTAAAACCTGATATTGGGCCTGTTCAAGGCCAGCTTTTAAACCATTTTAAGACCTATTTTTATGGGCCTGTTCAAGGCCAGCTTTTAAACCATTTTAAGACCTATTTTTATGGGCCTGTTCAAGGTTAGTTATGGGCTGTTTTTAAGGACTGTTTGGGCTATGTTTAAAGGACTGTTTTGGACTAAATGAGTAGATTGTTTTGGACTCGGTTTAAGGCCAACTATGGTCCTGTTTTTAAAGAGTTTGGATTTACTTGTGATGCTTGGAATTTGTGAAATGGGAATGGGACCAATGAGAGAATGAACGTATGTAAATTATCCGGGAATCGTTTGAGTCTCAATGCGCACTTTATCATTTAAATGTTGGGGATTTTCATTGGCATCAAACTCACTCCTTAATGATCAATGTTTAAAGGATAGTTGTGCATTGAGATGGTTCCTTGGTAAGTCATTAAGTCATTCTACATAATTTCCATTCCATTTCAAGTTAGAGAATGTATTTGTACTTGTATTTGTATCCTTTGGTAAACTAATTCAAATAGCATCGGTGATTTATTATAAAATCATGGGTCTTCCAGATTCGAAAGGATTGGTCGTATGATTTTATACAAATCACTTTGATGTGTATTTGAGCGGTTTACCATGGATATTCGTATGTTTTCTCCGAATTGATTTGAAAGGAGATTGGAGTGGTTTATCACATTCGGGATTTCTTCGATGAGACTATTATTTTGTCAAGATTAGTATTTTGAAAATGAAACCTCGAGGCAAGACGGGGCCGGAGCTTTGTAGTGTGAGCCCCTGAGCCAAAGGGATTAGTATTATGTTAGATTTGTATCGGTTCGAGTTTTGAAACCTAAAGGCACCACTAAGCTTAGGTCACCTTGTCGGGCTGATCACCCGGCTTGGGATCTTTAATCTGTCCGCCAGCTGCAGCTTGGATTCTGTCTGTACCGACCATGGCAACGGTTTTATATGCCGGTCCCATTTGTATGGCCACGGTTCTGATTTTTGATCTGCCGGTCCCATTTGTATGGCTACGGTTCTGATCCTATTTTTAGTACCACGTTCAGTGGCTAGGTTCTGTCTGCTCTTATTACTTCGGTAATAGGAGGATTTAGCTATTTGTGGTCGCCAAGGTTTTATCTGCATATTACCATATTTTCTGATTCTTGTGGGTTATGCTTTTTATGTTTTGATTTGGTTAATGTATACGATATCGATCATTTATCATATTGTCGCTATTATTCAGGATTTGAAAGGTATTTCCAACCATTAAATGCTTTATGCGGGCTACTATCTTTCGAAACATTCGTACTTCTGAGATTGTTCTTTTATTGCTTTGATACTTAGGTTCGGTCTTTCGATCGTTTTCTCGCGATTTATTGTTATTATTGTTTAGACTCTATATTTGGTTTTACGATGATTTCGTCAGGTTTTATGTATGTTCTTTTATTTCATATTACTTGATTATTTGCTTACCAGACCGTCGTGTCTGACCCTGTTTGTTTGGTGCCAGTTTCTTCTCTTTCTGGTTTTAGGTGTTTGATCAGAGGAGGCGGTGGGACCGCCGGTCTGACGTGAGAGGCTGCCCATTGATATCATCTAGATGTCAAGTTTGGCACCGGAGTTCGTATCAAATCTTTGAGGGTAGTATCTCTACTAGTTGGATATTGTTGTATGGCTTTATTAGCCTTTTTTATTGGGTTTGTAATTAAGATACTTGTTAATTGTAATCTGAACATGTGGGAATTAATTAGTCTGTTACTACCAGCTCAGTGTGCTCTGATGTATGATTTATGCCAGTCTGCTTATATGATGGCTTTATGGAATTGGTTGCGTGCGACACGGAACCCGATGGCCACGGATTCCGGGTTCGTAACACCATGTTTAGCTTCCGCGAAAAATATACTCTGATTGTGTTGGAATGTGATTATCCTCATTCACGCGGATCTTGGGAACTATAACAAAAAGTTTCAATTTATCCCAAAATTTCGCACCCCCGAGGTCGGATCACTGCAGGGCCCGGTTTCGAGGCGTGACAGGTTTGGTATCAGAGCTGGTTAGTTTCTAGGAAATAAAATACTCTAGAGACATTAAGACGTGTAGTTAGGATTCGTTAGATTGTGTCGATTTGTTTTCTCGTGTCTTTGTTTCTTTGGATTTGAGTCGGCTTTTCTTTCAGTTCGGGAGACTTTGCTTGTCTTTTCTTTTAGTTCGTGTTGTTAGGAGATTTGGATGGCCAACTTTCCTCCTTAGTGGTGGAGAATTTAAAGTCTCCATACTCTTGTTCAGTGTCTTTTATCTTTGCTTGTGTCGGAGACTGAGAACCCTGTGGATTCAGTATGTTGTTTTCGAAGAACATCAGCAGACCTTCAGCCTTTGGCATCTTCATTGTGGTTAATGAGAGAAGACATGTGCATTTGTCGCCAAAGTTGAACTTGAGCAGTATTTGAAGATCCCCTCTCCGCTAATTGAAGACCATCATGCAGCGTACTAAGGTAAGTAAATGTGGATTTTGGGTGAACTCAGACCATCTTTCCAAGATGAAAGACTGTAAGAGGCATATTAACTATTGATTTTATGAAGGGAGAAGTGATCTTAGTTGGTAAGATTAGAAGTTAGTACAAGAAACTCAGGGATTTCTCGGATTCAATGAGCTTTGTCATGGGTTTGGTTGAGAATTTCTATAACTTGTAGCTTAGCCAGTGTAGTTTTCAGAGGCAATACCAAGTGGATGGGTCGTTGTGGTCAAGATAATTCTTGGCAGCAAAGGAAACGTTGTGGGCTTTACCGACTTATAGGGTATTGGCTTGGACAACCTGCAGATGCAAGGGTATACCTCAGTCATGGTGATGTCTCTTTTCTTGGTGAGAATGACTTTCGTGACGTTTTCATCTCTTGTCATGGTTTTCATTTATGTCTATAATTTATCCTTGTAGTGTTTAAATAATGGATTTATGTTTCTTCTTTAAGGCTTATTTTGAAATAAAGACTATGTTATTATACTCTTTTCATGAGTCACATGATTTTTGTTTTCATAAGAATTTTTGTTTCGGATTTATGTTTAATCTCCTTAAGATATTATTTTACAATGACCTTAGAATTTTGCTCTTACTTTAATTCTCTTAAATGTTGACATCTACATTTCAAAACCTTAAAGATTTCAAAATTTTGTATATGTTTGGTTGGAAATGGATTTCAATAAAAATTTAATGTATGGTCATATTAAATGAATTTGATTTATTTTTGGAAATCCTAATTTGAGATTGTTGAGTATTTCAATCATTTGTTGGGTTATGAAAATATGAATTTCAAAATGAATAATGTTGTTCCATATTCAAATTTTGATAAACCTTATTTATTAAGTTTTATTTGATAATTTGGAAGTTCAATTTCTATTATGTTTTAAAATGATGAGATTTAGCTAAGTAATTGTTTTAGTCATCATGTTTAAAATTTTAAGATTTGTTTTGCACCGTATGGAATGAGTTGTAATAGCTTTTGGTTGGAGTTGGGAGGTGTATGAAGTGAAGGGATGATGGATGTCCGGATGTGTATTAGTTCAGTTGAGGACAAAGTTGGATCTATGAAAGAATCACCATCATTCAGGACTTGGATTGAAAGTTTCAACTTATCAGGGAATGATGCTAGCTTAGCAGGTCTATTTTGTGGATGACACAGTACCAGGTAAGAGATCAAGAGCAGTAAGCAGATGGAATCAGATGTAGGCAGGAATTCTGAGTACAGCGTAGAAAGATTGGAATATGGAGTTGTGAACACAGATTGGATTTTTCAAGGTCGGCTTTTCATGTCAAGGGTAGGAGATTTGAAGAGTGAAATCTGGAGAGGCAAGCTGATGGACCGCGCTCCTGCTCGGTTCTACCGAGGTCGGCGGACGTGGGAGTCCGTCGGGTCCGACCCTTTCGTAACCGGGGGGCAAGGGCGTGCATCAACATTTCTTTTTTTGTGGGTGTGCCAGATTTTCTATTTTTACTTGGAATTGCAAGTGGTGATCCGGAGATCAACTTTCGCAAGTAAAAAGGAAATCAACTTCTTTCAAGTTTTCCATTGCACATATATTTAAGAAAAGAGACATTTTTCTTGATTTGCCGTGAAAGGCGATTTTTTTGGCATTTATAGCCGATTTTGGCGTTTATAGCCGATTTTTGGCGTTTATAGCCGATTTTGGCATTTATAGCCGATTTACAATCCTTATCAACAATGAAAGACAAGAATTGTGATTTTTGTCTCTTTTGAAAAAAATACAAACTACAATGAAAAGCAAGAAAAGGAGGATCTAACTTCTCAGGAGATTATGGGGGACTCGTTTAGATTGACGGTCGCAAGCCATATGTGGGCTTCGCCATCATCCATGCAGATGAGAACAGAGGATGCTATTGATTCGCTTGGCTTGGCTATAACCTCGGGTTTTTAAAGGACAAAGACCAAAGGAAGGTCCTATGTCCAATAAAAAGCCGAGTAGACGGGCTGAAAAGCCACATCTAAGCCATTGGAGGCAGGAGGAGAAGGCAAGGACCTTGGGGGGGGGGGGTACCCCCCAAGGGACTTTTGTCACCTTGTTGCGGTGGCCGGTGTAGAACTTCCGCAGAGTTTTCTCTCTTTTTCCTTTCTCTGGATTTCTGTCTGCTGTCTGTTGATGTTCGTTGTGTCTTTTTCTTCTTGGAGAGCCCTCCTATTTATAGGCTTTTAGGTAGCCTTTTAGGTGGGTTTATGGGCTTTTATTGTCATTAAGCCGCATAATGGGAGGAGTTACAAAATTGAATTGTTTATTTTGTAACTCCTTTTTCTTGGCTTCTGATTGGCCGGAGGAGATTGAGGGCATTTAATCGCCTTTAATCGCCATGATGGGAGGAGTTTCATGGGTTAAATGCCATGAATCTCTTGACTTGTAACTCCCGAATGCTTGCTTCTGATTGGGCCGTCCAAAGAAATGGATTAATGACTGTAATAAAGCTAGTCAATTAATCGCATTAAGTGGTCGCCGAGCAGCTGAAGAGTCGCGGGCCGTGCCACGTCTTTTGAGATTCTTCTGTTGATGATCATCGATGGATCTTCATGTAGATCGACATCAGATGATCGTGCCACATTCTTCAGGTGTTTGTTGCCAACAGCGGGTCGGTGCCATCTGTCCTGTCGATTTCTCGATCGGTCGGGTGGAAAGCACATTTTTTTGGTTGACCGGGTGGCGATCAATACTGTCTTTGATACTCTTGATGATTTACCCGTGTTTTGGACGGATGTTAGAGGACTTGGTGTCTCAAAAGCATGAATTTTGGAAAGTACCAGAGGCTGGGCTCCTCGAATCGCAAAAAAACGGCGAAAACCGGGGTTTCCGGGGCTTTCCCGGCGACCCCGGGATCCAAGGTCGCCTGCGACCCTGGCCCAGGGTCGCAGGGGTCTGCGACCCTGGGGGGGTTTTCCCCCTTTCGTGTCCCGTTTTGCGTCCGTTTTTGTTTTTTTTTTTATTCTTTTTTCTTCTGTACTTTTCCTTGACATTTTGACCATTTATTGGCCTGATTTCTTTGTAGGAAACCTGATGAGAATCCTTGCATTTTATTTTGCAAAGTTTCCAATTTCCTGAGAAAGCTGAAGACTTTGTCGCGCAGAGCTGCCGATTTTCTGTCAGAAGCTGAAACTGGGCCAAACGATGTCGGAATGACCTGAAATTTGGTGTGAAGCCTCCTGAGCAATAAATAAGACCAACCATAGGCTTTTGTTTGAGTTTCGAAGCCGTTTGGGGTCCTATCACCTGTAGACTTGCTTTTTGTCGCGATGAAGATGTCGCGGTTTGATGTGCGGTCAACCGATGTCCGATTGACTTGAAATTTGACAGGGAACCTATTGGAGTCATTTTAAGATGATCCATAGGCTCTGTCTTGGAACCCATGGTCCCGAAGAGCTTTTGTCACCGAGAGCTCCTTTTCGGCTGTCGGAGAAGCGAAGTTAGGCCAAATGATTTTGAAATGGCCCGAAACTTCTTGTGTACTCCTCTTTTGGCTGTCTGGAAGAATCTCGCAGTCTTTGTTTGATTCTGACAAGATTTGATTTTTGGAAGCAGCATTGCCTATTTATGGCAGGTTGCGACTTCATGTAGCTCTTTGGATCTTGAAAAGGCAAAGTGACATTTTTGGTGTCAACAAATGCCCCCTCGAGGTACAGCGGCGAGTTGCTTAACTTTTGTAGTCGATGTGCCTCGAAGAGATTTTTTTTGAAGGAGAGCCTGTGACTTGACCAAGAGTCTTTGAGCAATCTTTCTTTTTGGTATTTGTAGCCTTTTGAGCTTCCAGGGGAATTTTATGGTAGTGAAAGGGATCACGTACCATCTCGAGGCAAAGTTTTGAAGATGACATCAGGGATGTGGATTTGGGTTTTGACCTTGTGACCTAACAGGCTATATATGGCAGGTTAGGGGGTCGGGTTTGGTTTTGATCGTGTGACCCAACAAGCTGTATGTGGAATGTTGGGGGATCAATTTTGGTTTTGATCTTGTGACCTAACAGGCTGTATGTGGCAAGTTAGGGGATCAGGTTTTGGTTTTTGGTTTTGGTCTTGTGACCTAACAGGCTGTATGTGGCAAGTTAGGGGACCAGGATTTGGTTTGATGGAATGTCAATTTCAAGAATTTGGCTCAATTCGGTAGATGAGGCTGGATGGTTTGATTTTTGGAAGCTCATGGGGCTTGAAATTTTCTTTTGTATGGTCCAATCAACTCAAAAGAGGCATGGAACCATTTTTGTATGCTCTTGGTAAGAGGGATTTCTCTTTGACTAAAAGCCCAAAAAAAAAAATTTTTTTTTTTTTTTTTGTGTGCCTAGGTGGTCAAACCTGGCTCATATGGGCTAACCCATGGGACCTTAAGCTTTTGAAATAGCTTAGATCTCATATGGTGTCATTTTTGTAAAGAATATCCAAAAATATCTCATTTGGATAGAGAATATCCAAGAATATCTTTACTTGGAGAGAATCTCTCATGATCCCTTTATTTTTGGGATAGAATATCTCAAGATATCTTTCTTTTGGGAAAGAATCCGTCATAGATTGATTTTTGGGAGAAAATTTCTCATTGATTTCTTTTTGGGAGAGAATCCCTCAAGATATCTTTCTTTTGGGAAAGAATCTTTCTAATTTCTTTCTTTTGGTAAGGTTACTAATTAGTAACACTTACCTCTTTCTTCTTTCCTTCTTTGGTTTGCTCTCCTCTATAAAAGCAAGGAGAAGGTTGGATCTCTTGCTCTTATTACTTTCTTTTGCAATAATCTCAACAGGGCTTCAAGACCAAGAGCTTTTCTTCTTCAAGATCTTCAAGACTTTTCTTCTTCTTCTCCATCAATGGCTTCAAGTAAGTTCCCCCTTTTTTTTTAAGAAAACTCCATTGTAGGAAAAAAAAGTTCTTCTTTCTTCTTTTTTTTTTCTTTCTTTTCTTCTTCTTTTTTTTCTTTTTCACGTGTTTGCCTCCCTTTTTTTTTTTACACGTTTTTTTTTTTTTTTGCTTTCTTTTCTTTTTTTTTTTTATGTTTGTTTTTTTTTTGTGTGGGCCGTACGGACAGATCCGTACGGATCTGGCCGTACGGCCACGTGGCCTGTGGGCCAGCCCTCATTTTTTTTTCTCTTTTTTTTTCCTCCCCCTTTTTTTTTGAGAGAGTTTCTTTTCTTTCTTTTTTTTTGTTTCTTTCCCCTCTTTTTTTTTTTAGAGAAAGTTTCTTTTTTTTTCTTTTTGCTCATCATGATAATGCATTTTTTTTCGCAAATCAAGATGTTCATGCATGCATTCAATTTGTAAATTAAATTTGTAGCATGATGTGTGATAGCAATACCTGAAAGTTTTCGCAAATTTAGGGAATTTGGAGCTCGTAGTGATGTTGAGCCCTTCCTGATTTTGCAGGAGACTTTTAGGTTTTCGAAAGTTTGGAGTTTCGGAGCTCGCAGCGATGTTGAGCCCATCTTCAAGCTTTCTATTTCTTTCGGGATAGTTCCTTTTCTTCGGAATTGCCCCGTCATCATGTCAAAATTTCGCCAGATTTTTTTTTAGCGAGATTCTGTCATTTTGATGTTTGATCTTTTTCTTTTCCATCCTTTTCAGGTGGTTCCTCCAGAGCGAACAAGGGTAAAGAGCCTGTTACAAGCGTACCTCGTCGATCTTCTAGATCTTCTAATCCGGCTGTTCAGCAGGCTTTTGAGAAGGTCCAGTATGTTGAGAGAAATCTGGAAGAGTGCGACTCCCTCAACAGAGATGAGATGAGGCAGCGACTGATCACTCTCAAGGGAGAGGAATTCTATAAGATCATGGTAAGCAGTCGTCCATGGGTGATGGAAGATCAGAGCGTTTTGCCCAAGCCTACCTTCTTCTTTGGTGATGCAGTCCCTGACGACATTACATACCAGAGGAGATATTTTCAGTTTTCCTTCACAGCAGATGGTGAGAAGAAGACTGTTACTACCCGGTCGATGTTTGATCGCACCGTCTCGATTCTGAGCCTTGCCCCCACGTGTCCTAAGAGGGAAGATCCTCCAAGTTGGGTGAGAAGGACAAATGTAATCAAGACCGGGGTTTTTGTTGGCGGTTCTCCTAGATATACGGAGAGGTCGCCTGTTGACATGGACTTGTTGATGCCATCCAGCGGCTACCAGGGCTCTGATTATCCGTCGATCGATTTGAGACCGGTGGGCCTTGGTATTTTCAGCGGTGACGGCAGCAATTGGATCAAGCCTTTTCGACTTCGAGGTCGTTTCAATGCTGACTCCGAGTGGAAGTCGTGGACTGATCGCGTCCTGCTGATTGGTGGCGCCGTTTTGAAGGAAGCCGGGATTTTTGATGCGGTCCGCGCCTTTAGGGAGACCGTGATCTTTTCCGACGAGGCCCTTCATGGCTATGCTGGAGTCATTTCTCCCACAAACCAATACCTTCGTTGTGACGAATGGTGAGATTGGTTTTTCTTTGAAGGAGCTGAGCGCTATTACCGGATTGCCCATCCTCGGCAAACTCTATGAGGAGTTTATGCCGATTGACAGCGTCCTCAAGGGGCAGTCTGAGGAGTTCAGGCTTTTATACTTTCAGCTCGTCGCCTTCTATGATTTTTTGAAGGAGAAGGGGGGTTCGAAAGTTAGACCCAGCAGTTGGAAGAGTTTTAGTTCTTCATTCCCTAACTTTTTTGATAGCAGGGAGTCTTCTGACAGCGTGACCCAAGAAGCCGGAGCTCAAGATCCAAGTTCAAAGAAGATCTTGGCCATGCAAGAAGAGTTGAGAGATTTCTGTGCAAGTACAAACGCCATATGTCCTGACATTGCATTGCGGAGAGATCTCGCTGTTTACCTCACTTATTGGCTTGGTGAGGCTGTTTTTGCTGGAGGAGATGGAACGCACATCAGGCCGCATTGTATTTTTTCGGCTTGTCAGATGGCGTTTGGAGAGCAGCTTGCTTTGGTGCCAGCACTTTACTCCTACCTGTGTACCGAACTGCAGGCTGCTGCTTTTTTGGTTCGGCTTGGGCTTCCCATGAATAGGGTATTTTCAGCCCATATCTTTTATTCGTGGTATGTATACCACTGTCCTGGGCTTCCATCGGCTGGGTGCTGCACAGGATGATGATCCTCTGATGATTCGACTGGCTAAGGGCAAAGCCGTGTCCGAATCACTTTTGTTTGCCCGCATGAGGATCCGACGGTTCAGGGACGTCGAGATGGGGCAATCTTCAGTGAAGCTTTCTCCGGAGTTGCGGAAGAAGGCTTTTGATTTTGGTGCCTCCCGAGACTCTACCAGGGCGGGGTCGGGAAGGCATTATTCCTTGACAAATGCAGAGAGAGAGTGGCTTTTCAGCATACGTGTCGGCACGATGGTGTACCGTAGACATCTTTTCGTCGACATCCAGCCGTATGTACCCTCTCGCTTTGCTTTGCAGCTGGGCTTTTCTCAAGGCGTTGTTGGAGCGCCTTCAAGTATGGTGAAGCGCTTTGGAGGCTTACAGGACGGGAGAAATGCATGGGCTTTCTATAGTGCTGAAGACACTACAGCCATGATTTCTTATCCTGTGTTGCTGACTTCCCGGACTGCCGGCTTTGCGAAGTGGTTCGCGGAGAGCTTTTCGGCATATCGGGGACTTTCCAGGAAGGAGCTTGATGTGAAGCTAGCATCTGGAAAGGGCCTTGGAAAGTCGGATGGCATCCGGCGAGAGGAAGTTTGGTCCTTCCTTTCTGGAGAGAAGCACAAGATAGGCTTTCTTGGTGACCAGGGCGTCATCGGTTCTGAAGCTGTTCGAGAAATTCCTGACGAGGCTTTGGAGCAGCTAGAACAGGAGGAAGCCGAACTTGGTGCTTGGATGCAGGCGGCATAGAGGCAAGCTTCCGTGGAGCCTACTGGCGAGAGCAGACCATCCAGTGATGAGTCGAGTGGCAAACCTGACTCTGACAGCGGGGCAGGTTCCTCTAAGAAGCGAGCCCGCAGAGGTAAGAGGAGGAGGAGTCATCATCACAGCCAGGGGCAGCATGAGGATTCTCCTAACTTGGAAGTTCCTCTTACTATCAATGAGGATGTGCCAGTGGATGCTGACGAGCCTCCAGAGAAGAGAAGCCGAGAAGAAGAGACCGTCGGTGAAGGTATGATTCTTCCTTTTTCTCTTTCCATTTCTTTTCATGGGATTTTTTCCATGTTATGATTTGCTTCTTGTTTCTGCTTTTCTTCTCTTTTTTTTTTTAGCAGAGGAAGACTTGGTGATGCCTGAGGTCCCAACCGATGAGGTGGTGATGGATCCTGTTGAGGCACCTGAAGAAGAACCGAGGGACTCTGGAGTAAATCCATAATCTCCAATTGGTACGTCTTCTTTTGCTCCCCTTTTTTTTGTTTGTGACTCAGTTTGCTAACACATTTTTTTTGTCAGCTGACTTGCCACAGGATTCCGATGACTTTGAACCATCGATGGACGCAAATGTTGATGATGCTTTCGATGAGTTCATGGAGGAAGAAAGTGTTCCGCCAGTCGTCGAAGAAGGTATTTTGTAGTTATAACTCTGATAATGATTTTCAAACAGGGTCATACTCATACCTTTTTGTGTTTCCTTTGCAGGTTTTGAAGTGGCAGAGGAGGATCCGTCGCTTCCAGAGCAAGAGATGCCAGAGGTTGATCCAGAGGTAGAGATTCCTGGGACCAGCTCTGACAATATTGAGGAGATTCCTCACGCTGAGATTCCTTCCCGAGCAGGAGCAGCTTCAGCTGGAAAGAGTTCTTTTGTTACTCTTTCAACAGATGATGATATGAGTAGCCGACCAACGGAGTTGGGCGAATCTTCAGCTGGGCCATCTCTTCTTTTTGCGAAGAAGGTGGTGGTGCGAGTTCTGAGCTCTTGGATTGAGACTCTCTTCTCTGGGCACTTGGAAGTCGGATTTGGCATGATCCAGCATGTGCAGGAGATTCTCAGTGATGCTGAAGAGGCTGGTCTGGATGTCACAGGTGCCAGGGCGATCGTTGATAGGATCATTGCACTGGGTGACAAGTGGTTTGAGACCGTGAGTTTGGCTGATGACCAGTTCTTCAAGGAGATGTTCCTGGACCCTGCTGATAAGGCTAAGTCTGACCTGGATGAGGCTACAGAAAGCAGGAAGCAGGCAGTCCGAAAGAGGAACTTAGAAGAGATAGCCATCATCAGGCTGACACATGACCTCAACATCCTTGACAGGGAGGTCGATGAGGCCAGGAAACGTCTTGAGCATTTGCAGGCACAAGTCGCTGCCAAGTGGAATGCCATAATAGAGGCTCGCGACAGGGAGAGTGCCCTGATTCACCAGGTTGCAGATGCCGAACGGGTTCTCAAAAGGAAGTCTGATGAGGATGAACAATGGCAAACTGCTCGAGGCAAGCTTCCTGGTGTGAGAGAAGGGGTACAGCCCACTCCAGCATCTCATGGCAGGTTCCTGAAGAAGCGTGCCTTGGAATCCTTGACGGCTGAGGCTAAAAGTTTGCTTGGGGAGCTGAACTCTTGGCTGGAGACCATTTTTGATTGAGCTCCTGTATTTTTTTTTTTTTACAGAAACCATCCTTCTCTCTTTTCTTTTTTTTTGGTACCACTTGTATTTTTTTTGGTACTTATTTTTTGTAGTGCTTGTGAACACTTTCTCTCTCTCTTTTTTGGTACCATATGTATTTTTTGGTACTCTTTTTTTTTGTGTAGTGCTTGTGAACACTTTCTTTTTTTTTGTTATCCCTACGCTCACTTTAATCTTTTTGTGATAAAAGTAATTGCTAAATGGGATTTGATCAAAAGGTTGTCATTTTGTGAAAATCTTTTGTCAAGTGATTGTTTTGGCATGAAAGCCAGGTTTTTTGTTTGTGGCATGGAAGCCAATTTTGGCATGAGAGCCAGCTTTTCTTGTGGCATTGATAGCCCTTTTTTTTGTTGTTGTGGCATCTATAGCCAATTTTGGTGGCATTGATAGCCGGTTTGTTTTGTGGCATCCATAGCCGATTTTGTTTTGGTGGCATTGATAGCCGGTTTTTGTTTTTTTTGAAATCCAAGTTTTTTTTTTTTGTTTGTGGCATTGATAGCCGGTTTTGTTTTGGTGGCATTGATAGCCGGTTTGTGGCATTTATAGCCTGTTTTGATGGCATTTATAGCCGGTTTGGTTTTCAAAAATGCAAGTATCGACTAAAAGTCGCCTCCCTGCTGAATGTTCTTGCAAGTATCGATGGAATGTCGCATCCTTGCTCATTCGGTTGCGAGTATCGATGGAATGTCGCATCCTCGCGGATTTGGGTGCAAGTATTGATGAAATGTCGCATCCTTGCTTTTCAAAAATTTTGGTTTTGCGGGTACTGACTTGATGTCGTTTCCCCACGATTTTTGAAATTTGTGGTTTTCTCGAACCTTTGGGTTATGGATATCAACTGAAATGTTGCGTCTCCACAGTTTTTTTTTTTTTTTTAGGTTTTTTTTTTTTCGAACCTTTGAAATTTGGGTTGTGGATATCAACTGAAATGTTGCGTTTCCACGGTTTTGGATTTTGCAAGTATCGACGAAATGTCGCTTCCCTGCGATTTTGGAAGTGTCGAACGTGGTTCGCTTGCTTCCAATTTGTGCGAGTATCGACTAAGCGTCGCTTCCTCGCGGTCTTTGAAAAACCATATTTTTTTTGTTTTTTTTTTTTTAAAGACACGAGGGTCATAAATTTTGACCTAAAACCATTTTGGCGGTAAAAGGCAGGGTGGACTAGGGTGGAAATCCCTGAATCCGGATTTTGTTTCAAACCATGAGTTTTGGGTTCAAGGGTTGAAGATTTTGGTCAACTTAGGGAAAGGTTCCTAAACTTGGATATATATATTTTTTTTGAACAATGAAACGATGAAAGTAAGCATTGTTTTAGATTTCTAGAAATTTCAACATTTGATATGAAAATTCTAAAAAATGGTGGGTTTAGCGAGCGTGTACCTGGAAACCGGTTTTGGCCATACAGGCATTGCTCTTACCCAGTTGGGTAAGTCTTCAAGGGTAGTACCGCTTTAAGAACTTGCCATTGATGGGCAGCATACATCTGTCACCTTCCATGTTTAGGAGTGCGTATGCGCCATTGGAGAAAACTTTGTCGATGACGTAGGGTCCCTCCCATTTCGGCTCAAACTTGCCTTTGGACTTGTGAGCGAAGACCATTGGTCTTTTTACTGCAAGAACCAAGTCATTCTTTTTGTAGGCGCGTTGCCTGACCTTTTTATCGAAAGATCCTGCCATACGTGCTTGGTAAAGTTCAATGCTTTGTTGAGCTTCGAGCCGTCTCTCATCGAGATTGTCCAGCTCATGGAGCCGCAATTTGACATTGCTTTCTTGAGTCATGTCATTTTGCAAGGATACCCTCAAGGAAGGAATTTGTACTTCCAAGGGCACGACAGCTTCGCATCCATAGACCAAGGAGAATGGTGTGCTATGGGTTGGTCCTCGAACGGTGGTTCGATAGGCCCATAAAGCTTCAGACATTTTGTCGCTCCAGTCTCTTTTGTGATTAGAGACCATTTTTTTGAGGATTTTGCAGAGTGTCTTGTTGAAAGCTTCTGCTAACCCGTTTGCTGCCGGATTGTATGGAGTCGAAGGACAGCTTTGAATTTTGTATTTGTCGCAGAACCTGTAGAATCGATGATCCCGGAACTGTGGTCCGTTATCATGAACGAATCTTTTGGGTATGCCGAAAAGACAAATGATGTTGGTGCGTAGGAACTGAAGGACTGATGAGGTCTTCATTTCGTTAAACGCAAATGCTTCTGACCACTTGGAGAAATAATCCGTAGCGGCGAAGATGAAGCGATGACCTTTGCTTGAAGGGGGAGAAATAGGACCTATGATGTCCATACCCCAGGCTTCGAAAGGCCATGAGATCGCTGTAGGATGCAGCCATTCTGGAGGCATGTGAATGTAATCTCCATGAACTTGGCATTGTTGGCAGTGCTTAGCAAATTGCATTGCATCAGCTATCATGGTAGGCCAGTAATATCCTAACCTTTTTATCTGATCATAGAGCTTAGGTCCAGCCTGATGAGCTCCACAAAGACCAGCATGAACTTCTTTGAGTGTTTCTTCAGCCTCTTGTTGTGACAAGCAGCGTAGAAGTACTCCGTTGAAGGATTTCCTGTAAAGGATTTTTGAAGGAATATCCAAATGGAAGCTTGGGGTTCGCCTTTGGATGCTTACCCGTTCTTTTGGATCTTCAGGTAGGATTCCGAACAGAATGTAATCAATGAACGGATCCCTCCAGTCGCCAATTGAAGTTTGAAGGATTGAAATCCGACTTCCGACCACTTGGTGGCATTCAGCAACTGCTTGGTGTGTGTTAAGAGGAGGAAGGATTCTTCTTTCGCACACTGTGACTTGCATGTTTTCCCCTTCCTGGATTGCCATGGATGCGGCAAGTCCGGCTAGGGCATCTGCACGTATGTTTTCACCTCTACGAATGTGGGTGATGTGACAGATGTCAAACTTTTACAGAAGTGATTGTGCCTTGTTGTAGTAAGGCAGCAAATCTGGCTTCCTGACTTCAAATTTCTGATTCATCTGGTTGACGATCAGTTGAGAATCTCCAAAGACTTCCAGCATGGTGATACCGGATTCGATGGCGAGTTCCAATCCTAAGATCAGAGCTTGATATTCAGCTGCATTGTTTGTGCATGGTTCCAGTAGCGAGAAAGCGTGTGGAATCATGTATTTGTCGGGGCTAACAAAGAGGATGCCAACTCCCGAGATCAGCTGTCTTTTTTCATTTGTCCTGGTTGCACCGTCAAAGTACATGTCCCAGGAGGCACTTTGTGAGAAAGTCTCCACATTGTAGACTGGTTCGTCTGGGAGATCATCTCTGAGTGGAGAATCTTTAGGCAATGGATGCTCTGCGAGGAAGTCTGCTAGAGCTTGCCCTTTGATTGCTTTTTGTGGTACATACCTAATATCAAATTGTGACAGAAGGATGGACCATTTTGCCAGTCGAGCATTGAGAGAACCTGCCTTTGTGACAAGGACCTTCAAGAGGTTGACCCTCGAGACCAGGTAGACTGTATTGGAAAGCAAGTAGTGACGCAGCTTTTGTACGGCGAACATCACTGCAAGACATTCTTTTTCGACTGGGGAGTAGCGATGCTCTGCACCTACTAGCATGCGGCTGAGGTAATATAGAGCAGCTTCTTTTCTTTGATCATTTTCTTGCGCAAGCAGAGCTCCCAGAGAGTGATCAAGGGCTCTTGTGTACAAGATGAATGGTTTCCCAGTGGTAGGAGCAGCTAACACTGGAGGTTTTGTCAGGTATGACTTGATGTCTTGGAAAGCAGCTTCACAGTCAGCATCCCAGACAAAGTTTACACCTTTTTTCATCAACCGGAAGAATGGACGGCATTTCCCCGAAAGATTGGAGATGAACCGTCTGATGTAGGCCAATCTCCCATGAAGCCCTTTGAGTTCTCTCAAGGTTCTTGGAGAGGGCATTTCTAGAATGACTTTGACTTTTATGGGGTCAAGCTCTATTCCAGCTTTCCGAACTAAAAATCCGAGGAACTTACCCGACGAGACGCCGAAGAAGCATTTCAATGGATTCATTCGCAGTTTGTGTTTGCGAAGCCGGAGTGTAAGTGCTCTCATCAGACGATGCTTCGGAAGAGCTATAATCCCGAATTATCACATTACAGGAAGCTCTGACAGGAGACGTTGCCTGATCGGAGTCAGACTCATCCTCGGATGTGAGAGGATCGTCTATCCAGCAATTTTCTCCATTTTCAGGAGTTAAGGGAGGATGTACCTGATGGTCTTCAGGGACTTCAGGCTCTGGATTGTGAGGAGGCTCGTTGATGCGTTCTTGCTCTTGTTCTAGAGCGAGTCGCTGCAAGATCCTTGCATATTCTTCAAGATCAGGCATGGGAGCCGGATCTTCTTCTTCATCATCTCTTTGTGGCTCAACATGGTTGATTTCCACTGGAGTAATGAGAGGTGCTGGTTCAGCAGCATTTTCTTGTACAGCTTCTTGGTCTTCTTCATCATCAGACCAGGATCCTTGTGGCTGTAGGGGGTTATACCAGATTACTGGCATAAGATGAGATCCAGGAACCCATTCTTCATCGGAGAGATATTCTCCTGTTTCAAGGGATTCCTCCCACTCATCTGTGTAGTTGGATTCGAATCCATCATCGGTGTCGCTGGACTCGTATCCATCAATGGAGAATCCAACTACTGAATTGCAAGAGTATGATGCCTCCTGCATGGCTTCTTTAAATTGAGGTGGCATGAAATCACTGAGAGTGAATTTCCTTACCCCCTTTGAAGTCTCTGGAAGGGATGTTTTTGTTACCTCCAGTGAAGCGGTAGAGGAAGCCTCTGCCTTTTCTTTGACTTCTAGTTTTGGCTGGGTCTTCTCTTGCCGTTTGAGCTTGAGGAGATGTTTCCTAGCCTGCCTTCGCTGTTGAGCTGTAGGCTTTATTTTCACGACCTCCCAATTTTCATCTTCCAGGAGATCGGGATGTACCCATATCGGTTGTCCGTCTGGTGTCGGGTAAGGAACCAGTTCCTCGGACGCTTCGATTGAGTTTATCACCTTGAAGGAAGTAGTGATCTTCTTCTTCGGTGATCTTGATGTTTGTCCACATGTCACCATGTTGACGGAGGCAGACCCATAGTTTTTGTCAAAGGTGATGACTCCGTTTTTCCACATCTCATTTATTTTCTCTCTCACAACGAAGCATTGATTGAGAGGATGCGAGATCATCTGGTGATATGGACAGTACCGAGGATCGTTGGTTTTGCCAACATCACCCGGTCTTTTTGGTTCAGGCAAGGTGAGCTTGCCGTTTGCCACAAGAGCCCTGAAGATTTCATCAACATCTTCATCAAACGGGTATTTCTTCTCTACTCGTTCTTTGAAGGCGTCTGAGAGTTCAGGTCTCTTACCAACAGCTTTGTTTTCAGCTTTCTTTGGTGGCTGAGGAGCTGACTTGGTCTGCACATTGAGGACCTCTTTCTTCTTTGGTTTAGAGGTTGCAATGGCGGTTGGCTCTTTTCTTGATGATTTCTGACTGTTGAGGTCTTTAATCACCGTTTCAGCTTCCATGGAAGCTTCTAGGAGTTCTCCCAGGTTTTTTGATTTGTTGCCGATGATCATGGAACGGATTCTGGCTCTCATGTTGTTTCGGCAGATGTCGACTAGCGACGCTTGTGGCAATACATCAGAGCATTTGTATGCCATTGCTTTCCACTTGTGAATGAAGTCATATGTTGATTCATTCTCCCCCTGTTTTAGGCTGCACAGCTGAGCCATAGTAGCGGGGTGATCCTCACCTTTGAAGTGAGTCAGGAAGCGTGTCTCTAGCATGGCCCAATTTTGGATTGAGTCCTCCGGCAGAGTGGAGTACCAATCGAAGGCCGTACCTTTTAGGGTACTTGCAAAGAGGCGGATCTTGAGTGCATCTTGATCCGCGATAGCTCCCGTCAGGATCTTGAAGTGCATGACGTGCTGTCTGGCTGATCCTTTCCCCGTATATGTTTGGAGAGTAGGATGCTTGAATTTGGTGGGGAACGGGACCGAGTCCATCCATAAGGGATATGGTGGCTTGATCCCATGCTCTTTGAGTATATCCTCTTCTTTTGCTTTGGCGAGGATACCGTCTACGTCCTTTTTGGTAAGGGCGCGTGACTCATTTTCTTCTTTATTTACCTCGTCGTCTTGATGATTCAGAGGAGGTTCATTGTTCGCCTGATTTTGGAAGGCGAGGAGAAGGTTTTCCATCAGAGTTTCAATCCTCTGCTGGCCCTGTTCCAACTGCTGGATGCGGGTGATCGCATCTTCTGGAGGTGGATTGCGGGGTGGTGGCTCAGAATTTGTAGCCAAGACATTCATCCTTTTTTTTGTTATTTATTTTTTTTTTAGATTTTTAATGAACTCATCAAAGAGAAACGATGGCCCAAAACCTTAGTCGAACAGGCTCAACATTTCTGCAAGCACGATGAACGATAGGAAAGGATCAAGGTTTCTCAATTTTGAATCCAAACTGAGAAATCTAATTTTATGTTTTTTTTTTTAGATCTTTAATGAACTCATCGAAGAGAAATGATGGCCCAAAACCTTAGTCGAACAGGCTCAACATTTCTGCAAGCATGATGAACGATAGGAAAGGATCAAGGTTTCTCAATTTTGAATTCAAATCAAAAAATCTGATTTTTTTTAAAAGAGAAAGAGTGGAAATAAATTCAAAGAATTAGAAATTTCCAAAAAATCTCATCTCATTTTTTTTAGATGCGGAATCCAACATAAGCCACCAATTAGAAAGTAGCCAAGGAATAGAGAAAAGAAATATAAGCATAGAGCAAAAGATATGATATGCAAATATTTCATTTCTAGCATCGTGTTCTCAAATGAAGGGGTCCCACCTGGTGTGCCAGCTTGATGGACCGTGCTTCTGCCTGGTTCTACCGAGGTCGGCGGACGTGGGAGTCCGTTGGGTCCGACCCTTTCGTAACCGGGGGGTAAAGGCGTGCATCAACATTTCTTTTGTGTGGGTGTGCCAGATTTTCTATTTTTACTTGGAATTGCAAGTGGTGATCCGGAGATCAACCTTCGCAAGTAAAAAAGAAATCAACTTCTTTCAAGTTTTCCATTGCACATATATTTAAGAAAAGAGACATTTTCTTGATTTGCCGTGAAAGGCGATTTTTTTGGTATTTATAGCCGATTTTTGGCGTTTATAGCCGATTTTGACGTTTATAGCCGATTTACAATCCTTATCAATAATGAAAGACAAGAGTTGTGATTTTTGTCTCTTTTAAAAAAATACAAACTACAATGAAAAGCAAGAAAAGGATGATCTAACTTCTCAGGAGATTGTGGGGGACCCATTCAGATTGACGGTTGCAAGCCATATGTGGACTTCGCCATCATCCATGCAGATGAGAACAGAGATGCTATTGATTCGCTTGGCTTGGCTATAACCTCAGGTTTTTAGAGGACAAAGACCAAAAGGAGGTCCTATGTCCAATAAAGAACCAAGTAGACGGGCTGAAAAGCCAAGTCTAAGCCATTTGGCGGCAGAAAAAGAAGGCAAGGATCTTGGGGGGGGTACCCCCCAAGGGACTTTTGTCACCTTGCAGCGGTGGTCGGTGTAGAACTTCCACAGAGTTTTCTCTCTTTCCTTCTCAGAATTTCTGTGCTTTTTTCTGATCTGGGATTTGTCCTGTTTTTCCGATCTCTCTTTCTTTGGAATGCTCTCCTATTTATAGGCTTTTAGGTAGCCATTTAGGAGGGTTTATGAGCCTTAATTGTCATAAAGCTACATAAAGGGAGGAGTTACAAGATTGAATTCTTTATTTTGTAACTCCTTTTTCTTGGCTTCTGATTGGCCGAAGGAGATTGAGGGCATTTAATTGCCTTTAATCGCCATGATGGGAGGAGTTTCATGGGTTAAATGCCATGAATCTCTTGACTTGTAACTCCCGGATGCTTTCTTCTGATTGGTCCGTCCAAAGAAATGGATTAACGATTGTAATAAAGCTAGTCAATTAATTGCATTAAGTGGTCGCCTAGCAGTTGAAGAGTCGCGGGCCGTGCCGCGTCTTTTGTGATTCTTCTGGCGATGATCATCGATGGATCTTTATGTAGATTGACATCGGATGACCATGTAACTTCAGGTGTTGGTTGCCAACAGCGGGTCGGTGCCATCTGTCCTGTCGATTTCTTGATCAGTCGGGTAGAAAGCACACTTTTTTTTGGTTGACTAGTTGGCGATCAATGTTGATTTCGATACTCTTGATGATTAACCCGTGTTTTTGACGGATGTCAGAGATTTGGTGTCTCAAAAGTATGAATATTGGAAAATAACAGAGGCCGGATGCTTCGAATCTTGAAAACACGGAGAAAAATGGGGTTTCCGGGGCCCACCGGGCGATCCCGGGCTCTAGGGTCGCCGGCGACCCTGGGGGGGTTTCCCCCATTTTTGTCCCATTTTGAATCCCTTTTTGCTGTTTTTTTATTCTTTTTTCTTCTGTATTTTTCCTTGACATTTTTGATCATTTATTGGCCTGAATTCCTTGTAGAAAACCTAATGAGAATCCTTGCATTTTATTTTTCAAAGTTTCCAATTTTCAGAGAAAGCCGAAGACTTTGTTGCGCAGAGCTGCCGATTTTTTGTCAGAAGCTGAAACTGGGCCAAACGATGTCGGAATGATCTGAAATTTGGGGTGAAGCCTGCTGAGCAATAAATAAGACCAACCATAGGTTTTTTTTTTGAGTTTTGAAGACGTTTGGGGTCCTATTACCAATAGACTTGCTTTTGTCGCGATGAAGATGTCGCGGTTTGATGTGCGGTCAACCGATGTCCGATTGACCTGGAATTTGACAGGGAACCTATTGGAGTCATTTTAAGATGATCCATAGGCTCTGTCTTGGAAACTATGGTCTCGAGAAGCTTCGCCGCCGAGAGGCCTGATTTGGCTTCCGAGCGTTAAACTATGGTCAAATGTTGTCGAAATGACCTGAAATTTGATGTGTAGCCTTTTGTAAGCATTTTGAAGCCGTCCATGTGCTCTATTTGATGAGTGATGGCCTCGGTGGTTCTCGCAGCCGAGAGGCTTGATTTAGCTGTTCGAGGGTTGATGTAGGGTCAAACGTTGTCGGTTTGACTTGGAACTTGACGTGGAGCCTTTTGGATGTATTTTGAGACCATCCATCGGCTCTGATCGAAGATTTAGTGTCTCTGATGCTTTCGCTGCCGGGAGCTCATTTTCAGCTGCCGGAGAAGCGAAGTTAGGCCAAATGATTTTGAGATGGCCCGAAACTTCTTGTGTACTCCTCTTTTGCCTGTCTTGAAGGATCTTGCAGTTTTTGTTTGATTCTGGCAAGATTTGATTTTTTGGAAGTAGCATTGCCTATTTATGGCAGGTTGCGACTTCATGTAGCTCTTCGGATCTTGATGAGGCAATGAACTCCTCAGACTGCCCCTCAAGGACGCTATCGATCGGCATAAACTCCTCATAGAGTTTGCCAAGGATGGGCAATCCAGTAATGGCGCTCAGCTCCTTCAAAGAGAAACCAATCTCACCATTCGTCACAACGAAGGTATTGGTTTGTGGGAGAAATGACTCCAGCATAGCCATGAAGGCCTCGTCGGAAAAGATCACGGTCTCTCTAAAGGCGCGGACCGCATAAAAAATCACGGCTTCCTTCAAAACGGCGCCACCAATCAGCAGGACGCTATCAGTCCACAACTTCCACTCGAAGTCAGCATTGAAATGGCCACGAAGTCGAAAAGGCTTTATCCAATTGCTGTCGTCACCGCTGAAAATACCAAGGCCCACCGGTCTCAAGTCGACCGACGGATAATCAGAGCCCTGGTAGCCGCTGGATGGCATCAACACGTCCATGTCAACAGGTGACCTCTCCGTATATCCAGGAGAACCGCCAACAAAAACCCCGGTCTTGATTACATTTGTCCTTCTCACCCAGCTTGGAGGATCTTCCCTCTTAGAGCACGTGGGGGCAAGGCTCATGATCGAGACGGTGCGATCAAACGTCGACAGGCTAGCAACAGTCTTCTTCTCACCATCTGCTATGAAAGAGAACTGAAAACATCTCCTCTGGTATGTCATGTCATCAGGGACTTCATCGCCAAAGAAGAAGGTAGGCTTGGGCAAAACCCTCTGATCTTCCATCACCCATGGACGACTGCTTACCATGATCTTATAGAATTCCTCTCCCTTGAGAGTGATTAGTCGCTGCCTCATCTCATCTCTGTTGAGGGAGTCACATTCTTCTAGATTTCTCTCAACATACTTGACCTTCTCAAAGGCCTGCTGAACGGCTGGATTAGAAGATCTAGCAGATCGACGAGGTACGCTTGTAGCAGGCTCTTTACCCTTGTTCGTTCTGGAGGAACCACCTGCAAAGGATGGAAAAGAAAAAGATCAAACATCAAAATGACAGAATCTCGCTAAAAAAAAAATCTGGCGAAATTTTGACATGATAACGGGGCAATTCCAAAGAAAAGGAACTATCCCGAAAGAAATAGAAAGATTGAAGATGGGCTCAACATTGTTGCGAGCTCCGAAACTCCAAACTTTTGAAACCTCAAAGTCTCCGCAAAATCAGGAAGGGCTCAACATCGGTGTGAGCTCCAAATTCCCAAATTTGCGAAAACTTTCAGGTATGCTATCACATCATGCTACAATTCAATTTACAAGAATGCATGCATGAACATCTAGGTTTGCCAAAAAAAAAAGGGGGCATTATCATGATGAGCAGAAAAAAAATATAGAAAACTTTCTCAAAAAAAAGGAGAGAGAAAGAAAAAAAAAGAAAAGAAAAAAGGGGTTGGCCCACAGGCCACGTGGCCGTACGGCCAGATCCATACGGATCTGTCCGTACGGCCCATAAAAAAAACACATGCAAAAAAAAAAGAAAGCAAAAAAAAAAAATACGTGTGAAAAAAAAAGAAGCAAACACGTGGAAAAGAAAAAAAAAAGAAAAAAATAAATGAAAGAAACAAAAAAAAAGAAAGAACCTTTTTTTTCCTACAATGGGGTTTTCTTGAAAAAGGGAACTTACTTGAAGCCATTGATGGAGAAGAAGAAGAAAAGTCTTGAAGATCTTGAAGAATAAGAACTCTTGGTCTTGAAGCCCCCTTGGGATTGTTGCAAAAGAAAGTAATAAGAGCAAGAGATCCAACCTCCTCCTTGCTTTTATAGAAGAAAGCAAACCAAAGAAGGAAAGAAGAAAGAGGTAAGTGTTACTAATTAGTAACCTTACCAAAAGAAAGAGATTAGAAAGATTCTTTCCCAAAAAAAAGATATCTTGAGGGATTTTCTCCCAAAAAGAAATCAATGAGAGATTTTCTCCCAAAAGATAGGATCAATGAAGGATTCTTTCCCAAAAGAAAGATATCTTGAGATATCCTATCCCAAAATAAAGGGAACATGAAAGATTCTCTCCAATTAAAGATATTCTTAGATATTCTCTATCCGAAGGAGATATTTTTGGATATTCTTTACAAAAATGACACCATATGAGATCTAAGCCATTTCAAAAGCTTAAGGTCCCATGGGTTAGCCCATATGAGCCAGGTTTGACCACCTAGGCACTTAAAAAAAATTAATTTTTGGGCTTTTAGTCAAAGAGAAATTCCTCTTACCAAGAGTATTCAAAAATGGTTCCATGCCTCTTTTGAGTTGATTGGACCATACAAAGAAAATTCCAAGCCCCATGAGCTTCCAAAAATCAAACCATCCAGCCTCATCTACCAAATTGAGCCAAAATCTTGAAATTGACATTCCACAAAAATCCAAACCAAATCCTGGTCCCCTAACTTGCCACATATAGCTAGTTTCATCAAAGTGACCAAAACCAAAAATCAAAACCTGATCCCCTAACTTGCCACATACAGCCTGTTAGGTCACAAGATCAAAGCCAAAATTGATCCCCCAACATTCCACATACAGCTTGTTGGGTCACACGATCAAAACCAAACCCGACCCCCTAACCTGCCACATACAGCCTGTTAGGTCACAAGGTCAAAACCCAATCCATATCCCTGATGTCATCTTCAAAACTTTACCTCGAGATGGTACGTGATCCCTTTCACTACCATAAAATTCCCCTGGAAGCTCAAAAGGCTACAAATACCAAAAAGAAAGACTGCTCAAAGACTCTTGGTCCAGTCACAGGCTCTCCTTCAAAAATCTCTTCGAGGCACATCGACTACAAAAGTTAAGCAACTCGTCGCTGTACCTCGAGGGGGCAGTTGTTGACATCAAAAATGTCACTTTGCCTCTTCAAGATCCAAAGAGCTACATGAAGTCGCAACCTGTCATAAATAGGCAATGCTACTTCCAAAAAATCAAATTTTGTCAGAATCAAACAAAAATTTCAAGATCCTTCAAGACAGCCAAAAGAGGAGTACACAAGAAGTTTCGGGCCATTTCAAAATCATTTGGCCAAACTTCGCTTCTCTGGCAGCTGAAAAGGAGCTCCCGGAGGCGAAAGCATCGGAGACACCAAATCTTCAATCAGAACCGATGGATGGTCTCAAAATACATCCAAAAGGCTCCACGTCAAGTTCCGAGTCAAACCGACAACATTTGACCCAACATCAACCCCCGAACAGCTAAATCAAGCCTCTCGGCGGCGAGAACCACCGAGGCCATCGTTCATCAGATAGAGCACATGGACGGCTTCAAAATGCTTACAAAGGGCTACACGTCAAATTTCAGGTCATTTCGACGAAATCTGACCATACTTTGACGCTCGGAAGCCAAATCAGGCCTCTCGGCGGCGAAGCTCCCCGGGACCATGGTTTCCAAGGCAGAGCCTATAAATCATCTTAAAATGACTCCAATAGGTTCACTGTCAAATTTCAAGTCAATCGGACATCGGTTGACCGTACATCAAGCCGCGACATCTTCATCGCGAGAAAAGCAAGTCTACTGGTGATAGGACCCCAAACGGCTTCAAAACTCAAACAAAAGCCTATGGTTGGTCTTATTTATTGCTCAGCAGGCTTCACACCAAATTTTAGGTCATTCCGACATCGTTTGTCCCAGTTTCAGCTTCTGGCGGAAAATCGGCAGCTCTGTGCGACAAAGTCTTCGGCTTTCTCAGAAAATTGGAAAATTTGCAAAATAAAATGCAAGGATTCTCATCAAGTTTTCTACAGGGAAATCAGGCCAATAAATGATCAAAAATGTCAAGGAAAAATACATAATAAAAAAGAATAAAAAAACAGCAAAAACGGACACAAAACGAGACAAAGGGGGGAAAACCCCCCAGGGTCGCAGACCCCTCCGACCCTGGGGCCCGGGATCGCCAGGTGGGCCTCGGAAACCCCATTTTTCGCCGTTTTTTCGTGATTCAAAGCGTCCGGCTCTGGTATTTTCCAAAATTCATACTTTTGAGACACCAAATCCTCTGACATCCGTCAAAAACACAGGTTAATCATCAAGAGTATCGAAATCAACATTGATCGCCAACTGGTCAACCAAAAAAAGTGTGCTTTCTACCTGACTGATCGAGAAATCGACAGGACAAATGGCACCGACCCGCTGTTGGCAACCAACACCTGAAGTTACATGGTCATCCGATGTCGATCTACATGAAGATCCATCGATGATCATTGCCAGAAGAATCCCAAAAGACACGGCACGGCCCGCGACTCTTCAACTGCTCGGTGACCACTTAATGCGATTAATCGAGTAGCTTTATTACAGTGATTAATCCATTTCTTTGGACGGACCAATCAGAAGCAAGCATCCGGGAGTTACAAGTCAAGAGATTCATGGCATTTAACCCATGAAACTCCTCCCATCATGGAGATTAAAGGCGATTAAATGCCCTCAATCTCCTCCGGCCAATCAGAAGCCAAGAAAAAAGAGCTACAAAATAAAGAATTCAATCTTGTAACTCCTCCCTTTATGTAGCTTTATGACAATTAAGGCTCATAAACCCTCCTAAATGGCTACCTAAAAGCCTATAAATAGGAGAACTCTCCAAGAAGAAAAGGACAGAGACAGCAGAGAAAACAAACAACAGACTGCAAAAAATTCGGAAACTCAGACAGAAAAAGGCATCAAAGAGAGAAAACTCTGCGGAAATTCTACACTGACCACCGCTACAAGGTGACAAAAGTCCCTTCGGGGGTACCCCCCCCCCAAGGTCCTTGCCTTCTCCTTCTGCCTCCAATGGCTTAGACGTGGCTTTTCAGCCCGTCTACTTAGTTTTTTATTGGATATAGGACCTCCTCTTGGTCTTTGTCCTCTAAAAACCTGAGGTTATAGCCAAGCCAAGCGAATCAATAGCATCCTCTGTTCTCATCTGCATGGATGATGGCGAAGTCCACATATGGCTTGCGACCGTCAATCGAACGAGTCCCCCACAATCTCCTGAGAAGTTAGATCCTCCTTTTCTTGCTTTTCATTGTAGTTTGTATTTTTTTTAAAGAGACAAAAATCACAACTCTTGTCTTTCATTATTGATAAGGATCGTAAATCGGCTATAAACGCCAAAATCAGCTATAAACGCCAAAAACGGCTATAAATGCCAAAAAAATCGCCTTTCATGGAAAATCAAGAAAATGTCTCTTTTCTTAAATATATGTGCAATGGAAAACTTGAAAGAAGTTGATTTCCTTTTTACTTGCGAAGGTTGATCTCCGGATCACCACTTGCAATCCCAAGTAAAATAGAAAATCTGGCACACCCACACAAAAAAAATGTTGATGCACGCCTCTGCCCCCTTCCGGTTACGAAAAGGTCGGATCCGATGGACTCCCACGTCCGCCGACCTCTGTAGAACCGAGCGGAAGCGTTGTTCCATCATTGATCATGATTCCTTTGATTCAAATTCAGAATGTGTGCAGATAGAAATTCCTTTTCAATTCAAGATTTGAAAGTCAATCCCGTTTTTCTAAAAATAACATATCTTAAAAATGTCATAACTCTCAATCCGAAAGTCTGATTGGCACAATCGGCCTACCGTTGGAAAGAATTTCAGAGTAAATGTCCATGGAACCCAAGATTGTTCAAATTGGAGCTAAATTGACAAAGTTATGGGGCCAAAAATTTTCATGTGCATTTTAGGCGGGATTGCAAATAAAATCTACACCATTGAAGTATAACTACTAGACATACATCTGTGGGACCCCTTCTGAAGATTAGCAAAGCTGCCACCTCACCTTATCATTCAATCTAAGAAAGATAAGGTCTCCCTCGTATCTCATGAGATAACCCTAATTCCAAGCTGCAAAAGGTGTCTAGATACAATGAACCAGTTGGAGCAAGAAACTTTAAAAGGAGGTCACCATGAGATGCTCGGTGACATTAATTTTCCAACAGCCAAGGACACCCCATCTCTCTCTCCCTTTCTTCTCCAATTCTCTTCCCCCATATTCTGTATTTTCAGAATTTTTCCAAGGTATTTCTGGAGCCTTGTTTCATACACTTAGGCATAGAAGAGAGAATTTTTTAGATAATCATTGAAAAAACTTGATGATTTTAATGAAGCTACTCCTAAAGTTCTTTTCAATGGATGGCTAGACTTTTGGATTGGACCACAAAGATGAAGTTAAGTAAATTTTCATTTTAATTCATGTGATTGTTCTATTTCTTTTTCGTCTCTTTTGATGAATACCTTATTAGAATAATAGATCTGTCTTCATGCCTCGAGCAAACCTCTGTTTTGAATTTTTACTGATAGTCTATACTTAACTTGATAGGTGATGCTTAGGAGTTTTTAGTCTTTTATGAGGTGAAGAAGATCTTGGACTTCGATCTTAATTAAAATTGGTTTTTGCTATGGACAAATCTTCTAAATCAAAAATATTGAGTTGTTTCTGATTTGAGTTATTTTGAAACATGAGACTACATCAATTTCATGAGTTGATTGATTATCTCACTTAATGGATTCCAGATGCTCTGATCTATCTTGTTCATTGATATTTTCTGCAATTTTTATTTAATTCAAGCTTCTAAATACTACACATCACATTTTCTGTTTAGTTTAAAAAGTTCAGATTTTTAATTTTTAACTTAGTACGATTCTCTGTGGGATCAACCTGTATTTGCCGCTGTCTCATTCAGACAATTGTGCACTTGCAGTTTTTTATTGGATTGAGTTTAATTCACATTAAAGAAGTATATTCTAAGGTCTCGATCCCTAATTATGATGATTAGCCTTAAGTAATTGTAATTAAGTATTAAGTGAGTTCAAATCTTAATTGATTAGTTTCATCAGTTAGGATAGTGTTTGGGTAGTTTCAGGAAGTTTCGAGAGGTTTTAGACCAAGTTTAGTAATATGAATGGCCTAGTTCGGCTTTTGGAGGAATTCAAGGGTATTTTAGGAATTTTAGAAAATAGCTCTTAAGGTTCAGTAGATAGCTCAGATTAATCCGAGTAACTTTCTTGTTCAATTTGTGTCCATTCGATTTTCAAAAACCCTTCATTTCATTTAATCTCTCTCAATTGGGACATAGTTGTCATTTCCTTAAAAACTGAGTTTTCTCTTGGAAGCTTGAAAAAATCCCATTTTAGGCTCATTGAAAAGATAATTTTATTTCTAGAAAGCTTTGTTCTTGGCTCCAACCATTCTGAGGTCCAAAAGTCCTTTGTTTAAGATTCAAATTTCCACTTAATGGGATATGTTGGTCATTTGGCAACAAGTTGATTGACCCCTCTTCTCTTTATTTCTGCATTCCAGTTGCTACCCTTTTTTCCGCTCCCATTTTCCTCCTCCTTGCTCAGCCATCAGACTTTTGGAGCTTCGGATAGCGTAGCCAAGGTCCCCATAGAGTTGCTCCCCCTCTCCTCTCCACTTGGACCTCATTTCCGCACAAATTTGAGCTTAGCAGCCCCTCTTCTTTTTCATTTCAGTTCAATCAGGCTACTTTCAAGTAAGAAACCCCTCCCGAGTTTCTAGCAAGCTGATTAGGAGTCCCCATAGAGTTCCTTTCCCTCTCCTCTCCACTTGGGTCTCATTCTTCCCCAAATTCGAGCTTAGCAACCCCTCTTTTTTTCATTTCGGTTTCAATTTCTACACTTTCAGGTAAGGAACCCCTCCCTAACTTCTAGCAAGCTGATTAGGAGTCTATATCAGCCCCATATTCAGACATGCAAGCCTTCATTCTTCCTATTTCATAGTTTTTGAGTTTGGGTGAGGGTGGGGGCGGTTAGTGGTTTGGTGTAGGAAATTTGTGCTTTTGTTCTTGGCAAGTTTCGGCCATGATTTGAAGTGTTCAAGGTTTTTTTTTTTTAGCTAGAAAAGCCGAGGCAAGTTATTAATGTGAATTACATAACATGAATACAAGCTTTTGGCTAATTTCAATCTCGGCATCATAGATACCGAGATGTAGGTATGTTAGGAATTTCATTGTGTTGGCTAATTCATGGTTTGGACAAACTATGGGTTAGGGAATTGTAATTTTCTATTTCTTTTATAATGGACAGTGGTTTTGTCATCGAAAGATCTGAAGTGAAGACAGAAGAAAAATCAAACAACAATCACATTCCAGTACTAAAACGGACAAAGATAGGACCAATGTTCGTTATAGTGAACATATGCTTTGCTAGAGCGAAGGTGAAATGGATGCTCGAGGCAGAAAGGGTTCTTGCTATAGAGTGATTCATGCTCGCTATAGCAAGCCTAGTATTTTGTGCCTATGCGAATTAAGTGTTCTTTCCCAGTTGAAATCAAACTACTATTCTCATTCCACTCAAACTAGAAACCAAAGTGATGAGAGCAAAAAATATACATTTTTGGCCCCTCAATGATGTCTTTGTTACACCTTGGAATGATAGTGTAGGTCCTTATTTATGTTATTTTATTGTTTGCAAGTACCTAAGGTGAAAAGAGTGAATTCAAAGAAAAAGTGGATGAAAATGTCAAAACTCCAAATGAACCAAAGGCTACTGCCTATTGACACAAAAAAAAATGTCACTTTGCCTCTTCAAGATCCAAAAAGCTCCATGAAGTTGCAGCCTACCACAAATAGGCAATGCTACTTCCAAAAAATCAAATCTTGTCAGAATCAAACAAAAACTACAAGATCCTTCAAGACAGCCAAAAGAGGAGTACACAAGAAGTTTTGGGCCATTTCAAAATCATTTGGCCTAACTTCGCTTCTCCGAGAGCTAAAAAGGAGCTCCTGGCGGTGAAAGCATCGGAGACACCAAATCTTCGATCAGAGCCGATGGATGGTCTCAAAATACATCCAAAAGGCTCCACGTCAAGTTCCAAGTCAAATCGACAACGTTTGACCCTACATCCACCCTCGAACAGCTAAATAAAGCCTCTCGGCGGCGAGAACCACTGAGGCCATCACTCATCAAAAAGAGCACATGGACGGCTTCAAAATGCTTACAAAGGGCTACACGTCAAGTTTCAGGTCATTTCGACAACATTTGACCATACTTTGACGCTCGGAAGCCAAATCAAGCCTCTCGGCGGCGAAGCTCCCCGGGCCATGGTTTCCAAGATAGAGCCTGTGGATCATCTTAAAATGACTCTAATAGGTTCCCTGTCAAATTTCAAGTCAATCGGACATCGGTTGACCGCACATCTAGCCACGACATCTTCATCGCGACAAAAACAAGTCTACTGGCGATAGGACCCCAAACGGCTTCAAAACTCAAACAAAAGCCTATGGTTGGTCTTATTTATTGCTCAGGAGGCTTCACCCCAAATTTTCGGTCATTTCGACATCGTTTGGCCCAGTTTCAGCTTCGGACAGAAAATCGGCAACTCTAAGCGACAAAGTCTTCGGCTTTCCAAAAAAATTGGAAACTTTGCACTCCAAAATGCAAGGATTCTTGTCAAGTTTTCTACCGGGAAATCAAGCTAATAAATTATCAAAAATGTCAATAAAAAATACAAAAGAAAAAAAGAATAAAAAAACATCAAAAACGGCCGCCAAACGGGATAAAAACGGGGAAATTCCCCCCAGGGTCGCAGACCCCTGCGACCCTGGCCCATGGTCGCCTGCGACCATTTAGCCCGAAATCGCCGGGATGGCCCCGGAAGGCCCATTTTTCATCGTTTTTCGTGATTCAAAGCTTCCGACTTCTAGGATTTTCCAAAATTCATACTTTTGAGTTGCCACATCCTTTGACATCCATCAAAATCACGGGTCAATCGTCAAGAGTATCGAAATCAACATTGATTGCCAACCGATCAACAAAAAAAGTGTGATTTCTACCCGACCGATCGAGAAATCGACAGGACAGATGGCACCGACCCACTGTTGGCAACCAATACCTGAAGTTACATGGTCATCCGATGTCGATCTACATGAAGATCCATCGATGATGATCGCCAGAAGAATCGCAAAAGACGCGGCATGGCCCTCGACTCTACAACTGCTCGGCGACCACTTAATGCGATTAATTGACTAGCTTTATTGCAGTCATTTATTCATTTCTTTGGATGACCCAATCAGAAGCAAGCAAATTGGAGTTACAAGTCAATTGATTCATGGCATTTAACCCATGAAACTCCTCCCATCATCGCGATTAAAGGCGATTAAATGCCCTCAATCTGCACCGGCCAATCAGAAGCCAAGAAAAATGAATTACAAAATAAAGGAATTAAACCCTGTAACTCCTCCCATTATGCGGCTTAATGACAATAAAAGCCCATAAACCCTTCTAAATGGCTACCAAGAGCCTATAAATAGGAGAGCATTCCAAAGAAATCCAGATCGGAAGAAAAACAGAGATCCCGGATCAGAAAAAAACACAGAAAATCCGAGAGGAAGAAGAAAGAAAACTCTACCGAAGTACTGCACCGGCCACCACTACAAGGTGACAAAAGTCCCTTGTGGGGTACCCCCCCCCCCCAAGGTCCTTGCCTTCTCCTTTTGCCTCTAATGGCTTGGACGTGGCTTTTCAGCCCTTCTACTTAGTTTTTTATTGGACATAGGACCTCCTCTTGGTCTTTGTCCTCTAAAAATCTGAGGTATATACCAGCCAAGTGAATCAAGAGCATTCTCTGTTCTCATCTGCATGGAAGATGGCGAAGTCCACATATGGCTTGCGACCGTCAATCTGAACGAGTCCCCCACAATCTCCTGAGAAGTTAGATCCTCCTTTTTTTGCTTTTCATTGTAGTTTGTATTTTTCTAAAAGAGACAAAAATCACAACTCTTGTCTTTCATTATTGATACGAATTGTAACTCGGCTATAAAAGCTAAAATCGGCTAAAAACACCAAAAATCAGTTATAAACGCCAAAATCGGCTATAAATGCCAAAAAATCGCCTTTCACGGCAAATCAAGAAAAATGTCTCTTTTCTTAAATATATGTGCGATGGAAAACTTGAAAGAAGTTGATTTCCTTTTTACTTGCGAAGGTTGATCTCCGGATCAGCACTTTCAATTCCAAGTAAAATAGAAAATCTTGCACACCCATACAAAAAAATGTTGATACCCGCTTCTGCCCCCCGGGCGCAAAAGGGTCGTACCCAACGGACTCCCACGTCGCCGACCTCGGTAGCACCGAGCATGAACGCGTGGTCCATCAAGCTGGCTCCACCCGGTGGGACTCGTTCACTTAAGAACACGATGCTAGAAATGAAATATTTGCATATCATATCTATTGCTCTATGCTTATACTTCTTTTCTGGATTCCTTGGCTACTTTCTAATTGGTGGCCTATGTTGGATTCCGCATCTAAAAAAATGAGATGAAATTTTTTTGGAAATTTCTAATTCTTTGAATTTTTTTCCACTCTTTCACAAAAAAAAATCTTAAAAAAAAAAACTTCCGTCATTTTTGGGTTCGGATTGGAGAAATTTTGGTCTCCTCCTTTCTGAGCACTGGCACACGCAAAATCGTTGAGCCCATGTTCAGATTGGAATGCCTTTTGCTCTCTTTGATGAACCCGATATTGGCCTTTCAAAAAAAAAAACAACTCATCATTTTTGGATTTAGATCCGAGAAATTATGGTTCATTTCCTTCTAAGTGGCGCTCGCGGAAATCGTTGAGACCGTATTTGCATCGGAATACCATTTGCTCTCTTTGATGAATCCAATCTTGACCTTTCAAAACATAGAATCTCATCTCATGGATGCGGTCTCAAAACATTTGTGTCTAGTGGTACTAGTACTCCCTTTCAGGGTCTACTGTATTCGCGACCGGCACATTTGTACCTCCAACCTTATATTCTTTTTACATCGAGCAAGCTCTGCTTCTCGATAAGTCGAATTTAGGTTCACAATTGCTTATGGCAGTCACTGGGATGCTCATTCTGGGCTTACCATACCTGCGTTCAGAATAATTGTACCCTCTATGGCTTTTTCCCTTCTTTATATTGCTTGGGTCATATCCCTCGAGCGATTTGAAAAGACAAAACCATAGAACTTCCCATTTATGATCATTATATTCTTGTGATTACTAATGGATGTGGTCTTGTTTCAGAAATTTTTTAAAAACTAATAATGGCAGCTTCGCTAACCATTACTTTCGATGAGAACAAGCACCAGCTTATGCTTCAACAGAAGCAAACCATGCGCACCTACAAGCGCCCCATCAGCTGCCGAAGCGCCAACTCCCTCGGCAACTCTCTGAACTCCGGGTCGACCTTGACTCCCCGGACTATCGTCTTTGGGACGCTGGGACCATTCCCACTTCCCGAAGAACAAACTGCTCCTTCCAAGAAGCAGAAGGTCGCCTCTCAATGTGTCACTACCGTGACACCAAAGGCGAGCAACAGAAGGCCCGAAGCCCGTGGCACCCCCACGAAGCCTCGACCCGCAAACGACCAGGTCCATCCCAAGACTGGGTCCCCAAGACCTTCACCAAAACAAAGGAGGTCCTAAACATACACTAAGCCAGCACACCTGGCCCCACTCAAGGAGAACCAGTTCTACCCTCTTGCCTACATGAAAGAGGAGAGACCCATCTCCAACTTGACTCCCAAGTCAACCCAGCATGAGCCGGCTTGTTCTTACAAGCCCAAGATCAGATCATGCATCACTAGGCCTCTACAAGCACCTGCTAAGGCCTACAATCCTTCGGTTGAACCCTTCATATCTACAGGGGCCAAACTCGAAAAATTCAAAGCTTCGCTGCAACAGGCGAAGGACCGATTTCGCATCCTGTCCTTGCCCAGCTACAAAGAACACAGGCTCGGCTGCTGCGCCCGAGGGAGCACATCTTTCGTTGTCAAAGCCCAGCCAGAGCTGACCGAAGCTCAAATTGGTCGTCGTATATGCCGCTGTGCGTCGTATCGACAAAAGAGACTAGAGAAACAAAGGACTCAGCCTCATACACTTCAAGTCTCTCCCAAATGGGTCGAAAAAGAAAGACCCAACCAAGTTGCTGCTGTCCATATGGTTGGAAAAACCAGAAGATGCCAAAAATCAGCAACAAAAATCCATGTCCGACGTCCGGTGACCCGCAGCGTCTCCAGGACAAGAAGACACTTAGAAGAATCCCCTGCTCCTTCAAGTAAAGAACGGCAGAGTGATCCTTCTTCAAGCTCTTCATCAAAAAGAATGAGCCCCAGCTTAGTCACCAGGACGGTTTCTTCATTCGAATCTCGAGGGATGAACGTCCTGGCTACAAATTCTTGATGGAAATAGGGAGGGCCTCTAGGATATGTTTCAAAAACTTTTGACCCACTTGATGCAGGGATCAACTATCCAGAAGGCTATAAAACCCAATCCAGGATCCATGTCCTCAATCTCAGCCATCATGATCAGTAAATACAATCTATTCGAGAAGATAGAAATAGCAACTAACAAGCATCCATAATAATCTACAACATGCAAGGAAGTGGATTATACCTTTGGAGCTCGGTTGTGCTCTAATGGAGAAGTTGCGTCTTTCTTTGATGATGAAATGCTTTCACTAATCAAATAGGGATCTCCAAGACCTCTTGATCTTCCACGCTATAACCCGTATCAGATTCTCCTTTTCTCAAGAAGATGGTGGGATCTCCAAGAGAAAACTACTAGGAACTCTAGGGAGGAACTAGAAAGAGAACTAGAAGAGAGAATAGAGGAAAAAAACATGTGCAACTCTTGCACTAGGGGCCTTGGGCGTGAATCCCAATGCTAGGATAGATGCTTGCACGTCTAGGCTTCCTCTCCTCTATTTATAGCTTTTGCAAGCCCCACTTACTAATTTCCATTAGAAGTCTTACTTCCAAAAATTAGTAATTATCTCTTCTCAATTAAAATAGAAGTCTTACTTCCATTAATTAATTAGTAACTTACCATATCATAATTAGAAGTCTTACTTCAAATATGATTAGTAACTTTCCAATTCCTTTCTAATTGAAATAGAAGTCTCACTTCTACTAAAATTAGTAAGTCTACTATTATCACTATCAGAAGTCTCACTTCAAATAGAAATAGTAACTTTCCTTTTAGAGTTCAACTAGAATTAGATACTTTCTAATAATTGGGCTAGCGTGGGGACCACTAGGGATTCCTTAGAAAGCTGGCTCCAACTGGGACACGCAACCCTACTCTCATGTGTAATCCGAGCCCACAGTTAATTGCAAATAACTCCACTATATAAATGCAATTGAACTCCAGTCTTAGGAATATTACATAAAAGACCCTAAACTTCCACATTACCACAAGTAGACCCCTCTATCAATATCCATGGATCAGTTGGACCTGTCTTCCAAACTAGATCCATATCTTATTATCCTTGAGCCCCAATTAATTATAATGATCATAGGTACCTTTCCAATTAACTCTTAATCGGAATGGGTGCGCACTTACCAATGATAAATCCATTAATTGGCACAAGGGGATATTAAAGATAGATTCCATCTTGACCATTGAATGTTCCCATAGTTCTACTACCACGTACCCAAATCACCGAGGTGTTGACCTACAGTTGGCCTCACTCATTGGTGAATCAAAGCAAATGAATAGATAGAAACTTGAGTTCATTAATGTCTCAGGATTGAGAGCCTATTGCTAGGGAATTATGAGAGCAGACCTTAAACTAAAGACAGTGTTTATAAGGTGCTTCTCATAGTCCTTCAATACATCCAATGTACCAGCACTATGATCCAGAATCTTACATTCTGATGATCGAGACAAATCACACTATCTCATAGTGATCAAAGTGCTGCAACCTTGAGACGTCCAGTCTCATCACTGGTTGTGAAGATATTTAAGTATAAGATTTGTCACACATGTCTCCTGTATGTGGATCTCATCCATACACATGTGTTACATCTAATATACTTATGGACTCCGGTTCATCTCATGAACCATCATGTCATTCGTATTGGTTATGTGCAAGTATATAATAAATCACAATTCATCTCATGAAAGGAAAGCATGAATATACTAATAAATAAAGAAATTAATCAATTTATTATATCATCTACTGGATTGAGTCCATAAAACTAACAATCTCCCACTTGGGCTCAGTGCCAGTTAGAGTTGCATCTCATGCACATCCCTTTTACATACTGCTCAAAGACTTTGGTAGTCAAAGGCTTAGTAAAGAGATCTACCAGATTGTCTGTAGAGGCTATCTTAGTGATCGTACATCACCTCTCTACACAATCTATCTGACCATGTATAACTTCCTCTGTACATGCTTTTTGGCTCTTGGGTTATTTGGACTTAGCGACTGCCCTGCTGTTATCACAGTAAACTATGAGCGGCTGTCCTGCCAAAAATACCACTCCAAGTTCCATAAGGAATATTTTGAGTCAATCTGCTACCTTAGCTACTTCTCAAGCTGCTACAACATAAGAACATACCCAGAAGTTGATTTCCTGGAATCCTGATCTGACTAGAAGTCGGTATCTATGTAATCGACTGGAATCAACTCATCACTGCTGTAACTCAACATGTGATCTCTAGTTCTTCTCAAGTATTTGATAACACATCTTACAGCAGCCAATGATAAAGACATGGGCTAGACTTATATCTGCTGACTAGGCGTACTGCGTGACAGATATCCGGTCTAGTACAAAGCATAGCTTACCGTACCAGAACCTTATCTATGTACACATCATTGGAATAAGCCTATCATCCTATTTTTTCGATCTCAATGGAAATTGATTCCTAGGATGTACCTGGCTTCTCCAAAGTCATTTATTATCAAAAGTCTTAGCCACCCAAAAATTTTACTCTTGACGATATCCCTATGTCACTCCATGGGAGAATGATGTCGTCGACTTATAATACCAGAAAAAACTACCCTGCCTTCTTGACTTTTCATTTACACACATGACTTTTCCAGATTCTGACAAAAATCAAATGACTTGATTTCCTTGTCAAGACGGATGTTCCTGTTTCGGGATACTTGCTTTAATTCATAAATGGACTTATGCAGCCTGCAAACTCTTTGCACTTGGTTATTAGCTATAGAACCGTCTGGCTGCATCATATAGATTTTTCCTCAAGATTACCGTCGTGAAATGCTGTCTTGACATCCATTTGCCAAATCTCGTCACCGAGATGAACCGCAATGGATAAGAGTATCTGGATGGAACTCTTCCATCTGACTCTCATTTTCTTTTGTAGACTCACTTGCACCCAATAGGTTTGCTATTGGCAGGCAAGTCCACAAGTATCTAGACCTGATTAGAGTACAAAGACTCCACCTCAGCTTTTATAGCATCTAACCAACATCCCAAAACTATGTCATTAACTACTTTATCATAGTTACAGGGATCTTGTTCTGGCTCTTCCGGGATTGCCTCGTAAGACTCTCCCTAGACCGAGAACTTGTCAAGGGTCCTGACAATACTCCCACTACGACAAGGCACTGGTGTAACTACTGGGTCTGGTATGGGCGAATTTTCTTAAGGTTTGGTTATTCTTCGATTGGTACTCCACTCTGCCGGAGGACTCCATCCAAAATTGGGCCATGCTAGAGACACGCTTCCTGACTCACTTCAAAGGTGAGGATCATCCCGCTACTATGGCTCAGCTGTGTAGCCTAAAACAGGGGGAGAATGAGTCAACATATGACTTCATTCACAAGTGGAAAGCAATGGGGTACAAATGCTCTGATGTACTGCCATAAGCGTCGCTAGTCGACATCAGCCGAAACAACATGAGAGCCAAAATCCGTTCCATGATCATCGGCAACAAATCAAAGAACCTGGGAGAACTCATAGAAGCTTCCATGGATGCTGAAACAGTGATTAAAGACCTCAACAGTCAGAAATCATCAAGAAAAGAGCCAACCGCCATTGCAACCCCAAAAACAAAGAAAAAAGAGGTCCTTAATGTGCAGACCAAGTCAGCTCCTCGGCCACCAAAGAAAGCTGAAAACAAAGCTGCTGGGAAGAGAACTGAACTCTCAGATGCCTTCAAAGAGCGAGTAGAAAAGAAATACCCGTTCGATGAAGATGTTGATGAAATCTTCGAGGCTCTCGTGGCAAACGACAAGCTCACTTTGCCTGAACCCAAAAGACCGGGTGATGTTGGCAAAACCAACGATCCTCGGTACTGTCCATACCATCAGATGATCTCGCATCCTCTCAATCAAAGCTTTGTTGTGAGGGAGAAAATAAATGAGATGTGGAAAAAGGGAGTCATCACCTTTGGCAAAAGCTATGGGTCTGCCTCCGTCAACATGGTGTCATGTGGACAAACATCAAAATCATCGAAGAAGAAGATCGCCACTTCCTTCAAGGTGATAAACACAATCCAAACATTCGAAGAACTGGTTCCTTACCCGACACCAGACGGATAACCCATATGGGTACATCCCGATCTCCTGGAAGGTGAAAATTGGGAGGTCATGAAAACAAAGCCTACAACTCAACAGCGAAGGCAGGCTAGGAAACATCTCCTCAAGCTCAAACGGCAAGAGAAGACCCAGCCAAAATAAGAAGTCAAAGAAAAGGCAGAGGCTTCCTCTACCGCTTCACTGGAGGCAACAAAAACATCTGTTGACACCAAAAATGTCACTTTGCCTCTTCAAGATCCAAAGAGCTACATGAAGTCGCAACCTGCCATAAATAGGCAAGGTTACTTCCAAAAAATCAAATCTTGTCAGAATCAAACAAAAACTGTAAGATCCTTCAAGACAGCCAAAAGAGGACTACATAAGAAGTTTCGGGCCATTTCAAAATCATTTGGCCTAACTTCGCTTCTTCGACAGCCGAAAAGGAGCTCTCGGCGGCGAAAGCATCGGAGGCACCAAATCTTCGATCAGAGCCGATGGATGGTCTCAAAATAAATCCAAAAGGCTCCACGTCAAGTTCCGAGTCAAACCGACAACGTTTGACCCTACATCAACCCTCGAACAACTAAATCAAGCCTCTCGGCAGCAAGAACCGCCGAGGCCATCACTCATCAGATAGAGCACATGGACGGCTTCAAAATGCTTACAAGGGGCTGCACGTCAAATTTAAGGTCATTTCGACAACATTTGACCATAGTTTGACGCTCGGAAGCCAAATCAGGCCTCTCGGCGGCAAAGCTCTCTGGGACCATGGTTTCCAAGACAGAGCCTATGGATCATCTTAAAATGACTCCAATGGGTTCCCTGTCAAATTTCAAGTTAATCGGACATCGGTTGACCGCACATCAAACCGCGACATCTTCATCGCGACAAAAGCGAGTCTACCGGTGATAGGACCCCAAACGGCTTCAAAACTCAAACAAAAGCCTATGGTTGGTCTTATTTATTACTCAGGAGGCTTCACACCAAATTTCAGGTCATTCCGACATCGTTTGACCCAGTTTCAGCTTCTGACGGAAAATCGGCAACTCTGCGCGACAAAGTCTTCGGCTTTCTCAAGAAATTGGAAACTTTGCAAAATAAAATGCAAGGATTCTCATCAGGTTTCCTACAAGGAAATCAGGCCAAGAAATGGTCAAAATGTCAAGGAAAAATACAGAAGAAAAAAGAATCGAAAAACAGCAAAAACGGACACAAAACGGGACAAAAAGGGGAAAAACCCCCCCAGGGTCACAAACCCCTGCGACCCTGGAGCCCGGGATCGCCGGGAAGGCCCCAGAAACCCCGGTTTTCACCATTTTTTCGCGATTCGAAGTGTCCAGCCTCTGGTAGTTTCCAAAACTCATACTTTTGAGACACCAAATCCTCTGACATCCGTCAAAAACACGGGTCAATCATCAAAAGTATCGAAAACAACATTGATCGCCACCCGGTCAACCAAAAAAAGTGTGCTTTCTACCCGACCGATCGAGAAATCGACAGGACAGATGGCACTGACCCGCTGTTGGCAACCAACACATGAAATCACATGGTCATCCGATGTCGATCTACATGAAGATCCATCAATGATCATTACCAGAAGAATCCCAAAAGACGCGGCACGGCCCGCGACTCTTCAACTGCTCGGCGACCACTTAATGCGATTAATTGACTAGCTTTATTACAGTCATTAATCCATTTCTTTGGATGGACCAATCAGAAGCAAGCATCCGAGAGTTACAAGTCAAGAGATTCATGGCATTTAACCCATGAAACTCCTCCCATCATGGCGATTAAAGGCGATTAAATGCCCTCAATCTCCTCCGGCCAATCAGAAGCCAAGAAAAAGGAGTTACAAAATAAAGATTTAAATCATGTAACTCCTCCCATTATGCGGCTTAATGACAATAAAAGCCCATAAACCCTCCTAAATGGCTACCTAAAAGCCTATAAATAGGAGAGCTCTCCAAGAAGAAAGAGATCGAAGAAAATCACAGACATAGACACAGACAAAGCACAGAAATTCAGAGAAGGAAAAGAGAGAAAACTCTGCGGAAATCCTATACCGACCACCGCTACAAGGTGACAAAAGTCCCTTGGGGGTACCCCCTCCCCCAAGGTCCTTGCCTTCTCCTTCTGCCTCCAATGGTTAGATGTGGCTTTTCAGCCTGTCTACTCGGTTTTTTATTGGACATAGGACCTCCTTTTGGTCTTTGTCCTCTAAAAACCTGAGGTTATAGCCAAGCCAAGCGAATCAATAGCATCCTCTGTTCTCATCTGAATGGATGATGGCGAAACCCACATATTGCTTGCGACTGTCAATCTGAACGGGTCCCCCACAATCTCCTGAGAAGTTAGATCCTCCTTTTCTTGCTTTTCATTGTAGTTTGTATTTTTTCAAAAGAGACAAAAATCACAACTCTTGTCTTTCATTATTGATAAGGATTGTAAATCGGCTATAAACGCCAAAATCGGCTATAAACGCCAGAAACCAGCTATAAACGCCAAAATCGGCTATAAATGCCAAAAAATCGCCTTTCACGGCAAACCAAGAAAAATAGTCTCTTTTCTTAAATATATGTGCAATGGAAAACTTGAAAGAAGTTGATTTCTTTTTTACTTGCGAAGGTTGATCTCCGGATCACCACTTGCAATTCCAAGTAAAATAGAAAATCTGGCACACCCACACAACAAAAATGTTGATGCGCGCCTCTGCCTCCCGGTTACGAAAGGGTCGGACCCAACGGACTCCCACGTCCGCGGACCTCGGTAGAACCGAGCAGGAGCGCGGTCCATCAACGTCCCTTCCAGAGACTTCAAAGGGGGGTAAGAAAATTCACTCTCAGTGATTTCATGCCACCTCAATTCAAAGAAGCCACGCAGGGGGCATCATACTCTTGCAATTCGGTAGTTGGATTCTCCATTAATGGATACGAGTTCAGCGACACCGATGATGGATTCGAATCCAACTACATTGACAAGTGGGAGGAGTCCCTTGAAATAGGAGAATATCTCTCCGATGAAGAATGGGTTCCTGAGACTCATCTTATGCCAGTAATCTGGTATAACCCCCTACAGCCGCAAGGATCCTGATCTGATGATGAAGAAGACCAAGGGCTGTACAAGAAAATGCTGTTGACCCAGCACCCGTCATTGCTCCAGTGGAAATCAACTATGTTGATCCACAAAGAGTTGATGAAAAAGAAGATTTGGCTCCCATGCCTGATCTTGAAGAATATGCAAGGATCTTGCAGCATCTCGCTCTAGAACAAGAGCAAGACCGCGTCAACGAGCTTCCTCAAAATCCAGAGCCTGAAGTCCCTGAAGACCATCAGGTACATCCTCCCTTAACTCCTAAAAATGGAGGAAATTGCTGGATTGACGATCCTCTTACATCCGAGGATGAGTCTGACTCTGATCAGGCAATGTCTCCTATTAGAGCTTCCTGTAATGTGATAATTTTGGATTATAGCTCTTCCGAAGCATCGTCTGACGAGATCACTTACACTCTGATGACGCCTAGCAATGTATCCTCTGGAGCCACCTCATCTCACCTGACTTTCACTGAGACGGCACCCTCTCAGGTTTCTTCTCTTGAGACTGTGACTTCAAAGCTCACACCCTTCCTGACGAAGAATCCCCAGCTATTGATGTTTGGGACGATGAACTGGCCAACAAAGAAGAAAGGTCGCTGGATGCTATTCAGGACTTGTTCCTGGAAAATGCTCCGTGCAACACAATCACTGAGGATGGAAACTCTACTACAGAGACATCCTCAGCAAATGAAAAATGACAGCCTCTTGATCTTGAAGACAATCTTCCAAACGAAGACTCTTCTCAAGAAGCTCTCGAAGTTGGTAGAGGCACCCGCTCTGGCCGGGACTGCCACAAAAATTACAACCAATCTTCCTTTACATATGTAAATCCTTCGGGAAAAGATGTTGTAAGCGCCCCTAGTGGCAACAATGATGAACATGCAGGCCCTAAGGAGGCTTTCAAGTATGACTTGATTGAACATTTCAAGCACATACCTGCACGTCTGCACATCCTAGATTTATTACGAATGTCTCCGCGCACTCGTGATAATCTCATTTCAGAATTACAAAAGCTGAATGAGGATGTCGACAAACATGCCCCGTAAGTCCTGTAAATTGAAATGGACTACCGGGTCAAAAACTCAGAAGCTTCCTCAAAGGAAGAAAAGAAGAAAACTGAGGGATCATGCATTGAATGCCTCTCGGTTAAAAAAGCAGCCAGTGCAACCATCGCCTTCACAAAGGAAGACCTCCTATTTGGTGAAACAAGGCACAACCGACCCCTGTACTTCACAGGGTACATCAAGGAAATGCCTATGCACGGAGTTCAGATCGACCCAGGTTCTGCACTCAACCTCATCTCCACTTCGGCTCTCGAAGAGTTGGGCATCCCACCCAACAAACTGAGCGATACATCTGTATCTATCTTTGGATACGATAGGAGTAATCAAAGGCCTATTGGCAAAATCAGGTTCAAGTTGCAGATCGGTGTACTTATCTCTGAGGTCACTGTATATGCAATAAAAACCCCTTCATGCTACAACATCCTTCTCGGACGCCCCTGGATCCACGAGAATGGTGTTGTCCCTTCAACTCTACATCAATGCATCAAGTTTGTTGGCTACGACGGCATGATACATCGAGTCTTTGCGGACAGAAAACCCTTCAAAGGTAAACAAGTCCACTTTGCAGACTCACAGATGTATGAAGGTGAAAAAGAAGAAGAGGAGAAGCACACAGCACCCTTTGCCGAAATCTCTAGAAAGATAAAGGCAAGGCTCCTCAACAATCACCGAAAGAAAACAAACCATCTGGTAAATCCAAAGAGAGAATTCAAACTCCCTTCATCATCTCCCTCAAACCTTCAAAGCCTTTTGTCATCACAACTAAAGTGAAGAAGGCAAAGCAAAACACTACAAGAAAAAACATATTTGGTGACATGAAAAAATGTCACCAAAGGCCCATTTTTTGTCACCTATTATCATTGGTGACACGGGATGGGGGTGTCATTGCATCCATGACACTAAAAGTCAAGGGTGACAAAGTTTGTACACTTGTCACGGAATGATGTCAACAGTGACAAAAATATGGTGTCACGGAAGAAAGATTTTCCATGACATAGTAGGGTGTCACCGAAAGCAATGGTGACAACAATGCGGGTGTCATAGAAAAGAGATCTTTTGTGACAAGAATTGTCACTAAAAATATTTATCATGACAACCAGATGCGTGTCACCGATAATATTACCAGGTTGGCACACAAGGGTTGTTGGAATTTGAGATGACTTGAGAAGTCTTTTGATGAATTGAAGAAGTTAGCATCTCAAGTATTGTTTTGAGTTGGAATTCTTGTCAACACATTGTCACAAACATGATGTTAATAAGCTGGTATTGATAGAGCTGAACAGAAGAATCAGAAGTGAAACAGTCAGGAATTCAGAATTCCTGAAGCAGAGCACGCGGTCGACCGGGCTCTTCATGAGGTACGACCGAGCAAGAAGAAACCTGCAGAAAACAGATTCAGGTAGCTCCCAGTTATTTTCGTGACACAGTGTGATCTTCGGTCGACCGGGACCCCAGGATGTCGACCGAGCTCGAAAGTTGTCTATTTCCAGACAGTGTCTTCGGTCGACCGAGCAAGCAAGGATGTCGACCGAGCACGGGAACCAGAGTTGCGCAGAATTAAAAGTTTTGCACGAAAATTCAGCACTCTTATCTATTTCGTTTGGGACTCTTTCTAAACGAATTGTAGCCCGTTTTGAATACAATTAAGGGTTATTAAAACCTATATAAAGGCATGTATGGGTTGTTCATAAACACACCAGAAGAGAAGAGTTTTAGAGAGAAAATAGAGAGAGTTTTGGAGAGAAGAAGAGTGCTGGTGCTGTGTTGCTGTGTTGCTGCATTATCAGACGTTTCCTACAGCAATTGTGGACGAGATTATGCTCTAGAAGATGGTGATTCGTCCATGAGTTAAGTGTCTCTCTGTTTATGCTTTAATTTCAATTTGTAAGGGATTGAGAGAGAGAGAATTGTAGAGGGGAAGGGCTGTAGACAGAATTTATCTTCTACTCTGTTTATACATCAAGTTGGTGCTTGATGTCTGGGGTTTGGTGATCCTATCTGTTGGTGCAGATAAATTGTAAAGGGAGTCGGTGCTTCCTAGATAGTTGGTGCTATCTGAAACTAAGGGTTGGTGCTCTTTGTCGTTGGTGCGACTAAATAAGATTCAGATCTGTCCCGGATTGGTGTTCGGACAGTCTTTGAACCGTGGACGTAGCCTTTCGGTGAACCACGTTAAATCTGGTGTCATTGTGTGGTTTGACTTGTTTTGTTGTTGAATTGGACCTGTTTTTAGAAATCACTGATTCACCCCCCCCCCTCTCAGTGATCGCGGTATCCAACAATTGGTATCAGAGCGAGGCTCCCTTGATCAGTTTAATATGCTAAGGGTGATCTCTTGTCAAATCACATGGCAGTCAATACAGGGAATATGAAAGCACCTCTGTTTGATGGTTCTAATTACTCCTTTTGGAAGATTAGGATGCAAGCCTTCATCAAATCTCTTGGCTATGATGTTTGGGAGGCTGTCAGAGCCGGTTACAATGCTGCCACCGTACCCAATGATACTGCATCGAAGAAGTTGGCAGACAACGACTCCAAGGCGCAGAATGCACTCTTTAGTGGCCTTGTGGACAGCGAGCTTGTCAAAGTAATTGCATGCAAAACAGCCAAGGAAATTTGGGACAAGTTGCAAAGCATACATGAAGGTGATGAGAAGATTAAAGAAGCCAAATTGCAAACTCATCACTCTCAATTCGAGTCTCTTCGCATGGAGGAAAGCGAGAATGTTGACTCGTATATGCAACGAGTGAATGAAGTCACGAATGACATTCGTGGACTTGGGGAGGAGATTAAAGAGCCGGTCATCGTCAAAAAGGTTCTAAGATCTCTTCTTCCCCGGTTTGATTCAAAAGTCTCAGCCATTGAAGAAGCCAAAGATCTGAATGCATTTTCCATGGATGAATTACATGGTTCTCTAACTGCCTATGAGATGCGCATAGGAAAGACGTCTTCATGTGATAAAGAAGCGGCCTTCAAAGTTCAGAAAAAGGCAAAAGAGACTGCTGGTCATGATGTTGATTCTGATGATGATGAGCTTGAGGCTCAATTTGTTAGAAAGTTGAAGAAAGGAAGCAATGGAAAGTACAAAGGGAAGCTACCCTTTAAATGCTTCAATTGTGGAGGTATTGGTCACTTTGCTGCGAAGTGTCCGCTAAAAGAAGACAATGATAATGACTCTTATGCTGAAAAGAGTAAAGGAAAGAGAAATTTCAGAAAAAGGGGCAAAGCTAAAAACTTTCTATGTCAACAAGATGACAGCACGTCTGAATCTTCAGACGATGATGAATCAACCGAAGCTCTCTTCATGGTCACTGTTGAAGAAGAAGAAGAGCTAGATCCGGAAGAGGATGAGGAGGCTGAAGTCAATCTTGAAGAGGAACTCATAGCCGCACTTGAGGAACTAAGCATGGAACGCAAATCAAGTAAGAAAAATCTGAAACTTCTCCATGAATCTGAAAGTTCTATTATTGCTTTGAAAACTCAAGTAGAAGAATATAAAAGAATGGTAGAAGTCCTTGAAAACCAAATAAGTATCAAAAAGGAAGAGGCTATGAAACTTGAAACTGAGATCGCTAGAGCAAAGGCTGAAAATTTGGAAAATAGCAAAAAACTCAAAGCGCTCCAAGCGATTGAAGGGACTATGAAACTCAATGAACTACTGAAAGTTCAAAGACCTGCCCACTTCAGATTTGGTCTAGGATTTGAGAAAGGTGAATCCTCTAAGATTGCACCTCCTAAAAAGAAAGAGCTTGTGAAGCAAGTCACTGCACCTTCTAACTCTATGAAGCCCACTCAACCTAGAAAGGAGTCCATTCCTGTTAGAAAGGTAATGAAGACTAACCAGCCACAAAGAAGATACAAATTCTATGGTTATTGCTTTCATTGTAATATGTTTGGACATAAAAGAGCTGATTGCAAATTCTATGTAAGAAACAGTCCATTTGTGACTAGGAATCCTTTTTCAATCCTAAGTAGCCACAAAATTGAGTGCTATATATGTCATAATTATGGACACTTGGCTAGGGATTGTAGGTTGCATATTGCTAACAAATTTCAGGTTGAAAAGAAACCCAAGTTAGTCAAGGCTTGGAGAGCAAAGCAAAGTGCAGAAAGTCTCAAAGAATCTCTCATTGTGCAAACGGCATTCAATGCACAAAAGAAGACAGCACCATGGGTCCTTGATAGTGGTTGTTCAAGCCATATGACTGGTGATAAAGAGAAATTCATCAAATTACAGCACTATGAAGGCGGTTCAGTGAAGTTTGGCAACAATGATGGTGCCAAAATCTGCGGAAAAGGTGTTATTCAGCTTATGGCAAACAAGATCAGATCGGAAGAAGTCTTATATGTGTCTGGATTGAGACACAACCTGCTTAGTGTGAGCCAGATCTGTGACAAGGGTCACGAAGTTATCTTCACAAAGAATGGGTTTGCCATCAAGAAGAGTAGCAACGGCAAAACAGTGGCAACTGGATCAAGAACTGCTGGAAATCTCTATACATTGTCAGATGGAGCTGAAAAGACCTGCTTGATGAGTCGGACAGAGGAAAGTTGGTTGTGGCACAAACACCTTGGGCATCTAAGCTTTGATAACATGTCAAAGATTTGCAATTCAAAGGCTGTAAGAGGCATGTCTAAAGTTGAAAAGCCTTCCAATCCCATTTGCGACTCTTGCCAAAAGGGAAAGCAAACGAGGGTTATGTTCAAGTCAAAGGAGCATCATTCAAAGAAACCTCTTGAGCTAGTGCACACTGATCTCTGTGGACCGATGCGAACTCAAAGCACCAATGGAGATAAGTATTTCATGTTATGCATTGATGATTATACTCGTATGACATGGGTATTGTTTCTTAAGCATAAGCATCAAGCACTTGATCGTTTTAAAGTGTTTAAAGCACAGGTTGAAAATCAATTGGAAAAACGTATCAAGATTTTAAGGTCTGATCGTGGAGGCGAGTTCACATCTGAAGAGTTCACTAAATATTGTGAACATCATGGCATTCAAAGACAGTACTCAGCCCCTAGAACTCCACAGCAAAATGGAGTTGTGGAACGGAAGAATCGCACCGTACAAGAGATGGCTCGTACGATGCTAAGTGAAAGCAAGATGGCTGACAAGTATTGGAAAGAGGCAATTCATACGGCTGTATACATTCAAAATCGATGCTTGATCAGGCCACATGAAGTCAAAACTCCCTATGAGCTATGGTTTGGAAGAAAAGCAACAGTCAAGCACTTCAGAGTCTTCGGCAGCAAGTGTTACATCAAGCGGCTCGAACAAAATCCGGGCAAATTTGAAGAAAGAGCTGACGAAGGTATATTTCTGGGTTACTCCTCTACTAGCAAGGCATATAGGTGTCTTAACAAAAGAACCAGAAAAATCATAGAAAGTGCTGATGTGAGAATAGATGAGAATATTGCACCAAAGAATGCAACTCATAATGACAGTCCAGTTTATGAGGACTTGAGTGAGATTGATGATGAGATGGCTGAATCTAATGATTCTGAGAAATCAAAGGATGACTCAGAAGATTCTACACCTAAGAAGCACATCACTTGGGTAGAGCAACACCCTAAGGATCAAATCATTGGAGATCCTAAGGCAGGCGTTCAAACTAGACAAAGTGTAGTTAGCAATTACTCACTTGTGTCCACCATTGAACCCAAGACTGTGGCTGAAGCCAGTCAGATGAAAGTTGGTTGAAAGCTATGCATGAGGAGTTGGAGCAAATTACGAAGAACTCCACATGGGAACTTGTTCCTAGACCTACTGATAAGAATGTTATTGGTACTAAATGGGTCTTTCGGAATAAGCTGAATGAAGATGGTCAAGTCATAAGAAACAAAGCAAGGTTGGTTTGTAAAGGCTATGCTCAAGTTGAAGGCATAGATTTTGAAGAAACCTTTGCACCGGTGGCTCGTCTGGAAGCTATTCGAATGTTTCTTGCATTGGCAGCATACAAAACCTTCAAGGTATTTCAGATGGACGTAAAGTCAGCTTTCTTGAATGGTTTACTTGAAGAAGAGGTCTATATTGAGCAACCTGATGGTTTTCTCATCAGCAAAAATTCAGATCTAGTGTGCAAATTGAAAAAGGCTCTTTATGGACTGAAACAAGCGCCAAGGGCATGGTATGCAAGGCTGGATCTCTATCTCCGCAAGATCGGTTTTGGAAAAGGAATGGTTGATAGCAATCTATATGTCAAAACTGAGTTAAGCAAACAGCTGGTTGTCATTGTTTATGTTGATGACATAATCTTTGGTGGCAATGATGAGGAGATGTGCAGGAATTTTGCTGAAGAGATGAAGAAAGAATTTGAGATGTCAATGCTTGGAGAACTAAAGTTCTTTCTTGGTTTACAAGTTCAGCAGCTGAAACATGGTATCTTCATATCACAAATGAAGTACATTAAGGAAATGCTGAAACGGTTCAATATGGAAGACAGCAAGCCAGTGAGCACACCAATGTCAACGAACACGAAGCTTAGCAAAGATGATAAGGCCTCGTCCGTTGATCATACCACCTATCGCTCTATGATAGGAAGCTTGCTCTACTTGACTGCTACAAGACCAGATCTTCTACAAGCAGTATGTATGGTTGCACGTTTTCAAGCAGCACCAACTGAAACGCACCTTACAGCAGTGAAAAGAATCTTTCGATATCTGAAAGGTACTGTGGAGCTTGGTATCTGGTATCCCAAAGGCAAATCCTTCACTCTAGTTGCATATTCTGATGCCGATTGGCCTGGATGCGTAGATGATCGCAAGAGTACTAGCGGCGGCGCATTTTATCTTGGAGAAAGATTAGTTGCTTGGCATAGTAAGAAGCAAGACTCAGTATCCCTTTCGACAGCGGAAGCAGAATATATTGCAGCGGCAACTTGTTGTACGCAAGTGTTATGGATGCGGCAAATGCTCTCTGATCTAGGAGTTCCTACAACGGATCCTACGCCGATCCTATGTGACAACACGAGTGCAATTCATATATCTAAGAATCCTGTTCAGCACTCTCGAACAAAGCATGTAGCAATTCGTTATCATTTTCTTAAAGATAAAGTTGCTGATGGAGAGGTCAAGTTGGAGTATGTTCCAACAACTGAGCAAGTGGCTGATATTTTCACAAAACCTCTGCCAAAGGAAGTCTTCGAGTATCTCCAGAAAAAGTTAGGAGTTACTCACTCTCCTAAACCGTAGGAGTTGTGCTTGAAAGGGGGAGCAATGCATTCATTGAATATCCTATTCGCTCCTCGGTTTGGTCCCTTTGGACTTGTTGTCAAAGGGGGAGAGATATTATGCTATGAAAGCTAGGGAGAGATGTTATGCTATGAAAGCTAGGAAGAGATGTTATGCTATGATAGCAAGGAGAGATGTTAGGCTATGAAAGCTAGGGGGAGATTGTTGAAAATACACGGTTGTTATTTCAGAATTTCAGAATTGGTTCCAAGTGAGTGTTGAAAAGAACTTGGAAGAGCTGCAAGCTGGAGTTGAAAGTGTTGAAGTTCCAATAGTGTTGCCAACAATTCCAAAGGGGGAGATTGTTGGAATTTGAGATGACTTGAGAAGTCTTTTGATGAATTGAAGAAGTTAGCATCTCAAGTATTGTTTTGAGTTGGAATTCTTGTCAACACATTGTCACAAACATGATGTTAATAAGCTGGTATTGATAGAGCTGAACAGAAGAATCAGAAGTGAAACAGTCAGGAATTCAGAATTCCTGAAGCAGAGCACGCGGTCGACCGGGCTCTTCATGAGGTCGACCGAGCAAGAAGAAACCTGCAGAAAACAGATTCAGGTAGCTCCCAGTTATTTTCGTGACACAGTGTGTCTTCGGTCGACCGGGACCCCAGGATGTCGACCGAGCTCGAAAGTTGTCTATTTCCAGACAGTGTCTTCGGTTGACCGAGCAAGCAAGGATGTCGACCGAGCACGGGAACCAGAGTTGCGCAGAATTAGAAGTTTTGCACGAAAACTCAGCACTCTTATCTATTTCGTTTGGGACTCTTTCTAAACGAATTGTAGCCCGTTTTGAATACAATTAAGGGTTATTAAAACCTATATAAAGGCATGTATGGGTCGTTCATAAACACACCAGAAGAGAAGAGTTTTAGAGAGAAAATAGAGAGAGTTTTGGAGAGAAGAGTAGTGTTGGTGCTGTGTTGCTGTGTTGCTGCATTATCAGACGTTTTCTACAGCAATTGTGGACGAGATTATGCTCTAGAAGATGGTGATTCGTCCATGAGTTAAGTGTCTCTCTGTTTATGCTTTAATTTCAATTTGTAAGGGATTGAGAGAGAGAGAATTGTAGAGGGGAAGGGCTGTAGACAGAATTTATCTTCTACTCTGTTTATACATCAAGTTGGTGCTTGATGTCTGGGGTTTGGTGATCCTATCTGTTGGTGCAGATAAATTGTAAAGGGAGTCGGTGCTTCTTAGATAGTTGGTGCTATCTGAAACTAAGGGTTGGTGCTCTTTGTCGTTGGTGCGACTAAATAAGATTCAGATCTGTCCCGGATTGGTGTTCGGACAGTCTTTGAACCGTGGACGTAGCCTTTCGGTGAACCACGTTAAATCTGGTGTCATTGTGTGGTTTGACTTGTTTTGTTGTTGAATTGGACCTGTTTTTAGAAATCACTGATTCACCCCCCCCCCTCTCAGTGATCGCGGTATCCAACAAGGGTGACATACTCTTTTTGTCACAAAAAAACAGAATCAAAATATTTGTGCCACCCAAATTATCATTTCGCACCTACTTACAAAGTTTCAAATATTTTTATCTAGATATACTCATTAGCAAACTTATACCACAAAGACTCAAAATATCATTCAAATCAAATATCCAACAAGTCAACATTCTATCATCCAAGTTCACAACCCTTCAAAATATTCATCATTCAACAATAAACACTTCAAAGTTAATAGTTTTAACATAACTAAAAAACATCCATACACGGTGTGTCGTGTCAAATTAATTACAAAAATAATTTAAAACAAGTAACTCCATCTTGGTCATCTTAGTTAACTGCCAAAAAGTCTTCAACTCCTTCTTGGTCATCTTGGTTAACTGTCAAAAAGTAACTTCATCTCGATAGTTACCTACCTGTATAAAATCACAACAAAAAAAATGTAATTATTTAACATGTTATGAAGCACATAACTCAAAATAAATATATGAGAAAATAAAATATACAGAAATTTGTTGCACATTTGGGTAAAAAACATAGAATGTTAGTATCATAGAATAGAGTATAGGCAATGTTTGATTGAATGCTACGAAATACCTTAAGAACTCGAAAAGCCACAACATGAGGTCTGCAATTGAAATAATCTGCAACTTTCTGTGGATCATAAATTTATGGAAGGGGAGTAGACCAAATCTTTGATAAAAGATATAAATAATCAGTGTATGCCTTTATTGCCATGAGATCAGCCATCAACAAGTCCATACCGGATAGTCCTGTAGAAAGAATGACATGTGCACATATGAGAGGGAGAGAAGCAAAGCTAGTTATAAAATCAATTCTCTTGTCAAGGGGCTTCTAAATGAGGTATATACAACTACAATGAAAAAGCAATTGAGAAATCCCTTCATGTTATGGCTAACCCTATCAATCGTAAGGGACTAACATTTATGTTAGTACATTCAGTTTTGTAATCTATATATGATGCACGGATACTTCAAAATGGGCAACGTATCGTGTCGTATCATATCTGATACTTCACTTTCTATATGTAAAATCCATGTCCATGGCGTCTCCCTACCGTATCCATCCCGTATCTGGGTCTTGTAAATGCCTAGCTTACACATATCCGAAGGATATAACACTTTTGCTGGTACTCAATGCTGCACCGATACATCCGGGATACAGTTTCGGCATCTCCTACTGTATCAGTTCTCAATAGTAAAAAAAAGTCAGAAAGGACGATTAACAGCGATAATGTGGCAAGTGAGACCAAGAATAACCATTGCTACTCTTCCAGCTAAAGTTTAAAAGGATGAGCATATAACAAGTCTGCCTCACACCAACAAACAGATTCAATGCACACAGAGGGAGAGCTACTGTATTTCATTGAATGTCTTAGAAAGAAATGAATATATCCTTATACAATGTCTTGAGCAAATCCCTTTTATTCGTCTCTAAATCATGATTAGAATGGATTCTTTGAACTATCAATCCTGAAAAGATTCTAAAATATGAACGACTCTAAAAAATAGTAAATATCTGGTGATTTACATAGATAAAACTCGAGAAATCTTTAGTCTATAGATTGTAGTTCCTCCCATGGAAAAGATAAACAATACCTCCCACGCGATGGATTATCTTGCCCCTAGTTTTTTCCTGAAAATAGACAAAACAATTGAATCAGCGTCTGTACGATAATGACAAAGAAGAACGTAATTCTAGAATTCAGTAAAGAACAAAAGATGCACACTTTTAGAAATTACTCCTTTAATAGAGAAATTTAACAAGACAAGGTATCTGAGAGATAAGGCATTAATATAAGTATATAACCAAATAAGCTGTGCTTAAAAAATTGTGACACGATATTATAAATAGCCTGTGGTAGACACCATTAAAAAAAATGCATTCAGGCATTACAAAGAAATGAGTTCTTAATGTTGTCTTAAGAGTGGTCCTTGCAACAACAAAAGGAACTCACTAGAAAAGATGCTAATCACTTGAAAATAAAGAAGTACGATCCTGTTCAAATGAGGTTGTGAAAAGAAGCAAATCAACAAAAGTATACATCACAAGGAACAGAGATAAGTAAGGTTTGTCCTAGAACGTTTTGATAACTATGGAAATTTGTCATCTTCTTGAACAAACACTTGAATCATTAACTTCTTAAAGATGATTTAATAAGCTGCAAACAAAAGAATCTGTACAAGTAGCTAAGTTGTAGAGGAAACCTCAAGATGACGACAGACATTGTTCATATCAACAGTTGGAACACCCCTGCATCGAACCTTGCAAACTCGTTGCCGCTTCCAATGTGCATGTATCAATTCCAACATGTTGTGGGTTAATCCATCCCTTCCTACACATTGGAGTAAGAAGATTTTGTATGAGAGAACGAAAGAAAAGGTACCTCATGCATAAAAAAGGAATGCATTATACTATTTTTGTTTAACAAGTTTATTCCCATCCTCAAAACAATTATGATTCAAATATAGCAAAATAAAATAGTTTCATCAGGCTTTTACTCTCTCTCTCTCTCTCTCTCTCTCTCTCTCTCTCTATTTTTGTTCTCAATATCATCAAGAAACATGCATAATTTATATTTTATTTTTGCTTATATATTTTTTACATATATATATTAAAATTTTATTATTCCGAAAAGTTACCCCAAAATGTTTCACCAAAATTCCGAAACACCGATATATTTCATATTGGAGGCCAAACTGAAATAGCGACCAAAACGGAATTGACAACCATGGTTGACACTCAATTTACAATCAATGTTACAACCCCAAATTTTAAGTGATTGTATCCCAAGTGACATGGAATAATCTCTAATTACAATCTTATAGATATGGTACACTTAATAAGAAGATAACCATGGACAAGATACAAAGCACAACTCTACTCATTTTTCAAAGAAGATAACCATAGACATGATACAAAGCACAACTCTATACTCATTTTTCATAATTTAAATGGAGGTAAAGAATAACCTTTTGCTGGACTACACTCGGCAACCTTTTTTTTTTTACAGAGGTCTTGGCTGTCTTTCAGTGAACCAGACTGGTCCCAGGGGCGGAAACCAAGGTGAAGGTGGGGGCGGGGGCGGGATTTCTGCAGATTTTTACAATGGCCCCTCTTTTTTCACAGTGGACCCTCCAAATAATATATCCTGGTTCTGCCCATCTGGTCGACAAGTGATTAACAAAAAATCTCCCACATAAAACAATATCCATCTGATCAAAAGGAAATTTTCTGATTCCATATGTACTATCAACTGCATTTCCTTCTCATCTGACCATTTTCAACCCAAAGCATCAGACAGCTCAGAGTTGATGCAGCGTAGGGAAAAGGAGAATAGCCAACAGGCTAAACTCCAAGCCAAAGGGCGGGTGTCTTGGTCTCACACCAAAGACGAGAAGCAAAGTGAAGAGACAGAACTCAATCCTCTATTCAATTCAATGTAATGTGTCCCAAAGAGAGGGAATACATCCTATATAACTTAGAAAGATAAAATGTATTTGAACGTGTGAGCATACCTGAAGAGTCAAAGTACATGTGTGCTTAGTGACCAAGAAATTGGTCAAATTGACAAAGTATGCTAGGGCAGAATTGAAGAGTAGGTACCAAATTATATTGATGTCTTCTCTTGCAAGGGCCAAAGTAATTCCAACCACATTTTCCTCCATAAGAAGTGTTGCAGGGAGAAGGAAAACTACAGCTATTGGAGCCATGTATAAAAGGAGATTCATGGAATTCAACTTTTCCCTGTATGGCAGGAAAAAAAATTGCTATTAGTTATGCAACAATCCAAATATTAAACAACTCCATAAACACATAAAAGCGATCCCCAATCAAAATAGAAAGAATTAGCTCTAGATCTAAACAAACATTCCCATGATCCGACAACTCCACATTGGATTGGACAAATTAGTGCAACTTCAATAAGAATAAAATTTTGCAAACCACTGCTATAGCAAAAGATGCCCATTTACCCTTGAGAAGAAAGCAAAATCCCTTGAAGCACCGATTTGAGCGCTCTCGCAGCAGTTGCACCAACACACATTATAAACCCAAAAAGATGGAAGCTCGGTTCACCCTGCACAAAAGACACAACCAAATCAAGAGTAAATCATCAATCCCACCAATGAAGAAATTCCAAAACAACAATCACAAGTAAAAAATTTCCACCTTGCCGAGCAATAAGAAAGTTAAAATTTAGAGCAGTTTGAGGACCACCCACATCTATCAAATTAAAGGGAATCATTGGCAATCAATGATTTAGAATGGAAAAACATCGATCTCCTGTTCTATTCTTTTGATTTGATTCCTAAAAAAAAAAACTACTTTTTTTTTATTCCAAATCCAACAAAGGGAGAGATCAGGTTCACCATGCATCCAAACACACCCTTAATTCACACCAGATCCAATTCATCCAAACAAAACATGCCCAATTCAAACCACCCACCAAAATAAAAACCCAATTCATTTGGATAATCAAAAACATAGATAGAGGTCTCACCCCACTGGCAATGACAACTCCGGCGACGACGGGGACAAGGGTGGCATAGGTGAGCCAGGCCTCCCTCTTGACGGTCATAATATACGTGAAGACGGTGGTGAAGAATGGGGTGGTAGCCCCAACAGCCTGGTTGAAGGAGACAGGTAGGAAGCGAAGCGAAACATTACCGCTGACGACCAAGCCGCAGAAGACGAAGCTGAGGGCAGCGATCTTGCAGAACTGGTGGGTGGATCGGATGGTCTGCATCGGCACCAGCTTCATCCACGCAATCGCTACGTAGCTGAATAGCGAGCAGGCGGATTGCTGGGCGGGTGGAGGCAAGGGCGGTGGGGGAAGAGGGAGGAGGCTAGGGCGGGAGAGTTGCTGGGCGGGTGGAAGCAGGGGCGGTGGGGGAAGAGGGAGGAGGCTAGGGCTGGCGGGTTTCTGGGCGGGTGGAGGCAGGGGCGGCGGGGGAAGAGGGAGGAGGCTAGGGCATTGGGTTGCTGGGCGGGTGGAGGCAGGGGCGGTGGGGGAAGAGGAAGGGTGAGTTGCTGGGCGGGTGGAGGCAGGGGGGTGGGGGAAAAGGGTGGAGGCAGGGGCTTTACGGACGTACACCTGTGCGTCATCGTCTGGATCTGTTGGAGATGAGAGGACGACGATGGACTGATTGAGATGAGAGGAGATCGATGAGATTCAGGCAGAGGGAAAGAAAGAAATGAGTCAGGGATAAGAGATAGGGAAAAGGGGAAAAGAGCTTAGAGAGGGAAAAAAGGCCTGTGGAGGCGGGAGAGGGAAAAATTAGATCATTTAGTGACAAAATTTTTTGTCACCGAATCTATTAGATCTTTCGGTGACAAGATTTTTTGTCACCAAATCTCCTCTTTATTTGGCACTTGGCTAAAGCTTTTCCGTGACAAGCAAAAAAAAATTTTGTCACCTTTGTGTGTGTTCCGTGTCAACATTGATTTTTTGTCACCAAAGGGTGTCACCAATTGTGTTTTTTGTTGTAGTGAAAGTCTGGGGGCAAATTTGTTGTCTCTTTCGTGTCTATCATGCAAGACACGGATTCAGATTCAGAGCCAGAAGACGACACATCGCCAACCCAAGCTGACACTCAGCAAGTTCAGCCTGCTCTTACTCTAATGGAGACAACTTTTGACATAGAAGATCCTACGTCAGCTTCCTTCGTTGTTCCAGCAACTTCAGCAAAGGAAAAGTCGATCTTCTTCCATAGATCGGATGCTTCTTCATCAAACGCCATGCTTGAACCTTTCCAAAATGAAGGTATGCCTCAACTATCCTTATATAGTCCTGTGGCACAAGCTATTATGAAGAAAATGGGCTATGACCCTCAAAACCCAGTCGGTTTGGGAGAAGGCCGCGTTATTCTCACGCCATTGGGGCCCGCCTTGACCAAAAGACAGCTGGAAGATTGGAGATTCTACGGCCATGTAGAAAAGTCTTCACACGGGTTAGGGTATGTTCCGACACCCCCCTGAGACAGTTGACACAAAGGCTTAAAAGTCAATTTACTGACCAAGCCTCAACATCTCAAGTCCATGAAGACATTGATCTCCCTGGATATCTCTTCGATAAGTCACTTGACAAAGATCTAGGAAGCTCGTCCAATTGATACGATTTCTCTGACGATGAAGAGGAATTGTCCGATGGCACAGACGTGTGGTCTTCTGACCCAGAAGAATCTTCGTCTCCAAAAGAAGTACCCTACTTCGACCCGGTTTCAACAGGCGATTGGGATCATCTCATAGCAAACCTTGAGAAAATTGCCATTCAAGAAGGCCCGTGGAAAGGAACAAAACCTTGGTCTGGAAATGCCCTTAAAGCCCCGAAGGTTTCGTTGAGCTGGAAGCCTCCGAAAATATTGTGGAGGAACCACCTTCGAACCTTCCAACAGAAGATCCTGTTCAAAAGATAGACTTGGGAACACCAGATAACCCACGTCCTGTATTCAAAAGCAAGAATATAAAGGATGATGAGTTACTCGAGTATATCCCCTTTCTTCGTGAGTTCAGTGATTGCTTTGCATGGTCTTACGCTGAAATGCCTGGCTTAGACCCCAAAATAGCAGTCCACAAACTCAATCTTCGAGAAGATATCAAGCCTGTCAAGCACGGCCAGAGAAGATTTCGTCCAGATGTAATGGATAAAATTGAACAAGAAGTTCAAAAACTCAAAAGCGTCGGCTTCATCCGTGAGGAACAACATCCTGAATGGTTGGCCAACATTGTTCCCGTGATAAAGAAAAACGGGCAGATCAGGGTCTGTATTGACTATAGAGACCTGAATGGCGCATGCCCTAAAGATGAACTCTCGCTCCCCATACCAGAGGTAATGATTGACAATACCTGTGGATTCGAGCGAATGACATCCTTTCGGACCCCATTTGCCGTGTATTGCTCCACTGTCATGCCATTTGGTCTGAAAAAAGCTGGTGCCACATATCAGAGGGCTATGATGAAAATATTCCAAGATAAGTAGCACAAGATGGTTGAATGTTACGTTGATGACCTCGCAGTCAAAAGCAAAAGAAAAGAAGATCATCTCGAAGACCTTTGAGAAGTCTTCCTCCGGCTTCGCAAACACAAACTGCGAACCAATCCTCTGAAATGCTTCTTCGGCGTCTCGTCGGGTAAGTTCCTCAGATTCCTAGTTCGGAAAGCTGGAATTGAGCTTGACCCCATAAAAGTCAAAGCCATTCCAGAAATGCCCCCTCTAATAACCTTTAGAGAATTCAAAGGGCTTCAAGGGAGATTGGCCTACATCAGACAGTTCATCTCCAATCTTTCGGGGAAATGCCGTCCATTCTCCCGGTTGATGAAAAAAGGTGTAAACTGTGTCTGGGATGCTGACTGTGAACCTGCATTCCAAGATATCAAGTCATACCTGACCAAACCTCCAGTATTAGCTGCTCCTACCACTGGAAAACCATTCATCTTGTACACAAGAGCCCTTGATCACTCTCTGGGCGCTCTGCTTGCACAAGAAAATGATGAAAGAAAAGAAGCTGCTCTATACTACCTCAGCCACATGCTAGTAGGTGCAGAGCATCGCTACTCTCCAGTCAAAAAAGAATGCCTTGTAGTGATGTTCGTCGTACAAAAGCTGCGTCACTACTTGCTTTCCAACACAGTCTACCTGGTCTTGAGGATCAACCTCTTGAAGGTCCTTGTCACAAAAGCAGGTTCTCTCAATGCCCGATTGGCAAAATGGTCCATCCTTCTATCACAACTTGATATCAGGTATGTACCACCAAAGGCGATCAAAGGGCAAGCTCTAGCGGACTTTCTCGCAGAGCATCCATTGCCTAAAGATTCTCCACTCAAATATGATCTCCGAGACGAACCAGTCTACAATGTGGAGACTTTCTCACAAAATGCCTCCTGGGACATGTACTTTGACGATGCAACCAGGACAAATGAAAAAAGATAGCTGATCTCGGGAGTTGGCATTCTCTTTGTTAGCCCCAACAAATACATGATTCCACACGCTTTCTCGCTACTGGAACCATGCACAAACAATGCAGCTGAATATCAAGCTCTAATCCTAGGATTGGAACTCGCCATCGAATCTGTTATCACCATGCTGGAAATCTTTGGAGACTCTCAATTGACCGTCAACCAAATGAATCAGAAATTTGAAGTCAGGAAGCCTGATCTGCTGCCTTACTACAACAAGGCACAATCGCTTCTGTAAAAGTTTGACATCTGTCACATCACCCATATTCGTAGAGGTGAAAACATACGTGCAGATGCCCTGGCTGGACTTGCCGAATCTATGGCAATCTAGGAAGGGGAAAACATGCAAATCACTGTGTGTGAAAGAAGAATCCTTCCTCCTCTTAACACAGACCAAGCAATTGCTGAATGCCACCAAGTAGTTGGAAGTCGGATTTCTATCCTTCAACCTTCAATCGGCGACTAGAGGGATCCATTCATTGATTACACTATGTCCAGAATCCTACCTGAAGATCCAAACGAACGGGTATGCATCCAAAGGCGAACCCCAAGCTTTCATTTGGATATTCCTTCAAAAATCCTTTACAGGAAATCCTTCAATGGGGTACTTCTACGCTGCTTGTCACAACAAGAGGCTGAAAAAACACTCAAAGAAGTTCATGCTGGTCTTTGTGGAGCTCATCAGGCTGGTCCCACGCTCTATGATCGGATAAAAAGTTTAGGTTATTACTGGCCTACCATGGTGGCTGACGCAATGCAATTTGCTAAGCGCTGCCAACAATGCCAAGTTCATGGAAATTACATTCACATGCCTCCAGAATGGCTACATCCTACAGCAATTTCATGGCCTTTCGAAGCCTGGGGTATGGACATCGTAGGTCCTATTTCTCCCCCCTCGAGCAAAGGTCCTCGCTTCATCTTCGCCGCTACGGATTATTTCTCCAAGTGGTCAGAAGCATTTGCTCTTAACGAAATGAAGACCTCATCAGTCCTTCAGTTCTTACGCACCAACATCATTTGTCGTTTCGGCATACCCAAAAGTTTCGTCCATGATAACGGACCATAATTCCGGGATCATCGATTCTACAGGTTCTGCGACAAATACAAAATCCAAAGCTGTCCTTCGACTCCATACAATCCGGCAGCAAACGGATTAGCAGAAGCTTTCAACAAGACACTCTGTAAAATCCTCAAGAAAATTGTCTCTAGTCACAAAAGAGACTGGAGCGACAAACTGTCTGAAGCTTTGTGGGCCTATCGAACCACCGTTCGAGGACCAACCCATAGCACACCATTCTCCTTGGTCTATGAATGCGAACCTGTCGTACCCTTGGAAGTACAAATTCCTTCCTTGAGAGTATCCTTGCAAAATGACATGACTCAAGAAAGCAATGTCAAATTGTGACTCCATAGCTGGACAATCTCGATGAGGGACGGCTCGAAGCTCGACAAAGCATTGAACTTTACCAAGCACGCGTGATAGGATCTTTCGACAAAAAGGTCAGGCAACGCGCCTACAAAAACGATGACTTGAGCCAAAATGGGAGGGACCCTACATCATCAAAAAAATTTCTCCAATGGCGCATACGCACTCCTAAACATGGAGGGTGCTGCCCATCAACGGCAAGTTCTTAAAGCGGTACTACCTTTGAAGACTTACCCAACTGGGTAAGAGTAATGCCTATACGACCAAAACCGGTTTCCAAGTACACGCTCGTCGAACCCACTCTTTTTAGAATTTTCATATCAAATGTTGAAATTTCTAGAAGTTTAAATAATGCTTACTTTCATTGTTTCATTATTAAAAAATAAGTCCAATTTAGGAACCTTTCCCTAACTTGACCAAAATTTTCAACCCTTGAACCCAAAATTCATGGTATGAAACAAAATCCGGATTCAGGGATTTCCACCCAAGTCCACCCTACCTTTTACCCCTTTAATGGTTTTAGGTCAAAACTTATGACCCTCGTGTCTTTAAACAAAAAAAAAAGGGTTTTTCAAAAAAATCGCGGGGAAGCAATGCTTAGTCAATACTCGCACAAATCGGAAGCATGCGAACGACGTTCGACACTTCCAAAATCGCAGGGAAGCGACATTTCGTCAATACTTGCAAAATCCTAAACCGTGGAGATGCAACATTTCAGTTGATATCCACAACGCAAATTTCAAAGGTTCGAAAAAACCTAAAAACCGTGGAGACGCAACATTTCAGTTGATATCCACAACCCAAATTTCAAAGGTTCGAAAAAACCTAAAAACCGTGGAGATGCAACATTTCAATTGATATCCATAACCCAAATTTCAAAGATTAAAAAAAAAAAAACAAAGAAATCATGGAGATGCAACATTGCAGTTGATATCCATAACCCAAAGGTTCGAGAAAACCGTAAATTCCAAAAATCGTGGGGAAATGACATCAAGTTAGTACCCGCAAAACCAAGATTTTTGAAAATCAAGGATGCGACATTCCATCGATACTCGCACCCAAATCTGCGAGGATGCGATATTCCATCGATACTCGCAACTGAATGAGCAAGGATGCGACATTCCATCGATACTTGCAAGACCATTCGGCAAGGAGGCGACTTTTAGTCGATACTTGCATTTTTGAAAACCAAAACCGGCTATAGATGCCACCAAAACAGGCTATAAATGCCACAAATCGGCTATCAATGCCATAAAACAAACCGGCTATCAATGCCACAAAACAAAACCGGCTATCAATGCCACAAACCAAAAACTTGGCTTTCAAAAAACCCGGCTATTAATGCCACAAACTCGGCTATCAATGCCACAAAACTGGCTCTCATGCCAAAATCGGCTTCCATGCCACAAAAAAAAATTTGGCTCCCATGCTAAAACAATCATTTGACAAAAGATTTTCACAAAATGACAAAAATTTTGATCAAATCCCATTTGGCAATTGCTTTCATCACAAAAAGATTTAAGTGAGCATAGGGAACACAAAACAAAAAAAATATATCCCATTTAGCAATTACTTTCATCACAAAAAGATTTAAGTGAGCATAGGGAAAAAAAAAGAGTACCAAAAAAATACATACGGCACCAAAAAAGAAAGTGTTCACAAGCACTACAAAAAAAGAGAGTACCAAAAAAATACATACGGTACCAAAAAAAAGAGTGTTCACAAGCACGACAAAAAAAGAGAGTACCAAAAAATACATACGGTACAAAGAAAATGGAGAGAAGGATAGTTTCTACTACAAAAATCAGGAGCTCAACCAAAAATGTTCTCCAGCCAAAATTTCAGCTCCTCAACCAAACTTTTGGCCTCAGCCGTCAGAGTTTTCAAGGCACGCTTATTCAGGAACTTGCCATGAGATGCTGGAGAAGGCCGCAACCCTTCTTTCACACCGGGAAGCTTATCCCGAGCAGTTTGTCATTGTTTGTCCTCTTGAAACTTCCTTTCGAGAACTCGATCAGCATCTGCAACCCGGCGAATCAGAGCACTCTCCCTGTCGTGAGCCTTTGTTATAGCAGCCCACTTGGCAGCGACTTGTGCCTTCAAATGCTCAAGACGTTTTCTAGCCTCATCAACCACCCTATCAAGGATGTTAAGGTCATGTGTCAGCCCAATGATGGCTAGCACTTCTAAGTTCTTCTCTCTGACTAGATGCTTCCTGCTTTGTATAGCCTCATTCAGGTCAGACTTAGCCTTATCAGCAGGGTCCAGGAACATCTCCTTGAAGAACTGGTCATCAGCAAAGCCAATGGTCTCAAACCACTTGTCACCTAGTGCAATGATCCTATCAACGATCGCCCTAGCACTTGTGACATCTAGACCAGCCTCTTCGGCATCACCGAGAATCTCCTGCACATGCTGGATCATGCCAAATCTGGCATCCAAGTGTCCAGCAAGGAGAGTCTCAATCCAAGAGCTCAGAACCCGCACCACCACCTTCTTCGCAAAAAGAAGAGATGGCCCAGCTGAAGATTCGCCCCGTTCCGTCGGTCGGCTACTCATGTCATGCCCCGTTGGAAGAGTAACAAAAGAACTCTTTCCAGTCGAAGCTGCTGGGGAAGAAATCTCAGCACGAGGTACCTCCTCCATCGTGTCAGATTTGGTTGCAGGAGTCTCTACCTCCGGATCAACCTCTGGCATCCATTGCTCCGATTCTGAAAGAAGCGATGGACTCTCCTCTGTCACTTCTACCAAAGAAACACAAAAAGGTATTAATATGATCCTGTTTGAAAATCATTATCAAGGTTATTACTACAAAATACCTTCTTTGACGACTGGTGGAACACTCTCTTCCTCCATGAACTCATCAGAAGCATCATCAACATTTGCATCCATCGATGGTTCAAAGTGTTGAATCACAGAATCACTGAGAGGGGGTTGAATCAGTGAGTCCTAAAATATTTGGTTCAATTGTGCAAGTCTCAAATATATACTTTGAGAGAAATTAACCAAACATAGAACACAATATGTAACGTGGTTCACCCGAAGGCTACGTCCACAGTGCAAAGACAGTTCGGTCACCAAACCGAGACTTGTCTGAATTTATTGCACAGATTTAGCCACACCAATGAAAAGGAACATCACCCCTGTTTTAGATAGCACCCACTATCATCTCACCACCAGCACCCACTGGTGTTTACAATGAAAACGAAAGAATTGGTTACAGAATTTTTCACTACAGTCTCTCTTTCAACCACCTTACAGATATGAAATTGAATAACAAAACAAAGAGACACTTATCTGGAGAAGATAGACATCATTTTGAATAGATCTCTTCTTGTTCGAAAAATGACACTTGCAGCAACTATTCTTGATTTCTCTTCTTGTTCGAAAGATTGCACTTGCAGTACCTCTTTTTCTTCTTCACTCTAGTACTTCTCTTTCTTTCAATAATCTCACACCAAACTTATTTCTCCTAAGATATGCTTATATAAGATTCAGCAATCTCAGTTTTTTTTTCAGTTTACATGATAACTCATACTTGTGAGAAATAGGAGGCTCTTAACAGCATTGCAACTCCATTTCCTGATTCTCTGCACATTTTCCTGAATCAAATTATATTCCCTGATTCTGTGCATTTTTACCTGAACGAAATTGCATCTTCAGATTTTTCGTGGTATAGCTTTCTGAATGAAACTATATTTCCTGAGTTTGTGCTGCCTTTCAATCTTTGCAGTTCATCTTGATAAACATCTGAGCTCTACCATCTGTCATAGAGAATCGAGTACAAGCAACTCATCTTATTAAACATTGTGGTATCTGATTTATACCACCTGTCACTGCATGACTGAGTACAGATGTAACTCTTTCACTTTGATAAGTAACTAAGTTATGCCATCTGTCATAAATTGATCGAGTATATGCAACTCACCTTGTTAAACATTGTGGTCTCTCATTTATACCACCGGTCACTGCATAACTGAGTACAGATGTTACTCTGATCTACTCATCAGACATTTTGACACTACTTGCTGATTTGGTGCTGATGAGGAATATATTTGACTGAGACGGTGTTACAAACAATGCTGCAATGTTACCTTTTTTCTTCTTTGTCCTAGCTGATCTTCACCATACTGATTTGACAAAGTGTTTAACAATAATTACAACACAAGCTTACTCGTCATAGCATCTCGAACTCCAGCAATCTCCCCCTTTGGAATTATTGGCAACACTTGGAACATGTTGTCTTTCACAAGATTTATAGAAGTGTGTCTTCATGGTATTATATACTCCCCCTGTCTTCATGCCAAATTGTCCCCTGAACTTGTATTAACATGTGACACTTTCTCCCCCTGTGACAAGAAATCCAAAGGGGGACTGATAAAAAAAATGAGCTAAGTCTTGGGATATGTAGTGACTCCCAATTTCTTGCGAAGATACTTGAAAACTTCCTTTGGCAGAGGCTTGGTGAAGATATCAGTGGCTTGTTCAGTGGTCAGAATATAGTCCAATTTGACCGCACAATCAGCAACCTTTTCTTTGAGAAAGTGATAGCGTATTGCAACATGTTTTGTGCGAGAATGCTGAACTGGATTTTTAGAGATATGAATGGCACTGGTGTTGTCACAAAAAATGGACGTAGGATTGTTCGTCTGAACACCAAGATCAGAGAGCATCTGCCGCATCCAGAGCACTTGTGTACAACAAGTGGCTGCTACGATGTACTTGGCTTCAGCTGTAGAAAGAGATACAGAATCTTGCTTCGTACTGTGCCAAGCAACCAATCTGTCACCGAGATAAAATGCACCGCCACTGGTGCTCTTGCGATCATCTACACAGCCAGCCCAATCAACATCAGAATATGCCAGAAGAGTGAAGGATTTACCTTTTGGATACCATATTCCAAGCTCCATGGTGCCCTTGAGATATCGAAATATCCTTTTTACTGCTGTAAGGTGATCTGTTGTTGGTGAAGACTGAAAACGAGCCACCATACAGACTGCCTGAAGAATGTCGGGTCTTGTAGCAGTTAAGTAGAGTAAGCTTCCAATCATGGATCTGAAAGTAGTGTGATCAACAGATGGAGCCTTATCATCTTTACTTAGCTTTGTATTTGTGGACATAGGCGTGCTGACCTGCTTGCTGTCTTCCATGTTGAACCGTTTCAGCATCTCTTTAATGTATTTTAACTGTGATATCAAAATGCCATGCTTCAATTGATGCACTTGAAGACCAAGAAAAAAACGCAGCTCTCCAAGCATTGACGTCTCGAATTCCTGCTTCATTTCTTCAGCAAAGTGCCTGCAGACGTCTTCATCATTGCCACCAAAGATAATGTCATCGACATAAACAAGGACAACTAGCTGCTTGTTTTGCTCTATTTTAACATAGAGGTTGTTGTCAACCAAACCTTTGGAGAGACCAATTTTGTGAAGATAAGTATCCAGCCGAGCATACCAGGCCCGTGGTTCTTGTTTCAAGCCATATAAAGCCTTCCGCAATTTACACACCAGATCTGAATTTGTGCTCAAGAGAAAACCATCTGGTTGTTCAATATATACTTCTTCCTCAAGTAGCCCATTCAAAAAAGCTGATTTTACATCCATCTGAAAAACTTTGAAGTTCTTATATGCAGCCAATGCAAGGAACAAGCGAATGGCTTCTAGACGTGCCACTGGTGCAAAGGTTTCTTCAAAATCTATGCCTTCAACTTGAGCATAACCTTTACACACCAACCGTGCCTTGTTTCTTACAACATGACCATCTTCATTGAGCTTATTCCTAAAAACCCATTTTGTACCTATGATATTCTTATCAGTGGGTCTAGGAACTAATTCCCAAGTGGAATTCTTCTCTATTTGCTCTAACTCCTCATGCATAGCCTTTAACCAACTGTCATCAAGGCTTGCTTCAGCCACAGTCTTGGGTTCAATCATTGATACCAGTGAAAAAGTGTTTACTACACTATTTCGAGTTTGAACACCAGCCTTAGGATTTCCGATTATTTGATCCTTAGGATGTTGTTCGACCCAAGTGTTATACTTTCTTGGAATAACATCTTCTGTGTCATCCTTTGATTTTTCAGAATCATGAGATTCTGTCATTTCATCATCAGTCTCACTCAAGTCCTCATAAACTGGACCATCATTATGAGTTACATTCAGAGGTTCATATTGTTCATCTATCATAACATCAGCACTTTCTATGATTTTTCTGGTCCTTTTATTAAGACATCTATATGCCTTGCTAGTTGAGGAATAACCCAGAAATATACCTTCATCAGCTCTGTCATCAAATTTTCCTTGATTCTGTTCAAGTCGTTTGATGAAACATTTGCTGCCGAATATCTTGAAGTGCTTGACTGATGCTGCTCTCCCAAACCACAGTTCATATGGAGTCTTTTCTTCAAATCGTCTGATCATGCAGCGATTCTGTATATACACAGCTGTATGAACTGCTTCCTTCCAATATTTATCAGCCAGTTTGCTCTCAACCAACATGGTACGTGCCATTTCCTGCACTGTGTGATTCTTGCATTCAACAACTCCATTCTGCTGTGGGGTTCTAGGAGCTGAATATTGCCTTTGAATACCATGATGCTCAGTGAATTTGTTGAATTCTTCAGATGTGAATTCGCCTCCATGATCAGACCCTAACTTCTTGATCCGTTTTCCTAGCATGTTTTCAACCTGTGCTTTAAACACTTTGAACCGATCAAGTGCTTGATGTTTATGTTTTAAAAATAAAACCCATGTCATGCGAGTATAATCATCAATACAAAGCATAAAATATTCATCTCCGTTTGTGCTTTGAGTTCGCATTGGTCCACAGAGATCAGTGTGCACAAGCTCTAGAGGCTTGGATGTGTGGTACTCCTTTGTTTTGTAGGTAATTCTTGTTTGCTTGCCTTTTTTACATGAATCACATATTGAATTGGCAGGTTTGCTAACTTTTGGAAAATTTCTCACTGCCTTTGTAGCAAACAATTTAGATATGTTGTCAAAGTTTAGATGTCCTAAACGTTTGTGCCATAGCCAACTCTCCTCAGCCTGACTCATTAAACATGATTTGTCCAACCCATCAGATAGAGTGTAGAGATTACCTGTTGTTCTTGATCCTGTAGCCAGTGTTTTACCATTGCTACACTTCTTGATAATAAACCCATTTTTTGTGAAGATGACTTCATGACCTTTATCACAAACTTGACTTACACTCAACAGATTGTGCCTAAGATGCTTCATAGCATCTCGAACTCCAACAAAAAGTCATCAGAATCCTGTAGCATGTCAGCTGACAAAAAAATGTGTTAGCAAACCAAGTCATAGACACAAAACAAAAAGAGAAAGCAAAAGAAGTTATGCCAATTGGAGATTCTGGATTCACTCCAGAGTCCCTCGGTTCTTCTTCAGGTGCCCCGACAGGATCCGTCACCGCCTCATCGGCAGGAACCTTAGGCATCGCCAAGTCTTCATCCTCTACTAAAAAAAAGCAGCAGGGGGAGAAAGCAAATCAGAACATGGAAAAATCCCATGAAAAGAAATGGAAAGAGAAAGAGGAAGAATCATACCTTCACCGACGGTCTCTTCTTCTCGGCTTCTATTTCTTGAGGCTCGTCAACATCCTCTGGCACCTCCTATTTGATAATAAGAGGGACTTCTATGTCAGGAGAGTCCTTATGTTGCCCCTTGCTGCGATGATGACTCCTCTTCCTTTTACTTCTGCGGGCTCGCTTCTTAGAGGAACCCACCCCTCTGTCAGAGTCAGGTTTCCCACTTGACTCCTCACTGGATGGTCTACTCTTGCCAGTAGACTCCGCGGAAGCTCGCCTCTGTGCCTCTTGCATCCAAGCATCAAGCTTAGCTTCTTCCTGTTCTAGCTGCTCTAAAGCCTCACCAGGTATTTCTCGAACAGCTTCAGAACCAATGACACCCTGGTCACCGAGAAAGCCTATCTTGTGCTTCTCTCTAGAAAGGAAGGCCCAAACTTCCTCTCGCCAGACGCCATCCGACTTTCCAAGGCCTTTTCCAGATGATAGAATCACATCAAGCTCCTTCTTGGAAAGCCCCCGATATGTCGAAAAGCTCTCCGCGAACCACTTCGCGAAGCCGGCAGTCCGGGAAGTCGACAATACAGGATAAGAAATCATGGCTGTAGTGTCTACAGCACTATAGAAAGCCCATGCATTTCTCCCATCCTGTAAACCTCCAAAGCGCTTCACCATGCTTGAAGGCGCTCCAACAACGCCTTGAGAAAAGCCTAACTGCAGAGCAAAGCGAAAAGGTACATACGGCTGGATGTCTACGAAAAGATGTCTGTGGTACACCATCGTGCCGACACATATGCTGAAAAGCCACTCCTTCTCTGTAATCGTCAAGGAGTAATGCCTTCCCGACCCCGCCCTGGTAGAGTCGCGGGAGGCACCAAAATCAAAAGCCTTCTTCCGCAACTCCGGAGAAAGCGCCCCATCTCAACGTCCTTGAACCGTCGGATCCTCATACGGGCAAACAAAAGTGATTCAGACATGGCTTTGCCTTTAGCCGGTCGAATCATGAGAGGGTCATCATCCTGTGCAGCACCCAGCCGATGGAAGCCAGGACAGTGGTATACAAACCACGAATCGAAAATATGGACTGAAAATAACCTGTTCATGGGAAGCCCAAGCCGAACCAAAAAAGCAGCAGCCTGCAGTTCGGTGCACAAGTAGGAGTAAAGAGCTGGCACCAAAGCAAGCTGCTCTCCAAACGCCATCTGATAAGTCGAAAAAATACAATGCGGTCTGATGTGCGTTCCATCTCCTCCAGCAAAAATGGCCTCACCTAGCCAAAAAGTGAGGTAAACAGTGAGATCTCTCCGCAATGCAATATCAGGACAAATGGCTTCTGTACTTAGGAAGAAACCCCTCAACTCTTCTTGCATGGCCAAAGTCTTCTTTGAACTTGGATCTTGAGCCCTGGCTTCCCAGGTCGCACTATCAGAAGACTCCCTGCTATCAAAAAAGTTGAGAGACGAAGAGCTAAAACTCTTCCAATTGCTGGATCTTACTTTCGAGCCCTCCTTCTCCTTCAAAAAATCATAGAAGGCGACGAGCTGAAAGTACAAAATCCTGAACTCCTCAGACTGCTCCTCAAGGACGCTGCCGATCAGCATAAACTCCTCATAGAGTCTGCCAAGGATGGGTAATCCAGTAATGGCGCTCAGCTCCTTCAAAGAGAAACCAATCTCACCATTCGTGACAACGACGGTATTGGTTTGTGGAAGGAATGACTCCAACATAACCATGAAGGCCTCGTCGAAAAAAGACCACGGTCTCCCTAAAGGCGCAGACCACATCAAAAATCCTGGCTTCCTTCAAAACGGCACCACCAATGAGCAGGACGCGATCAGTCCACGACTTCCACTCGGAGTCAGCACTAAAACGGCCACGAAGTCGAAAAGGCTTCACCTAATTACTGCCGTCACTGCTAAAAATGCCAAGGCCCACCGGTCCCAAATCGACCGACGGATAATCAGAGCCCTGGTAGCCGCTAGCCGGCATCAACATGTCCATGTCAGCAGGCGACCTCTCCGCATATCCAGGAGAACCACCAACAAAATGTTGGGATTGATGTATGCCCTAAAGCCCACTAGCTGCACTCTCATCTTTTGTTACTGGATATTTACTGGTTATTTAATGGAACGACTCTTTTCTGCTTAAACATGTATATATGTATGGTTGTGTAAGGCCCATTGTCTCTAGTAAATGAATTAGGTGTGTAGTGTCTACACACAGATAGGTCTAATTCATGGATGCTAGAAACAACATATTTGTTCATAACTGAGAGATGGAGCTGGGCACTTCATCTTGGTATAAGTTATAATGAGATACTCTCCTGTATTCAGGGTGACTTACCTAAGTCATGGGAGGTCTTTCCCGGATTTATCTCATTAGTGCATATGCAATGCATTGAACAGAACCATGGTAGGTGTGATCTCTAAAATAGTACTATCACTGAGAGAGATCAAGTCACCTCATGATACAGAGTGACCAGTGCTCTTAATCTTGACCATTTGTGAATGAACTGACGAAGTCAAGTTTTTGTGCTTTAATTCACTATGGGTGAGATTCTTTTCATGGGTCAACAGCTCTGTGTTTTGGGTACTCGGACTTGATCAGTTGGGACGTGCAGATGCAATAAAGAATCTATGCCATCTAATGATGGAATGATCGTCCCCTTAGAATTATCCGATTGATCATCAAAATCTAAGATCTCAGTATATCGATGTTCCATATGGATATTGAACTTGTGGGTCGCTCCCTGGACCAAGAGAATGATATCCGGATGATGATTAAGTTGAGGATATGAAGTTCTAAGGTCTAGATGTAATCGAGAAGGCTGATAGTACATGTGATAACCTGACTCGATTTTGGATGTTACATAGAGGGGCATTCAGGTCATTACACTTAGTAGGTCGAAGACAACTGTCATTTTATGACGAGCCTATTATATTATATATTTGTCCCTGGAGTTCAACCATAACTCTTTAGTGGAATGAGTTAAGGTTAAAATGGTCTTTATGTTGCTATGGGTTTAGCATGGACATTTTGGTCATTTTGGGAGCCAATGGCAAATGTCTTTTGGTCCCTTCTCTAGTCACTTTCCAAGATTGGCATGGTTTCCTAAAATGTTTAGATGACATTTGGATGAATTATTTTAGTGGAAAAATAATTTTTGAGCTTAAATTCAAATAGGCCTTTGATGGCATACATGAATTTAATTCTAGATAAATTATTTGTGGGCCATGGTGTGCATTAGTATGTGGGACGTCCATAATGGGATTTCCATGGATAAGGTTTCCAATTTTGAGTAGGTCTCTCTACTTGGAAGGTTGGACTCCTCTTTGGATTAGTATTCCTATAAGAAAGTTTCCTTTTTGGATTATAAACTTAAATTAGTAAGTGTTGTGCAACTAGGATTACTAATTGCCAAAGTTTATGGGAAGTTCCTTAGTTTCCTTTTCTAATTGGAGTGCTTCTAAAAGGAAATAAATCTTTAGATTATACTTTCCTTTTAGGACATCTATGAGAATTAGAAGAGAAACTTTTAGGAAAGGTTTCCAAAGTTTCTATAAAAGGGAGAGTGCTCTTCCCCTTGGACGTCCAACACTAAGAGGAGCAAAGTCCCACACGTCCAGCCCTTGGGTGCTTTCTTCTTCATTGGGGAAAGTTTAAGGTCTGAGATTTTTCCATAGAAAATAGTTCTAGAAAACCTAGATTAAGATCCCACCATCTTAGCCAATCAGATTTGGAAGTGAGATAGAGAAGAAGATAAAAGGCAATACTACTACAGAAAATTCCAGCAATTTGTTTTGCTAATTGCAAGTCTGAGTTCGGCCCTTTGAATCTATTATTTCAGAGATTTGAAGTCTACAAATCTTCAAGGTAATAGTCTTCTTGGTTCTCCTTAAATTATACACTTGTTGGTCATGAATTCATGGAGTTCTTTTGCGATCACTATGGCTGATTTATGCTGCCCAAATCAGATTTTTTAAAATCTGTCATGTTACAAATCAGCCATGAATGTCTTCCGCTAGTGATGTTCAGATCTGAATCGCAGTTTCTTTCAATGGTATCAGAGCCACTCCATGTGAAATCATGATCCCATGTTGTGTGTAATTAATCCTAGATTGATTATGGGCATGGTGGCACCCTACTAAAGTTATATTTAGATGCATGTTGTGTACAAGTTTCATTAACAATGCTGGAATTTATTTTCAAGATTTGTTTAATGATGTACATAGTGTATTTGCATGCACTAACCTCTTTGTTTGCAGCCATATATTACATCCTTGATGGTTCGCATGATTGTTATGTGGATTTGGATGTTTTTTCAATAGTTGGAAAGTGTACGATTGCGCGTTTAGCAATCATAGGAAGTTGTAATTCTTTCTTTACTTTTATTCCAACTAGTCTTGATGTAAGCTTTCTTAAAAAGCATAGGTATCTCCAATGTAATTCGGGGTTTTGTTTTTTATGGGTTTGCTTGTATAAATTTGATTTATTGGAACAAGCAAAAAGAAGAAAGTTTCAAGCAAGAAAGGTTGCATGTAACCGGATTCCTTAGTGGTGGAGGAGACAAGACTTCTTGGTGAAAAATGAGATCTATTCTTGATGTCCTAGTTCGATAAGGATTAGAAGTCCGAAGAGCAGGGAGCCATCATGGATTGCAAACTTTTATTTGCTCTTATATATGGAATGCATGGATGAATGCTTTATATAATTGCTATAATTGTCACCTAGAAACATGGCCACCATTAGGTTCTAAAATCGGCATCTTTTTTATATCAGATTGTTTTTAGTTTGGCAAATTGTTTTAAACGGAACTTAGACCAGCACCTTCTATTTTGTCTAAGGTTTAAAATTGGATAGGGTTTAGTTTATCTTGGTACCCTTGGTTTCCAAAGGAGGCTAAACTAAAATCTAATTAGATGCTACCTATGGGTTTCCATAACCCAAGATAGGTTTTTGATTCTTTAAAGGGATTTTCTCAAATGTTTTAAAGAAAAGGTTATTTATTTTTAGATGACTTAAGTCATTGAGTCATAAATTTAATTAACCAAGTTCGCTAGATTTAAAAGAGTTTTTGAGTAAACAATGTAAAGGTCAAAAAGTATAAACTCTAGTGATAAATAATCAAGTGGGAGAGGGGTTTTGGAAAGACCCCACGGCCTTCCAATTTCGGTTCATGTTATCTCATTAAGGTGTTAGTAGGAGCGGCCATCCCTTCGGTGGAGTTCTTTACTAAAGACCGCTTTGATGAGTTAATGGGTGAACTAATGTGAATATTCGTAATGAGGTATTAGTAGGAGCGGCCATCCCTTCGGTGGAGTTCTTTACTAAAGATCACTTCTATAGAATGTCAATGAAGTGTTGGTGGGAGCGGCCATCCCTTCGGTGGAGCTCTTTACTAAAGTTCACTTCTAGAATGGATAAAAGTCACTTCCCTTCGGAGGACTTAAGTCATAGACATTCTGGGAAATTTCATAAGAGATGGTAAAACACTTGACATAAGACGGTAATGACCTCTCCCTAGGAGTTAAGGGTTATTTGTCATATGAGGCCAAACCAATCAGTGATTGGACTACCACTGGATATGTGTATCCAAATAGTGATAATCCAAATAAGCTTGCCTTAATTCAACGTGACTGTAGGCTCGGCCATCCCTTCGATGGAGGGTCTATGAGGAGGTTGAAACACTGATACATTATGATTGGGGTTAAATAATGTAAAAAGTTTTGTGCTTTGTTTTTCCATTTATAACAAGCACCATATGCATGTTACATATATACTGCCTGTCTAATTATAAACCGTTTTATATCCAGAGAGAGATGGGTAAAGATTCTTTTAGTCCGTTGATGTGCATTCTTCGTGAGAACAAACTGACTGGCCCTAACTACGTAGATTGGAAGAGAAATCTTGACATAGTACTCACTGCTGAGGAGTACAAGTATGTCTTGCTGGAAACATGTCCTGATATTGATGCTAATTCTACTGATGACCAGTTAGACGCTGAGAGGAAATGGAAGAAAGCGAATAGCATGGCTAAATGCTACATGCTTGCTTCCATGTCCAACGTGTTGCAAACACAGCACGAGCATATGGACACAGCCTATGAAATCATGATGTCCTTATCTGAGATGTTCACAGGCAAAAGCAGGCCAGCTTGGCAAGCTGCTATGAGGACTATCATGAATACTAGGATGGCTGAGGGAACACCTGTTAGAGAGCATATGCTCAAGCTGATGGATTGTTTAAATGTAGCCGAGATTCTAGGGGCTAGGGATTGATGCAGAGAGTCAAACTGTTATGATTCTCGAAACTCTGCCGGACTCTTTCAATCAGTTCAAGCTCAATTTCAATATGAGCAAGATTGACATGACTCTACCTGAGTTAATGAAAGAACTCCAGGCGGCGGAGGCCATCATGAAGCCCAAAGCCCAAGCTCACTTTTTCCAGTCTTCCTCTAAACTAAACCCGAAAGGGAAGAAGTTCAAGAAGAAACAGAATAAGGGAAAAGGGCAGAAAAAGGACAATACTGGTAATAAGAAGGACAAGGGTATAGATGGAAAGCCCAAAGGGAAATGCTTCAAGTGTGGCCTCAAAGGTCATTGGAAGAAAGATTGTCCCAAGTTCCTACTCTCAGTTAAGAAAGGTACATCTTTTTCATACTACATTGAAACTTGTCTAGTGGTTGATTCTATTGACTCATGGATAGTAGACTCAGGAGCCACTAATCATATCTGCAATTCATTGCAGGGGTTTTAGATAATGCAGAGGATTGAGAAAGGAGAGTTTGCCTTTCGAGTTGGAACTGGAGCTAAAGTTTGGGCAGTTGCAGTAGGAGTTGTTTCATTACATTTTCCATGTGATAGGATATTAGTTTTAAATAATGTTTTCTATGTTCCGGACATGAGGAAGAATTTAATTTCAGTTTCCAGACTAATTGAATTTAATTATTCAGTTTCTTTCCATTCTGGTATTGATATCAGTAGAGATGGAAATTTATATGTTCCGGTAGAATACATGACAACTTATTTTATATATATCCTATTGCTCCCACACTGCATAATGTACAACAAGAAAACTCTACTTCCCTTAAAAGGAAGGTATCTTCAATCAATGACACATATCTTTGGCACTTACGTTTGGGTCACATTAACCTAAAATGGATTCAGAGGTTGATAGAAGATGGGCCTTTGAGCTCATTAGACTTCAAACCTTTTCCTCAGTGCGAATCTTGTCTCAAGGGAAAGATGACCAAAAGGTCATTCTCTGGAAAGGGACTAAGGTCAAAGGAGTTGTTAGAATTAATTCACACTTATGTGTGTGGTCCTATGAACAAACCGGCTCGAGGAGGATATGAGTATTACATCACCTTCACTGATGATTACTCTAGGTATGGATATGTGTACTTAATGCGACGCAAGTATGAGGCGTTTGATAAATTCAAGCAATTCAAGGCTAAGGCGGAGTTGCAACTAGGGAAATATATCAAAGCCCTTCGATCTGATCGAGGTGGCAAGTGTTAAGAGTGTTTATTTTGTTGCAATTTGATTGGATGCATTCATTGTCTCATCTTGATCTCTCTCTCATTCATGTTCTCCTTCTTAGGATCTTCTTGCATATCTTTCTATCATAAGCTTTGTTTTTACTTGGAAAATCTTCAGATCTTTGCATTTTCTACTTGCTCATTCTGTCGGTCCACCTGTCGGCTCCTATCGGTCAGCCGACATAAGAACCGAGCCCAGCCGATAGACCGTCGGTTCCAGTTCCAGAGAGCCTAAACTTTCAAATCTTCTATGTCGGTCAGATTTTCGGCTCCTATCGGTCAACCGATAGTGCTTAAATCTCTAGACCGAGAGTTCATCGGTCCCAATATCAGAAAGCTTCATTTTTAGCCTTTTTGCACTATCGGTTCCTAGGTCGGTTCTTAGGTCGGTCGACCGATGCTGTCGGTCAAACCGACAGGTGTTTCTTGGTGAGCAACTTTTTCAAAAATATAGCCGTTGCGTATGACCGTTGGGCTATCGGTGGACCGACACCAAGTCGTCGGCTAACCGATAGCTATCCGTTGGGTACACTTTCTCTATAAAAAGTGACTTTCTCTTTGGGAAAAATGGCTGAATTTTTGAGATCTTTTGAGCCAAAAAGGAGAGGAGCTTTTCAAGAACTTTTCAAAAGGGATTATGTAAGCATGTCATCTTTCCAATCTTTGATCTTTAAAATGGGTGTGCTTTCTAAATCTCTTTCTCTATTTCATGCTTAGACTTTTAATCTTTGTTTTCTTTTAAGCATGATCAAAGTGTTAGTCCTCTTCTAAAGATGTTGTTTCTCTTCATGACATGCCTTGATCTTTGAAAAGTATTTGCATTATGAAATCAACATATGTCTTCTCATTCACATGTGTTCTTGAATATTAACTTTCAAATCTAATGTTTTAAGTTTGAACTTTTGACAAAACATGTGTTGAGTAATACAACTCACTCTCTTCCATTTGATTTTTATCCTTTGCATTATTTGAAGCTTTATCTTTTTAAAGAGAGAGTGCGTTTTCTAGTCCATGAATTAGCCATTATCATTATCATTCTTATGCATGTTTCTAGTAATATGTTATCATTGTCTTTTAAGCCTATCTAGAGGCAAACCACTGTGTTTAATGTGTTCTCTTATCAATGCATAAGTAGGCATTTCACTTAAGAGAAAAATCAAGTTGTAAAGGTTGGTGCTTAGCCTTGAAAAAGCACATATTGTGTTGTAAAGGTTCATGCTTAGCCTTGAAAAGCATAGTGATGAGGTTGTAAGGTTTGAGGTGATCCTAAACCTTGAATTGACTAGTGAAATCCGGTAAGGTTACCGGGAGTGGATGTAGGCAACTTGGCCGAACCACTATATTTGATTGTGTTATGGTGATTTGTGTTTACCTTCCTTTTTATGATTGTTGATCTTGATTGGGCATGAGCTTGATTAAAGGCTGTATTGGTCTTTTGAATTTGTATGAGTAACTTAGAAATTCTCTCTCTTATCAAGCTAGCTTACTATCATCAAAGGATAAGTCACCTAAAAACCAAAATGTTCAGAAGTGGCCTAAATTATTAATAGCATCCTATTCACCCCCCCCCCTCTAGATTCGATCTGGACTTCATCGAGCCAGTTGCTCTGGTTAGGTCTTACAGCCTAGAGTTGAATCCTAGTGATGTGTTTCTTTGTTCCATCATCTCACGGGTGACAATGCCACCAGTCTGTATATGGAAAATTAGAATAGTGTTCTTCCAAGCAGATGTGTGGAACACAAAGAAGCTATCATCTACCATGCCAAGAAAAGGATTGAGGAATGCCTTATCTCAAGAGAGTGCTTGACTCCAGGGAAAGGATAGAGCTATGTAAAAAAGAAAAAACTCTCTAATTGTGCCTTAATTACAATGGTGTCAATTGCAATACGGGAAGTGTGGGACACCCTAGAGACCACCCATGAAGGCACAGATAAGGTAAAAGATGCCAAAATGTCAAATGGTGAACCTCTAAATTAGAAAGATATTAAAATGCTGAAGAAGAAACATTTGATGAGTTCTACAACAAAAATTATGGAATTAATTCAACTCTCTTATAGGACTAGGAAGAAAAGATTGGATGAGAGAATCCAGAACTGGTGAGAAAAATCTTAAGATCTCCTTCCCAAAAGGGATTTCAAACCCAGATTAATTGCCATAACTTAACTGAGAGTAAAATGTGGACCAAAATTAGAAAAATTGAAGAACTAAGAGGAAATCTACCTCACATATGAACTAGATTTTGAAATTAAAGATAAAAAAGAAAAGGAGTTGCTTTTACCTCTCAATCTAATGAAAATGAAAGTGAAGATGATAGTGATGATGATAATGCTCTTCTTGTCAAGAACTTTAAGAAATTCTTTAGGAATAACAAAAACTTTAGAAAACCTGATGAAAGCAGTAAAAGCTCTAGATTTCAAAGAAGTTCCAAAAGTTCTTTTATCAAAAAGGATGTGCAATGTTATAATTGCAAGGGGTTTGGACATATTGCTCAAAATTGCTCCACGCCTAAAGAATTTGAAAGAGGGGATAAGAAAGCAAAGAAAGCATTAAACATAACTTGGGATGAGGGAGATGATAGTGACAAAAACGAATCCCAGAATGATGAAGATGAAAATCCTCCTAATTGGCTTCTTATTGCCTCTATTGAAGAGATCAATGATCATAACACATTAATAGATGACACATTAGGGGAAGTGGAAACTTATGATGAAGATGAAGAAATTGAGATCCAACAAGCTTACAATGATCTATATGAAAATTCTGAGATCTTAATTAAGAAAAATAAAATGTTAAAAGATGAATTGAAACTAACCATATATGACAAAATCAATTTGGAACAAAAATTCATCACCTTAACTAAAGAGCTAGCTCTTGCTCAAAATCACATTCATAACTTACAATTCAAGCTTGAATCTAGTCAACTTGAAACAAACTCTTTACAACTGAAACTCAACAAAGGACAATTCATTGTTGAAAAATTCACCTTGGGAAATGATAAGTTTTATCAAATGTTAGGCATGCATAAAATTTATGGTGACAAGAGTGGTATAGGTTTTGAAGGTTCCCCTAGCAACATGAAGAATAGCTCTCAAATATTTACTAAGAGTGTCCGCAAACCTATAGTTGAGAGAAATTATACCACTAGATGGACTTGTCATTATTGCAATCGTAGTGGTCATTTGGTCCCTAATTGTCCATACAAAATCAGTTTATCTCTCAACAATCCCTCTAAAATACCTTTCAAATTTGTCCCCAAGACCATTCCCTATAAATCTCCTCTATCTAGTTGGATTGTTAAGGGAACAAACTTTGAGAGTCTCCTAGTTCAAACCGCTTTAAAAGCAAAAGAAAACCCTACTTGGTTTTTAGATAGTGGTTGTTCAAAACACATGACAGGAGACCGATCTAGATTCAGCTCCATAGTGGAATATGATGGAGGAAATGTTTCTTTTGGACACAATAGTAAAGCTCAAATCATTGGGAAGGGAAGTGTGAAAGGAGATCAAATACCAACTCTGAATGATGTATTTCTTGTGGAAGGATTGAAGCATAATCTCCTTAGCATTAGCCAATTATGTGACAAGGGAAACAAAGTTGTCTTTGACAGTCATTCGTGCAAAGTGCTAAATGATAGAACTAACCAAGTTATTCTTACTGGATCAAGGACAAAAGGAAATATTTACATTATAGAAGAATGTGATGACAATGAATCTAGGTGCTTGATAACTAAAGATCAAGAGAATTACTTATGGCACCAAAGGATGGGTCACATAAATTTTAAATTGATGAAAATCCTATCCAAGAATGAAATTGTGAAAGGAATTCCCAAGTTGAGTGCTGAAAAATCTGAAATCTGTAAGGCGTGCCAGCTGGGTAAACAAATAAAGAAGAGCTTCAAAGGTTTAAAGGATATATCGTCGTCTCGTCCTCTAGAATTAATACATATGGATTTAATTGGACCTGCACCAGTGCAAAGTATTGGAGGAAAGAAATTCATTCTGGTTATGGTAGATGATTATTCTCATTTTGGTTGGGTTGCCTTTCTTCATGCTAAATCAGATGCTGTAGACAATATCATAAGAATTTGCAACAAGATACAAGTTGAAAAAGGTTGTAAAATTCAGAAGATCAGAAGTGATCATGGAGGAGAATTTGAGAATGAAAAATTTGCCAAATTTTGTGAAAACCATGGGATTAATCATCAATTTTCAGCTCCTAAAACTCCTCAACAAAATGGAGTAGCAGGAAGAAGAAATAGAGTGATTCAAGAAATGGCTAGGACCTTGCTCAATGAAAAGAATCTTCCTCGTAATCTATGGGCTGAAGCTGTGAATACAGCCTGCTATATTATAAATAGAGTCTATCTCACCAAGAATACCAACAAGACCCCATATGAACTTTATTTTGGAAGAAAACCTAATTTGGGGTATTTGAAAGTGTTTGGAAGCAAATGTTATATTCTAAGAGATAGGGAGCAGCTGGAGAAATTTGAGCCTAAATTTGATGAAGGAATCTTCCTAGGCTATTCTGAAAGGAGCAAAGCTTACAGAGTATTTAATCATAGAACTATGACCATAATGGAGTCAGCTCATGTTGTTATCGATGATTTGAATCAAATTGGAAGAACTCTTCAAGATGATGATGAAGTTGAATCTGTTAGTGATCAACCAATTCCTAATGACAAAAGTGATATCATTCAATCCAAAGCTACAGTCCCAACCAAACTCATGAAAGATCATACTTTGGAGAATATTATTGGAGATATCAATAGTGGGGTCATGACCCAGAGACAAGTTCATAATTTATGTGCACATTACTCTTTTGTCTCTCAAATCGAGCCAAAGAATTTCTCTGAAGCTGAATCAAAGTCAGAATGGATGGAAGCCATGCAAGAAGAATTGAATCAATTTAAGAAAAATGATGTTTGGGATCTTGTTCCATTACCAACAGAGAAAAATCCCATTGGTACTAAGTGGATATACAAGAACAAATCAGATGAATCTGGTAATATTGTGAGAAACAAGGCAAGACTAGTGGCAAAAGGATATGCCCAAATAGAAGGAATCGATTTTGACGAAACCTTTGCTCCTGTAGCCCGTTTGGAGTCTATAAGGATCCTATTGAGTTATGCGAGTAGCATGAAAATCAAACTATTTCAGATGGATGTCAAAAGTGCCTTCCTGAATGGAGAAATTGAAGAGGATGTTTATGTTACCCAACCAGAAGGCTTTGAGGACCCTCATCATCCTGAGTATGTATACAAACTCAAGAAAGCTCTTTATGGATTAAAACAAGCACCACGGGCTTGGTATGAAAAGCTCACAACTCATCTGGTTGAAAATGATTTTGATTGTGGAAAAGTTGATAAGACTCTGTTTATCAAGAAAATTGATCAAGACATTCTTGTAGCTCAAATCTATGTTGATGACATAGTGTTTGGATCCACATCAGACAAATTGGCTCAAGGATTTTCAGAATTAATGAGCTCCACCTTTGAGATGAGTCTAGTCAGTCCCCTGCAGTTCTTCTTAGGTCTCCAGGTTAACCAAACCGAGCGAGGAATTTTTCTTAGCCAGTCCAAATTTGCCTTAGAAATCATTAAGAAGTTTGGTCTAGAAACCTCCAAGCCGAACAGCAACCCCATGGGATCTACTTCAAAACTGTCTAGTGACCTCAAAGGTACCAAAGTAGACCAAAAACTCTATCGTAGTATGATAGGAAGCCTTCTCTATCTTACTGCTAGTAGACCTGATCTCTCCTTCAGTGTTGGAATCTGTGCCAGATATCAATCGGATCCTCGTGAGTCCCATCTCAAAGCTGTTAAATGTATCTTTAAATATATCAATGGGACATCACATTATGGCATCTGGTATCCTTGTGACTCATCTTTACAATTAATTGGATACAGTGATGCTGACTGGGCAGGATCAATAGATGATAGGAAAAGCACCAGTGGATGTTGCTACTTCATAGGAAATTGCTTAGTAGCTTGGCATAGCAAAAAGCAAAATTCAGTATCCTTGTCTACTGCAGAAGCTGAATACATAGCTGCAGGTAGCTGTTGTGCTCAATTGTTGTGGATGAAACAAACCTTGTTAGATTATAATGTCCCACAACATTGTATGCCTATCATGTGTGATAACTCAAGTGCCATTAGCATCTCAAAAAATCCTGTTCAGCATTCTCGCACTAAACTACATTGACATTCGCTATCATTTTTTGCGTGATCATGCTGATCAAGGCTCTATTGAGTTACTTTTTGTTCCAACTGATTCTCAATTGGCTGACCTATTTACTAAACCCCTTGGAAATGAAAGATTTATTAAACTAAGACATCAATTGGGCATTGGCCCTTGCCCTGAAATCTGAAATCTTGTTGTCTAATCACCTGTTATTGCATTTTCATTGTATTATAACTCTTATAAACAGGTGTTACTGACAAGGTTTGTGTCTTCTTTTAGATGGGCGAGATCCTTTGCAATTAGATGTCAAAGGGGGAGAGAATGATATGAAAAGAGGTCTCAATTGAGGGGGAGTAGAATCAAGGTCTATCAAATTGAGGGGGAGAAGCTTTGTCTAGTTGCTCTCGCAAGGAAAATCCAAAGCTCCAAAATATCCAAAATCCCAAAGCATCCAAAGCTCCTTAAATGTCCAAAGAAGTTGGTGTTTTAAGCACGTGGTGTTTGAGAGAGTGTCAAGCTTAGAGTTGCCATCAAATTGCAAAGGGGGAGATTGTTAGAGTGTTTATTTTGTTGCAATTTGATTGGATGCATTCATTGTCTCATCTTGATCTCTCTCTCATTCATGTTCTCCTTCTTAGGATCTTCTTGCATATCTTTCTATCATAAGCTTTGTTTTTACTTGGAAAATCTTCAGATCTTTGCATTTTCTGCTTGCTCATTCTGTCGGTCCACCTGTCGGGTCCTATCGGTCAGCCGACATAAGAAACGAGCCCAGCCGATAGACCGTCGGTTCCAGTTCCAGAGAGCCTAAACTTTCAAATCTTCTCTGCGGTCAGATCTTCGGCTCCTATCGGTCAACCGATAGTGCTTAAATCTCTAGACCGAGAGTTCATCGGTCCAAATATCAGAAAGCTTCATTTTAGCCTCTTTGCTCTATCGGTTCCTAGGTCGGTTCTTAGGTCGGTCGACCGATGCATTTGTTGAGTAATACAACTCACTCTCTTCCATTTGATTTTTATCCTTTGCATTATTTGAAGCTTATCTTTTTAAAGAGAGAGTGCGTTTTCTAGTCCATGAATTAGCCATTATCATTATCATTCTTATGCATGTTTCTAGTAATATGTTATCATTGTCTTTTAAGCCTATCTAGAGGCAAACCACTGTGTTTAATGTGTTCTCTTATCAATGCATAAATAGGCATTTCACTTAAGAGAAAAATCAAGTTGTAAAGGTTGGTGCTTAGCCTTGAAAAAGCACATATTGTGTTGTAAAGGTTCATGCTTAGCCTTGAAAAGCATAGTGATGAGGTTGTAAGGTTTGAGGTGATCCTAAACCTTGAATTGACTAGTGAAATCCGGTAAGGTTACCGGGAGTGGATGTAGGCAACTTGGCCGAACCACTATATTTGATTGTGTTATGGTGATTTGTGTTTACCTTCCTTTTTATGATTGTTGATCTTGATTGGGCATGAGCTTGATTAAAGGCTGTATTGGTCTTTTGAATTTGTATGAGTAACTTAGAAATTCTCTCTCTTATCAAGCTAGCTTACTATCATCAAAGGATAAGTCACCTAAAAACCAAAATGTTCAGAAGTGGCCTAAATTATTAATAGCATCCTATTCACCCCCCCCCCCCCCTCTAGGATTCGATCTTGGACTTTCAGCAAGTACCTCCTGGGTGAGTTCAAAGAGTACCTCACACAACATGGGATTGTGTCTCAGTTGTCTACACCGGGTACACCCCAGCAAAATGGTGTACTAGAGAGAAGAAACCGTACCCTTCTTGATATGGTAAGGTCCATGATGAGTCATGCAACCCTACCCATATCCTTTTGGGGATATGCCCTAGAAGCAGCAGCATACATTTTAAATCTGGTACCTTCTAAATCAGTACCTAGGACACCACAAGAAATGTGGACAGGTCGAAAACCTAGTTTAAGACATATCCACATTTGGGGTTGTCCGGCTTATGTACTGAATGATAAAGCTACCAAGCTAGAACCCAGATCGGAAATGTGCTACTTCATTGGGTATCCTAAGGGAACGAGAGGTGGCATCTGTTATCATCCAAAGGAGCAAAAAGTGCTTATCAGCACTCATGCTAGGTACTTGGAGGATGATTGTATGATGCACCAAGAGCTTAGTTGTAAAGAAACCCTTGAGGAGATTCTTCCGGGATCTCCTATAACATCTGTACCAGATCCTGAGACAGTAGATGAACAAGATAATCCTTTGAACACTCCGGAGCCTCGTCGTAGTGGGAGAATTTCTAGACAGCCAGAAAGATATCTATGAGTGTCTTTTTAGGCAGACTCTGAAGATCTGGTTGAGGATCCTACTAGTTATGATGAAGCAGTAACGGATATAGATGCTGACATGTGGCAGCAAGCGATGAAATCTGAAATGGATTCTTTGTATTCCAATCAAGTCTAGGAACTTATAAATGCACCTGAAGGGATTAAACACATAGGGTGCAAGTGGATCTACAAGAGAAAGAGAGGAGTGGATGGGAAGGTGGAAACCTTCAAAGCAAGACTGGTGGCGAAAGGATATACTCAGAAAGAGGGTATCAATTATGAGGAAACCTTTTCACCAGTGGCTATGCTTAAGTCCATAAGGATTCTCTTGGCCATCGCATGTCATTATGACTACGAGATATGGCAAATGGACGTCAAGACAGCTTTTCTTAATGGAAGTCTTGACGAATGCATCTATATGATGCAACCAGAGGGCTTCATTGCTAGTGGCCAAGATAACATGGTTTGTAAACTTAAGAAGTCCATTTATGGACTTAAGCAAGCATCTAGAGCATGGAACATCAAGTTTAATCAGGCAGTCAAATCTTTTGGCTTTGATCAAAACATTGATGAACCATGTGTGTATAAGAAAGGAAGTGGAAAAGCAGTTGCATTTTTGGTTCTGTATGTAGATGACATATTACTCATAGGAAATGATGTAGGTTTATTGTCATCCACAAAGGTTTGGTTATCCTCTCAATTTCAGATGACGGATTTGGGTGAGGCCAACTATATCTTAGGGATCAAGCTTTTGCGTGATCGTAAGAATAAGATGTTAGCATTATCCCAATCTTCATATATTGAGAAGGTATTGGTCAAGTTTAACATGCATGACTCTAAGAAGGGCTTGTTACCTTCTAGACATGGAGTACCACTGTCTCGAGTTCAATGTCCAAAGACATCTGAAGAGATAGAGAGCATGAGGAGAGTTCCATATGCATCCGCTGTTGGAAGCCTCATGTATGCTATGTTATGTACTAGACCAGATATTTGCTTTGCCGTTGGCATGGTTAGCAGATATCAGTCAAACCCTGGACCTATGCATTGGACAGCTGTTAAGCATATATTCAAGTATCTTCGGAGAACGAAAGATTATATGCTAACCTTTCGAGCAGATGATCTAACGCCATTGGCGTATACAGACTCTGATTTCCAATCTGATAGTGATGCCAGAAAGTCTACCTCAGGGTACGTCTTTACTCTGTCAGGAGGGGCTATATCATGGAGAAGTGTCAAGCAATCCTTTACTGCTGATTCTACCATGGAAGCAGAGTATGTGGCGGCATCGGAAGCTGCGAAGGAAGCAGTATGGCTCAGAAAATTCCTATTGGAATTGGGAGTTATTCCTGCAGTGCAAAAACCGATTGTCATGTATTGCGACAACACTGGTGCTGTAGCACAGTGCAAAGAGCCCAGGAATCACAAGAAAGGCAAGCACATTCAGAGAAAGTACCACTTAATCCAGGAATTCATTCAGGATGGAGAAATAGTGGTGGAACGTATTGCTTTAGCAAATAACTTAGCTGACCCATTCACTAAGACTCTTACTGAGAAAGTCTTTACTTCTCATGTTGAGTCTATGGGCGTTAGGTTAGGAAGTAGTGATCTTTAGTGCAAGTGGGAGTTTGTTGGGATTGGTGTATGCCCTAAAGCCCACTAGCTGCACTCTCATCTTTTGTTACTGGATATTTACTGGTTATTTAATGGAACGACTCTTTTCTGCTTAAACATGTATATATGTATGGTTGTGTAAGGCCCATTGTTTCGAGTAAATGAATTAGGTGTGTAGTGTCTACACACAGATAGGTCTAATTCATGGATGCTGGAAACAACATATTTGTTCATAACTGAGAGATGGAGCTGGGCACTTCATCTTAGTATAAGTTATAATGAGAGACTCTCCTGTATTCAGGGTGACTTACCTAAGTCATGGGAGGTCATTCCCGGATTTATCTCATTAGTGCATATGCAATGCATTGAACAGGACCATGGTAGGTGTGATCTCTAAAAGTACTATCACTGAGAGAGATCAAGTCACCTCATGCTACTGAGTGACCAGTGCTCTTAATCTTGAGCATTTGTGGATGAACTGATCAAGTCAAGTTTTTGTGCTTTAATTCACTATGGGTGAGATTCTTTTCATGGGTCAACAGCTATGTGTTTTGGGTACTCGGACTTGATCAGTTGGGACGTGCAGATGCAATAAAGAATCTATGCCATCTAATGATGGAATGATCATCCCCTTAGAATTATTCGATTAATCATCAAAATCTAAGATCTTAGTATATGGATGTTCCATATGGATATTGAACTTGTGGGTCGCTCCCTGGACCAAGAGAATGATATCCGGATGATGATTAAGTTGAGGATATGAAGTTCTAAGGTTTAGATGTAATCGAGACTCGATTATGGATGTTACATAGAGGGGCATTCAGGTCATTTTACTTAGTAGGTCGAAGACAACTGTCATTTTATGACGAGCCTATTATATTATATATTTGTCCCTGGAGTTCAACCATAACTCTTTAGTGGAATGAGTTAAGGTTAAAATGGTCTTTATGTTGCTATGGGTTTAGCATGGACATTTTGGTCATTTTGGGAGCCAATGACAAATGTCTTTTGGTCCCTTCTCTAGTCACTTTCCAAGATTGGCATGGTTTCCTAAAATGTTTAGATGACATTTGGATGAATTATTTTAGTGGAAAAATAATTTTTGAGCTTAAATTCAAATAGGCCTTTGATGGCATACATGAATTTAATTCTAGATAAATTATTTGTGGGCCATGGTGTGCATTAGTATGTGGGACGTCCATAATGGGATTTCCATGGATAAGGTTTCCAATTTTGAGTAGGTCTCTCTACTTGGAAGGTTGGACTCCTCTTTGGATTAGTATTCCTATAAGAAAGTTTCCTTTTTGGATTAGAAACTTAAATTAGTAAGTGTTGTGCAACTAGGATTACTAATTGCCAAAGTTTATGGGAAGTTCCTTAGTTTCCTTTTCTAATTGGAGTGTTTCTAAAAGGAAATAAATCTTTAGATTATACTTTCCTTTTAGGACATCTATGAGAATTAGAAGAGAAACTTTTAGGAAAGGTTTCCAAAGTTTCTATAAAAGGGAGAGTGCTCTTCCCCTTGGACGTCCAACACTAAGAGGAGCAAAGTCCCACACGTCCAGCCCTTGGGTGCTTTCTTCTTCATTGAAGAAAGTTTAAGGTCTGAGATTTTTCCATAGAAAATAGTTCTCAAAAACCTAGATTAAGATCCCACCATCTTAGCTAATCAGATTTGGAAGTGAGATAGATAAGAAGATCAAAGGCAATACTACTACAGAAAATTCCAGTAATTTGTTTTGCTAATTGCAAGTTTGAGTTTGGACCTTTGGATCTATTATTTCAGAGATTTCAAGTCTACAAATCTTCAAGGTAATAGTCTTCTTGGTTCTCCTTAAATTATACACTTGTTGGTCATGAATTCATGGAGTTCTTTTGCGATCACTATGGCTGATATATGCTGCCCAAATCAGATTTTTTAAAATCTGTCATGTTACAAATCAGCCATGAATGTCTTCCGCTAGTGATGTTCAGATCTGAATCGCAGTTTCTTTCACAAAAACCCTGGTCTTGATTACATTTGTCCTTCTCACCTAGCTTGGATGATCTTCCGTCTTAGAGCACGTAGGGGCAAGGCTCATGATCGAGACGGTGTGATCAAACATCGACCGGGTAGCAACAGTCTTCTTCTCACCATCAGCTGTGAAAGAGAACTGAAAACATCTTCTCTGGTATGTCACGTCACCAGGGACTGCATCACAAAAGAAGAAGGTAGGCTTGGGCAAAACCCTCTGATCGTCCATCACCCATGGATGACTGCTTATCATGATCTTATAAAATTCCTCTCCCTTGAGAGCGATTAGTCGCTGTCTCATCTCATCTTTGTTGAGAGAGTCACACTCTTCCAGGTTTCTCTCAACATACTGGACCTTCTCCCAAGCCTGCTGAACGGCCGGATTAGAAGATCTAGCAGATCAACGAGGTACGCTTGTAGCAGGCTCTTTACCCTTGTTCGTTCTGGAGGAACCACCTGCAAAGGTTGGAAAAGAAAAAGATCATCATCAAAATGACATAATTTTGCTAAAAAGAAATTTTTTTGCAAAATTTTGGCAAGATTCCGGGGTAATTCCGAAGAAAAAGGAAATATCCTGAAAGAAATAGAAAGCTTGAAGATGGGCTCGACATTGCTGCGAGCTCCGAAACTCCAAACTTTCGAAACCTGAAAGTCTCCACAAAATCAGGAAGGGCTCAACATCACTGCGAGCTCCAAATTCCCAAATTTGTAAAAAACTTTCAGGTATGTTATCACATCACGCTACAAATTCAATTTACAAAAGAATGCATGCATGAACATCTTGGTTGCCAAAAAATGCATTATCATGATGAGCAAAAAAAAAAGAAACTTTCTCAAAAAAAAAAGAGGGGAGAAAGAAAAGAACAAAAAAAAGAGGGACTGGCCCACAGGCCACGTGGCCATACGGCTAGATCCGTACGGATCAGCCCGTATGGCCCACAAGAGAAAAAAAACTTGCAAAAAAAAAGAAAGCACGAGAAAAAAAAAAGAAAACATGTGTAAAAAAAGGGGGGGAAAACACGTGAAAAAGAAAAAAAAAGAAAAGAAAAGAAAGAAACAAAAAAAAGAAAGAACTTTTTTTATCATCCTATTTCCTACAATGGAGTTTTCTTGAAAAAGGGAACTTGAAGTCATTGATGGAGAAGAAAAAGACAGTCTTGAAGATCTTGAAGAAGAAGAACTCTTGCTCTTGAAGCCCTCTTGGGATTGTTGCAGAAGAAAACAATAAGAGCAAGAGATCCAACCTCCCAAAAGGTAGGCTTGGGCAAAACCCTCTGATCGTTTATCAACCATGGACGGTTGCTTACCATGATCTTATAAAATTCCTCTCCCTTGAGAGCGATTAGTCGCTGTCTCATCTCATCCTTGTTGAGAGAGTCACACTCTTCTAGGTTTCTCTCAACATACTGGACCTTCTCCCAAGCCTGCTGAACGACCGGATTAGAAGATCTAGCAGATCGACGAGGTACGCTTATAGCAGGCTCTTTACCCTTATTCGTTCTGGAGGAACCACCTGCAAAGGTTGAAAAAAAAAGATCAATCATCAAAATGACAGAATTTCACTAAAGAAAATCTGGCGAAATTTTGACATGACTCCGGGGCAATTCCAAAGAAAAAGGAAATACCCCGAAAGAAATAGAAAGCTTGAAGATGGGCTCAACATTACTGCGAGCTCCGAAACTCCAAACTTTTGAAACCTCAAAGTCTCCGCAAAATTAGGAAGGGCTCAACATCGCTGCGAGCTCCAAATTCCCAAATTTACAAAAACTTTCAGGTATGCTATCACATCATGCTACAAATTCAATTTACAAAAGAATGCATGCATGAACATCTTGGTCTGCCAAAAAATGCATTATCATGATGAGCAAAAAAACTAAGAAGAAAAGAAACTTTCTTAAAAAAAAAAGGAACGGAGAAAGAAAAGAATAAAAAAAAAGGAAAACAAGAGGGACTGGCCCACAGGCCACGTGGCCGTACGGCCAGATCCGTACGGATCTGTCCGTACAGCCCACAAAAGAAAAAAAAGCGTGGAAAAAAAAAAGAAAGGACGAAAAAAAAAATGAGTAAAAAAAAAGGGAAAACATATGAAAAAGAAAAGAAAATAAAATAAAATAAAAGAAAAGAAAGAAACAAAAAAAAGAAAGAATTTTTTTTATCATCCTATTTCCTACAATGGAGTTTCCTTCAAAAAGGGAACTTACTTGAAGCCATTGATGGAGAAGAAGAAGACAGTCTTGAAGATCTTGAAGAAGAAGAGCTCTTGGTCTTGAAGCCCTCTTGGGATTATTGCAAAAGAAAGCAATAAGAGCAAGAGATCCAACATCCTCCTTGCTTTTATAGAAAATAGCAAACCAAAGAAGGAAAGAAGAAAGAGATAAGTGTTACTAATTAGTAACCTTACCAAAAGAAAGAAATTAGAAAGATTCTTTCCCAAAAGAAAGATATCTCGAGGGATTCTCTCCCAAAAAGAAATCAATGAGAGATTTTCTCCCAAAAGATACGAGATTTGAGATATTCTCTCCCAAAGAAAGATATCTTGAGATATTCTCTCCCAAAATAAAGGGAACATGAGAGATTCTCTCCAAGTAAAGATATTCTTAGATATTCTCTATCCAAAGGAGATATTTTTATATATTCTTTACAAAAATGACACCATATGATATCTAAGACATTTCAAAAGCTTAAGGTCCCATGGGTTAGCCCATATGAGTCAGGTTTGACCACCTAGACACTAAAAAAAAGGGGGGGCTTTTAGTCAAAGAGAAATCCCTCTTACCAAGAGAATACAAAAATGGTTCCATGCCCCTTTTGAGTTGATTGGACCATACAAAAAAAGAATTCCAAGCCCCATGAGCTTCCAGAAATCAAACCATCGAGCCTCATATACCAAATTGAGCCAAAATCTTGAAATTGACATTCCACAAAAATCTAAACCAAATCCTGGTCCCCTAACTTACCACATACAGCTTGTTAGGTCACAAGACCAAAACCAAAAATCAAAACCTGATCCCCCAACATTCCACATACAGCTTGTTGGGTCACACGGTCAAAACCAAACACGACCCCCTAACCTGCCACATACGGCTTGTTAGGTCACAAGGTCAAAAATAAAAACCCAAATCCACATCCCCGATATCATCTTCAAAATTTTGCCTCGAGATGGTACGTGATCCCTTTCACTACCATAAAATTCCACTGGAAGCTAAAAAGGCTACAATACCAAAAGAAAGATTGCTCAAAGACTCTTGGTCAAGTCACAAGCTCTCATTCAAAAATCTCTTCGAGGCACATCGACTACAACAGTTAAGCAACTCGTCGCTGTACCTCGAGGGGGCATTTGTTGACAGCAAAAAAAAATGTCACTTTGCCTCTTCAAGATCCAAAAAGTTCCATGAAGTCACAGTCTGCCATAAAAAGGCAATGCTACTTCCAAAAAATCAAATCTTGTCAGAATCAAACAAAAACTGCAAGATCCTTCAAGACAGCCAAAAGAGGAGTACACAAGAAGTTTCGGGTCATTTCAAAATCATTTGGCCTAACTTCGCTTCTCCGGTAGCTGAAAATCAGCTCTCGGCAGCGAAAGCATCGGAGACACCAAATCTTCGATCAGAGCCGATTGATGGTCTCAAAATACATCCAAAAGGCTCCACGTCAAGTTCCAAGTCAAACCGACAACGTTTGACCCTACATCAACCCTTGAACAGCTACATCAAGCCTCTCGGCGGCGAGAACCACCGAGGCCATCACTCATCAGAAAGAGCACATGGACGGCTTCAAAATGCTTACAAAGGGCTACACGTCAAGTTTCAGGTCATTTCGACAACATTCGACCATACTTTGACGCTCGGAAGTCAAATCAGGCCTCTCGGTGGTGAAGCTCCCCGAGACCATGGTTTTCAAGACAGAGCCTGTGGATCATCTAAAAATGACTCCAATAGGTTCCCTGTCAAATTTCAAGTCAATCGGACAACGGTTGACCGCACATCAAGCCGCGACATCTTCATCGCGACAAAAAAAAGTCTACTGGCGATAGGACCCCAAACGGCTTCAAAACTCAAATAAAAGCCTATGGTTGGCCTTATTTATTGCTCAGGAGGCTTCACCCCAAATTCCAGGTCATTCTGACATCGTTTGACCCAGTTTCAGCTTCTGACGGAAAATCGGCAGCTCTACGCGATAAAGTCTTCGGCATTCCCGGAAAATTGGAAACTTTGCACTCCAAAATGCAAAGATTCTTGTCAAGTTTTCTACAGGGAAATCAAGCCAATAAATGATCAAAAATGTCAAGAAAAAATAAAAAAGAATAAAAGAATAAAAAAAATCAAAAACGGCCGTAAAACGGGACAAAAAGGGGGAAATTCCCCCCAGGGTTGCAGGCCCCTGCGACCCTGGCCCAGGGTCGCCAGCCCCTGCGACCATGGAGCCCGAAATCGCTGGGTTGGCCCCGGAAGGCCCGTTTTTCATCGTTTTTCGCAATTCGAAGCTTCCGACTTTTGAGGTGTCAAATCCTTTGACATCCGTCAAAATCACGGGTCAATCGTCAAGAGTATCAAAATCAACATTGATCGCCAACCAGTCAACCAAAAAAGTGTGATTTCTACCCGACCGATCGAGAAATCGATAGGACAGATGGCACCGACCCGCTGTTGGCAACCAATACCTGAAGTTACATGGTCATCCGATGTCGATCTATATGAAGATCCATCGATGATTATCGCCAGAAGAATCTCAAAAGACGCAACACGGCCCACGACTCTTCAACTGCTCGGCGACCACTTAATGCGATTAATTGACTAGCTTTATTGCAGTCATTAATTCATTTCTTTGGACGGCCCAATCAGAAGCAAGCAAATGGGAGTTACAAGTCAATTGATTCATGGCATTTAACCCATGAAACTCGTCCCATCATGGCGATTAAAGGCGATTAAATGCCCTCAATCTCCACCGGCCAATCAGAAGCCAAGAAAAAGGAGTTACAAAATAAAGGAATTAAACCCTGTAACTCCTCCCATTATACGGCTTAATGACAATAAAAGCCCATAAACCCTCCTAAATGGCTACCAAGAGCCTATAAATAGGAGAGCATTCCAAAGAAATCCAGATTGAAAGAAAAACAGAGATCCCAGATCAGAAAAAAGCACAGAAAATCCAAGAGAAAGAAGAAAGAAAACTCTGCCGAAGTTCTGCACCGGCCGCCACTATAAGGTGACAAAAGTCCCTAGGGGGGTACCCCCCCCCCCAAAGGTCCTTGCCTTCTCCTTCTGCCTCCAATCGCTTAGACGTGGCTTTTCAGCCCGTCTGCTTAGTTTTTTATTGGACATAGGACCTCCTCTTGGTCTTTGTCCTCTAAAAATCTGAGGTTATAGTCAAGCCAAGCGAATCAAAAGCATCCTCTATTCTCATCTGCATGGATGATGGCGAAGTCCACATATGGCTTGCGACCGTCAATCTGAACGAGTCCCCCACAATCTCTTGAGAAGTTAGATCCTCATTTTCTTGCTTTTCATTGTAGTTTGTATTTTTCTAAGGGGACAAAAATCATAACTCTTGTCTTTCATTATTGATAAGAATTGTAAATCGACTATAAACGCCAAAATCGGCTATAAACGCCAAAAATCGGCTACAAATGCCAAAATCAGCTATAAACACCAAAAATCGACTATAAATGCCAAAAAAATCGCCTTTCACGGCAAATCAAGAAAAATGTCTCTTTTCTTAAATATATGTGCAATGGAAAACTTGAAAGAAGTTGATTTCCTTTTTACTTGCGAAGGTTGATCTCCGGATCACCACTTGCAATTCCAAGTAAAATAGAAAATATGGCACACCCACACAAAAAAAATGTTGATACCCGCTTCTGCCCCCCGAGCGCGAAAGGGTCGTACCCAACGGACTCTCACGTCCGCCGAGCTCGGTAGCACCGAGCATGAACGCGTGGTCTGTCACACCCCGAAACCGGGCCCTGCAGTGATCCGATCTCGGGATGCGAAATTTTGGAATAATTTGAAACTTTTATTATATTTCCCAAGATCCGCGTGAATGAGGATAATAAAATTCCATCACGATCAGAGTACATTTTCGCGAAAGCTTATTATGGCGTTGCGACCCGGAGTCCGTGGCCATCGGATTCCGTGTCGCACTCAACCAATACCATCAAGCCATCAAATAAGCAGACTGGCACAAATTGCAAATCATAGAACACTGAGCTGGTAGTAACAAGACTATTTATTTCCCACATATTCAAATTACAATTAACAGTGTCTTAATTACAAACCCAATGGAAAAAGGCTAACAAAGCCGTACAAAAATATCCAACTAAACAGAAATACTACCCCCAATATTTAGATACGAACTCCGGTGCCAAACTTGACATCTAGATGATATCAATGGGCAACCTCTCACGTCAGACCAGCGGCTCCACCGCCTCCTCCAATCAAACACCTAAAAACAGAAAGAGAGGAAACTGGCACCAAACAAACAGGGTCAGACACGACTGTCTGGCAAGCAAATAAATAAGTAATATGTAACATGGGCATTTATAAAACCTTATGGAATCATTGTAAATCCATTTAAAGAATTCGAAACAATAATAGCAATAAATCATGATAAAACGATCGAAAGACCGAACATAAATATCAAGGCAAATAGACGAACAGTCTCTGGAGAATAAATATCCGAAAAAGATAACAGCCTATGCAAAACATTAAATAATTGGAAATACATTTAAAATCCTGAATAATAGAGACAATACGATAAAAGATCGATTTCATAAACATTAACAAATTCAAAGAATATAATGAGTATAAATAATCAAGAATCCTAAAATGAATTAATAACAGATAAAACATTGGCAACCACACATAGCTATATTCTCCTATTACCGAAGTAACAAGAGCAGACAGAACCGTAGCCACTACACGTGGGACCGGAAACAGAATCAGAACCGTAGCCATACAAATGGGACCGGCATATCAAAATCAGAACCGTAGCCACTACGCGTGGGACCGGCAGATAGGAACCGTTACCATGGTCGGTACAGACAGAATCCAAACTGCAGCTGGCGGACAAATTAAAGATCCCAAGCCGGGTGATCGGCCCGACAAGGTGACCTAAGCCTAGTGGTGCCTTTAGTTTTTAAAACTTGAACCAATACAAATCAAAATGTTAATCCTTTTGGCTCATGGGCTCACACCACCGGGCTCTGGCCCCATCTCGCCTCGAGGTTTTATTTTTGAAATCATAGCCTCTTTGGCTCATGGGCTCGCACTACAAAGCTCTGACCCCGTCTTGCCTCGAGGCTTTTATTTTCAAAATACTAATCTTATCGATGAAATCCCAAATGTGGCGAACCACTCCAATCTCCTTTCAAATCGATTCGGAGAAAACATACGAATTCCATGGTAAACCGCTCAAATACACATTAAAGTGATTTGTATAAAATCATACGATCAATCCTTTCGAACATGGAAAACCACATGATTTTATAACAAATCACCGATGCTATTCAAATTAGTTTACCGAAGAGTACAAATACAATCTCTGACTTGAAATGGAATGGATAGTGGAGAATGACTTAATGACTTACCAAGGAACCATCTCAATACACATTTAACCTTTAAACATTGATTAATAAAGAGTATGTTTAATGCCAATGAAAATCCACAACATTTAAATGATAAAGTGCGTATTGAGGCTTGAAAGATTTCCGGGTAACTCCACATACGCTCATTCTCTCATTGTTCCCATTCCCATTTCACAATTTCCAAGTATCACAAGTAATCCCAAACTCTTTAAATCAGGCCCACAGCTGACCTTAACCCAAGCCCCAAAACAGTCTACTCATTTAGCCCAAAATAGCCCTTAATTTGCTCAAGCAACAGGTCTTAAAATAGTCCAAAAACTGACCTTGAATGGCCCAAGAAACAGGTCTTAAAACAGCCCAAAAACTAACCTTGAATGGCCCACAAAACAGGTCTTAAAACAGCCCAAAAACTAACCTTGAATGGCCCACAAAACAGGTCTTAAAACAGCCCAAAACTAACCTTGAATGGCCCACAAAACAGGTCTTAAAACAGCCCAAAAACTAACCTTGAATGGCCCACAAAATAGGTCTTAAAACAGTCCAATATCAGGCCCTGAAATGGCCCAATATTAGGTTTTGAAATGGCCCAAAAACTGACTTTGAACAGGCCCAAAGAAGTCTCGAAAACAGGCCCAAAATCTGATTTTAAACAAACCCAAAAATCCACCTGAACCAGGCCCCCAGGCTGGGCTGGGCTCGCTCGAGCGACCCAAGGCCCGCTCGAGCAAAGCCCAGACAGAGCCTGGGTCGCTCGAGCTACCCAGTGGGTCGCTCGAGCGAGCCAGGCAAAACCTGGTCCGCTCGAGCGGCCCACTGGGTCGCTCGAGCGGACTGGGCTCTGTCCAGTCCGGCTCGTTGAGCATTTTTTTTTCATTTTTCTCCATCATTTTTTATTCTTTTTCATTCCTTTTCTTTAATACAATTTCCAACATCAATTGGGCCCTTTCTTGACCTCTTCAGCTCATCAAATCATCATTCATAAATCATTCTAATTAGCCAAACACAACACTTTTTAAATCAAAGTTTTCTCCCTTTCTTTGAACACCAACCTTTAACACAAAGGAAGCAAATTTTCTAAATGACCAAAGTGAAAGCAAACTTCCAATACATTGTAAGACAATAACATAAGTGGAAATCAACATAACATTGCTTCATTCATTCAAAGTAAATCCATAAATCATAAAGGATTAGAGCATAATGAGAAAAAGCCATGAAATGAAACCAAATAAGAGGAATCATCATATTAATTGTGAAATCTACTTGCCTTAAGTCAATATGGGAGCAATATTACTCTTCAAACAAAGCTCTAGTGCCTCAAGCTCCAAATCTACAAACACCCCAAAATTTTCCCAAAGAAAACCCTAAAAATCAACATTTGTAAACTTCCAAGGAAAACCCTTGCATGTGGGATGAAATCACTCTAAATGAAGAGGAAAACTGATAAGTCCTTAAAAATGCACATTTTCATGGTTATTTTTGGTAAGTTTAAGGACTTATCAAGCCAAGAGAGCCTCATTTTGTGTCATATCATGATTTTATGCATTTTTAATCCATTGTAGTACATTCATGCATAATTTGCTCAAAAATCATCATTTTTGCATCAAATCATGAAACCTGCCATTTTTAATTTTAATTTTGGAAAGATTTTTTTCAAACGTGGTTTTCTCAAGAAATTAATTAATCATCAGGTGCATTCATCATTTCATGAGAAATGGGCCCGCAGTCATGCAATTGTGAATTAATGGTAAATTTATCTTTTCACATAAAATTTATTTATTTATTTATTTTTGGCTTGCAGGAAATGAGAAAAAAAAAAAGGGTCCCACACATGCTCATGTGTAGGTCACACATGTGGGGCGTCCAAGAGGGGGGTCCACTTTCTTTGCACAAAATCCCAAGTTAATTTTGAAGATAATTCAAGATAATCAAAGAAAATCCATGAAGGGCCAAATCAAGAAAGAAGATTTCCAAAGAGATAAAAGTGGAAAGAATCTACACATATTGGGCATTCAATTTTCTCTTGATTCCAACTTAGAGCTTGCCACCTCATGTATCTCTCATAAATGTCAAGTCTAAGGAAGATTTGCTAAAGAAGGAAATATGACATTTGCATGAAGATAGAATGGAGAAAAGAAAGGAGAAGACTTACTAAATGAAGAAGATTCTTGCAACAAAGAAGGGACTAGGGAGAAAGAATAGGGCAATCCATACCCTATTTAAAGAGGCCCTTGGACATCCACTCCTTTCATGAAGGAAAAAGCCCCCTCACTAGTTTACTTCCTCCACCATTCTACCCATCTCCTTTCTCTACCATAGCCCATCTCTTTTCAAGAAGGCTTGTCCCAACTTGATGCTTCAACTAGAGAGGTTCCTTTCATCCTAGTATGTAATTGTTTTTGAAATTTTAATTCTCCATCTTTTATGTAAAAACATTGCATATTAGTAAAAGTGTGATTTTTTTTTATTCTTTTTCTTATGTGATTAATGCTTGAATTGTGTTTCCTTTATTGTTGTTCTTGGATTGACAACCCAAGATCCTAAGGGCATGAAATAAGTAATTATGAACTCGATTTGAGAATAAAAAAAAAAGAGCACACTTATCACACATTTATTTTTATTGCAATTCCCACACATTTACATTTATGCAAAATTCACACATTTAATTTATTGTTAATTCCACACATTTAATTTTATGCAATCCACACATTTATTTTTTTTGCACTACACATTTAAATTCAAGTACTTTTTGCTTTCTTTTCTTCTTATGCTTCTTATATGTTTATGTGATTTTTTTTATGCATAGTTTATGGTTGGAACTAGTTAGCATTGCATGCATTTTCATATTGGTGGAGTTTTAATATGTTTAAGTTGCTGGAATTGGAATTTTAAATTGAATAAGTAAGAAAAATCAGAGATTTGATTCAATAATTTCGGCCAAATAATTTTTGGAAATTCGGATCCCAACATAAAGTGCACAATTCAACACATTGTTGCAGGAATTTTAGGACAGATTTTGTGTGAAAAGTTTGCAATTAGAAACCTGATCAAAACACATTATTTTTCGATGAAACTTGGGGAAATTAAAGTTTGGTCAGTGTACTTTCAAACCCCAGAATTTCATGCAAAAATAAATTTGAAAAGTTGGTGAACCATTGGCTCAAACATGGATAGTCGGACCCACCTATGTGCAGAATTCCTGCACAGATTTTTTTTTAGGTCATGTTCATGCACTCATATCTCATTCGTTTTAAATCGTTTTCTACTTCCGTTTTTTTTATTTGATTCATGCATCATTGTAGTTCAAAACCCAGCCATTAAACTCAGTTTTAGGTTGCATTAGATTAGGAAAAAACCATGCATAAAAACAGCCCTGCATACTAGTTTTCTAGCCTTAGAATTTTCTAACATCTCATGGCATACATTGCATTACTAACTTTCTAACTTTAGGATTAGTTTCTAATTTTGTGTTTTTTTTATTTAGATAATTTCCAGAAATAAAAGATCTTTCTGATTTTTTTAATTGAACATTTTAACTTAGGAAGCTTCTTAATATTTGGAAATTCTAATTTAAGGTTTGATTGACTAAATGCTTTCTAAGATTATTATGATTTGAAAATCATTATTTATTTGTAAGGTCCTTGACTTTAGGGAGTTGATTAACTTGGTAAAAAAGTAGGTGTTTCCTTTTTGATTGATTTGATTTGTTACCAATCTTTGTTGAGCATGTTTTGATTAATTTGGTTTCTAACTTAGGTTTATTTTGTTTCTAATTTAGCTTCTTAGTATTATTTTTGGTAAGTTTTATTTTTGGCTTATTTCTAATTTGATGTTCTAATTTGTGTATTCTTTTGTAGCAACTTGTGATTCATTTTAGATTTAGGAATTTTTATTTCTAGAAATGTATTTAATTTTAATTTAAAGTAGGAATGATGAATGTTTTTTTTCTAAATCTTAGGCTAAAATTAGATTTTATTTAGGGCAGGTGACAAAGTTGGAAAGCCTTATTTTCAAAGCTCCCTGTGGATCGACCTGGTCTCACCAGTTTTATTACTACAATCGCACCCTACACTTGGGTCCGATCAAGTTTTTGGCGCCGCTGCCGGGGAGCGCCATATAAGGTAACTCTTCTAACTTTCCTTATTTACATTGCTTTATGGGTGTGCTATTTTTGGCATCTTTCTAGATATAGGAGGTGCATGCATGGAATGTTAAACCACCCTAAATTGGATTAGGAAAGTGCATGGATTGCTAATTAGAAAATACACATCATTGAATTTTTAGAAACTTTCTAAGAATTGGCAAAGTTACTTTATTTTCCAACTTGTTTTAAGTCCTTTTGGAAGAAAGTAAACTGAAAGTGACCTAATCGTTGTCCTTGATCATCTCGGTGCCGAAGCAAAGCCTTGTCCAGAGTGTGGAGACAGTTAAACTGTTCTAGGCAAGGGTCCTTCAAACGGGTCCATTCGTGATCCTACCCTTACCTGGGGGCTGAACTGGCTGGGTTGGTTTCATAGGGCCAGATTGGTGAACCTAGGGAAACTTTTCAACCAGAGGATATTAACTCAGTTGTTTCTTGTGTAGGTTAGGTTTTTCTCATTTATTTTTCAAAAAATAAAACAAAAAAACAAAAAAAAATCCAAAAAGAAAGTACTAGCCCTCTCCAACTTGCTCACACCATTTGTGCATGAGCAAGAAGTCTAGTTGGTAAAGAGACTCAGCGCATCGGTTACAAAGAAAAGAGTCCCCAATCAAAGAACTTATAAGAATCTACTATTCTCCTCAATCTCTTAGTCCATCAAGGTTGTCTAACATGTCGAGTGGGTCCGGTAGCAACCCCAACAATGGTGGGCCTGCCACAAATCCAAATGGGGACCGTAACGGGGTAGAGGTGAACCAGCCACCAAGGAAATTATGTGATCTTTTGAATCCAGCACGACACACCACACCATCGTGCATTGTGTTACCCGCCATTGCGGGTCAATATGAAATCAAGCCTGGTATGATCCAACTTCTGCCCAAGTTTCACGGGCTAGAATCTGAAAGTGCATACTTACATTTAAGGGAATTCGATGAAGTATGTGCTACACTTCAACTGCAAAACGTGGTGCCAGATGTGCTCAAACTCAAATTATTTCCTTTTTCTTTAAAGGAAAAGGCTAAGGCTTGGCTCCACACACTTAGGCCTAATTCAATTAATACCTGGAATGCCTGTGTCACCGAATTCCTGAAAAAGTTCTTCCCACAGCACAAAACCAACACCTTAAAGAGGGAAATCATAATGTTCAGGCAAAATCAGAAAGAGCCCTACTTTAAGTGTTGGGAACGGTTCAACGAGTTGATCCTTGCATGTCCACATCATGGGTATGAAACACACCGTCTCATTGAGATCTTCATTGAAAACCTCACTCTTGAGACACGTCAATTCATTGAGATGATGTGCAATGGTCAATTCGACCAAAAAACACCAGATGAAGCGTGGGCATTTTTGGAATTAATGGCAGAAAATGCACAAAAATGGGCCTCCTCTGAGGGGGTAGATCATTCCACGGGATTGAATCAGTCTAAGAGTGGAGGTCTATATCATGTGAATAATCAGATAGACATTCAAGCCAAACTTTCAGCACTCACGAGAGAAGTCGAAACCCTGAAACTTGGAAAGAACAAGGATGCAGTCATGGTTTGTGGTATTTGTGCTTCCGAAAATCATATGTCAGGTAGATTGTCCAACTGGACCTGCCTTACAAGAAGCAATTCAGGAACAGGCTAACGCTTTGAATTCTTTTCAAAAGCCGTTCAATACAAATACCATGGGGAACACGTACAATCCTTCGTGGCGGAACCACCCAAATTTTAGCTGGAGGAACGGACCAAATGCTACTCCTGAGTATAATCCCCAAAGACCATCAAATTCTGGTGCATATGTGAATCCACAGCATAATACATCTTATGCACCACAAGCCCAGAATAGGTCATTGGAGGAATCACTCAATACACTGATACAATCTCAGCAGCAGTTTATGCAGAGCTTGCATAATAATCAACAGATTATTCAGAATAACCAGCAGGCTATTCAGAACAATCAACAGGCTATTCAAAGGTTGGAAACATCTGTCGAGCAAATCAAACGTAGCCTTCAAGGTCAGGGGAAAGGAACCTTTCCGGCCCAACCCTTACCAAACCCTAAAGGCCAGTTTGAAGTGTCCGACGTAACTAACCCTAATTATCAGGAGCATGTTCAGGCAGTCACTTTACGAAGTGGCAAAGAACTTCAAGATATTCCGAAAAAACATAAACAACATGTCTCCTCGGATTCGAATGAGAAAATTGAAAAAGAAAAGGATAACACAAATGCAAAGACTGTTGTTGACATTGAAAAAGGTCCTGACCCCATTACTACCAAACCCGTTGCCCCTTTCCCTCTAAGGTTAACCCATTCCAGACAAAAGATCCCAAACCAAGAGATTTTGGATGTTTTCAAAGAAGTCAGGATCAATATTCCTCTGCTGGATGCCATTAAACAGGTCCCCACCTACGCTAAATTCTTGAAAGATCTTTGCACTGCTAAGCATAGGGTTCATGTTCCAAAGAAAACATTTCTCACTGAGCAGGTAAGTGCATACCTGACTCAGACCACTCCTCCCAAATACAAAGATCCGGGATGCCCCACCTTCTCATGTGTTATTGGAAACCACCGGATAGGTCAAGCTTTACTAGACCTTGGAGCGAGTGTAAATCTATTACGTTACTCAGTTTATGAGCAACTGGGGCTTGGCAAGTTAAAACCAACCAAAACTACTCTTCAACTCGCCGATCGATCTGTTAAGAAACCGAGAGGGGTAATAGAAGATATTTTGGTACAGATTGAGCACTTTTACTTCCCAGTGGATTTTTACGTGCTGGATACTGAGCCAGTACGGAATGAAAGTGGTGAAATTTCAGTCATTCTGGGAAGACCATTCTTGGCCACTTCTAACGCACTAATCAATTGCCGGAGTGGAAGGCTCAAATTGTCATTCGGGAACATGACCTTGGACCTTGATATCTTTCAAATGTGCAAACAACCGAGGGATTGCGAAACTGACTACCATGATGTAGATTTATTTGATACATTGGTTGTGGATGATCTTGAGGAGTGCATTAACTCCCATGTTGCGCTACTTTTGATTGGAGAGGACATGGGCTATCTTGAGGACTTTCAAGATGACACTGTTGAGGATGCCCATGCAGTATGGAAACCCCATTTTGAGGAGCTTGTACCATCTGGTATGCCAACTCTTCCATCTCAGGGGAATCCACCCAAGCCTGAGTTGAAGCCCCTCCCATCGAACCTGCGATATGCTTACCTTGGGGATGAAAAAACATATCCTGTGGTTATTTCTTCACTTCTTACTGAGGACCAAGAGGGACAACTGTTAAACATACTCAAACAGCATAGAAGTGCTATTGCCTGGAATGTGGCAGATATTAAGGGAATTGATCCTTTAGTGTGTACGCATTGCATCTACCTTGAAGAAGATGCTAAACCATGTAGACAGATACAACGCCGGCTCAATCCTACCATGCAAGAAGTAGTACGGGCTGAGGTGCTTAAACTCCTGGACGTGGGTATCATCTATCCAATCTCGGATAGTCAATGGGTTAGCCCTACCCAGGTCGTCCCAAAAAAAGCCGGCGTTACTGTAGTCAAGAATGCTCAAGATGAACTTGTCCCCACCCGAGTACCCACGGGGTGGAGGGTTTGCATAGACTACAGAAAATTAAATGCAGTCACACGTAAGGATCACTTCCCTCTACCCTTCATGGATCAGATTTTGGAAAGGGTAGCTGGCCACCATTATTATTGTTTTCTAGATGGATATTCCGGGTATAACCAGATTGAAATCGCCCCGGAAGACCATGAGAAAACCACATTTACATGTCCTTTCGGTACTTTCGCCTACCGGCGAATGCCTTTTGGGTTATGTAATGCTCCTGCAACATTTCAGAGATGTATGCTGAGTATTTTCAGCGATATGGTGGAGCGAATTTTGGAGGTCTTCATGGACGATTTCTCTGTGTTTGGTGATTCATTTGAGGACTGTTTGAGCAACCTAGAAAAGGTCCTCACTAGATGCGAAGAAAAGAACCTTGTGCTAAATTGGGAAAAGTGTCATTTCATGGTTCGCCAGGGAATTGTCCTTGGTCACATTGTGTCGGAAAGAGGATTGGAAGTCGACAAGTCCAAAATAGATTTGATCGCCGATTTGCCCACGCCCAAAACCGTACGAGATATCAGATCCTTTTTAGGGCATGCAGGCTTTTACAGGAGGTTTATCAAAGACTTTAGTTCCATATCCAGACCGCTCTGTAACCTGCTTTCCAAAGAGGCGGAATTTAACTGGACTGAGGCATGCAAAGAAGCATTTGATAAATTGAAAAGCATGTTGACGTCCGCACCGATTATGCAGCCTCCAGATTGGACTTTGCCCTTTGAGATTATGTGTGATGCCAGCGATTATGCGGTTGGGGCTGTCTTGGGGCAACGTAAGGATAAGAAACCTTTCGTGATTTCTTATGCAAGTAGGAGCTTGAATAGTGCACAGATCAACTATTCAACCACTGAGAAAGAATTGCTGGCAGTGGTCTTTGCACTTGACAAGTTTCGGTCCTACTTGATTGGATCCAAGATTATTGTCTTCACTGATCACTCTGCGCTAAAGTACCTTCTCTCAAAGAAGGATGCTAAGCCCAGACTCATTAGATGGATCCTCCTACTCCAAGAATTTAACTTAGAAATTAAGGATAAGAAGGGAGTAGAGAATGTCGTGGCTGATCATCTATCTAGGCTGGTTCTTTCCGACACCATTGAACCGACACCGATCCGGGACAGTTTCCCCGATGAACATCTTTTTGCGGTACATCAATCCCCTTGGTACGCTGATATTGCAAACTATCTTGCTACGGGCAACACTCCTGATCATTGGACCAAGCAAGATAGGAATTCTTTCTTTTCTCAGGTTCGATATTTTTTCTGGGATGATCCATATCTGTTTAAATACTGCCCAGACCAAATAATTAGGAGATGCGTGCCGGATAATGAGATACACAGTATCATCTCCTTTTCTCATACACAGGCATGTGGGGGCCACTTTTCAAGTAAAAAGACAATTCATAAGATTCTTCAAAGTGGTTTCTATTGGCCCACATTGTATAAGGATGTTTACAATTTTTGCAAAGCCTGTGATCGCTGCCAGAAGTTAGGAAAAATTTCCAAAAGAAACATGATGCCACTAAATCCCATTCTGGTAGTTGAGCTTTTTGATGTATGGGGCATAGATTTTATGGGTCCATTTCCTTCGAGTTTTGGTTATATCTATATCTTAGTGGCTGTGGATTATGTGTCCAAGTGGATAGAGGCTATTCCCTGCCGGGAGAATGATTCTAAAATAGTCCAGAAATTTCTGAAAGAAAATATATTTTCTCGTTTTGGTACTCCACGAGCCATCATTAGTGATGGGGGTTTGCACTTTTGCAATCGGGCATTTGAAGCCCTGATGAAACAATATGGGATCACCCATAAAGTGTCTACCCCTTATCACCCACAGACGAGTGGGCAAGTGGAAGTGTCGAATCGAGAAATTAAAAGAATATTGGAGACTACAGTAAGCCCTAATCGGAAAGATTGGTCAATGAGATTGAATGATGCTTTATGGGCTTACCGGACTGCTTTTAAGACTCCAATCGGAATGTCTCCCTACCGGCTCATCTATGGGAAAGCATGCCACCTCCCGGTGGAACTGGAACACAAAGCTTACTGGGCCATTAAGCAGTTTAACTTTGATATGGATAAAGCTGGGAACAAGAGGAAACTGCAATTAAATGAATTGGATGAGTTGCGCAGGGAAGCCTATGCAAACTCAAGAATTTATAAAGAGAGGACCAAGATCTTTCATGATAAAAACATTCTGCGAAAATCCTTTCACCTTGAGCAGAAGGTCCTCCTTTATAATTCTAGGCTTCAATTATTTCCTGGCAAACTTACCTCTCGTTGGACTGGACCATTCATTGTAAAAGAAGTGTTTCCGTATGGTGCTGTTGAGATTTATGATCCTAAGGATGGCCAGACGTTCAAAGTCAATGGCCAAAGATTAAAGCCATTCTTGGAAATTGCACCAGCTGATAAGGAAGAAATTCCTCTTGTTGATCCTGCCTACCAGGATTAACTGGCCCTGGATCTGACAGTGGCCCATTACTGTGTACAATTTGTATACTTGGTAGTTTAGGTTTTCTTTTGTTATTTTGTTATATTGTCTAACCTTGGACAGGGATCATCGCGAACTCATTCCAGGTGCTTTCTACACTTGACCCTCTCTTACTTTATGCTCCTCATGTCTCATATACCTCACTGCATCTCATTCATTCACACATCGAGGACGATGTTCATGTTAGGTTGGGGGGTGGGAACAAGCACACTTGTTCATCTTTAGACAAAAGTTTTACATTCTTTTTGGTTGATTTTTAAAATAAAAAAAAAGAAAAAAAAATGAAAAAAGAAAAGAAAAAAAAACAATAATGCTTTTTTATTTTTTAGGTTTTGAAATAAAATAAAAGGGAAAGTTTTGAGAGAAATTTTATGAAACAAAGATACCTTGAACTTTGGAATTTTTGATGCTTTGGGCAAAACAAAAGAGATCAATGGTTTACTATTTTGTTTATGGAAAGGATTTTTGAAAAAGTGTTGAATTTTGATCCCTCACTTTCACACAGTCTGTATATGTTTTCAAAGTTTTTGAATGCTAAGCCATGATTTCCGTTTTTCTTTGACGATTGGATTGAAAATATGATGGACAACTGACCCTTAGTTTCACAGTTTCCTGGTTCATCTGGTTTTGTTGGCCACAGAGCTAGTGAATTAATTCGGGCACATGAAAAGGGCTGCCTATTGTTGGGGACAGTAAAAAAAAAAAAAAGTGTTTAGTCTTGAAAAGAATAAAAAGTTGTGTGACTAGTTTTGGTTTATAGCCTTTTTAACCCGAGCCAGTAAGCCCGTAGGGGTATTTACATACCTAGTGCCCTAAAGACATTTGTTTTGGGAGTCATTGGCCTAAAGCTCGTTACATGGGTTAATTAGAAAGCTTAAGCGACCTAGGCATTACACAGTCACATGTGTGTAAAAAAAAAAAAAAAAAAAAAAAAACAATAGTGCGAAAGCCGTCATGGTTGCCTTGAGAGGAATATTGTTTGTCTTTACTAAGGTTAGGTGGCCCAGAATTTTGGATTGAAAATTGTTTTTACGGGAATCTTGGCGGATCATTTGAAGCTTATTTGTTTTTACGTATACGCACTATTTCACCGTGCACGATCAATTTAGCATGAATTCGAGAATTTCGGACCAAAAGATGGAATTTGTGAACCAAGTTTCAAATTTGCCTTTGCTTTGAAAATTTTGAGAATCGAGAATATCCGGTGTTTGTAAATCTTCTTTTGAAAAAGTTCCTTTGTTTTTGTTAGGTTTCTACTAGGATTTCTTTGTTGATAGTAAAAAAAAAAAAAGAAAAAAAATAGAATTTTGTGGGTAAATTCACTGCAAACCCTCACGAGGCACAACTCGTCCACTAGGGGGAACCTAGGGGTTTAAGGGCTTACTGCATATGCTAAATGCAGTCGAGAGTGCCAGCGAAAGTGGCGTTGCATTCATTTCAATTTTCATTGCATTTCATTAGTTTTAGGATAGATTACATCATTGTGGGTTCCTCATTTTATTCACAGCTTTTGCTAGAGACTAGCAAAACGTTGGTTGGGGGTGTGATAAGTCCTTAAAAATGCACATTTTCATGGTTATTTTTGGTAAGTTTAAGGACTTATCAAGCCAAGAGAGCCTCATTTTGTGTCATATCATGATTTTATGCATTTTTAATCCATTGTAGTACATTCATGCATAATTTGCTCAAAAATCATCATTTTTGCATCAAATCATGAAACCTGCCATTTTTAATTTTAATTTTGGAAAGATTTTTTTCAAACGTGGTTTTCTCAAGAAATTAATTAATCATCAGGTGCATTCATCATTTCATGAGAAATGGGCCCGCAGTCATGCAATTGTGAATTAATGGTAAATTTATCTTTTCACATAAAATTTATTTATTTATTTATTTTTGGCTTGCAGGAAATGAGAAAAAAAAAAAGGGTCCCACACATGCTCATGTGTAGGTCACACATGTGGGGCGTCCAAGAGGGGGGTCCACTTTCTTTGCACAAAATCCCAAGTTAATTTTGAAGATAATTCAAGATAATCAAAGAAAATCCATGAAGGGCCAAATCAAGAAAGAAGATTTCCAAAGAGATAAAAGTGGAAAGAATCTACACATATTGGGCATTCAATTTTCTCTTGATTCCAACTTAGAGCTTGCCACCTCATGTATCTCTCATAAATGTCAAGTCTAAGGAAGATTTGCTAAAGAAGGAAATATGACATTTGCATGAAGATAGAATGGAGAAAAGAAAGGAGAAGACTTACTAAATGAAGAAGATTCTTGCAACAAAGAAGGGACTTGGGATAAAGAATAGGGCAATCCATACCCTATTTAAAGAGGCCCTTGGACATCCACTCCTTTCATGAAGGAAAAAGCCCCCTCACTAGTTTACTTCCTCCACCATTCTACCCATCTCCTTTCTCTACCATAGCCCATCTCTTTTCAAGAAGGCTTGTCCCAACTTGATGCTTCAACTAGAGAGGTTCCTTTCATCCTAGTATGTAATTGTTTTTGAAATTTTAATTCTCCATCTTTTATGTAAAAACATTGCATATTAGTAAAAGTGTGATTTTTTTTATTCTTTTTCTTATGTGATTAATGCTTGAATTGTGTTTCCTTTATTGTTGTTCTTGGATTGACAACCCAAGATCCTAAGGGCATGAAATAAGTAATTATGAACTCGATTTGAGAATAAAAAAAAAAGAGCACACTTATCACACATTTATTTTTATTGCAATTCCCACACATTTACATTTATGCAAAATTCACACATTTAATTTATTGTTAATTCCACACATTTAATTTTATGCAATCCACACATTTATTTTTTTTGCACTACACATTTAAATTCAAGTACTTTTTGCTTTCTTTTCTTCTTATGCTTCTTATATGTTTATGTGATTTTTTTTATGCATAGTTTATGGTTGGAACTAGTTAGCATTGCATGCATTTTCATATTGGTGGAGTTTTAATATGTTTAAGTTGCTGGAATTGGAATTTTAAATTGAATAAGTAAGAAAAATCAGAGATTTGATTCAATAATTTCGGCCAAATAATTTTTGGAAATTCGGATCCCAACATAAAGTGCACAATTCAACACATTGTTGCAGGAATTTTAGGACAGATTTTGTGTGAAAAGTTTGCAATTAGAAACCTGATCAAAACACATTATTTTTCGATGAAACTTGGGGAAATTAAAGTTTGGTCAGTGTACTTTCAAACCCCAGAATTTCATGCAAAAATAAATTTGAAAAGTTGGTGAACCATTGGCTCAAACATGGATAGTCGGACCCACCTATGTGCAGAATTCCTGCACAGATTTTTTTTTTAGGTCATGTTCATGCACTCATATCTCATTCGTTTTAAATCGTTTTCTACTTCCGTTTTTTTTATTTGATTCATGCATCATTGTAGTTCAAAACCCAGCCATTAAACTCAGTTTTAGGTTGCATTAGATTAGGAAAAAACCATGCATAAAAACAGCCCTGCATACTAGTTTTCTAGCCTTAGAATTTTCTAACATCTCATGGCATACATTGCATTACTAACTTTCTAACTTTAGGATTAGTTTCTAATTTTGTGTTTTTTTTATTTAGATAATTTCCAGAAATAAAAGATCTTTCTGATTTTTTTAATTGAACATTTTAACTTAGGAAGCTTCTTAATATTTGGAAATTCTAATTTAAGGTTTGATTGACTAAATGCTTTCTAAGATTATTATGATTTGAAAATCATTATTTATTTGTAAGGTCCTTGACTTTAGGGAGTTGATTAACTTGGTAAAAAAGTAGGTGTTTCCTTTTTGATTGATTTGATTTGTTACCAATCTTTGTTGAGCATGTTTTGATTAATTTGGTTTCTAACTTAGGTTTATTTTGTTTCTAATTTAGCTTCTTAGTATTATTTTTGGTAAGTTTTATTTTTGGCTTATTTCTAATTTGATGTTCTAATTTGTGTATTCTTTTGTAGCAACTTGTGATTCATTTTAGATTTAGGAATTTTTATTTCTAGAAATGTATTTAATTTTAATTTAAAGTAGGAATGATGAATGTTTTTTTTCTAAATCTTAGGCTAAAATTAGATTTTATTTAGGGCAGGTGACAAAGTTGGAAAGCCTTATTTTCAAAGCTCCCTGTGGATCGACCTGGTCTCACCAGTTTTATTACTACAATCGCACCCTACACTTGGGTCCGATCAAAAACAAGGGTCTCAAGTTTGGAAAGCCATTGCTAACCTTGAGAAGCCCAAACGAAGAAGAGAAGCTTGAATGAAAGCCTTGCCCGAGCTCAAAATCCTTGAAAAAGATATCTTTGGAAAGCTTGGAGAGGGAGGAAGAAGAAGGTGAGATCAATACTTCACTTGGCACTCAAGAAGGAAGCTTACAAAACGGAGAGAGAGAGAGATGGCTGGAAAGGGAAAAGAAGAAGCCCTCTCCCTCAGCCAAAAGTTGCTGGAAAAAGAATGGGAGAAGAAGAGTCCAGCTGGGCTTTTATAAAGTGAGCAAGTGGGTCCCATGGGCCCCAATCTTACAAAGGCTGAAACTAACATTTGCGGGTCCCGAATGAAAACGACGAAGAAGACAAAAATGATCAGCAAAATTTCTACTTTCCAAAAAGTATATTTTCCCCAAATTCTGAAATTTTCAAAATTTATGGACAGATTTAGTGAAAATGTCATTTTTGCCCCTTTTTCTCGAAAAACGCAATTTCTGAGCATCAAATCAAAATGGTCAAAACATGAAAGTTGTTCAACTCAATAAAATGAGTCAAAAGGAGCAAAATTTGTAATTTTTTCAAAATAAGAATAATTTCTCACAAAAATACATTTTACAAAGACCGGGTCAAACTAAAGTCAACGGTCTTCAAAATCTCCAAGGCTATGAAAAATCTAGTCAAACTCAAAGACAAAATCAAACCGACTCAAATCTTACTTAAAAAGTTAAACCACGATTAAAATAATACTAAATAGAGAAATTGGGGGTCGGGGTCTTACATGGTCCATCACTGGCTCCGGGCGTCCGGATGCCAGCCAGACCTAGATTTGCACCAGGACCATTGCCTCTTGGCTTCCTGGCGTCCGGACACCCAACCCGGGTGAAGACTCCGCCTCTCTATGTTTTGAAGTGAATTTTTGGAGCAAAAGTCTATATAAAGACTGCCAAACTCTTTTTAGAGGGGATTCACATCTTGGGAGAAGATTTGGAGGCTGGTTTGGGAGCTTTGGAAGAGCGCTAATGGGGATTTCATCAGAGATTCTTCGCCAACCGCTTGCCATGCGTAACTAAATCTCTATCTTTGGTTGCGATGAAGCCCTAGTCGTATATTTTGGTGATGTATAGGTTCTAGGGTTTTACTTTGAATGCTATTTGGTTATATGACATAATGTTATCCATTGATTGGATTTTATTAATGCAATACCTCTTTCTTTGGTATTTTCATCTTGTAGACTCGAATATTAGTCATATAACGATGCTTGAATGAATGTGTTGTTAGATCTAGGATAATATATACCAAAGAGATAGGTTATGCCCCGATCTACATCCACATCCCTTATTTGTTGACTCTGTGAAGGTTTGTAACCAGAACAAGTTTTTAGCGTTGATAGTGAAACCCTAGGTCTATACTTGTCATTGTATGAGGTTAGAGTGGATTCGTACCCTGAGATCTTTTCTCTAATTGAATCAAAACCTTGTCTTTTAATTTATTAAATTAGGAATCAAACCCATCAAACCAACACTTCGTTTTCTAATAGAATTAGTTTAGGAATTTGGGAACCAACACAACTTAGCCTTTTTTTTCCAGTGGATACGAAACTCGGTTAACATCTTTGCTTTCACGAGTAGAGATAGTAGCTGGGATAATTTATATTTGCAAATCCTGTTTTGGAAAGATCAGATTTCGTCAAATGGCCTTCTATGACCAATTCCAGGTGTCTGGACACCCCAATTTTTTTTTTCAACATGCAAGGTTTTGTGACCAGGCGTCCGGACGCTCGGGACTATGTGTCTGGACACCACACAGTTGTATCAGGCAGTTGCTCTCTGTCTTCGGGTGTCCGGACGCCCAGAGACGGATGCCCAGAGCACAATTTAATAAAAAAAAAGTGGAAAACATGGGTTTCCTTAAAGGGCTAGGGCAGCCCTTTCTCTCCCCCACTCCCTCATCTTTTTCTCTCCAAACCCTTTTTCTTCCTCTCTCTCACACACTTATACTCTCCACCACATACACCATCTCCACCCTCCTCCTCCCATTTTCACCACCACCATTACATTCCTCTCCTTCCCCTCTTCCATTTTATCTCCTTCTTCCTTCGGACAAGTGCCACCGAAGCCTACATTCCCGCCTGCAAAATCCAAGCTTTCTGGTTAGATCTACTGGCGCTCGAAGCTCTCCAGCCATTTGAAGCACTTGGGTTCTCTTCCCCACGAGCTCCTCTACGCGCCGGCGGTGCCCGTTTGTCTCCGGATAACTTTTCTAGTCATCTTCTCCGGCAACTTCACCGGAGCTCCGTCGAGCAATTTGTGGGTAAATTTCTTTTTAATTGTTTTTATTTACTATTATGTTTATTATATTTTGCAATTGTATTAGGTTGTTTTAGGTTTGTTTTTCTTTATTTTTTTGAAATTGTTACCTTATTTTTTTTTTTAAGTAAAGAAAAAGAAAGAGATGTTTAGAAGGGGGAGAAGTAAGTCAAAGGCCCCTACGGATGAGGGCTCCTCCAATCCGCAGCCCCGCAAACGGAATGCATCCACTCCTACCCATGAACAACCGGATGCAGAATGGACCAATTGACCCTTAGATAGATAAACCATCTTTGACTTGCATTTTTTTCAAAACCGACCAAACCACACATTGGGCGGTTCACGTCTGCATCAATTGACGGCTTTGTGTGGACCTTTTCCCCCAGCGTACCCTCGTTTGATACACCTTTTCTATCAAAATTTGGAGATTAAGGGGCGATATGGAGATGTCTTGTCCTCCAACATTGATGGACATGACATTTCAATGACCGAGGAGGATATTGCTCATGCCCTCGGCTGTCACACAAGTGCGGGAGACTTCCCCCATTTTCCAGCCACCCCCACTGCGGCTAGTATAACCAGTGAGATGTGTAGATGTCGGTTTAGAAAGGATAACTACAAGAGTACTCGTCGTAGTTACATGCCTCAAAGGATGTGGCTGATTGATCAAGTGTTGTGTGCAAATGCATTTCCCACGCATCACAAAGATGAGAGGAGGGGGGACTTCCTAGTGACTTTGTTGAAAGTCTGGGATCCTAACCCTAGAGGGGGGGTGAATAGGGTGATCTACACTTAATGACTAATTATGACCAATTTTAATTTCTTTACAATTAACTAGTCACATGTGATGATTAACATACAATATACGGAAGCTTAAACAAAACAATCACCACAAAACAATCACCACTACACAAAGATTTATAGTGGTTCGGCCTCAATGCCTACATCCACTACCGGCTTGTGACTCAACACCCCACCGGATTTCCACTATTTATGCTTTTCCAAAAGGCTAAGCAATAACCTCAACACTATGCTTTCCAAGGCTAAGCAATAACCTTACAATGTTGTTTTTGCAAGGCTTAATAACAACCTATACAATATGCTTTTCTAGGCTAAGCAAGAACCTTTACACTATGCTTTTCAATGGCTAAGCAATAACCTTACAAACAAAGATTTCTCTAAAGAAAGTGTTTTCACAAAACACTCTAAGAGATTACAATTTAAGCTCAATTAAATTTGCCTCTAAGATAGGCGGATATGAAAGTGAATAACAAACTCACACAACACACTAAGAAATGCAAAGATGAATGCTCATGAGGTGTGTGTGTGTGTAGAACTTCAATCAAGATAAAATTAAGTCCAATGAATTTTATGCTTAAAGCATTTCAAAGTTTAATGCTCATAAAAAGATTTGATTGAAGTGATATGCAAGTCACATATACCAAATACAAACTTATATAAGATATGAAAATCAAGGGTTCACAAGTTGTATGAAATTAATTTAGTCTAAACATGTGATGTATGTGTAATGTTGTTTTCAAAACCAAACTAATTCAACAAAGGTTTAAATGAATGAAAACAACAAGGAAAGATTCAAAACAAGTTAATGAATCATGACATAAAAGAAATCAAATATTTTGGCAATGCATGATTAACAAAGTTTATAAAACAAACTTGTTTTGAAATCAAGGTGAAGAATCCTATGACTTAAATCATATATTAAGGAAGTAGAGGATTCAACACATCATAGTTTATATGCTAAAATCATTTACCAATAGTTTAACAAAGCATAAAACAATGATTAAGAAAAGCAAAGGCTTACTTGGTGATTTAACTACATTAATCCAAGATTTAGCTCTTGCTAATGATCCCTTGATCTCTCTTGGTTCATCCCCCTTCCTTGGCCTCAAAACTCCTCAAAAGTTCTACTTTTTTTCCCAAAAGAAAATGTCCCTTTTTATAGCCAAAAAGGTTGCCAACGGCTATATATTTTTTTTTAAACTATACTTTTAGCGGGGGCCGGGGCCGTCGGTAAAAGTGTATATCAGCCGCCGGTATAAGTCCTTCCAACGGTTATATTTGTTTTGAAAATATGCTTTTAGCGACGGTCTCAGCCGCCGGTAAAGGTGATATATTGGCCGCCGGTAAAAGCCCTGTTTTCCCAAAAAATGTGTATTTTAAAGATATTTTCTTGTGGGGACTTTAAGCCATAGAATCAAGCTAGGAAATATGTTTTAAAACATTCTAAGAATTTTAAAAACATTAAACCTAAAATGCCTAAGATGACTTAAAACTTTTAAAACATTGGCTAACTTGATTTATAAAAAATCATTTTCAAACTAAATGCAACCAAGTTTAAAACACAAATATGTATGAAACATGAATTCTGAAAGTTTTAAAACCATACAAGTGAAAATTAAGATTTCAAGATATTCTAAATCAATGCATGTGTGAAAATTCATGAGATGAATAAAATGATAATGCATCCATCAAATTGCAAATACAGAAAATCCCTAACAATCTCCCCCTTTGCAATTTGATGGCAAACCTTCAATATGTTGGCAAACCTTGCTCAACACTAAAACTTCACACACAGTCTTCAGCTCCTCCTTGGCTGGACAATTTCTTGAAATCTCTTTGGATGCTTCTTCATTTAGCTTGGGCTCTAGCTTCATTCTTCATTCTTCTTGATGCTTGGAGCTTGATCATTCTTCAAGCTTTCATTTCATCTTCCTTTCTTTGGCCAAGCAACTTCTTTAGCTCCCAAGCTTTCTTCTCTTCATTTCTCCCTTTTGACCATGCACTCTTCTTTTGGCAAGATGTGCATTCTCTCCACCTTTAGCACTTTCTCCCCCTTAATTCTTTCTCCCCTTTTTCCATTAAGCTTTAGAACTTTCTCCCCCTTTGCCATTAAATTGCAAAGGTGTCAATTGAAGAGGGGTACCTACACACATGAAACAAGGAAAATACCTTTTAGTAGCACCTGTTAACAAAGGAAATCGAAAATAAAGTACATAACAGGTCATCATGCTTGGGTAATAAGCTATAAGGGTATCAAGAGCCAATATAAGGGTGAATTTGATCAAAACTAATACTTCCTATGAAGATTTACTCCCCCTCAATCCATACTCTTCTTTTGTCAAACTTTTGACAAGGATTTAACTAATAGGTACAAGAAGAAGATGGTTTAACCAATTGAGGGTTAACTTCAAGTGAAGGATTAGATTCCAATATGACTAATAAGCTCAATATGATCAAATTACCAATACAGAGCAAGGTCAAGGGAATTTACTAAGCATAGCATCAAATAATATAACTATGAAAATCATATGCTATGAAGGATTTGAAATCATTTCATCCAATCATCAAATATGACTATCATGTGCAAGATGAGTGAAATGAAGTTCAAACATGAAGCCTACCTCAACTAATAACCAACCAAGATTATGAATACATAAATATGGTGGTCATGAGATATACCAATAAGTGGAAGAGAGGTGGCAATCAGGAAGATTATGATGCTAATGGAATGTGACATGGAACAAAAGACATATGACTATCACGATCAATCCAATGTACATAAGGTCTATCACAAACTCAAGATATGATATCAATTGGAAATGATACTAAATGAAAATGATACCAATTGAACATGAAACATGATTAAGAGCAAGCATGTGACAAACACAAAATTCCAACAAGCATCATAAAATGATTATTCATCACTTTTAATGATTTGACTAATGAGCATAGTGATGTACAAGAAAAATTGCATAAAAGGATATAACTTAGTAAAACATGCAATTTTCAAAGTGTCAAGATCATATGAATTCAACATCTAAGAAATCCATCAACCAATAGATTTAACTAAGAAATACAAGGAATAGATTTCAAAGAGGTTCATATGATCAAGCACACTACTATGAAGTTGAAACATGTATAAAGAATGATATCAATAAGAAAAATACACATGAATCAACATCATAACCATCCATTAAAAAAAATTGACTAGTAAGAATAAGGGATGGATTTTAGAGTTCTAGTATGCTTTCTACAAATGTAACTAAAAATGCAACCATACAAGAAACTATATGATATTTGCACATCAAGAATGAAACTAAATGAGCAAAGTTGCAAATAGCATATAACAAGTATTTCCTTCTAAAACATATATTTATTAGCACAAGGAAATATACTCAAAAGAAAATGTTTCAATGAATATAACTAACAAAGCTTGAAAAACATTTTCAATTCATACAATCTTCAAATCATTTCAATACACAAAATCCAACAATGAGCATAAAGAGGATGATTTTGAAGATAACACTTTTTCAACTTGCATTTTAAAAGATATAGCTTATTTGAAACACATACAAGTTGGTTTTTCAAAACAATAATTTTCCATATGAAAATATAACTTAGAAATCTATGGAAAAACTAAATTGTTTCAAATCATTTGTTTTTCAAAACAAATCTTACTAATACATCCAAACAAATGATTTTACAATATCAATTGATTATGAAAGATCTAGCTAATAAAGCTTTGAAACCATAATCAATTGAACATGTATAGAATTGCAAGAGATATAACTAAATGAACAAGAAGCAAATCTAACATGTTGAAAATATAATCAAAAGATTTTGAAAACCATGATGTTTAACTAGTATGGTACATGAAGATAAAATCAATTGATTACTAATAAACATTGCATTCTAAAAAAAAATGTAACTAAGAAAGAATAAAATGCAAATGCAACATGACCAACAAAATGATTTACCTATTAAGGATAGGTTGGTCAATGAGGTCTAAGGCCTTAAGGTTTGTCTAAGTATCTAACTTTAGGAATTCACCTAAGGTCTTGAGATGGTTGATCTTTGAGGCCAAGTTTAGAAGCCCCACCAACTTTTGGAGATTTGACTTGATAAACTTTTAATTTAGACTTATCACCATGGTGTTTAGATTTAACTAAGTTTGGCATAGGTTGGTGATTAGTCTTTTGAGGTTGGTGAGTTTTCTTTTTAGGGGATTGATTTCTTTTCTTCTTATTTCCTCCATTTATTTGACTTTTGAATTTAAGATTTAACTTTGCAACTTTCTTCAAAAGTTCCTTCATTTGTTGAGTTAATGGAGGAAGATTGAGAAGCTTTTTGTTAATAGATTCTTTTAGAGTTGGTTTAACTTGTTTAACCTTTTTAGAATCTATTTTAGGAGACTCCTTTTTAATTGGTTTTACTTGTTTAGTCTTTTTAGATTCTTCCTTAATTTTTAGTGTCTTATCCATCATAGAGTTTGATTTTACTTTTTTTGGTTCAAAGATGGGTTTAGACACATTGCTTCTTCTTAATTTGCACTCAAATTTGAAATGCCCTTCATTACCACAATAATGACATTTTGATTTGGGCAATGGAGAGTGAGTGCATGAGAATGAGGACTCACCTTTCACAAATATGTTGGTGAATTTAAGGTCATGTGAAATATTCCTATCATAACCAAGACCTGTCCTATCTCTTTGTGATTTACCCAATTTAAATAACTTTTCAAATTTTTCTTCACTTTGGGTAAATTTGCACTCATATTTTTGTTTGTAAGTTTCAAGTTGAGTGACTTGGTTTTCAAGGGTTGAATTTTCATTTTTAACTTTTGTTAGTTCAAGTTCAATTCCCTTAAATTTGTTTAGTTCTTCATGGGCAAGTTTTAATTCAAATTTAAGTTCATTACAATTCATCTTAATCTCATTTAGTTCATTTTGAGCATTAGATAAATTTTCTTTAGAGATAGTTAAATTGGATTCAAGATTGTTAATGACTTTATCTTGCCTTTGATCTCTTAATTTAGAATTTTCCTTATTAAGATTGTCATAACCTATCTTTAAATCTTTTAATTCATCTTGAGCATTATATAGGTTATGCAAAGAGATCATGAACTTAGATTCTACACAATTTATTACTTCATCTTTCTCTCTAAGTTCATCTTTTGAAGAGACTAATTCTTTGTTTAGTCTTTGAGATTCTTCTTTTAATCTTTTATTCTTCTTAGAAAGCTCTAAGGATAATGTGCACAAATCCTCATAAGCTTGTTCAATGTCATTATCATTTTCATCATTTTCTTCCTCTTTTAATTCAAATTGAGATTCTTTAAATTCATTATTTGAATCTCCAATAGAAGGAAGAATGAGCGGTCTAGAAGAATCTACCAAAGAATCTACAAAGTCTAAACTAGTGGAATCCATTCTAATGATTTTCATGAAAACACAACACTAGGGTTTTGACTCTAGGTTTTTACACCTAATCAAGAGTTCCAAACACTTGATCCTAATATAGAGCACGAGGCTCTGATACCAATTGAAAGTCCTACTCTGATAGGATTTCAAATTGGGGGACCTAGACTTGCTAAGGATCAACTCCGGGTTGTTAAGCCCTATAATGGAGTAACCCGCTCTGATACCAATTGAAAGTCCTTGGGATCCTAACTCTAGAGGGGGGGTGAATAGGGTGATCTACATTTAATGACTAATTATGACCAATTTTAATTTCTTTACAATTAACTAGTCACATGTGATGATTAACATACAATATACGGAAGCTTAAACAAAACAATCACCACAAAACAATCACCACTACACAAAGATTTATAGTGGTTCGGCCTCAATGCCTACATCCACTACCGGCTTGTGACTCAACACCCCACCGGATTTCCACTATTTATGCTTTTCCAAAAGGCTAAGCAATAACCTCAACACTATGCTTTCCAAGGCTAAGCAATAACCTTACAATGTTGTTTTTGCAAGGCTTAATAACAACCTATACAATATGCTTTTCTAGGCTAAGCAAGAACCTTTACACTATGTTTTTCAATGGCTAAGCAATAACCTTACAAACAAAGATTTCTCTAAAGAAAGTGTTTTCACAAAACACTCTAAGAGATTACAATTTAAGCTCAATTAAATTTGCCTCTAAGATAGGCGGATATGAAAGTGAATAACAAACTCACACAACACACTAAGAAATGCAAAGATGAATGCTCATGAGGTGTGTGTGTGTGTAGAACTTCAATCAAGATAAAATTAAGTCCAATGAATTTTATGCTTAAAGCATTTCAAAGTTTAATGCTCATAAAAAGATTTGATTGAAGTGATATGCAAGTCACATATACCAAATACAAACTTATATAAGATATGAAAATCAAGGGTTCACAAGTTGTATGAAATTAATTTAGTCTAAACATGTGATGCATGTGTAATGTTGTTTTCAAAACCAAACTAATTCAACAAAGGTTTAAATGAATGAAAACAACAAGGAAAGATTCAAAACAAGTTAATGAATCATGACATAAAAGAAATCAAATATTTTGGCAATGCATGATTAACAAAGTTTATAAAACAAACTTGTTTTGAAATCAAGGTGAAGAATCCTATGACTTAAATCATATATTAAGGAAGTAGAGGATTCAACACATCATAGTTTATATGCTAAAATCATTTACCAATAGTTTAACAAAGCATAAAACAATGATTAAGAAAAGCAAAGGCTTACTTGGTGATTTAACTACATTAATCCAAGATTTAGCTCTTGCTAATGATCCCTTGATCTCTCTTGGTTCATCCCCCTTCCTTGGCCTCAAAACTCCTCAAAAGTTCTACTTTTTTTCCCAAAAGAAAATGTCCCTTTTTATAGCCAAAAAGGTTGCCAACGGCTATATATTTTTTTTTAAACTATACTTTTAGCGGGGGCCGAGGCCGTCGGTAAAAGTGTATATCAGCCGCCGGTATAAGTCCTTCCAACGGTTATATTTGTTTTGAAAATATGCTTTTAGCGACGGTCTCAGCCGCCGGTAAAGGTGATATATTGGCCGCCGGTAAAAGCCCTGTTTTCCCAAAAAATGTGTATTTTAAAGATATTTTCTTGTGGGGACTTTAAGCCATAGAATCAAGCTAGGAAATATGTTTTAAAACATTCTAAGAATTTTAAAAACATTAAACCTAAAATGCCTAAGATGACTTAAAACTTTTAAAACATTGGCTAACTTGATTTATAAAAAATCATTTTCAAACTAAATGCAACCAAGTTTAAAACACAAATATGTATGAAACATGAATTCTGAAAGTTTTAAAACCATACAAGTGAAAATTAAGATTTCAAGATATTCTAAATCAATGCATGTGTGAAAATTCATGAGATGAATAAAATGATAATGCATCCATCAAATTGCAAATACAGAAAATCCCTAACATTTGTACGCTGTCCACTCTGGATATGCGGTATCTCTTCCACCGATGATTTTTCTGGAGATGTGCAAAGTCTATAGGCTCTTTAAAGAGTCTAAAAAAGATCCGGAGAAGAAAAGGCCTTTGCCTTTTCCTTATTTGCTCACATCGCTATTTCTACATCGTTCGGAACCAACTGATGTCCCCTATCCCATTCCATCTGATGAGGAGTCTCTCCCGTGCTCTTACATATACGGTGGGGTGCGATGGACATAGAGTGTCCAAGCCATTCTTCGCAATATGCAGTACACTAACCCTACTATTATGCTGGGAGCAGACACACCGGTGGTTGAGCCACCAGTGCCACCTCAAGCCCCTCCTATTGTACACCCTCCTGTGGGGCATGTAACCTATTCTACATGTCCTATGCCCAATACGAGGCAATCATCCAACGTCAGCAGGCCCTCCGGTCCCGTAAGGTGGCTTTTGAGTCCCGCTTTGAGGACTTTGCCACTCGTACCACAGATTCTCTCTTTGAAATGAGATCTCTAATGAGAGGTCTGCGTGGCCTTTCCCCTCCCCATAAAGATGATCACATGCACAATGGAGGTGGGGGGGGCTGGCCATGACGGGATGGGGAGGAAGATTGAGGCTGTTTCTTTTTATTTTTAGGTGACCATTTGATTTTAGTGTATACATAGTGTCTTAGTTTTCTTTTTATTAGATTTCTTTCTTATATTTGTTTTCTTGGATTGTCCTAACATTTTGCAGGTTCTTTAGTACGAGTTGGGGAATCTACCCAACTTTTCTTTTATGTACACCTTCTGTTTAGTGGTACCCATGTGATATCCCTCCTTTTACTTTACTTTTCATGTCCTTTACATTTCATTTTGATGTTTCACATTGTGGACAATGTTAGGTATAAGTTGGGGGGTGGGGTATTAACTATTGAGTTAGTCTCATTGTTTCTTTTTCTTGTATTTAAAAAAAAGTTGGAATTTGGCTCCTTTTGTTAGTTTTTCGAGGGATTCTAAGAGGATTTTTATGAAATGAAGATACTTTGATTTTCGGAACATTTTATTTTGTGAAGAAAAAGAGAAAAAAGGGTTCACTATCTTGTTTTAGGAAAGAGTTTTTGAGAAATTGTTGAATTTATTGATCTCTCACTTAACACGTATTATATAGAAAATTGGAAATGTGAAGCTAAAATTTTCATACTTATGAGAACTTCAGAACAATTATGATGGAAAGCCGACCCTCGGTCACATAATGTCCTGGTTCAACTAAGTGGATTTGTCCACAAATTGGTGAATTAATTCCGGCATATGGAAATGGCTGCCTATTGTTGGGGACCGTATTGAAAAAAAAAACACAAAAGTTTTTGGTTAGAAGTCTTGAAAAGAATAAAAAGTTTTCTGGCTAGTTTGGGTTCGTAGCCTTTTTAACCCGAGCCAGTAAGCCCATAGGGGTATTTACATACCTAGTGCCCTAAAGAAAACTGTTTTGGGAGTCATTGGCCTAATGCTCGTTACATGAGTTAATTAGAAAGCTTAAGTGACCTAGGCATTGCACAGTCACATGTGTGTGTTTGAAAAAAAAATAAGAAAAAAATCACTAAAATAGTGTTGCTACGGCCTTTGAAAAAACAATAGTGTGAAAGCCACCATAAATGCCTTGAGAGGAAGCATGTTATCTTTACTAAGGTTAGGTGGCCCAGAATTTTGAAAGAAGAAAAATATATGTTTTCACGGAAATTCTTAGTGGATCATTTTATGCTTTCATACTTCTATATGTACACAATCTTCACCGTGCACGATCAATTTTTCCAGCAAGATTTTGAGGATTTATGATCAACAGATAGGATTTGTGAACCAAATTTGAGATGTGTATTAAAAACTCCATAATCAAGAATATCTGGTGTTCGTAGATTTCATTTTGGAAAAGACTCCCAACTTTTGTGTTTTAGGAATTTTATGGGTAGATTCACTGCAAACCCTCATGAGATGGGGAACTTAGAGGTTTAAAGGCTTGTTGCACATGCTGAGTACAGCCGTACTCCCTACGAAAATGGCCTTAGTTACTCTTTCCTTTTGTGTTAGCTTTGCTTGAGGTCTAGCAAAGTGTAAGTTAGGGGTGTGATGAGAGCCTAAAATATACATGTTTAGCCCCTCAATTATGACTTTGTTACATCTTAGAATGATAAAAGTATAGGTCCTTAATTATGTCATTTTATTGTTTGAAGGTGCCTAAGGTGAAGAGTGAATTAGGAGAAAAAGTGGACAAAAATGTCAAAACTCCAGATGAACCGGAGGCTACTGCCTCCAGGGGTCTAGATGCCAGACCCAGATTTGCACCGAGGCCACTGCCTCCTGGCGTCCCCAACCCAGGTGAAGACTCCGCCTCTCCGCGTTTTGAAGCAAATTTTTGGAGCAAAAGTCTATATAAAGGCTGCCAAACTCGTTTTAGAGGGGATTCACATCTTGGGAGAAGATTTGGAGGTTGGTTTGGGAGCTTGGAAGAGCGCTAATGGGAATTTCATCAGAGATTCTTCGTCAACCTCTCACCATGCATAACTAAATCTCTATCTTTGGGTTGCAATGAAGCCCTAGTCTTGTATTTTGGTAATGTATAGGTTATAGGGTTTTACTTTGAACGCTATTTGGTTATATGACATAATGTTATCCATTGATTGGATTTTATTAATGCAATATCTCTTTCTTTGGTATTTTAATCTTGTAGATTCGAATACTAATCATATAACGATGCTTGAATGAATGTATTGTTAGAACTAGGATAATATATGCCATAGAGATAGGTTATGCCCCGATCTACACCCACATCCCTTATTTGTTGACTCGGTGAAGGTTTGTAACCAGAACGAGTTTTTAGCGTTGATAGTGAAACCATAGGTCTATACTTGCCATTGTACGAGGTTTAAGTGGATTTGTACCCAGAGATCTTTTCTCTAATTGAATCAAAACCTTGTCTTTTAATTTATTAATTTAGGAATCAAACCCATCAAACCAACACTTCGTTTTCTAATAGAATTAGTTTAGGAATTTGGGAACCGACACAACTTAGCCTTTTTGTCCCAGTGGATACGAAATTCGGTTAACATCTTTGCTTTCGCGAGTAGAGATAGTAGCTGGGGATAATTTATATTTGCAAACCCTGTTTTGGGACGATCACTAAGGCATGGATTTAAGGGCTATATATTGGGTGTTTCTCTCAAACCCAAAAAAGATAAGAAGTTGTTCTCTCTTGTTTCGAGGTGAGAAAAATCTAAGAGAGATTCCTTGTTCTCTAAAGCCATTGTTGAGAGTTTATGTTGAAGATTTGCTCTAGAAGGTTTGTTGCTTCTACTCTCTTTTAGAAGATCTATCATCTTCATTCTCAAGATGCTGTTTGAGAATCAATCACTGGGAGTGGTGCGCGACGAGTAGTCGTGGCAGCGAGGAGTTGTGCAAGAACAACTACGGTCCTTAAGTTGATGCACTGACCAGGAAAGGAAGTTGTAAGTATATTTTGTAACCGTTCAATAGTGATTGAATTTTTATGATTGTGGTTTTTCTCCCTAGATAGGGTTTCCATGTAAAAGATTGTGTATGCCTTCTTGTGGTGTGTGATTGGTAGATATATTTGCTTAGTTTGCTTTGATTTTATTCCGCTGCATTTGTAAGTGCAAAAAATGTGACTCACAAGATTAGGGGGGTGCCAGAATGGACTTATCCAAAGAGATTATGAACTTCGATGCCTGTGCCTGAAACCTGAGAAAAGGAAGGAGAATAGCAGGTCAGAGGACCCTGGCCTGAGTGGCGCAAGGCTCTCCGATGCCTAAGTTAGTGTATGAACTAAGCAGAGGATGGAGATTTTTGGGGAAGAAGATGGCATACCAGAATGGTGTATTCGTTGTTGGCTCTCTTGCTTGTGAATTGTTCTTGTGTTTATATAGAGGAAGAGATGAGGCAAAGGGGTGGTTGACTGTCTTGTCATAGCCCACTATGTCAGGTACTAGGGAGGCGCAGTCCCATCGTAGCCTACTTTTCTTTAATTTAACTCCCATCGAGCCTGTCTTGTCCCATCTGGCCATATCCTGGCGCCTTGGGAGCTGTGGACGGCGATCTGTCAGGAGATATGGGCTGAGCTCTTGTCTTGTCGCACGTGCCGTAGCGTGCTTGAGCGTCCATGGGAGGACAGCTGTCAGTGCTCAGTATTTTTACTGAGCTGAGGCTCTTTGGCCAAGACGGAGTGTCTCATCGAGGTGAGGACCTGACGGAGATGGAGGGTCCTGGCACTGTTACCGAGGTGGAGGAGCCTGGCACTGCCACCGAGCTGGGGAGCCGAGGTCGGGGACGACTTGGCTTAGCTATAGACTTCTGGCAAAGGTGCCGAGATGGAGCACTAGGCCGAAGAGGGATGCTTTGGCCGAAGTGGATTCTGCCGAGGTGAAGTGCCTGGCTGAGATGGACCTAGCTGGTGCGGGAGCCCGAGATGGAGCATCTGGCCGGGACTCTGATGAGTTCGGGAATTTCCCCACACAAAGCCCCCCAGCTTCTGAGCTCATTAGACTTCTCTTTGAGGTCAGAAGCTAAGTATCATGGAGGACAACACTTGTGCCTTGGAGCTGTTTGTCGCTTGAGATTGGTGGTATTCAGTCAACTGATTCGTCACGAACTGAGAGACCGAGACATGACCAGCTGGCTCGTCACCAGAGGTTCAGTCTCGTTGGAAGTATTCTAGTGATGCTGCCGAGGGGGCCACCATTACTGCCAACCTGGAAACCGGCACTGATGCCGAGTTGAGGACTGGCACTGCTGCCGAGACCAGCATGAAGCCGAGGAGGTGATGTGGAACAGTCTCTTCGGCATTCTAGTTGAGCTGCCATTGGCTGAGGTGGAGACGTGGAGCAGTCTCTTTGGTCGAGGTGGAGGAGGATGGATGGTACGCCAGAACAGTCCTTTTGAGAAGCCTGGGTGCATGGACCCGAAGTTTTAGGAGCGACTGGGTGTATGTGTTGGGATTGGTGTATGCCCTAAAGCCCACCAGCTGCACTCTCATCTTTTGTTACTGGATATTTACTGGTTATTTAATGGAATGACTCTTTTCTCTTTAAACATGTATATATGTATGGTTGTGTAAGGCCCATTGTTTCTAGTAAATGAATTAGGTGTGTAGTGCCTATACACAAATAGGTCTGATTCATGGACACTGGAAACAACATATTTGTTCACAACTGAGAGATGTAGCTGGGCATTTAAATCTTGGTATAAGTTATAGTGAGAGACTCTCCTGTATTCAGGGTGACTTACCTAAGTCATGGGAGGACATTTCCGGATTTATCTCATTAGTGCATATGCAATGCATTGAACAGGACCATTGTAGGTGTGATCTCTAAAATAGTACTATCACTAAGAGAGATCAAGTCACCTCATGCTACTGAGTGACCAGTGCTCTTAATCTTGAGCATTTGTGGATGAACTGACGAAGTCAAGTTCTTGTGCTTTAATTCACTACGGGTGAGATTCTTTTCATGGGTCAACAACTCTGTGTTTTGGGTACTCGGACTTGATCAGTTGGGACGTGCAGATGCAATAAAGAATCTATGCCATCTAATGATGGAATGATCATCCCCTTAGAATTATCCAATTAATCATCAAAATCTAAGATCTTAGTATATGGATGTTCCATATGGATATTGAACTTGTGGGTCGCTCCCTGGACCAAGAGAATGATATCCGGATGATGATTAAGTTAAGGATATGAAGTTCTAAGGTTTAGATGTAATCGAGAAGGTTGATAGTACATTGCATAACCTGACTTGATTATGGATGTTACATAGAGGGGCATTCAGGTCATTACACTTAGTAGGTCGAAGACAACTGTCATTTTATGACGAGCTTATTATATTATATATTTGTCCCTGGAGTTCAACCATAACTCTTTAGTGGAATGAGTTAAGGTTAAAATGGTCTTTATGTTGCTATGGGTTTAGCATGGACATTTTGGTCATTTTGGGAGCCAATGGCAAATATGTCTTTTGGTCCCTTCTCTAGTCACTTTCCAAGAATGGCATGGTTTCCTAAAATGTTTAGATGACATATGGTTGAATTATTTTAGTGGAAAAATAATTTTGAGTTTAAATTCAAATAGGCCTTTGATGGCATACATGAATTTAATTCTAGATAAATTATTTGCGGGCCATGGTGTGCATTAGTATGTGGGACGTCCATAATGGGAATTCCATGGGTAAGGTTTCCAATTTTGAGTAGGTCTCTCTACTTGGAAGGTTGGACTCCTCTTTGGATTAGTATTCCTATAGTAAAGTTTCATTTTTGAATTAGAAACATAAATTAGTAAGTGTTGTGCAACTAGGATTACTAATTGCCAAAGTTTGTGGGATGTTCCTTTAGTTTCCTTTTCTAATTGGAGTGTTTCTAAAAGGAAATAAATCTTTAGATTATACTTTCCTTTTAGGACATCTATGAGAATTAGAAGAGATAGTCTTTAAGGAAAGCAATTCCAAAAGTTTCTATAAAAGGAAGGAGACCCCCCCCCCCCCCCTTGGACGTCCATAACAAAGAAAGCCAAACACCCACACGTCCAGCCCTCCTTCTTCTTCTTTGAAGAGAGCATAAGGTCTTAGATTTTTTCCATAGAAAATAGTTCTCAAAACCCATCTAGAAATCTAGATTAAGATCCCACCATCTTAGCCAATCAGATTTGGAAGTGAGATAGAGAAGAAGATCAAGAGCAACTCTACTGCGGAAAATTCCAGCAAGTTGTTTGCTAATTGCAAGTTTGAGTTCGGCCCTTTGGATCTATTATTTCAGAGATTTGAAGTCTACAAATCTTCAAGGTAATAGTCTTCTTGAATCTCCTTTAATTATACACTTGTTGGTCATGAATTCATGGAGTTATTAAGCGATCAACATGGCTGATTTATGCTGCCAAGATCAGATTTTTTAAAACCTGTTTTGATACAAATCAACCATGGACGTCCTTCCTTAGTGATGTTCGGATCTGAATCGCAGTTTCTTTCAGTATGAACCCTAAGTCAGTCCCTGGGTGTGTGAACCCAAAGTTTAGGGAAGACTGGGTGTATGTACCCGAGGTCAGTCCCAGGGTGTATGAACCAAGGGTTTTAGGAGCGACTGGGTGTATGAACCTTAAGTCAGTCCATGGGCGCGTGAACCCAAAGTTTAGGGAAGACTGGGTGTATGAACTGTAAGACCCCGACCCGAGAGACCTCGTTTAGAGTTGGTTGAGTTGTGTTTTAGTTTAGTGTGTTTAGTGGTCTTTGGACTAGTTGGGGATTAGAATAGCTTTTATAATAGCTTTGGGGAATTTGGAGAGCCTTTTTACTTGTGGGACCCTTTGGGGGTTCTTGTTACGAATTGTGTGAGATTGGGGGTTTACCGATGATTTCCAAGAATCGTGTTTTAACCCCATTGGACTTATCTTGTTAATCCCTACAACTTCCATGATGACATCGTTTTCATTCGAGGACCTTAAACCCGATTTTTCACTAATTGAGGGCAAAATGGTCTTTTTACCCAAAATCTGGACACCGATTTCAATGTCACCAAAAATGTGCAAAATATATACTTTTTGAAAACTAGAAATTTTGCCGATCAACTTTATCTTCTTCGTCGAATTAGTTTGAAGCCCCGAAGACCATGTTTTGAGCCCGAGAAATCTTTTAAGTTGTGGGCCCCATCCTCACTTACTATATATAGAAAGCTTCTTCTCCTTTTTCCCATTTCTGGCAAAAACCCTAGAGGAGAAGAGAAATCCCAGCCCTAAGGGTTTTCCCTTACCCTTTTTCTTGCTTCTTCATCTTCAATCCCCCACTAAGCTAGTGCTAATGGAAAATTAGAGGCTACAATCTTCTTCCTCATCTCAAGGGCTTCATCTTGACACCATTTTTGAAGAAAACCGCCCACTCCAAGACTTCCTTTGGACAACACCTTGCTTTTTGAAGAACTTCTTTGTAAGTGATCTTCCTAAAAGTTTTATAATCTTGTTTGTTTAGCCCTAGGGAAACTCCATTTCATTTATTGGAAAATTCCGTCTTGTTTTACTTGGATTTTGATAACTTACGGTTTGGATTTGGGGGTTTTGTGCAAAGGTGTTTGATTGTAGACTTAAGAGGTGATTAGAGCTCAAATTGATTTGCATTGGACCCAAGGCAAGTGGATGAATGGATTTATTTCTTGTTTTATTGCTATTAAAGATTTGAACCCTCATTTATTGCTTTTACCCAAGTCATCTTTATGAGTTTTCATTATTTTGGAAACATGCATAATATTAGACTACTTATAGTTCTCTTGGAGAACATATGTTTTATTGTCTTGCTTTTAGATCATTTATGATCATTTATGGATTTTCATCTAATGGAGATGTCTTGCATTGAATGAAGTGGAAGTGATGGAGAGATGAATGATTTATTGGAATGGTTGTTAGAGGAGTTGGTGATGAAATGAATGGGTTGAAAGGAAGGTTTGAGACCCTTAATTGTATGTATAAAAAGATACCCAAAGGGGGATGAAAGGAGGAGAAAATGAAGGAACGGACTGTATTCAGAAAATGAGTTTCTGGACAGTTCGCTCGAGCGACCGTGACACATCGCTCGAGCGAACCCGTCACAGAACCTCGTTGGCTCGAGCCAACCCCTCTGATCGCTCGAACCAATATAATCTGAGTAGGTCCGCTCGAGCGAACCTTAAAGTCCGCTCGAGCGAACCCCAAACAGAGAGCTGTTCGCCCGAGCGAACCTCCCAGTTCGCTCGAGCGAACTGCCTGTCTGTCATGGGTCAATGCCTAAGGGTTTGAAACTTATTTTTAGGCTTGGGGAGGTATCATATGGAGCCCCAATGCCTTGTAAGGCGTTATATGAAGTCCGGAAGAAGGAGGAACCTCATCATGGAGATTCCATGAGGTCTTCTAGATTGACCAATGTGTATAAGGACCCGGAATGTCCCTAACTCTTAAAGAGTACCAAAATTTCATCATAACCGACATACGGGACCCTATTCGCACTGATTCAATTCTAGAAACCCTTTTGTTAGCCTGTAAAGATATTGGAAACTATTTGTATTTGATTTTCAATCAATCCCCTATGTTGAGATTTCAATCGTGATTTGTGAGTACTCTCGAACCGAGAACATTGTGTTACCATATTGTTAATTTGTTTAGACCCGTCCCGACTTTTATACAGTTTGTACCTATGGGTTCCCGCCTCGTTATGTGTATTTATTTGTTTTGATTTTCGCATGTTACCTATGAGTCGGCACCACTAAGCTTGGATAACCTTATCGGTTTGATCCACCGGTTTGGATATCCCCCTTCAGTTATACCCGCTGCAGCATGGTTCCCGCCTCGCCCCGATATACCCGGTTCGCTACCGTGGTCCCGCAGAGTATTATATGTATTTATTATATAAAAATCGTTGACTCTCCTCACCTCATGTGACTGAGGTTAACGTCGTTGATTCTCCTCACCTCGTGTGACTGAGGTCAATGTCCCGATGTGCTCTTATCACTTTTGTGAGAGAGGATTTAGCTTTGTGTGGTTGCCATCTTGTTAGTCCCCGAATCATTGGTACCTCTACATGATTTTATCGCATACGTATCTCTTTTACATGAGGCATCATTCTTTTATGAAAATTTATTGTTTATCTAGGTTCTACTATGTTTCTAAAGGCATCATTGTTTTGAATTGTTGTTATATCTTTTCACCCACCTGCCAGACCGTCGTGTCTGACCCATTTCTTTTGGTACTCAGGTCCCGAGCTTATTGCCATTGAGGAGGAGCCGGAGGAGGCGGTCGGTGAACCGCAGCGAGTGATTGAGTGGCAAGCCGATGATGTCATGTAGACATTCGGCCTTGCCTTGAGAACGATACACTTTGGGAATTCATGATATCTTTATTTTAGGTTTCATTTGGTTGTACGGTCTTTGTTGACCGTTATTTTGGGGCATTAATCGACTGATATTTTGTAAATATACTTAACTTTACTTTTGGGGAAAATATGCTTGATCATTGCTCATCCTGATATCTTGTCATGTTAACCATAAATCAGTCTTGTTTATGGATTTGAATGGTATTAGTATGGTTTGCTACACGCTTCCGCAATCTTGAGAATATATTTGATATGGTTATATGTGAGATTATGTGTAAAGATAATCCTCACCGCGGAACCCTATGGGAAATCACGTGCACGGACAAATGTTCTTTTAATTCCGTGTGCGGTTTAGCCATAGAGATGCACGTGGCGCGGCATCACCCCCACCTTTGTCCCGATCCCGGACTCGGCCTCTTTTCCTCTAGTCCCGGTCCGGGGTCGCGACAGGACTGGTATCAAAGCCGGACATGTTTCAGGCAATTAAAAGAAACTAGAAATCTTAAGTACGTGGCGAGGATTCGTTAGATAGAATCGTGTGAGCAATGTGTGACCACCCTGTACTTGATTCATATGTGCTAACAATTTGTTTTGCAGCGTTATGCCACCTCGCAAAAGAACAGCAAACAGTAATCACGTTGCCAGTAACAGTGAGAATACAGAGCCTATTGTAGAGGAACCACAAGACAACAACATGCAGAACCAATTCCAACAGATGATGCAGGCTATGATTGACCAACAACGCCAGGCAAATGAGAACCAGGCTAGGCTCCAAGCACAAGCACATGAGACACAGACCAGATTGCAAGAACAGATGCTTAAGAAAGACGAGGATCATGCTAGGGACATAGCTCAAATGCAGGCACATTTGTTGGGGATATTAGAGAGGAGACCGGAACCAATCCCAGTTGCACCACCTGGTCCGATGAATATTAGAGGGAATGATCCTAATGTGTTATATGAGCGGTTCAGGAAGAGAGGACCGAAAGAATTTTTGGGGACTGAGGATCCAATGGCAGCAGATGATTGGCTTGAGCACACCGAAAACATATTTGAGATATTCATATGTACCGGTGTAGAACGTGTACAGCTTGCAGCCTCTATGTTTGTGGGTTTAGCAGATATTTGGTGGAAGACCGTCAAGGCAGAATACAGGACAATGGCTGATGCAGAAGCTCGGGTTAACTTCAAGAGACAGTTTGGAGAGAAATATGTACCTGCACATGTCAAGAGACAAAAGGCAGTAGAATTTCAGCAACTTGTGCAAGGGAACATGACGGTCCTCGAATACCTTACCAAATTCGAGAGATTGTCAAGGTATGCTCCAGAGCTGATAGACACAGTTGAGAAGAAGATAACCAAGTTCCTTGAGGGACTTCACCCGATTATTGAGAGGGATGCTACCGGGGTTGTACCACCCATTACCTTTGAAGAAGCTGTCAAGAGAGCATACAAATTTGAGAACTTCCACAACAAGATCATCAAGAACCAAGGAAAGGGTCAAGGCCAGCAGCAAAACTATCAGCAAAGAAACAATCAGAACAAAAGGCCAAGGCAGGAACAGAATATGCAGAATCCAGTGGTTTGTATCCACTGTGGGAAAAACCATGAGAGTGCCAATTGCCATTTTATCACAGGAGCATGCTTTAGATGTGGCTCCATGAACCACCAAATGAAGGATTGTCCAAGGCCTGATAGACATAATAGGCAGCAGCAAGGAGCACAGCGTCAGACACCACCTCAGAATGCATTAGTGGTCCAGAATCAAGCAAGACCACTACAACAACAGGCACCTCAACAACAGTTTAGGCCACAGCAACAACAGCAACAATAGGCCCGTCAGCAGGGGCAGAATCAAAATCAGAATCAGCGTCCTCAGAATCAAAATAGGAATGCACAACAAGGCAGGCAACAGCAAGGATAAAACAGGCCACCACAGAGGGCACAACTCTATGCTGTCAATAGAGCTGATGCAGAGGCTGTAGTGGAAGGTACACTTCTCGTCTGTGGTTTTGATGCTAAGGTTTTGTTTGACCCTGGCTCTACTCACTCGTTCCTATCTCCAAAATTTGCTAAGTTGATTGATATGCATGCTAGAGAGTTGAGTTTCATTCTGACTGTGACTACCCCTTTAGGTAAGGAGGTTGTTTGTAGAACTTTTTACCCTAGTTGTCCAGTCATGATAGGAGAAGTAATATTACCAGTAGATCTCATTTTGTTGGAGATGCAGGATTTTGATGTCATCCTAGGGATGGATTGGTTAGCAGGATACCATGCTACTATGGATTGTTTCCATAAGACCTTAACTTTTAAGTTAGAGGAGACCCAAGCAGGGGTGTTGTTTCAGGGAGAGAGGAGTAATTCTGGTGCAGGGTTTATTTCAGCGTTGAAGGCTGATAGACTTCTAAAAAGTGGTTGTGAGGGTTATTTGGCGTTTATCACGGAGGATAAACGGTCCCAAGGGGTGGAGGAGATCCCAATTGTTTGTGAGTTTCCGGATGTTTTCCCGGAGGAGATACCAGGATTGCCACCCATTAGAGAGATAGACTTCACTATTGAGTTGTTACCGGGGACCGCTCCGATATCTATTGCACCTTACAGAATGGCCCCGGCAGAATTGGGAGAGTTGAAGATGCAATTGCAAGAACTTTTGGACAAAGGTTTTGTGAGACCTAGTGTGTCACCGTGGGGAGCACCAGTTTTATTTGTAAAGAAGAAGGATGGTTCCATGAGAATGTGTATTGACTATAGAAGATTGAACCAAGTGACCATCAAAAACAAATATCCATTGCCAAGGATAGATGAATTGTTCGATCAGTTGCAATGAGCTGCTTACTTTTCGAAGATTGATTTGAGGTCAGGCTACCATCAGTTGAGAGTTAGAGATTTAGATGTACCAAAAACAGCCTTTCGTACAAGATATGGACACTATGAATTTCTAGTGATGCCATTTGGTTTGACTAATGCACCGGCAGTTTTCATGGCATTGATGAACAAAATATTTGCGGAGTATTTGGATCAGTTTACAGTGGTGTTTATTGATGATATTTTAGTGTATTCCAAGACCAAAGAAGAGCATGAGGAACATTTGAGGATAGCACTCCAGCTGTTGAGGGAGAATCAATTGTTTGCAAAACTTAGTAAGTGTGAATTTTGGTTGGACCAAGTCGCATTTTTGGGTCATATTATCTCGAAGGAAGGATTATCAGTGGACCCATCCAAGATTGAGGCAGTCATGAATTGGGATAGACCGAAGAATGCATCAGAAATCAGGAGTTTTCTTGGATTGGCAGGATATTATCGGAGGTTTGTGCAAGGATTTTCGTCGATTGCCTCACCTTTGACGAAGTTGGCAAGGAAGAATGCACCATATGTTTGGACAGACAAGTGTGAAGCTAGTTTCCAAGAGCTGAAGAAGAGATTGACTACAGCTCCAGTCCTTACTTTGCCATCTGGGAGCGGCGGTTTTACCATTTTTACCGATGCTTCCAATGTTGGACTTGGATGCGTGTTAATGCAAGATGGGAAGGTAGTTGCATATGGATCCCGGCAGTTGAAGGATCATGAGAAGAACTATGCAACACATGATCTCGAGTTGGCCGCAGTTGTTTTAGCTTTGAAGACGTGGAGACACTACCTCTATGGAGAGAAGTTTGAGGTTCACTCCGATCACCGTAGTCTACAGTACTTGTTTTCTCAGAAGGAGTTGAACATGAGGCAGAGGAGATGGATGGAATATATTAAAGACTATGATTTTCCAATCAAGTATCACCCGGGGAAAGTGAATGTAGTTGCAGATGCCTTGAGCAGAAAGTCAGTGAGCATGGCAAGCCTTCGGGGGACTTATGTGGTACAACAGTTAGAAGAGTTGGGAGTAGAATTTCATCCACTAAGAGAAGGTGTCATGTTAGCAAACATGTCAGTGTCAGAGCCTTCTTTCATTCAGAAGATCAAAGAGAGTCAGTTGCAAGACCCAGAGTTGGCTAAGATTTCTGAGCACTTAGCAGATCGTCCGGATTTTCGTGTTGTAGATGGAGTTTTGTATTACCGAGACCGTCTCTGTGTGCCTAACTTGGAGGACGTGAGGAATGATATCATGTCTGAGGCTCACAATACCAAGTATTCCATACACCCGGGCAGTACGAAGATGTACCAGAATTTGAAGGGCAGATTTTGGTGGAATAACATGAAGAGAGAGATAGCAGCTTTCGTCTCTCGTTGTATGATATGTCAGTTGATCAAGGCGGAACACCAGAAGCCTCCAGGGTTACTACGACCATTAGAGATTCCGGAATGGAAATGGGAGCACATTACCATGGACTTCATATCGGGTTTACCAAAGACTAGTAAGGGCAATGATGCTATTTGGGTCATAGTGGACCGTCTCACCAAGTCAGCTCATTTCCTACCAATGAAGACTGGGAAGAAAATGCATATGTTACCTTTGGCACAGTTGTTTGTCACAGAGATTGTCAGTCGTCATGGACAGCCAGTTTCCATCACATCCGATAGAGACAGCAGATTTGTCTCAAGATTTTGGAAGACATTGCATGAGTCTATGGGTACGAAGTTACAGTTCAGCACAGCCTATCACCCACAGACCGATGGTCAGTCAGAGAGGACAATTCAGACACTTGAGGATATGCTTCGAGCTTGTGTGTTAGATTTCAAGACTCAGTGGGATGAAGCCTTACCGTTGTGTGAGTTCGCTTACAACAACAGTTTCCACTCGAGTATCGGTATGGCACCTTTTGAGGCTTTGTATGGCAGAAGGTGTAGAACACCTGTTTGTTGGGAAGAAGTTGGTACTCGCAGTTTCCATGGACCGACCATTGTTAGTGAGACGAGTGACAAGGTCAAGTTGATCCAAGAACGTCTGAAAGTGGCTCAGAGTAGACAGAAGAGTTATGCAGATTCTTGCAGAAGGGATTTACAGTTCAAAGAAGGAGATAAGGTTTTCTTGAAAGTGTCACCTACTCGTGGAACTTTGAGGTTTGGACAGAAGGGCAAATTGTCTAGGAGATACATTGGACCGTACGACATTGTGAGTAGGATTGGTGATGTGGCTTACAGGTTAGCCTTACCACCTGAACTTTCCGGCGTACACAATGTTTTCCATGTGTCTATGTTGAAGAAGTACGTTCCCGACAGACTACACATACTCCGTTATGAGCCGTTGGAAATTCGAGAAGATGCGACCTATGTTGAGAAGCCTAAGCAGATCATTGACACCAAGGAACAAGAATTGAGAACTCGGACTATTCAATGGGTCAAGGTACTTTGGGAGAATCATGGACCGGAAGAAGCAACTTGGGAATTACGGGATCAAGTTCAGAAGAAGTACCCGCATCTCCTACCGGAGGTGAGTTTTAATTTCCATTTGGAGGACCAAATGTCCTAAGGGGTGGAGGATGTAAGACCCCGACCCGAGAGACCTCGTTTAGAGTTGGTTGAGTTGTGTTTTAGTTTAGTGTGTTTAGTGGTCTTTGGACTAGTTGGGGATTAGAATAGCTTTTATAATAGCTTTGGGGAATTTGGAGAGCCTTTTTACTTGTGGGACCCTTTGGGGGTTCTTGTTACGAATTGTGTGAGATTGGGGGTTTACCGATGATTTCCAAGAATCGTGTTTTAACCCCATTGGACTTATCTTGTTAATCCCTACAACTTCCATGATGACATCGTTTTCATTCGAGGACCTTAAACCCGATTTTTCACTAATTGAGAGCAAAATGGTATTTTTACCCAAAATCTGGACACCGATTTCAATGTCACCAAAAATGTGCAAAATATATACTTTTTGGAAACTAGAAATTTTGCCGATCAACTTTGTCTTCTTCGTCGAATTAGTTTGAAGCCCCGAAAACCTTGTTTTGAGCCCGAGAAATCTTTTAAGTTGTGGGCCCCATCCTCACTTACTATATATAGAAAGCTTCTTCTCCTTTTTCCCATTTCTGGCAAAAACCCTAGAGGAGAAGATAAATCCCAGCCCTAAGGGTTTTCCCTTACCCTTTTTCTTGCTTCTTCATCTTCAATCCCCCACTAAGCTAGTGCTAATGGAAAATTAGAGGCTACAATCTTCTTCCTCATCTCAAGGGCTTCATCTTGACACCATTTTTGAAGAAAACCGCCCACTCCAAGACTTCCTTTGGACAACACCTTGCTTTTTGAAGAACTTCTTTGTAAGTGATCTTCCTAAAAGTTTTATAATCTTGTTTGTTTAGCCCTAGGGAAACTCCATTTCATTTATTGGAAAATTCCGTCTTGTTTTACTTGGATTTTGATAATTTAGGGTTTGGATTTGGGGGTTTTGTGCATAGGTATTTGATTGTGGACTTAAGAGGTGATTAGAGCTCAAATTGATTTGCATTGGACCCAAGGCAAGTGGATGAATGGATTTATTTCTTGTTTTATTGCTATTAAAGATTTGAACCCTCATTTATTGCTGTAAGATCCCGACCCCAATCCTTTTGTTTAGCATTGTTTTAATCGTGGTTTAGCTTTTTAAGCGAGATTTGATTTAGTTTGACCGCGTATTTGAGTTTGACCGGATTTTTCCTTGCCTTGGAGATTTTGTAGACCGTTGACTTTAGTTGACCCGGTCCATATGATTTGTATTTTTATGGGAAATTACTTCGGATTTCTAAAAAATTCTGGATTTGGTGTATTTCGACTTATTTTATGAAGTTTAACAACTTTCATGTTTTAATCATTTTGGTTTGATACTCAGAAATCACGCTTTTCGAGGAAAAAGGGCAAAACTGACTTTTCACCCTAAATCTGTCCATGAATTTCGAAAATTCCAGAAATTAGGGGAAATTATACTTTTTGGAAACTAGATATTTCGCCGATCGTTTTTGTCTTCTTCGTCGTTTTCATTCGGGACCCGCAAACACTAGTTTCAGCTTTGGTAAGTTTGGGGCCCATGGGGCCCAGCCCATTTTTCTCTATAAAACCCCATTGGGTCTCTTGTCTTCCCCATTCTTTTCCTTTTTCCTGCAACAAGAGAAGGGTTAGGGTTTCTCCCAGCCCCCTTTCTCTCTCCTCTTGTGACCCTTGTTCCTTGATGCTAAATGGAGGAATGAGCTCCTCATCTTCTTCCCCATCTTCCAAGCTTCCCCTAGATGCCATTTTTGAGATGTTTGAGCTAGAGAAGACCCATCTTTCAAGCTCTTTTTCTTGTTTGGGACACCCAAAGGTTAGCAATGGTTTTCTTTTCCTTAGATCCTTGTTTTCCTTCTCATTTGGAGTGTTTTAATCCCACATGCAATGGGTTTTCATGGAGATTTACAATGGATTGGATTTTTAGGGTTTCTCTTGAGCTATTTTGGGGATTTTATGATTTTGAAGCTTGAGGCCATTAGAGGACTTTCATAGAGTGTTTTGCATCTTCTCTTGACCAAGGCAAGTGAATTCTACAACTAATATGATGATGTGTCTTATTTGGTTTCATTTCATGGCTTCCTCTTCTTAGGATTTAATTTCTTTGATCATGGTTTTACTTTGATTAAATGAACCAATATTGTGTGGATTTCCATTTATGTATGGTCTTACAATGTGTTGGAAGTGGCTTTCATCTTGGTTATGTAGAAAACTTGATTTTCATGTGTTAGGAATTGGGTTCAAAGAAATGGGGAGAAACTTTGTTTTAAAAAGTGATTGTTTGGTTAATTAGGTTGATGAAATGGATGGTTTTGATGAGTTTGGAAGGTCAAGGAAGGGCCCAACCAATCATGGAAATTAGTATGAAAGAAAAGGAAGCAAAAGAATCAAGAAAAATCAGAAAAAATGCAAAGGAATGGAAGTTTTCTGCACTCGGGCCGGACTGGGCAGGCCCAGTCCGCTCGAGCGACCCACTGGGTCGCTCGAGCGAGCCCAGCTCAGTCTGGGCTGGGTTTGGGTCCGTTTATAGATCAGTTTTGGGCCTGTTCTTTGGGACTTCTTTGGGCTTGTCCTTGGGCCTGTTTCAAGTTTAGTTTTGGGCTATTTTAAAACTGTTTATTGGGCCATTTCAGATCTGATGTTGGGTCATCTTTGGGCCTGACATTTGACTGTTTTTAATGACTGTTTTGTGGACTGTTTTAGAATTTGTTGGTGGGCCTGTGTTATGGTTAGTTTGGGTTGGTTTTAAAACTTGTTCCTTGGACCATTTAAGGACTAGTTGTGGACTGTTTTGAAAACTTGTTTTGTGGGCCTGTTTGAAGTTAGTTTGGGCTGTTTTTAAGAATCGTTTTGTAGGCCATTTAAGGATTTGTTTTGGACTGTTTTTAAACCTGTTTCATGGGCTTGGTTAAGGTTCAGTCTTGGGATGTTTAAAAATCAGTTTTATGGGCCATCTTAAGATTAGTTTTTGGCTGTTTTGAGAACTTGATTTGTGGGCCATTTAAGAGTGGTTTTTGGACTGTCATTTGGGACTGTTTTGGACTCGGTTTAAGGCCAACTATGGGCCTGTTTTAATGAGATTTGAGATTTATTTGTGATACTCGGAAATTTGTGAAATGGGAATGATGTGAGAATGAGTGTATGTGAAATTACCTGGGAACCGTTCGGGTCTTAATGCGCACTTATCATTTAAATATTATGGATTTTCATTGGCATCAAACGCGCTCTTTACTAATCAATGTTTAAATGATAGTTGTGCATTGAGATGGTTCCTTGGTAAATCATTAAGTCATCCTACATAATTCCATTCCATTTCAAGTCAGAAAAATGTATTTGTATTTGTATTAGTATTTGTATTTGTTTTCTTTGGTGGACTAACTTAAATAGCATCGATGATTTGTTATAAAATCATGTGTCTTCCCATGTTCGAAAGGGTTGCTCGTATGATTTTATACAAATCACCTCGATGCGTATTTGAACGGTTTGCCATAGATACTCGTATGTTTTCTCCGATTCGACTTGAAAAGAGATTTGGAGTATGTTCGACACATTCGGGATTTCTTCGATGAGATTATTTGTTTTGATAAGACTCGTATTTGAAAATAAAACCCTCGAGGCAAGACTGGGCCAGAGCTATGTGGTGCGAGCCCATGAGCCAAAGAGGCTATGACTTCGAAAACAAAACCCCGAGGCAAGACGGGGCCAGAGCTATGTGGTGTGAGCCCCTGAGCCAAAGGGATCAGTATTATGTTAGATTTGTATCTGTTTGAGTTTGAAAACTAAAGGCACCACTAGGCTTAGGTCACCTTGTCGGGCTGATCACCCGGCTTGGGGTCTTTACTCTGTCCGCCAGCTGCAGCTTGGATTCTGTCTGTACCGACCATGGCAACGGTAATTATCTGCCGGTCCCATTTGTATGGCTACGGTTCTGATACTTTTGATCTGCCGGTCCCATTTGTATGGCTACGGTTCCGATCCCATTTTTAGTACCACGTTCAGTGGCTACGCTCTGTTTGCTCTTATTACTTCGGTAATAGGAGGATTTAGCTATTTGTGGTTGCCAGTGTTTTATCTGTATATCGCTTCAGTTTATGATTCTCGTTGGTTATATTTTTATGCTCAGATTTGTTTAATGTTTACGATATCGATCTTTATCATATTGTCGCTATTATTCAGGATTTGAAATGTATTTCCGACGATTAAGTGTTTGATGCAGGCTTTTATCTTTTCGAGATATTCGTACATCTGATATTGCTCTTTTACTTGTTTTGATATTTATGTTCGGTCTTTCGATCGTTTAGCATGCTTTATCGCCATTATTGTTTAGACTGTTTATCCGGTTTTACGAGGATTTCGCCTGGTTTTATGTATGTTCCTTTTGTTCATATTATTTGTCTATTTGCTTGCCAGACCGTCGTGTCTGACCCTTTTGGTTTGGTGCCAGTTTCTTCTCCTTTCTGTTTGTAGGTGTTTGATCAGAGGAGGCGGTGGGACCGCTGGTCTGACGTGAGAGGCTGCCCGTTGATATCATCTAGATGTCAAGTATGGCACCGGAGTTCGTATCTAATATTGAGGGTAGTATTTCTGTTAGTTGGATATATTTTTGTATGGCTTTATCAACCTTTTTCTTTGGGTTTGTAATTAAGACATTGTTAATTGTAACTTGAATATGTGAGAAATTAATTAGTCTTGTTACTACCAGCTCAGTGTGTTCTGATATATGATTTATGCCAGTCTGCTTATATGATGGCTTTATGGAATTGGTTGCGTGCGACACGGAACCCGATGGCCACGGATTCCGGGTCGTAACACCATGTTTAGCTTCCGCGAAAAATATACTCTGATTGTGTTGGAATGTGATTATCCTCATTCACGCGGATCTTGGGAACTATAACAAAAAGTTTCAAATTTATCCCAAAATTTCGCACCCCGAGGTCGGATCACTGCAGGGCCCGGTTTCGGGGTGTGACAATTGCTTTTACCCAAGTCATCTTTATGAGTTTTCATGATTTTGGAAACATGCATAATATTAGACTACTTATAGTTCTCTTGGAGAACATATGTTTTATTGTCTTGCTTTTAGATCATTTATGATCATTTATGGATTTTCATCTAATGGAGATGTCTTGCATTGAATGAAGTGGAAGTGATGGAGAGATGAATGATTTATTGGAATGGTTGTTAGAGGAGTTGGTGATGAAATGAATGGGTTGAAAGGAAGGTTTGAGACCCTTAATTGTATGTATAAAAGGATACCCAAAGGGGGATGAAAGGAGGAGAAAATGAAGGAACGGACTGTATTCAGAAAATGAGTTTCTGGACAGTTCGCTCGAGCGACCGTGACACATCGTTCGAGCGAGCCCGTCACAGAACCTCGTTGGCTCGAGCCAACCCCTCTGATCGCTCGAGCCAATATAATCTGAGCAGGTCCGCTCGAGCGAACCTTAAAGTCCGCTCGAGCGAACCCCAAACAGAGAGCTGTTCGCCCGAGCGAACCTCCCAGTTCGCTCGAGCGAACTGCCTGTCTATCATGGGTCAATGCCTAAGGGTTTGAAACTTATTTTTAGGCTTGGGGAGGTATCATATGGAGCCCCAATGCCTTGTAAGGCGTTATATGAAGTCCAGAAGAAGAAGGAACCTCATCATGGAGATTCCATGTGGTCTTCTAGATTGACCAATGTGTATAAGGACCCGGAATGTCCCTAACTCTTAAAGAGTACCAAAATTTCATCATAACCGACATACGGGACCCTATTCGCACTGATTCAATTCTAGAAACCCTTTTGTTAGCCTGTAAAGATATTGGAAACTATTTGTATTTGATTTTCAATCAATCCCCTATGTTGAGATTTCAATCGTGATTTGTGAGTACTCTCGAACCGAGAACATTGTGTTACCATATTGTTAATTTGTTTAGACCCGTCCCGACTTTTATACGTTTTGTACCTATGGGTTCCCGCCCCGTTATGTGTATTTATTTGTTTTGATTTTCGCATGTTACCTATGAGTCGGCACCACTAAGCTTGGATAACCTTATCGGTTTGATCCACCGGTTTGGATATCCCCCTTCAGTTATACCCGCTGCAGCATGGTTCCCGCCTCGCCCCGATATACCCGGTTCGCTACCGTGGTCCCGCAGAGTATTATATGTATTTATTATATAAAAATCGTTGACTCTCCTCACCTCGTGTGACTGAGGTTAATGTCGTTGATTCTCCTCACCTCGTGTGACTGAGGTCAATGTCCCGATGTGCTCTTATCACTTTTGTGAGAGAGGATTTAGCTTTGTGTGGTTGTCATCTTGTTAGCCCCCGAATCATTGGTACCTCTACATGATTTTATCGCATACGTATCTCTTTTACATGAGGCATCATTCTTTTATGAAAATTTATTGTTTATCTAGATTCTACTATGTTTCTAAAGGCATCATTGTTTGAATTGTTGTTATATCTTTTCACCCACCTGCCAGACCGTCGTGTCTGATTCATTTATTTTGGTACTCAGGTCCCGAGCTTTTTGCCATTGAGGAGGAGCCGGAGGAGGCGGTCGGTGAACCGCAACGAGTGATTGAGTGGCAAGCCGATGATGTCATGTAGACATTCGGCCTTGCCTTGAGAACGATACACTTTGGGAATTTATGATATCTTTATTTTAGGTTTCATTTGGTTGTACGGTCTTTGTTGACCGTTATTTTGGGGCATTAATCAACTGGTATTTTGTAAATATACTTAACTTTACTTTTGGGGAAAATATGCTTGATCATTGCTCATCCTGATATCTTGTCATGTTAACCATAAATCAGTCTTGTTTATGGATTTGAATGGTATTAGTATGGTTTGCTACCGCAATCTTGAGAATATATTTGATATGGTTATATGTGAGATTATGTGTAAAGATAATCCTCACCGCGGAACCCTGTGGGAAATCACGTGCACGGACAAATGTTCTTTTAATTCCGTGTGCGGTTTAGCCAAAGAGATGCACGTGGCGCGGCATCACCCCCACCTTTGTCCCGATCCCGGACTCGGCCTCTTTTCCCCTAGTCCCGGTCCGGGGTCGCGACAGGAACCCTAAGTCAGTCCCTTTGGCACTAGCCGAGATGGAGAAGCCTGGACGGTACGCCAGAGCAGTCTTTTTGGCACTGGCCGAGATGGAGAAGTCTGGACGGTATGCCAGAGCAGTCTCTTTGGCACTGGCCGAGATGGAGAAGTCTGGACGGTACGCCTGAGCAGTCTCTTTGGCACTGGCCGAGATGGAGAAGTCTGGACGGTACACCAAAGCAGTCTCTTTGGCACTGGCCGAGACCAACATGAGGCCGAACCTGTGTGAAGCGCGTAGCTAGCACGAGGACGACACCAACATGAGGTCGTGAAATGCGGTTGAGACCAGCATGAGGCCGAAACCAGCGTGAGGCAGAAACCAGCACGTGAACGAACCAGCATGAGGTCGTTTAAATGCAGTCGAGACCAGCATGAGGCCGAAACCAGCGTGAGGAGGAAATCAGCACGTGGACGGACCAGCATGAGGTCGTTTAATGCGGTCGAAACCAACATGAGGCCGAAACCAGCGTGAGGTGGAAACCAGCACGTGGACGGACCAGCATGAGGTGGTTTGGAGGCCAAGAAGCCTGGGTGTATCTACCCGAGGACTTGGTTGCCCTGTTGCTGAACGCGAGTCACGCCTGAGTGTATAAAACGACCCCAGGGTGAGCTCGGTGGCTTTGGATGACTGATGGCGGTAGAGGACCGTGCGATCAAGGCTGACAGCAGAGGACCGTGCCGTCGAAATGACGGTAGAGGGTCGTACGATCGAAGCCGACAGTAGAGGGTCGTGCCGGTGTCATCGAAGCTGACAGTAGAGGACTGTGCCGCCGAAATGACGGTAGAGGGTCGTGCGATCGAAGCTGACGGGCGGTCGAAGCTGACAGTAGAAGGTCGCGCCGGTGTCATCGAAGCTGACGGCTCCATCGAAGCTAAGAGTAGAGGACCGTGCCGCCGAAATGATGGTAGAGGGTCGTGCGATCGAAGCTGACGGGCGGTCGAAGCTAAGTGATGACAGGAGACGTCTAGTGCCTCCCGAGCTGGAAGAGGCTTCTGCAGAGCTGGGGCTGCTAGCGAGCTGGAGACGCCCGCTGAGCTGGAAGCTATCTGGTCGCTTTCGTAAAGGTTGAACTACTCCTGGGCTCAGGCTTCATCTACTTCTTGGCTGACGAATCGGTTTATCCTGGTCATCAGTGCTACCATAGTGACCACGGGATACATGGCCAAGTCCCTCCGAAGCTCGTTGCCTGGTAGGAGGGCTTGTTGGAAAGACAGGACTGCTATTGCATCTGAGGCATTCTCGATATGGCTGTAGACATCCCAGAACCTTTTGGCGAACTGCGTGACTTTCTCGGTCTGCTTCATTCTGAGGGCCATCAGGTCGGCGGCTGTCCTGGGGATGACCCTGTGAACTTGGAACTTCGTCATGAAGGAACTACGGAGCTGCTGCCAACTTTTGATCGATCCTTAGGGAGTACGCAGAACCATTTTAGGGGGAGGTCCCCGAGGCTGGAAGAGAAGACTCTGCAGTTCAGGTGGCCTGCACTGCCCCACACCGACATCCTCTGAGTGAAGTGCCGGAGGTGTGCTGCTGGGTCCAAGGTTCCATCGTAAACGATGAACCTCGGGACTTTGAAATCTTCAGGAAGGGGGAAGCTTCTGATCTCTGGAGAGAAGGGAGATGTGCCGAAATCGTAAGAGTTCACCCGAACTTGAGCGAAGCCGACCATCTCCATGTGCTGTCGTACTGCTTGCTCTATGCGTCGATCAAGCCACTCTCTGGAGTCGCGGTTGTTACCCGAGCTTTCGCCATGGGCCCGGTTGCTTCTTTTGTCCTTTAGGGTGCGCCTTTTGGAAGGTAGAGTCGAGGTCGAATCCTTAGAGGATGAACCCGATCGAGTATCCTGCTGTTGGACGCTTGCTGGGCCAGATCTTGCTCCTAACCTTTCCCGGCGGGGAACCGTCGGCAGCTATGTCGACAGTGTCAGTGGTTCCTTTCCCTTTTTGGTTCTTCGAGGCATGGTGTTTGGGAAGATGACTTTTTGTAGCCGTTTCCCACAGACAGCGCCAATTGTAAGTGCAAAAAATGTGACTCACAAGATTAGGGGGGTGCCAAAACGGACTTATCCAAAGAGATTAGGAACTTTGATGCCTGTGCCTGAAACCTGAGAAAAGGAAGGAGAATAGCAGGTTAGAGGACCCTGGCCTGAGTGGCGCAAGGCTCTCCGATGCCTAAGTTAGTGTATGAACTAAGCAGAGGATGGAGATTTTTGGGGAAGAAGATGGCATACCAGAATGGTGTATTCGTTGTTGGCTCTCTTGTTTGTGAATTGTTCTTGTGTTTATATAGAGGAAGAGAGGAGGCAAAGGGGTGGTTGACTGTCTTATCATAGCCCACTCTGTCTGGCACTAGGGAGGCGCAGTCCCATCGTAGCCTACTTTTCTTTAATTGCAGTTCCATCGAGCCTGTCTTGTCCCATCTGGCCATATCCTGGCGCCTTGGGAGCTGTGGACGGCGATCTGTCAGGAGATATGGGCTGAGCTCTTGTCTTGTCGCACTTGCCATAGCGTGCTTGAGCGTCCATGGGAGGACAGCTGTCAGTGCTCAGTATTTTTACTGAGCTGAGGCTCTTTGGCCGAGACGGAGTGTCTCGCCGAGGTGAGGACCTGACGGAGATGGAGGGTCCTGGCACTGTTGCCGAGGTGGAGGGGCCTGGCACTGTTGCCGAGCTGGGGAGCCGAGGTCGGGGATGACTTGGCTTGGCTAGAGACTTCTGGCAAAGGTGCCGAGATGGAGCACTAGGCCGAAGTGGGATGCTTTGGCCGAAGTGGATTCTGCCAAGGTGAAGTGCCTGGCTGAGATGGACCTAGCTGGTGCGGGAGCCCGACATGGAGCATCTGGCCGGGACTCTGATGAGTTCGGGAATTTCCCCACACAGCATTCATTTTGGACTGGCATCCATTTTCTAGTAGTTAGAAAAGGGTGCTTTAAGGTAACTTGGGATTGAGATGGAATATTATGCTCAGTTTGGCAGGAATTAGGAATGCTGAGATATAGGTGATTTTTAACAGAGGTTGTTTGCCTACTTTGCCTGCATCAGTTACATGTGCACGCCATTTAGTCATACTCGCATTCAGTTGTGCTTTGTCAGTTATTATTGCCCTTTCAGCAGCTTCCGCTTATGTTTGGTCTGGTACGGTTATGTTTAGTTATCCTTTGTTCGTTCAGTTCTACATGGAGATAACATCTGACATCATATTTGCATTGTACATTACTTTCAGTATTTCAGTTTAATCCTGCTTATTATGTAAGTTATATCGATTTCTTGCTAGACTTCACAAGTCTAATGCGACACTTGTGCTTGTAGGAAGCAGGTAACATTTCTGTTGGCGTAATCAAGGTAAGGCGGTTGTTTCAAAATTGTAGATTAACAAGAGAACCACACTGAGGACCTTGCTACTAATAGCTTGTGATGTGTTGTATGCAGAGAGCCAATACATCATTTGGTTTAGTTTTCTTTATTGTAATTCATTTTTGGCCCTTGATGACCTAAGGTTGTATTCGAAGGTTGTATTCGTTAATTCATGTAATGATTGTACTTTTGCAACATTAATATAATTATGTTTTGCCCTGTTATATCTTTTGGAAACTTTTAATTGGCTTATTTATTAAAACATGTGATCATTGATCCATCAATGTCACACCCTGGGATTTGACAGGGCCCTAGAATCCAGGATGTGATAATTATGCCTGTACTTAAGAAAATAATTTTTTTGTGCATTACTCATATGTATTAAATATCAGCCGATACTGGTTCATATCGGCCCATACCGGTATGAGATATCGTTGAGATATCGATATCAGCGAGACATGGGGAAAAATCCCCAAAATATCGGGGTATCTCGGGCGAGATGATGTTCATCTCGGACTTATCGGGATCTTGGCCAATTTTTTCAAAATACCGGCCAAGATCCTTTAAAAACACCCAAAATCCTAATTTTTTTTTTTTTTTACGTTTTCCCCATCTTCATCTTCTTCCCCTCTCCTCCATCTCCTTACTCCTTAGAGCAGCAGCCATACCTCCATCACACATTCACACATCCCTCTTGCATATTTTTTTCAAGAAAATATTATTTAAGGTAAGAGAAAATCAACTTAAATTATTTTATTATGTATTTATGTGGTTTTACTTTTTTATTTTTATATGAAGCATAGAAATCATGAAGGTTTGTAACTTGTGTTGTGTACGTACTTCACTTAGAAGTTAGATCTAGATACTTTCATGCTAGATCTACTCATACACATGATTTTGAATTTGTTTTTTAATTTTTTTTTTCAAATTTTTTAATATTTGAATTATAATATATAATTTTTTTTGAAATTTTATCACAAATATGTTCTTTTAATGATTCATGATCATTGTATGGTGTGTAAATGATTAATCTACATACTTTTATGCTAGATCTATATATTTAGGATTTTAAAAATAATTTTATTAGACCAAGACCCAGAGTTAGAGGGGTTGATTGAGGAATAGACTAGGGATAGGCCTGAGCTAGTGAGGGCCTCAAAAAGGATGGAAGAAATAAATTTGACAATGCAACAAGGGCGCGCGCCTGATAAAAGTGAGCCAAGGGGAAAGGACGTGGACGAAGAGAGTGAGTCAAGTATTTCTACTTTTTCATCATCAGTAGGAATTCCCCCTGACTCTCCTGGGGATGAGGGTCATTATAGAGATGATGAGCTTGTCACTTATGAGATAGTTGAGCATTTTCCTGCTGCTATCGAGTTAGATCCTCGCCATGGCTATATCAGACATGTTGAACAGACAGGGAGTAGTAGTGACGCCGCTAGGCAAGGAGTGGGGAAAGGTACTCATGGTCATCAGGGGGGTTATGTTGATCAACAAGGTGTCATGTATGGACAGCATATGAATTATTCATATGGTACCCCCTTCACCAACACCGATAATGTCTATCGAACAGATATTAATTGAGCAAGGGAGGCTTCCCCCACCACCACATGATCCCCAACGACCTTTATATGCCCCTCATAGTTATTTCATGCCATTTATGCACAATTACCAAGAACAATCTACAGGGGATCAAGATAGTTCATCATCTTATTAAGAACAATCTGAATATATTCATAGTATATGGTAGTGCTGCGCAACAATATGGAGCATATCTTTTTAACCAATACCGAATAAATGATGATGATGATAAAATTGAGTCTGGGCAACACTCCACTTGGTATTAGGCTGTCAATCTGTCATACACTCATACTCATCAATCTCTCTCTAATTTCTACTCTCTAGTCCCCTATAATCTCAGGTAAACCGTGAACCTTTTGATGCCCAAGTGCTTTATGATTTATCTATCTCACTATCATGTTTCATATTTTAATATGTTATCTTCATGGTCATGAATTTCACAACTTATTTGATAATTGAGTTAGTATTAAATGATAATTGATATGTTATCTTTATTTTCTTATATTTTATACTAATAAATTGATCATGAGCATCAATAATGGTTGCATTATATGAAATACTGGAGAAGAAAGTGAACAGCAACACAAACATGACTCATAACTTAAGGTGACCGAGATTTTGATTTATTGTTGTTCCTAATGGAAAAAAATATTGTTTTCCAGCATTTTCTAATATTATGGATTTTTTGGATATTTTTGTGAATTTTGTTGGATTAAAAAAAATTCACACAGCGACGACCGCGACGGTCCGATATCCGCGACGATACCAATATCATATCGGTTTTTCGGCCCGGCTGATACCGCGACCGAGACCGAGATTTTAAACCATAATGCAATATAATGCGCAGTTAATGACATTCACCCAATATTTTGTTTAGAAGTCAATAAATCCGAAGTTAAAGCTATTTTACCAAATATTTTTTGAAAAAAAACAACTTTTAGCTTCTCTTTTTCTATTATAAACAGTTTTACTGCATCATTTCTTGCAGTTATTTTAGAGAATTTTTAAAATAGTGGGGTGAAGGGCTGATTCACAAATTCTTCAAGATCATCATTTTTACCAAAGGAAAAGGGTAATTTATTAATTATGATAAATTTTACTTGTTGATATTCGCATAACTAGGGATATAATTGAAAACTCCTAAATTACTAGAAGAAGAGGTTTAGACAATTGAGTCAATATGCCCACTCCTTCCGCCGGAGCCACCCCCTTGATGTTTGGGTTTACACACGTCCAATTACTCTTAAGATGGCCAGTGTCACCTGAGAAACTACAATTATATAAATCTTTACAAAACATGCATTGCACCTTAAATGCAATATTTTTGGTGGCATCTTTAACTTCAGTTTTCTTGAAATGAGTCCAAACCCTATATTTTAATTTTAATTTTTTTCTTTTTGTGAGATGAGGTTTGGGTCATTTGGCCATGGACAGGAGGTTCTTGATGGGTGGTGCTTACCTTTCGCTTCCAAATTTACAACAGTTAAGGCATCAAGGCCAAAATCAAAATATTCAGATGGTCCAGCCATTTATATTCTATCAAAAAATAAATTTATACAAAAGAAGATAAAATAAGATATATATAAATATAGAAGTTATTTATTGTGATATGTTATATAAGAAAGGAGAGAATATGAGACTTACTTTTATAAAATTAATGTGTATATACTAAATAAAAAATGGAGTTTAAACTAAAAAAAATACCTAGAAGAGGGAGGGAAAAGGGAGCTTACAGATAGAGAGTGCTTTTGAGAAGTACTTTATAGAGAGAGAGAGAGAGAGAGAGAGAGAGAGATGAGTCATTGGAAATAAGGGAGGAGGGAGTATTTATAAGCCCATATATAAACCAAAAATTCCCTATAATATGGTTGTTTCATTACTTTTATTTTATTTTATTTTTTTGGAGGGTGGGGATCAAAACTGTCAAAAAATAGCCAAACGGGCAATATGCCCTTTTTCTTCTACCGTTTGTGCCCATTGGGCCGAGCCGGGCTGGGATGCCTAGCCACGGCGCCCTGGCCCAGTGTTTTTAAAAGCGCGAGGCGCATCAAGGCGCTAAGGTCTCCTGGAGCCTAGGCGCTAAGACGCGAGGCGAGGCGCGGACTTCATTGAAGCGAGGCGCACATTGTATATAAAAAAATATATATTTTGGTATAGACAGAAAAATCACAAAATAGAACAAAAGTAGAACAAATTAGTCAAACAGACAGATAATTGGTAAGGAATATTTGAAAAATTCTAAACTTCATAAAGCATCCATGATCCATCACCCTAAATGTTAAACAGTCAACAAAACTACAAAAGTACCAAAATCCATCACAACCAATACAACTTTAAAGTTAAAGCAGCAACACAGATGATCCTAAGGAGGACCTAACAGTCATCCTCAACATCTACACCAAGTAAGTCATAATCTTCTTCTTCATTATTGGATTTATATCCATTCACATCTTCCTCGTCCGTCTCCTCTGAATCTGCATCTTCCTCATCTACCAATTGAAAAACATTTGATGATCTAGAACCTCTTAGTCTTAGTGGTGTTGCCCTTGATGTTGCTCTAGTTCTTTGACTACTTTCTCCAACTCCAGAAGCTGTAGCAACATCACCCCATGTCAAAATATCATCATCAAACACAAGCTCATCATCTTCATCCGATTCTCTATCTATTCTCCCAAGCAACCACTCATTGCTTTCATCAATATTCTTCAAAGAAATGGGATCAAGTATGTCACGCATATCATATCGATGTTTCAATGCTCTATTGTACTTAACAAATACAAGATCATTGAGACGTTTTTGATCCAACCTATTTCTTTTTTTGCTATGAATCTGCAACAAATAAAAAAGCTATTAAAATTTATATGTAGAGAATAAAAATATTTTAAATTCACTAGACTTGAGAAAAATACTCACATGCTCAAACACACTCCAATTTCGCTCACTACCAGATGAACTACACGTCAGGCTAAGAACTTTTATCGCAAATTTTTGCAAATCTGGGGTTTTGGAACCATATGCAGACCACCATTCAGCTGTTAATTATAGGTAATTAGCATTAGTTTATGGGATAAATGTACAAAATTAATTTTATAATATAATGGAATAAACTTATGGGATAAAATAGTTTACCCGGTGCCCTTGTCGCCCTTTGCCTAATTGCCATAGGCAACCCAAATAAATTTTCAGCTCGCGTATAAATAGACAACTCATCACTGATCTTATCTTGTACTTCAATATTTGGGACCAGCTTTGACATGCAATTATACAACCCTGTCATAACTTCACTATCTTGCTCAATATTGGAATTTCCATAAAAGTACGCTGGGTTCAAAAAATATCCAGCTGCATGCAAAGGACGATGCAATTGAACATCCCACCTTCTGTCAATGATTTCAAAGATATTCTTATATCTTTCTTCTTTTCCACCAAAAGCATTTGAAATGGCTTCTTTATCCCGATCCATAGCTTCATAGATGTATCCCATGGGAGGCTTTTTCTCACCATCAACCAATCTAAGTACACAAAGTAGAGGACCCGAGACCTTAAGGGCATAGACAATAGTGTTCCAAAATGAAGGCATTAACATAATGTGTGCAACCCTTTTACCCTGTTGCTCCTTTGCCCATTTGCTTGTTGTCCATTTCTCTGAAGTGAACAGCTTCCTCAAGTTGTTTTTTTGTTGATGAATCCTTGCTAAAGTGAGAAAGGCAGTTGCAAATCGGGTTTTTGCAGGCTTGATCAATTCTTTCATTTGTGTAAACTGCCTCATCATATTTAGCAAAGTTGGGCGGTTATAAATGAACCCATGTACAGTAATAGCTCTTTCAAATGTTCTCTTGAGATTTGGTATCTTAAAAATGTCTTCCAACATCAAGTCCAAACAGTGGGCAGCACATGGTGTCCAATACAAGTGTGGATACTTTGCCTCCAAAAACTTTCCTGTTAGAACCAAAACAAAGAAAGAAATAAAACAGTATGTTTAAGATAACTAATTCTTTTAATACTCATGAATAAATTTTTGTTTTCAAATAACCACTAATTCATACCCGCTAACACATTAGCTGCAGCACTGTCTGTGACAATCTGGACCACATTAACTTCTCCAATTTGCTCCACAAACTTTTCTATTAGCTGAAACAGTTTTTCAGCGTCCTTGGAGTAGCTAGAAGCGTCAATGGACTCCACAAACATGGTTCCTTTAGGACAATTTACTAAAAAATTTAGTAAGGTCCTCCCTTTCTTGTCAGTCCACCCATCAACCATTATAGAACATCCAGTCTTTGCCCAACACGCCCGATGATCCTTCATCAAATTATTTGTATGCACTATCTCTTTTTTAAGAAAAGGAACTCGTAATTCATGGTAAGTTAGTGGTTTCATGCCAGGACCATATTGCCCAATAGCTTCAATCATTGGTCCAAAACTGTCATAATTAATAACATTCAAAGGAAGCCCGGCATCATAAATCCACCTTGCAATTCTTTGGCATGCCCGCTCTCTTAATTCTTTTCTGTACGAGTCATTCTCATCAATTCTTATCTGTTTTCCTTGGATTTTTCTGTTTTGCACAACAACATCTGGATTGGGAGTGAAGAATACATCCATAGGCCCCTTTTGCTTTGGCATTTTAGGTGGTTTGGAGGTAGTGGAAGAATGAGTACTAGAAATTTGATTACCACCCTGACCCAAAAATCTTTTACCACCTCTACAACATCATCATCACCATCTTCCAATTCATTTGCCAACTCATCAAAATGGGGCAACATATTCATTTCTTCTTTTTCTGTCTTTTTCTTTGTCATGTACTCTCTAATCTCTTCTCTAACTTCAGCTGGACATTTTGGACAAGCAGTAATATTCCTGAAACCCCCAGCAAGGTGTTGCTTGACCCGATAAACACCTCCATTTGATATTTTGCCACAAAAATTACATTTGAACCTATTATTATTTTGTGGATTTTCCAAATGTGCATACTGCCATGCTGGGTCCTTTCTACTACTACCTTCTGTTGACATCTATAAACAATTGAAAAAAAAAATTAGAAACAAGCAGCATACAAAAGGAATTGCAGCAAAAAAAAAAAAAAAAAAACAGCAGCAGCAACAATTTCAGCGTCTGGGATGTCACAGCTCAGCAGGGGTTACAACATGTTTGAAAAAAAAAAAAAACAGGAGCAAAAAAAAGAATAACTGCTTGCATCAGAAAAAAAAAAGGCAGCAGGAAAAAAAAAGCAGCATAACTAAAAAAAAAGCAGCAGCAACAATTTCAGCATCAACAGTGAAGAGCAAAAAAGAATATAACAGCAGAGCAAAAAAAAAGGCAGCAGAAAAAAAAGCAGCAGCAGCAGTAATATAAGATCAGCAGCAGCAACAGAAATATAAGATCAGCAGCACCCTCTCACAGCTCAGCACGTTGAAAGAAAAAAAGCAGAAGAGAAAAAAAATAGCAAAAAAAAAAAAAAAATACATACTGGACGTTGCAGATCTTCCCGGACGTCAGGCTGCAGTACCGGACGTGAGGCAGCAGAGGATGCACGCTACAGACGTGACTGGCTGGAGTGCTGGACGTCGTTGACGATCGCTGGAGCCTAGAGCCAGTAGCTGCCGATCGCTGGAGGTGGATCGCTGGAGCCTGGAGGTGGATCGCTGCAGATGTGACGATCGCTGGGGCTGGACGATCGCTGGAGCTGGACGATCGCTGGCCTCTGTTTTTTCTCCTCTTCCCTCTTTTTTTTTTTTCGTTGGACGATCGCTGGATTCTGGAAAGAGCTAGGGCTGAGGGCTCTTTATTTATATTTGTTCATTAAGCTGGGCTGCTGGGCCATGGGCCTGGACCTGAGGCCAGGGCTCTTTAACTTAAAAGATTGGGCCCAGACAACCAGGCGCACGAGGCGCGCGCCTTGGGCCTGGACCTGAGGCGCGCGCCTCGTGGGCTTTTATGTCGCCTGTTTCAAGTCGCCGCGACTTGAGTCAATTGAGGCGCCGTGGCTGGGCCTTGATGCGCCTGGCGCCCAGGCGCGCGCCTGGGCGCGCTTTTTAAAACACTGCCCTGGCCATCCCCAGTCCATGCCTGGCATGAGCTTGGCCATGCCGTGCCGGGCCACCCACTTTTAACGGCTACCCTGGAGCTGCAATTGGTTATAGATCGAATTGAGAACCCCGGGCAACAAGTCATCCCGGACTTGATCCCAAGAAAATCTGAACCCAAAGCTAACTTGAAGAAGTTAAAATTCTCAATCTCAAACCTAATTTAACAGCTCAGGTTTACAGATAACAGTGTAATTGAGTCAGATTGGATAGGCTTAGTGGGTTGGGTAGCACTGTGTACCAAGCCCAAACCTAACCCATTGATTAATCGGGTCAATAAGTATCAACCCGGAAATAAAAAGTCTCGGAACACTTGAACTATCGGGTCCATATCAGTTTAGAGTTGGGATGTAAAAGCCTACACACACAAATCCTGTATTATATATAAACCACTTAAACACGTGAACACATACACACAATTTCTCTCTCTCCATGGAAATCTCTATCATCTTATCCAAATCCAATCCTTCTCCACATGAGTTTCTCAAACAAGAATTCCACTCTAAATCCCTTCCAAACATCTTCATACCCCACAAGAAACCCACTCCAATGGCCTCAAATTCCCCATTTCCATCTCAATTCTCTTCAAAACCCACTCCAATAGCCACAAAATCCCTATTTCCTCAACTTCCCATTGATGCAAAATCCTCCTCTCAGCTCCCTTCAAAACCCTCCATAAACCCAACTCCAATGGCCTCTAAAACCACACTTCCTTCCCTCCCTAACAAACAAGAAACCCCAGCTCAATTCCCCTCAAAACCCAACAAGGAATCCACACAATTGACTTCAGAGAAACCCCCCAAGATTACTGATCAATATCTCCTCCACCTCTGCCGAAATGGGCGACTGAAAGAAGCAGTGACCGCCATTGATTTACTCGCGGAAAGCGGTTCCAAGGTGAGACCCAAGACCTACATCTCCTTACTTCAATCTTGCATAGATTTGGATTCAATTGATTATGCGCGGAAGCTCCATGCCCGCGTTGATTCTGTCCTCTCTAATCCGTCTGTGGAGACCAAGCTTGTTAGCATGTATGCTAAATGTGGTAGCTTGAAAGAAGCACGCCATGTGTTCAATGGAATGCGTGAGAGAAACCTCTTTGCTTGGTCTGCAATGATTGGAGCGTACGCCCGCGAGCAGTGGTGGGAAGAGGTTGTTGAGCTCTTTGCTTGGATGATGGCGGAAGGCGTCATCCCAGATGAGTTCTTGATGCCCAAGATTTTACAAGCTTCTGCGAGTTTGGGGGATGTGAAAACAGGGGAATTGATGCATTCAGTTGTGATTCGGGGTGGGATGGATCAGTTCATCTACGTCAACAATGCTATATTGGCAATGTATGCCAAGTGCGGAAAGTTGGATTCTGCCAAAAGGGTTTTCGAGAAAATGCTTATTAGAGATGGGGTCACTTGGAATTCAATGATATCTGCGCATTGCCGATGCGGCGAGAATGAAAAAGCCATGAAACTCTTCAACCATATGCAGGTTGAGGGGATTGAGCCAGGTCTGATAACATGGAACATCTTGATAGCCAGTTACAATCAGTCCGGCAATTGTGATCGTGCCATGGAACTGATGAAGAAGATGGAGAGCGATGGCATTGCCCCAGATGTTTTTACTTGGACTAGTATGATTTCAGGATTTGCTCAAAATCATAGAAGAAGTCAGGCCTTGGATCTGTTTAGAGAAATGTGGTTTACAGGAGTCGAACCAAATGGAGTGACAATTGCTAGTGCCCTCTCTGCTTGTGCTTCTCTGAAGACTTTCAAGAAGGGGGTGGAGATTCATTCAGTTGCGGTTAAGATGGGATATGTGAATGGCATTCTAGTGGGGAACTCACTTATCGACATGTATGCTAAATGTGGGAAGTTGGAAGATGCTCAGAGGATTTTTAATAAGATCTCTGAAAGAGATGTTTTCACTTGGAATTCAATGATAGGAGCGTACGTGCAAGCTGGTTATTGCGGAAAAGCGCATGAACTATTTGAGAGAATGCAGAGTGCAGGCATGCCGCGGAATGCCGTCACTTGGAACGTGATGATTTCTGCTTATATGCAAAATGGAGATGAGGATCAAGCCATGGAACTCTTCCGCAAGATGGAAATGGAGGGGATCGAACGGAGCACAGCTTCTTGGAATTCCCTTATCGCAGGTTCATTGCAAAATGGCCATGAGAACAAAGCTCTACAGATATTTCGCCAAATGCAATCTGTTTCAATGAGACCCAACTCAGTTACAATCTTGAGTGTCCTACCAGCTTGTGCAAATTTACTCGCAGCAATGAAGGTGAAAGAGATTCATGGTTTTGTACTGCATAATGGTTTAAATCTTGAGGTTTCAATCTTGAATTTACTTGTAGATACTTATGCCAAGTCTGGGAATATTGGGAGTGCTCAATCTGTATTCAATGTTGTGACATCAAAAGATCTTGTCTCTTGGAATTCATTGCTTTCTGGTTATTCTCTACATGGACAATCACAGATGGTGATAGAACTTTTCGATGTGATGAAAAGGGTGGGAGTGAAGCCAAACCATAAAACTATCACATATATGATCTCAGCTTACGGTCTTACAGGAATGGTGAATGAAGGGAAGAAGCTCTTCTCGAGCATCACTGAAGAATACCAAATTCCACCAAGCTTAGAACATTATGCAGCCATGGTTGGTCTCTTGGGCCGCACAGGTAGACTTAAAGAAGTGACTGATTTTATAGAAACGATGCCAGTTGAGCCTGACTATGCTGTTTGGGATGCCTTACTTACAGCTTGCCGAATTAATGGGAATATAAGTTTGGCAACCTTTGCGGCAGAGAATCTAATGAAATTGGAACAGGGGAATTCCATAATTCATAGGTTGTTGTCGCAGATCTATGCTTTGAGTGGTAGGTATGAAGATGTGTCGAGGATGAGTAAGCATATGAACAGGAATAGGAATTCAAACTTGCCCGGTTGCACCTGGACTGAAGTTAAAAACACAGTATACGCTTTTCCCACAGGTGATCGTTCTATTCCAGATTCTGCGGTCATCTATGCTTGGTTGGATAGCATGGAGGAAGAAATGAAGGTAAGAGCTAAGGATTTTCCTGATATCCAACTTTACTTTGAGGAAGAAGATGAAGAGGAGATTGTAGGCATCCACAGTGAGAAGCTGGCTATTGCATTTAACCTCATAGGTACTCCTGCTTTCCAAAGCATGCGGATTATTAAGAACCTTCGAATGTGTACGAGTTGCCATAGAATTGCCAAGTTTATTTCAAGTATAACGGGACGTGAAATATTTCTCAAGGATTCGAAATGTTTACACCATTTCAAGAATGGGCAGTGTTCTTGCAAAGACTATTGGTGACATGAAAGAGAAGCAACTGGAAATGGAAACTATACGTCCCACAAAATATGGGGCCTATTTGTTTGGTTGATATCAATTGCCTGGAGTTTTAAGCAACGGCTTCCTATCAGAGGGACTAAATCGAGTAAAGGTGTATATTCACAAAGGATCATCTAATCCTTTGGAAGGAAACAATTGCCCAGACATGACCCTCGTGAATCAAGTCCTTGGAAGGTGAAGATCTCATTTACATCTCAACCTCATATCCTTCACTCCCAACCTCCATAGTACTCCTTCCTTCTAACCCACTTTACTACAAATTCTAGGAATTCAATCAAAGTAGGCAAACGGGCCCTTCAGGCATTTGACCAATTTGAACATTGGGCTGGATAAATTGCTGTGGCAAGTTTGAGTTGCAGGATATGGGGGCTGTATAAATTCTCAGTGACTTCATCAGCAAAGCATACACCACATGCATGTGTATCAGGAAAATCTACTAAATTGTCAGTTCTTTCAACAAAATTAGCATAAAATTGGTCTCTGTATGAGACGCAACAAAAAAGTCACAATTATTCTTCCTGTGATAAGGGGTCGTTTGTCTTTAATGCATGGGATATGTAAATGCAATTTACACGTGTAAATGATGAAAATTTAGATTTTAAATATGTAACGTTTACACATGCGTTTCTTTTTACAACGTTTATCTAATAACACCGTTTTAGCATCATTTACACATGTGATTCATTTTACCATATTTATTTTAATTACGTGTAAATATATTAGGTGATTTTGTAAACGATACTTATTAATCATTGAATTAAATTATACTATAATGAAATGAACAAGAGACCCAAAAGGCTCAGTTTTGATAATCTTTCATTTAGTCAAATTAGTTCTAGTAAGTAGCAATTTCGATGTCATTAAAATAACCAATATTTCAGTTAAAAAATGGTAATGCACAACTACAAGTCTAGAGACTATATGCATCTTGTTATTGGGGAATTTCTACAAACATTTTTTTAGCAATGTGATTTTCCTACACTTGGGAGACAAAAAAAAATGACTAAGGTTATGTTTGTCAACCAAATTTTTAGGGAAAAGATTTTCGGTTTTCCTAAAATTGTGGTAAATGCATGTTTGGCAATTGTAAATTGCTGAGGATTTGGATAAAGAAAATCTTCATTTGTTAGGATTTTCATATCCGACCACCTCTATAAGATTTAAAAATCCTCACTTAAGTAAATTTACACACCAAATTTTATTTTTCCTCAGCTAGATACACACCAATATCAATGTAAAATCCTCAACTTTCCAACTCCCCAACAAGGAATCCTTGTTCCAGTAGTAGTGAAGAATCATTAGCTCTATGAATTCCTCGCCTGTTTCCAAACATGTTCTAATGTTTGTAGGTATCTACAGGTATCTACAAGTCTTAATGCATCTACCATCTCATGTGTACTGCATACATATATGCATATGCAAATTTTTTACAGTAGGAAAGTTCATCCACCATGAATAACCAACTAGTATTGTATACCAAACTCTAGAAATCAAATGAAACCACCAATCAACAAAACCACATATGATTCAGGATTTTAAAATGGAGCAAACTACATTTGCAAAAGAAATCCAGAAAGGAGAAAAGAATATGGAAAAAAAAAACCCTGAAGGATTTGCAAGAAACGAGATTATAAAAAAAATAAGTTTAGAAAGAAAATAAGTTTTTATAGAGTTTTTTTAGTATAACAAGGGGAGAGAGAGAGAGAGATTAGGCTCACAACAGCGAGATGAAACGCATGGCACAATAGTGAGATGAGACACAGGCAGGGAGAAAGGTTTTTTAGGGTAGAGCCTTTATTTATTTTTTTTTTAACGAGTTTGAGGGTGGTTTCGCACCCAAAACCTATCTAACGAAAATGTTCAAACAATCGAGTGTTCTTTGAAATCCCATTTGCCTTGGTATTCTCTTTTTCCCATATCAATAGGTGTTCAAATTTTGGTATGAAAATGAACCCATTTTCACTCGATTTACACATCTGATTTATACAAAACAAACATGACTAATGTGTAAATGTTACACATATTCTCCATTAGACAAACGACACCTTGGCATTTACAGTTAACGGTCTTGGAGTCTTTGCTTTTGAGTTTTTTTAACTTTTCAGACCTCAATAATTCCCAAACCCATATTTAACAGTAAAAGCATCAGCGTTCCCTACTTGAATAGTTTTTGGCAATAAAATTCTCTTCCTTCAAAACATTGAGATTAACTGTGCTGTCATTGTTACAGTTACTATGTGGGGAGATTTCCGGAACCACAGGATTACGCTAATCACAGCCATCAGATGAGACTAAGCACTCTAACGTGCCATCCGCGTGCTATCCACGTGGCACCAAGCTCACCCCGGCCACCAGGGCAGGAGGTCCGGCTGAAGTCAGGCGGCTCAGGGCCACTAGCGCCGAACTGGCCCACTCCGGGCGCCATCTCGGCAGAGAGCTTCACCTCGGCTGGGCCACCCCGGATGCCATCTCGGCAGAAAGCTCCACCTAGGCTGAAGAAGCCGGGATGGAAGCCGAAGCCAGAAAGAGTCTCCACTCACGCCCCTCATCCCCCACGTCACCAGGCACGTGGAGGGATAGGGGCACGAGCTAGTGGGACAGACACGACATCCAGCGGCTGAGGCCACATCAGGGCAAGGCCCGAGGGCAGATCCCACGATCCCCTACCGCCAAAGGCGTCCAACACGATCTGGCCCAACAAGACGCGCATTAAATGCGACGTGGGCTGAATTGGACCGCATTTATGGCAACGTGGGCTGATCATGGCTTCCCAGTCGAATCATGAGACCCCATCACGATATCTCCCAAAGATACGTCCCAAACTCTATAAATAGAGGCTCAAACCACCATTAAAGGTACGCACAATTTCATACACAGAGCCGTTACTCTGTCTCTCTTCTTCCTCTCCTTCCATTGTTCCAGTTCATTCACTGACTTTGGCATCGGAGAGCCTTGCGCCGCCCAGGCCAGGGTCCTTTGATCGTTTGCTCTTCTCTTTCAGGCTTTCGGACGGTACCCAGTCATTCCCAGTCATCATCTTCTCGGATAAGTCCTCTAAGGCTCCCCCTTATTGTGGGTCATTATTTTCTGCACCTACAATTGGCGCCGTCTGTGGGAAAGTAATATCCCAACCTTCCCAACCTTCCCAACCTTCTTAACCTCAATCTTTCAGAAGCCATGCCTCCGAAAGCTAGGAAGGGCAGTAGAGTCCTACGAGAGCAGCGCTCGAGCTGCCACCACCGTCAACGGACGTCCCTCCTCAAGGGCGCTCCCGCACGGTGCATGGCACGTCTGCAGGCGAGGGCCGCTTAGGCTCTCAGCTCTTTGTCGAGTTCCCCCTCCAAGAGGGGCTCGAGGCCTCGATCTCAGCAGAAGAAGTCATGCCATCCAGACGCGATGAGCGTCGGCATGAGCGTCCTCGGAAGGACAAAGCCGTGGCCGTAGGAGAGACGCGCCACGGTCAACCCCCTGCTGCTGGAGAGGTTCTCGAAGCCCAAACTGCTCTCCTCCAGAAGCAAGAGCAGCTGATTCGCGAGCTCCAGCAGCAGCTGAGGGCAGCGCAAACCGCCTCCTTGAGGCAGGTCTCTGAGCCTCAAGGGAAAAAGAGGGACGCCCCCAGCAGGGCAGCCCAGCATCCCCGCGAGGACCTCAGAAATCATCTGGACCATAAACGGAGCCAGATTCATGACGAAGGCTCGAGCAACAGCCGGAGTCATCATAGCCGCGATGGCCGAACTCATAGCCGTCGTAGCCCGAACCACCCCAAGCGAAAGCCCAGAGCTCGGACTCCAGAGAAGGACGATGAGCAGGAGCGATTTGACAAACGCGTCAGATTGGCTCTCCAGCACAACCTGGACGTGCGGGACCAGAAGCAGATCTGTGGTCACACTGATCTGGGGGGCTCACCCTTCACAAAAGAGATCGAGCGCACCCCCTTGCCCAGAAAGTTCTCCGTCCCGCGGTTCGTCCCCTACGACGGACTGTCCGACCCATCCGCTCACCTCCGACACTTCTCCCAGAAGATGTCCATCTGGGGGAATGAGGGTCACCTAAACTGCAAAATCTTCTCCTCCAGTTTGGGTGACCTCCCCCTGAAATGGTTCTGTTCTCTCCCAGAGAGGTCCATTTCGAGTTGGAAGGAGCTCCAGCTCTCCTTCCTGAAAAAGTTCCAAGCCTACAGCGCCGTCCCCAAGAAGGAAGGGGACCTCCTCGCCCTGAGAATGAGGGAGGGTGAGACCCTCGCCAAGTTCGCCCAACGATTCTGGGCGGTCTACAGCCAGATCGAGGGCACCAGGGAGGAGATGGCAATCTACGCCTTCCAGCATGCCCTGATCCCCGGCAACGACTTGCGAAAAGACTTGGCCGGGAACCCTCCAGAATCCATGCCGGAGTTGATGTCCCGGGTCAAGCGCTTCATCGCCCAGGAGGAAGACGAGATCCGAGCCCGGGATCAAGACAGGCATCCGGAGCCCGAGCAGAAGAGTAGCCAGCCTCGGCAGAGAGGCGGGAGGCCCTCCCAGAAGCAGGAGCCCAAGCAGGCCTGGGTCTCCAGTTCGGCGAAGCCTTCGTCGTCCAGGTCTGGGGGCGCTTGGAAGCCCAGACCTCCCTCCAGCGCCAGTCAGAGCGTCAGCGTCGTCTTCAAGGAGCCGATCTACCGCATCCTGACCAAGATCAGGTCCAAGCCGTTCTTCAAGTACCCTCAGCCCATGCTGAATGAGCCCACCTCCGGCGGCCGAAGCCAGCTCTACTGCTCCTTCCATAGGGGTAACGGGCACAAGACCGAGGACTGCAAGACTTTGCAGCGGTACCTGGAGAAGCTGGCCGAAGAAGGCCACATTCCAGAATTCGTCAAGGCAGGTGATGCCGGCGGTAGCGAGGGCCGGATTGACCAGAGCGCAGCCCAGGCTCCAGACAGCGAGGATTCAGAGAAGATCATTAACGTGATCCATCTGGCGTCCTCAGTTCCCGCTTCCTCGTCCCGGGACAGCTCCCAGGCCCGTGCCGAAGCCAGGCGGGCTTCGCACGGGAAAGAAGTATTGAAAGCCGAGCTCGCCCCGGCATCCAAGAAGGCCCGCCGCGACCGACCCGCCATCTCGTTCTCGGACAGAGACCTAGAGGGAATCCAGCTCCCTCACAATGACCCTCTACTCCTCACCATGAAGCTGAGAGACTTCACAGTGAAGAGGATCCTCGTCGACTCCGGCAGCTCCTCCGAGGTCCTCTACTACGACTGCTTCAAAAAGATGAAACTCTCCGAAGCAGACCTCACGGAGGTCCGTGCACCCCTGCTAGGGTTGTCCGCCACGCCAGTCTACCCCAAAGGCAGGATCACCTTGGAGACCCGAGTTGGCGGAGCCTCCGTGTCGGACGACTTCCTGGTCGTGGATGCCCCTTCTCCCTACAACGTCATTTTGGGCAGAACGTGGCTCCACAAGTTAGAAGCCGTCCCATCTTCCCTCCACCAGAAGCTGAAGTTCGTCCATGAGAACAAGGAGGGCAAGATGGAAGTAGTCACAGTGGAGGGGGATCAGCAGCAAGCCAGGCAATGCATGCTCGCCGCAGTCCCGGCAGTAAAGGAGCCAGAGCGCGTCAACCTCGCCGAGTTCGAGAAAGGCCTCGATGAAATCGGCCGATATCCCGAGAAGAAGAGCATCGAGGACCTGGCCGAAGTCAGGTTGAACCCGACAGATCCAGACAGGTTCTTCCTGATTGGCACCCAGCTGCCAGACGAGGAGAGGGCCGAACTCTCTCGGTTCCTGATGCAGAACGTCGACGTCTTCGCTTGGAGCCCAAGCAAAATGCCTGGAGTCGACCCTGAGGTCGTGTGCCACAAGCTGAATGTGGACCCCGACCACAAGCCGGTAGTGCAGAGGGCCCGCAGGACAGGGCTGCAGCAGACAGATGCGGTCGTCGAGGAGATCGACAACCTGCTGAAGGCAGGAGCCATCCGGGAAGTCCAGTACCCGGTATGGCTGGCCAACACGGTGGTGGTCAAGAAGAAAACTGGAAAGTGGAGGGTGTGCGTGGACTTCACAGACCTGAACATGGCCTGCCCTAAAGATAGTTTCCCCCTCCCAAAGATTGACCAACTGATCGACGCCACCGCTGGTCACGACCGAATGAGCTTCCTCGACGCCTACAGGGGCTACCACCAGATCCCGCTCTACGAGCCAGACGAGGAGAAAACATCATTCATAACCCCCCGCGGCACTTACTGCTACAAGGTGATGCCCTTCGGGGTAAAGAACGCGGGGGCAACCTATCAGCGCTTCGTCACGAAAATGTTCCATGCTCAGCTCGGCCGGACGGTGGAGGTCTACATCGACGACATGGTCGTCAAATCGGTGCACTCCGGCGATCATCTGGCGGATCTCGGCCAAATCTTCGACATCCTTCGCGCGTACAAGCTTAAGCTAAACGCTTCCAAGTGCGCCTTCAGCGTAGCCTCTGGCAAGTTCCTCGGCAGCTTGGTAACGCGGAGAGGGATAGAGGCTAATCCGGACCAGATCACCGCGATCCAGAGCATCCAGAGCCCATCTACCACGAAGGAAGTTCAGAAGCTCACAAGAATGGCTGCAGCACTCAACCGCTTCATCAGCCGGTCATCAGATAAGTGCAGGCCTTTCTTTCAGCTTTTAAAGAAAAATCTGAAATTCCAGTGGACCCCCGAGTGCGACCAGGCATTGGCCGCACTCAAAACCTATTTAATGTCACCTCCCTTACTCTCCACCCCAACTTTGGGGGAGATTCTGTATTTGTACCTTGCGGTCTCGGATCACGCAGTGAGCTCCGTCCTCATCAGGGAGGACGAGGGAATTCAAAAGCCAATCTATTATACGAGCAAGACCCTGCTCGATGCCGAGACCAGGTACCTTCTATTGGAGAAGCTTGCGTTGGCTCTCGTCAGTGCCTCCCGCAAGCTCTCCCATTATTTCCAATCCCACACCATTGTGGTGATCACGGAGCATCCACTCCGTTCAGTGTTCAAGAAAGCTGATTTTTCAGGGCGAATATCAAAGTGGGCAGTTGAACTGGGGCAGTATGATATACAGTACCGTCCCCGAACTGCGATCAAAGCCCAGATTCTGGCGGACTTCATCGTCGAATTCTATTGGAGAAGCTTGCGTTGGCTCTCGTCAGTGCCTCCCGCAAGCTCTCCCATTATTTCCAATCCCACACCATTGTGGTGATCACGGAGCATCCACTCCGTTCAGTGTTCAAGAAAGCTGATTTTTCAGGGCGAATATCAAAGTGGGCAGTTGAACTGGGGCAGTATGATATACAGTACCGTCCCCGAACTGCGATCAAAGCCCAGATTCTGGCGGACTTCATCGTCGAATTCGTCTCCCCCAACCCGGCTCTGACTCAGCTCGGCACGGCACTGGGGGGCACAGGGCATGAGCCAGTAGAAACTGAGGTCGAGCAGTCTTCCACCTCGGCATGGAAGATCTTTGTCGACAGGTCGTCCACCTCCAAGAGAGCTGGCGCCGGCATAGTTCTCCAATCGCCAGAGGGACTGGTCATAGAGCAGGCTTTCACCCTCGACTTCAAAGCGACAAACAATGAGGCAGAATACGAAGCACTGATTGCAGGGTTGAACAGCGCCCAAATCCTCGGAGCCCAGCACCTGGAGATCTTCAGCGACTCTCAACTGGTAACTAGCCAGCTCGCTGGAGACTACCAGGCCAGGGACGACAGGATGGCGGCCTACTTAGCCCTTGCGAAAAAGCTGCTCTCTCATTTCCAGAAAGCCGAGGTCAGGCAAATATCCCGAGATACCAACACGCACGCAGATGCGCTTGCAAACCTGGCCTCCGCTGTCGAAGCAGGGAAGAAAAGGACCATCGAGGTTGGGTCAGTATCAAGGTCAAGCTTAGAACTCCATTTATCTCGGCTTGTCCTCTGTGCTGACCTCGGCCCAAGCTGGATGGATCCAATTGTCGCCTACTTGAAGGACGACCAGCTCCCCGAGGACAAGGCTGAAGCCCACAGGATCAGACTCAAGGCAGCGCGATTCTGGCTCTCTCCCGAACGCAAACTCTACAGGAAGTCTTTCACAGGTCCATACCTCCAATGCGTCCATCCAAGCAAGGTGGACGACTTCCTGTATGAGATCCATGAAGGAATCTGCGGCAGTCACATTGGAGGTCGATCCCTGGCTTACAGAGCAATAAGCCAGGGCTACTGGTGGCCCTACATGCAGAAAGACGCGCAGGTCTACGCCAGGAAATGCGAGAAGTGCCAGAAGTTCTCCCACTCCCTCCATCAGCCAGCACAAGATCTGAGTCCCCTCTCTAGCCCATGGCCCTTCGCTCAATGGGGCCTGGACATTGTGGGGCCTCTTCACCGAGCTCCAGGAAACAAGAGATGGCTGATAGTGGCTACGGACTACTTCACAAAATGGATAGAGGCTGAACCGTTGTCTTCAATCACGGACAGGGACTCCAGGAACTTCGTTTGGAAAAACATCCTTACGAGGTTCGGCATCCCCCGGACCCTGATTTCGGATAACGGGACACAGTTCGACTCCAAGTCCTTCAAAGACTTCTGCCAAGAGCACGGCATCAGAAATCATTACTCCACTCCGGCATATCCACAGAGTAATGGCCAGGCAGAAATCTCCAACAAAGTGATCCTGGACGGCCTGAAGAAGCGACTGGACAAGGCAAAGGGCAGATGGACAGGGGAGCTTCCGAGCGTGCTGTGGGCATACAGAACAACTCCAAGGAGGTCCACCTCGGCAACACCTTTCTCTCTGGCCTACGGGATGGAGGCAGTCATTCCTTTGGAAATCGGCCTTCCTACCCTGAGGACAGAGCTGGTCGACCAAGGCCGAAATGAGACGAACCTGGCAAGGGAGCTGGAGCTGGCAGACGAGCGACGAGAAGCAGCAGCTCTGCGACTGACCGACTATCAGCAACGGTTAGCCAGGGCATACAATCAAAATGTCAGAGAGAGAAAATTCTCCGCGGGAGAGCTGGTGCTAAAGAAAACCCTGCAAGCTGACAGAGAGCCAAACGAAGGGAAGCTAGCCCCGAACTGGCATGGCCCGTTCAGAATAGTCTCACTGGCAGGAAAGTCAGCCTACAAGCTCGAAGACTTGGAAGGCAAGCCACTGCCGAGACCATGGAATCCATCCCACTTGAAGAAATTTTATTTCTAATGATGTATCGAGTCTCAAAATCAATAAAACCAGCTTTCACCTTGTCATCAACTTGTCGTCTCTCTCTGACTGATTCCGACAGCATGGGCCTACGCCCTGGATACAGCCTGGAGTTCTTACACTCGGCTGAATTCCTAAAGTCCTCGGGTTTTGAACCCACGGGTCTACCGCCCTGGAAAAGGCCTCGAGTCCGGACTCGGTCGTTTCCTAAAGCTCCGGGCCCTGGGCCCTGGAGAAGGCCTCGAGTTCAGACACTCGGCCGGATTGGGTCTACCGCCCTGGAAAAGGCCTCGAGTCCAAACTCGGTCGTTTCCTAAAGCTCCGGGCCCTGGGCCCTGGAGAAGGCCTCGAGTTCAGACACTCGGCCGGATTGGGTCTACCGCCCTAGGAAAAGGCCTCGAGTCCAGACTCGGTCGTTTCCTAAAGCTCCGGGCCCTGGGCCCTGGAGAAGGCCTCGAGTTCAGACACTCAGCCGGATTGGGTCTACCGCCCTGGAAAAGGCCTCGAGTCCAGACTCGGTCGTTTCCTAAAGCTCTGGGCCCTGGGCCCTGGAGAAGGCCTCGAGTTCAGACACTCGGCCGGATTGGGTCTACCGCCCTGGAAAAGGCCTCGAGTCCAGACTCGGTCGTTTCCTAAAGCTCCGGGCCCTGGGACCTGGAGATGGCCTCGAGTTCAGACACTCGGCCGGATTGGGTCTACCGCCCTGGAAAAGGCCTCGAGTCCAGACTCGGTCGTTTCCTAAAGCTCCGGGCCCTGGGCCCTGGAGAAGGCCTCGAGTTCAGACACTCGGCCGGATTGGGTCTACCGCCCTGGAAAAGGCCTCGAGTCCAGACTCGGTCGTTTCCTAAAGCTCCGGGCCCTGGGCCCTGGAGAAGGCCTCGAGTTCAGACACTCGGCCGGATTGGGTCTACCGCCCTGGAAAAGGCCTCGAGTCCAGACTCGGTCGTTTCCTAAAGCTCCGGGCCCTGGGCCCTGGAGAAGGCCTCGAGTTCAGACACTCGGCCGGATTGGGTCTACCGCCCTGGAAAAGGCCTCGAGTCCAGACTCGGTCGTTTCCTAAAGCTCCGGGTCCTGGACCCTGGAGAAGGCCTCGAGTTCGGACACTCGGCCGGATTCCTAAAGCCAGGGTTTTTACACCCCTCAAAGATCATTGCCGAGCTCACGCTTCCACAGCCGAGACCAGCGGAATGACAACTCCACTTCGGCACAAGCATCTCGTCTCGGCCAAAGCCAGCCATTTCGGCCAAGGGCAGCTTTCCAAAAGAAAAGAGCTGTGCCATCACTCAAACACAGAAAAGCAGCACAAAAACACAAGTGTTCCAGAACAGTGCAAGGAAAGTAAGAAAGAACTCAAAAGCATTGTACACAGTTTGGGTGATCACAGAACTCCTCCTTTTTATTCATTGTAAACAGCTTCGTTACAAAAGTTACAGAACAGAAAGCAAAGTACAAAAAGGAGGATCGCAGTCCTCTAAAAACAGAAAATGAAGCAAAAACATTACATGCAAGAAGACAAATGAGAAGGAGCCCGGCTACTATGGTTTCGGCGACTCCACTAGGTCGATCACCGTACCTGTTGGACCAGTGGATTCGGCCGAAACCGTGGTCTTGCTTGGAGTGTCGCTGGCAGAGGCTTTGACCGGTACCTCACCCGAACCAGGGGCAGAAGAGGTCTCACTCAGAGGCACGGCCAAAGCATCGCTGGCGACTAGGGCATCACTCAAGACTGGGGCAGCTGGAGCGTCTTTCGGAGCAGGAACGGCTAGAGGAGCTTCGACCGGGGCACTCTCAGTTGCAGGAGTGGAGTTCGGCTCGGGAACCAGGTCCGAGTACTTCGGCAGGTCCTGATAGACAGGTTGGTCTTCAGGGACCCCCGCACGCCTCGGTGCGGCCAGGCATCCTTCCTCGAACAGAATGGAGGTGATCTCCTCCACCTGTTTCTCGTACAGCTCAGTGGCACGGTCCACCCCGTTCTGGAAGACGGATTGAGCCTCGGACAGAAGAGAGGCCTTCTCCTTTTCCAGGTCGGCGTTCGCCTTCACCAACTTCTCTCTCTCAGCGCGACCAGCCAAGACCTCCCCTCGCAACCTCGTTACCTCAGCCGTCGACTCAGACTTCGACCTGGCCAACTCCGACTCCAACTCGGAGACCCTTTTGTTCTTCGTCCAAAGCTCGCCTTTCATATGGTTGGCCCTGGACGAGAGTTCGGCGTTCTCAGTCAGAACCAATGCCAACCGAGCAGACTCTCCAGCACTGGCCACCTTGAGCTCTTCCATTCCCTTCCGCTGCACTTCCAGCTCCTTCTTCAGCTTCTCCCGCTCGGACTCCAGGTGGGTCACCCTCGCAGCATTCCTATCCCTCCTTCCTAACACGGTTAGGAGCCTCTGCACGTTCTGCAAGGGAAAAGAGGAGAATCAAAATAGGAACAACCAAGCTAGGCCACTTGAAAGAATACACAGGAAACATTTACCAGGAGGTCAGCCTGGATCGCTGTCACTATCAGACTCTCATCATCAAACTTCTCATGCTCCTCCATATCCCGAGGCAGAGCACAGGCCTTGGCAAGGGCCCCGATCACCTCGGCGTTCCCCAGCAGTCGGTCTCCAACGTTCAGGGTTTGCCGGGTTGCGTTTCCATTCTCGGCTTCCACGGTGCTGGGGCAATTCGGGGCCCGGAGGCCGATCCGGACCCTTGCCCCGCCGAGATGAGAGGCTCGCGCGCTGGCCCAACAGTCGACTTGCTGACTGGCGCACTCTTTTCGGCTGGCGCACTCTTTTCCTTCGGCGCGCTCTTCTCGCCCCCCTTTTCGGATGGAGCTTTAGCTCCAGGGGCTCGTTCAGGAGTTTTGCCCTTCGACTGCAGATCAGCCTTCGAACTCTTCTCCCCCGCCTTGGACTTCTTCCTGGGCGGGGACCCCTCCTTCGAGCGGTCCGGCGAGCGTCGCCGGGATCCCCCGCTCGGAGCGGGGGCAGGAGCAGAGGGAGCACCAGCGCCCACCGGACCCGAAGCAGCACGAGTACCGGCAGGCGACGGGGCCCCAGAAGACGCTGACCTCTGCCTAAACTTAGCAGCCAGGTCCTTGACAGCGGGCTCCCTCGAACTTCCCTCCATGTCCTCTCCTCGATCGGAGAAATAAGCGTCCACTATCTGCGTCAGGTCCGGCAGCTCCGGATCAGAAGTGGACGCCTCGGCTCCGGACGCAGTTCGGTCGGCAACGGGATCGGTCAAGGGGACCCCGCTAAACAAGGCGACCGAGACAGTTGGACGGTCGGGGTGTGTCTCGTCCACCTCAGGCACTCCAGTCCTATGGTAGTGGCCGCGATACCTCGGCGTATACCCGAGCAGCTTCCAAGCTGACCTGGTCTCGTGCCCCTTGTATCTTTCGACCTTGTTGATGTCGTCGGTGTTCCTCCTCCAACCTTCGCTGACAGCTCGGCGTCGCCTTGCACCCGCCTCTGCTCAAGAGGAAAAAAAGAGTATCAGTTCGGCATCCATAAGGTAAGCAAAGCAAGAAGGAGAAAAGCAGTGGTGTTTACTTGGGACTTCCCCAGGGCGACGTGGGACCGACAGCCTCCTGTTTTCACCCGCGCCGAACTCCCAGTCCCCCGAGACACAGAAGAAATCTTCCTCGGCATTCTTACTTGAATCCTCCAAGGCTAGGACGAAGCCCCTTCGCTGCGGCTTCACCCGGAGATAATATCTTCCCTCCCCAGCCTTGCAGATATCATATGTATCCTCGATGTCATGAGGGCCTAGGTTGGTCCCCAAGACCTCGTTCAACTTCGCTGTGCCCATGATGACCTTGTAGCCATTGGGCATCAACTGGCCCGGGGCGAGGGACCAAAGGCTAAGGCAGGCCCTAAGCAGGGGATGCAGTGGAAACCTGACCCCACCCTCGATCACGGAGATCAGAGGGAAAGGCATCCAGCCGCCGTGGCAGCGATACAAGGCACAGTCGGCGAGGTCCGCCGGTTTTAGGAGGACCCCCTCCGGAATGCTGAAGGCAGCTCTAAATCTGGCTAAGCCCTCATCGGTATCTACCCTGAATCTAGGGGTGCCCATGTCTAAAAGGGGTGACAACGAAGAAAACCCTAGCAATCGCAAGGCCCCAAGAAGAACCAGACAGAAGGACAAAGCGACTTACAGGGACGAAGAGGCAGATCAAGAGCAGATCCGGGCGCGTCCTACGGTCGTCCTCGTTGAACAGATCTCGGGCACCAGAGCAAAAATCGAAGGTAGAGGCGAAGGCGAAAGGAATCAGAAGCGAGAAAAGGAAGGGGACGGCCCTATTTGTAGAAGGGGAACCCTCATTTGGGTACCGCCTCCGAATTCGAAGAGACACTTCAAAGCCCGTGCCCGTCCCATCAATGAGACAACGCAATTAGCGCAGAAGCTACGCGTGTAGCCGTCAACTCGGTTCCCAAGACGAACAGGGCAGAGCATTTATTGCTTCAAAGAGTCGAAGCGACACCAAGCGATGATCGCTGTATCCCCAGATAGTTTTTCTAGCCTTCAACCCCTAAAAGCTAGGGCCCTTAAGAGGTCAAAGGCTAGGGGGCAATTGTGTGGGGAGATTTCCGGAACCACAGGATTACGCTAATCACAGCCATCAGATGAGACTAAGCACTCTAACGTGCCATCCGCGTGCTATCCACGTGGCACCAAGCTCACCCCGGCCACCAGGGCAGGAGGTCCGGCTGAAGTCAGGCGGCTCAGGGCCACTAGCGCCGAACTGGCCCACTCCGGGCGCCATCTCGGCAGGGAGCTTCACCTCGGCTGGGCCACCCCGGATGCCATCTCGGCAGAAAGCTCCACCTAGGCTGAAGAAGCCGGGATGGAAGCCGAAGCCAGAAAGAGTCTCCACTCACGCCCCTCATCCCCCACGTCACCAGGCACGTGGAGGGATAGGGGCACGAGCTAGTGGGACAGACACGACATCCAGCGGCTGAGGCCACATCAGGTCAAGGCCCGAGGGCAGATCCCACGATCCCCTACCGCCAAAGGCGTCCAACACGATCTGGCCCAACAAGACGCGCATTAAATGCGACGTGGGCTGAATTGGACCGCATTTATGGCAACATGGGCTGATCATGGCTTCCCAGTCGAATCATGAGACCCCACCACGATATCTCCCAAAGATACGTCCCAAACTCTATAAATAGAGGCTCAAACCACCATTAAAGGTACGCACAATTTCATACACAGAGCCGTTACTCTGTCTCTCTTCTTCCTCTCCTTCCATTGTTCCAGTTCATTCACTGACTTTGGCATCGGAGAGCCTTGCGCCGCCCAGGCCAGGGTCCTTTGATCGTTTGCTCTTCTCTTTCAGGCTTTCGGATGGTACCCAGTCATTCCCAGTCATCATCTTCTCGGATAAGTCCTCTAAGGCTCCCCCTTATTGTGGGTCATTATTTTCTGCACCTACAGTTACAATCAGAAACTGAAAGATAAACACGGTGAAAGAAGGGACGTCACCACTCTGTACTACAAGAAATTTACAATGCTTCCGCTTCAGTAGTTTTTCAAGAGATAGATAATTCTCCTTCCATGGATGTTGAAAAAAACAACACTAATACATTATGAAGCTGTCAAGCATTGACCATCAATTGACCTGTAAATCATTGGAGGTGAAAATGAACACAACTGGAGGATTAGGAGCCAAAAAATGAAAGTTAAAACAGAAAATCTGCTTGAAAGATTTAGTCTTTTGCGTCAGTTATGCCTTCTGGAGAAATCTGAAACCGTGCTTCTGCTTCAGGTAAACAAGGAGAACTTATCACTTTACAGATGCGCTCTTCCCCCCTTCCTTACGGACAGCGAGCCTGACAGAGGGTAGAGAGGCAATCAATAGAGGATAAGAAAGGAAACAACAGACGAGAGCTAACTTTAGATTTGATAGAGAACGACCTGGTAGTAGTAGCATGGGCCATGATGTTTCCACCAATAGGCTTGAATTGGGGGCCAGCAAACATTGCAGACCCATCCACTTGTGCAACAACTTGATTAGTAATCACTACTGCCACACCAAACTACACCCAGCAGCATTATTAAATCAGTTTACAGAAATGCAAAAGGAATAATAATAATCACATTTAGCTTGACAAATTGAACTTCGATTGCGTAGTGAACGCATCAACTAGTGAGGCAGGTCCTGGAGGAATCAGAGGAGATTTGGACGGCATAATATAGGTGGCTTATGAAGAGTGGTATGAATCCCACGCCCCATCAGCTCACATGGAACCTTGTAATCCTCTGGAAGCAAATTCACCAGCTGCTAACCACTTTCCTAGAATGTATAATTTCTGCCAAGGAACTGCCAATTATGTGGCAGACGTGGCACCCAAGATGCCACATATACAACATAAATATGACAGGAACACACGCCAGATATGATAGGGACATGGATTTTACACATAAAAAGTGAAGTATCGGATATGATACAACCGATTAGTTGCCCATTTTTAAGTATATGTGCATCATAGCCTGGCGCACGCACAACCTCCATCACTAACCATTATTCTTCATGGTAATTAGGAACCAATATAATTTGCATATAATGATGGCAAACCTATGCAGCAGGGGTTAAAGCTAGTAACTGGTAAGGAAAATATTTACTTACATTCTTGGGTTGGTGCATCTCAGTCAAGAGAACCACCGGTTTCAGGAGTGTCGAATCTTCTAGAATGTCCGAGGGAATTGCACACTCTTTACACTTTTAAGTTTTGTCATTTTTCTAGCTACAGCAATGTGCTTATTATTAGTAGTAGATGGTAAGATGTAGTCTTAGATGCTGTGAAGCACGGATACCTTAAAATGGGTGGCGTATCCATATCTCGGACGTATCGGACACGGATACACCCGGATACGCCATAGATACGTCCGGGATACGTGCTTTTTCGTATCGGGTTTTTTTTTTTATATATACCGGACACGTGCGGGACACGCACGGGTCACGTCGGGACACGTGCCGAACACGATTTTAAGTGAAAAATATAAAAAGAAGGGGGGGGGGGGGGGGGGGAGAGGAGAAATAGAAGAAAAAAGAAAGGGGAAGAGCAAAAACCCTAGGCATCGCCTCGACTTCACCCTCCGACGACGAGAGCATCACCGGCGCTGACCTTCTCCTCCATCGTCATCCTCCGACGACGAGAGCATCACCGGCCAGCACCTTCTCCTCCTCCTACATCGTCATCTTCCGACGAAGAGAGTATCACCGGCCAGCACCTTCTCCTCCTGCTACATCGTCTACCTCCTGTCGTCATCCTGCAGTAGAGAAAAAAAAAAGGACAAGAAAATAAAAGAGAAATTGCTACCTAGGTCCTCTTGTCGTTTTCGTCTACCTCCGTCGTTCTCCTGCTACAGAACCAGCAATGACATCTGTCAGGTTCTCTTCTTCCTTTCCTTTTTTCTCTACTGTTCATTTGTGATTTTAAGATGATACTCTTTTTTTTCTGTTTTCAAAAAGGTATATACAATTTTTGAAAGGGTTTTTAGGGGATTTTTCTTTCTTGTATGTAATTTCCGGTAAGTTTTGTTGTGTTGTGTGGATTGAAATTTGTTTGTTTTGATGTTTTTGTTTTGTTAATCAAGCAGATTTCAACCTATGCATACTATAATCTCTGGGGTCTCACCCCTCACACCTTCTCATCTTAGGCAGTATGCAGTCAGCCCTAGGTGTTGACTCCTATGTTTATTTTGCATCAATTCACAAATCCATAGATACCATTTAACTCTCAATTCCATTATCATTAGGTGATATTTTGTATTTCCAGCAACCAAAGTTTAGTCATATGGCTTCTAGTGCGGGTGGTAGTACTACTCCGTCTTCTCCTTCTATTGAAGAAGATGCTCACCACCCTGTTTGGAGGTATGTGACAAAACAGCAAAAACTTGGTGATGGAGGGAGAAATGTGCCGTGGCAATGCAATTTTTGCCATCAAACCAAGAGAAGCTCATACACAAGGGTGAGGGCTCATTTGATACATGAGCCTGGTCATGCTGTTGTATTCTGTCCAAAAGTTAAGAGCAGTGATATTGCGAAGATGAAAAGGTTAGAGGACGAATGCAATGAGAGATTGAGGAAAAATGCACCCAAGAAAGTACCTTTGCCTACTTCTAGTGTGGATTATGATTCAAAAAAAAGGAAGGCGAGTGGAAGTGAAAGTTGGGGTGCAAGTGACAGTAATATGGCTATTGGGAAGTCATTTAACCTGAAGTTGCGTGACCAAATGGATGCAGAGATTGCTAGGATGTTCTATGCATTGGGCTTACCATTTCACCTAGCAAGGAGCCCTTATTATGTGAGTTGTATCCAATTTGCCGCAAACAATGCTCTTGCAAGCTATGTGCCACTGTGGTATAATAAGCTAAGGACAAGTCTACTCCAACAAGAAAGGGCTCATGTTGATAGAGTGCTAGAACCAATTAAAGGCACATGGAAAGAAAAAGGTGTAAGCACTGTGAGTGATGGATGGAGTGACTCACAAAGGAGGCCCTTGATTAATTTTATGGCCGTGACAGAAAGTGGGCCTATGTTCCTTAAAGTCGTGGATTGCACAGGTAAAATTAAAGATAAGTGCTTCATTTATGGTCTGTTGAAAGAAGTGATAGAAGAGGTTGGTCCCCAAAATGTGATTCAAGTGATAACTGATAATGCTATCAATTGTGCGGGTGCGGGGCATCTCATTAAAGCACAATTTGAAAATATTGTTTGGACACCATGTGTGGTTCATACACTCAACCTTGCCTTGCAAAACATTTGTATGGCAAAGAGTATTGAAAAAAATGCTCTAACATATGAGTGTCATTGGATCACGGACTTGGCCGAGGATGTTGTGTTTGTTAAGAACTTTATCATGAATCACTCCATGAGATTGGCTATTTTTAATGAATTTGTCCCTTTGAAGTTGCTTTCGGTTGCAAGGACACATTTTGCTTCGGTCCATGTCATGCTTAAGAGATTCAAGCTCATAAAAGGTAGTCTCCAAGCCATGGTTATTAGTGAAAGGTGGAATTCCTACAAAGAGGATGATAAGGAGAGAGCCAAGGCTGTGAAAGAGTTTGTGTTAAATGACATTTGGTGGGACAAAATGACTTACATACTCTCTTTTACGGCTTCTATATATGATATGCTAAGGGTTTGTGAGACGGATAGGCCTTGTCTTCACTTGGTGTATGACATGTGGGATACCGTGATAGAAAAAGTGAAGGGTGCAATATATAGGCATGAAGGAAAGGGACTCGATGAGACACCTTTTAAGATGTGGTGCATAGAATTCTTGTGGGTCGTTGGAACAAGAACAACACTCCCCTCCATTGCTTAGCTCATTCACTAAATCCAAGGTGACTTCTAGTCTTGAACTTTTTTTTCTCCCTCTTAGTCTTAATCATAAACTTATTCTTAATTCCTTCTTTTTTTTTTTTCCTATTCAAGGTACTATAACGAGCATTGGCTTCATGAGGATCCTAGTCGAGTTGCTTCACAGAGATATGGAGGTTGCTAGAGAAATAATGAAAATCCTTAAAAAATATTTTCCTAATTTGGAGGAGCACAAAAGGATAATCATTGAATTTGCTGATTTCTCTAGCAAGTCGAGATATTTTACGGATGTTGATTCCATTCGTGATCGCTATGAAATGGATCCTAAAAGTTGGTGGGTCACCTATGGTGCGTGTGCACCTTTGCTTCAAACTCTAGCTTTCAAGCTACTTGTGCAACCTTCTTTGTCGTCATGTGCAGAGAGGAACTGGAGTACTTATTCCTTTGTGCACTCGGTGAGAAGGAATAAGATGACACCAAAACGTGCTGAAGACTTGGTTTTCATTCATAGCAATCTTCGCCTTCTTTCAAGAAGAACTCCACAATATATGAAAAGAGAAACCAAGATGTGGGATATTGCTGGAGATGCTTTTGATTCGTTTGATGATATTGGAGAGCTTGAGATTGCACAACTCTCCCTTGATGAACCAGAATTGGAGGCCATGCTCTTCCGTGAAGATGGTGATGGAGGTGATGGTGGTGGACCTAGTGGTCAGGCAATTGAAGTTTAAGTGGATGCATTGTCTGTTTGTTTAGGTTATATGCTTATGTTTATGGTTAGTGAAACTTGGATTTTGAACTTGGAAGTTTGGAAGTATCGAATGTAATGTTTAATAATGATTAAATCAATGAAAGTGCATATTTTATGGCTATTTTGATTGGAATAATGTTAGATTTTTATTACATAGTCATAAAAAAAATATTAAAAATAAATAAAAAATCAACGTATCCCCGACGTATCGTATCCTACTTTTTTGAGAAATGGCGTATCTGCGTATCCGTGTCGTATCGTATCCGTGTCCGTGCTTCATAGCTTAGATGTAATTTATGTAGTTTTGGGAGTCATGTACTGAACTTTCATGTTAATATGAAAATCAAATTTAGCTTTCAAGCATGGGAAATGTCCATGTGCATCCATCCCTCACCATAGAGTGAGGTATGCAGTGGGGCCGACTTAATGATCGATCCGAACCATCCACACACACAGTACCCCCTGAGTTCCACTTGATCCATCGAGTTTTCACTAATCCAAATGGACTGGAGTGTTTGATCGAGGGGTGAAACTTTCTCTAATATAAAGTTGTTAAACTTGTGGGCCACGGATGAAGGGGTTAGAGGCATGTCAAGATATCTAGGCCCATCCAAAATGTCTCATTTGGGGGCTGAGATAACAAAGTAACTCAAACAAGTGCTCTTAGGGTAGGTATGGAATCCGGATATCCACAAACTTGCAAGGAGTTGAATATTTTGGAGAATCGATTGTTATTCATCCAAATGTAGGTCCTTATTTGACATAAAAGAAGTGGGTTTTTCTTTTCTTTTTTCGAAGTTGCCACTTAACATTGTTCCTCTAAAAATGCGAGCAAAACTGACAACCATTTGCACTGCCCAGGGACCAAACCCAAATCTGTTTTTCTTCTTTTTAAAAGTCGTCAGGAAGGTGAACTACTTACATTTGCAAGAAGAATTTTAGAATGTACTTAGTTAAATATTGAAATCACTTATCAGTTAGCGACACTGAAAGAAACAATTAACAAGGATTCCTAAGAAAGAAACTGCAACCATGAATAACAAAGGTAAAGGTGGCCTTGGCGGTATCATGGTGTGGTCATGGAAGAAGCATGCAAGCATGGCCAAAGATAAGGGAGAAATGCAAACAACTTCACTCTAGAAATTCAGAACTCAGATAGGAAGGTTAACAAGTTGGCTAACTCGAACAAGTCTGGCCAATTACTCGGTTACACCATGCAGAGTCATTCTACTCAACAGGGCCGGCTCACCCTATAAGCAAGTAAAGCAACTGGTGGGGGCCTCACCATCAGGGGGGCCTCATAATTTTGAAAAATTTTGTAAATCTGATTAGATTTTCTTCCCACTTGCCAAAACCCCAATTTCCAATCCTAATTCTTATCAACCAAAACGGTAAACACATTAACTACACCATTAATCAACGCCAAATCCCAAAGAATCTGCAACTGCAAGTCTGCAACTCTTCATTCTCTACAGCCCTATGGCTTTATTTATCGATCTCCAATCTCCTCTACCCAATACCCATCGTTTTATTCTTCATAAACCAGCAAACAACAACCCAAATAGAAACTGCTCTATGCCTCTCTGGTATCAATAGCTTCCAGCCCCCACACCCAATCGAGCTCTTCCATGATCCATCCATACCAAAAGGCAAAATAGCAAATCTGAGAAGAAGAGACAAACAAAAAGGAAAGAAAACAAGCATCGTCTGATCGCCAGCGGCCCATCACCTGATCACCGCCGCCGATCGCCAGCGGCCCATCTTCTCCATCCCCGTCATCGGCTCATCGCATCAGCACAGGGGCACAGGGCCTGAGGGCCATCATCATCTGATCATCATCAATTCATCATCACGCCTTCAATCAACACCATCTTGCCGATCTCGCGATGATGGCCCACTTCTCTGATTGAATCAAATAGCAAAAAAAAAGAAAAGAGGAAAGAAGAAGTAGAACTGTAGAAAGAGGAAAGAAGAAGCAGAACTGAAGCAGTGAGGCAGAGATTGGAGATTTGGAATTGGAGAAACTGAGAAAGTACCTGGCACCGTCGTACCGAAGGGCGAAGACCGCCGACCTAAGGGCGAACTGCGAAGGTCGCCGGTGACCGGTCGTCACCAGTCACCACTCACCACAGGTCCACCGTCCACCGTCCACTGGTCCACACTCCAGTCTCCACAGGGCCACAGCCCTTGCGGCCTTGGCGCCTTGCCCCTTGCCCAGCGCTCTGCCGGCTGCCGGCCTGCCGATCTTCACTCGGTCACTCGACTCACTCCCAGACTCCCAGTCTCCCACCATCGTCCACCAGGGCCATCCATTGACATAGCAAAACTGCAAAATAAAAAAACGTTGAAGGCCTGAAGGGTTTTGTGCCAAGTTCTGTGCCAGAAGTACTAAACACGTGCCAAGTTCTGTGACTGTGCCAGACAGTGAGACAGACGACAGTGACTCAGTGAGACATTTTTTGGGCCTAGTTACTAGATCCGAGCCAGAGGCCTGAGGCCCAGTCGCCAGAGGCCAGTTTGGGTGGGCAGCTAAGGCAGGCAGTCTCTCTGACTCTCTCCATCTTTTTTTCTCCAAACAGCTAAGTGCCACTGCCATCTTTTTTTTTTATCAAATCTGCATCCAATATACCCCTATGTATTTGATTTTCATCTATTTGTTATTATTATGAAACGTAAGTTTGAATCTGGTGCTAAAAAACGTCAACGGAAAAAAAAAGAACAAGAGTTGATTCAATCTTAAAAAGATGCAATGTATAAATTTATTAAAAAAAATAAAGAAGATGAGATAGTGAACCCACCTGTAGAGAATGAACAGGTAGAGGGTAATGACAAACATAAATTAGATGATAATGAAACAATTAGACAAAACGATGAAATTGAACATGAACTCGATGATAATGAAACAATTAGACAAAACGATGAAATTGAACATGTTCTTCCTAGCATAGAACCTAATGAAAGTGCTGAACTGAATGAGAATAGTAACATAAACTTAAACTCAATGGAAGTTTCGTCGTTTGAGGAGAACCCCGGTGAACCATCTAACACTCTACTTGCAGATATATACGACCCGGGACAATGGAATAATGTTGACATAAAACTGAGAGATTTATTAGTTGAAAAAGGTCCAGTTAGGGAAATTGGTTTAAAATATCCAGTCGGTGAAAAGTCAAGGAGATTTTCAATTAGACATTATACTCAAATAGCGCCAAATGGAGAAAAGTTTGATAGAAAATGGTTGGTATATTCAAAACATTGTGATAAGGTTTTTTGTTTCTGCTGCAAGTTATTTTCAAAGTCTTTGAAAAGTCAATTGAGTAATGAAGGATGCAAAGATTGGAGAAATATTAGTCTTAAACTAAAACGTCATGAAAACTCAACTGGACATGCTAAAAACATGCTTTTGTGGATTGATTTAAAACAAATGTTATTAAATAATAAGACAATTGATAAAGATATCCAAGAACAGATTGATAAGGAAAAAAAACATTGGAAAAATGTACTAGTAAGAATTATTGCTGTGATTAAAACTATTTCTAAGAATAACATGGCATTTCGTGGAAGCAATGAGAAGCTTTATGAAGAGAATAATGGGATTTTCTTAAGTATTATTGAAATGATTGCTGAATTCGATCCAATTATACAAGAACATGTTCGGCGTATCAAACAAGGTGTAATTAATAATCACTATCTTTGGCACATAATCCAAAATGAATTGATACAATTGTTGGCAAATGAAGTAAGAAATTTCATAATTACAAAACTTCGAGAAGCAAAATACTTTTCTGTTATCCTTGATTGCACTCCGGATATAAGTCATCATGAACAAATGACCCTTGTTTTACGATTTGTAAATGTTTCAATAAGCCCAGTACAAATTGAAGAATATTTTCTGGATTTTATAAAAGTTGATGATACCTCGGGAAAAGGACTTTTTGAGGAACTTATGAAAGTTTTAGAACTATTTAATCTAGATTTTAATGATGTAAGAGGGCAGGGATATGACAATGGATCGAATATGAAAGGTAAGCAACAAGGTGTGCAAAAACGATTGTTAGATTTGAATCCTAGAGCATTTTATACACCTTGTGGATGTCATAGTCTTAACTTAGTTATTAGTGATATGGCAAACTCTTGTACAAAAGCGGTGTCTTTTTTTGGAGTAGCCAACGTATCTATTGTTTATTTTCTTCATCAACTAAGCGGTGGAAAATCTTTACAGACAATGTGAAAAAGCTTACTGTTAAGACATTATCAATAACACGTTGGGAGAGTCGAGAAGAAAGTGTTAGAGCAATAAGGTATCAAGCTCCAGAAATAAGAGATGCATTACTTGAGTTAGCAAAGAGTAGTGACGATCCAAAAGTAAAAAGTGAAGCTGAAAGTTTAGCTATACATGATATAGGAGATTATGAATTTTTATTAGGTATGGTTATTTGGTATGAAATATTATCTTCTATTAATTTGGTTAGTAAAAGTTTACAATCTAAAAAAATGCATATTGATGGTGCCATTAGTGAATTAAAAGGTCTTGTTACATTCTTTGAAAAGTTTAGAGAAAACGGATTTGAGAAATCTATAGATATTGCAAAAAGTATAGCTCGTGAAATGAATGTTGAACCAATATTTCGTGAAAGACGTATAATCCGAAGGAAAAAGCAATTTAATGAGAGTGCCGATAACGAGGTGACTCAATCCCCAGAAGAGTCTTTTAGAACTACTTATTTTTTATGTATTGTGGATCAAGAACTTTCATCTATTAGAAATAGGTTTGAACAACTTAAGAGCTACGAAGAAATGTTTGGATTTTTATTTGATATCAAAAGGTTGAAGTTATTAGATGATGATGATTTGAAACATAGTTGTCTTAATCTTGAGCAATTCCTAAAACATGGGGAGCATTCTGACATTGAAGGTATAGACTTGTTTGGAGAACTAAAAGTATTAAGAGAAGCTTTGCCAGCAGGAACTCAAAGTGCACTTCAAGTATTTGATTATTTAAATAAAATTGAGTCTTTTCCAAACTCATATATTGCTTATAGAATACTATTAACAGTACCTGTTACAGTTGCTTCCGCCGAAAGATGTTTTTCGAAATTAAAGTTAATAAAATCTTATCTACGATCAACTATGTCACAAGAGAGATTAAGTGGTTTAGCCATTTTATCTATTGAGAAGAAAATTTTAGAAAACCTTGAATACAAAAACTTGATCAATAAATTTGCATCACAAAAGGCAAGAAAGGTTAAATTCACTTAAAAAAAATGAATCCCTCAACAAGCTCTAAAAAAAACAAAAACCCAAAAAAAAAAAAAAAACCCAAATTTCTTTTTTAAGTCCGCCAATGTACTACTCATAGTGTACATTGCCGATCCCAAGTCCGAATTAAGGACAGGATTTTCTCATGTCACACATAGAAGCTAGGGGCCTCATTTATACTTTCGCCTGGGGCCACATATTGTCTTGAGACGGCCCTGCTACTCAATCGGGCAAGTCTGGCCAATTACTTGGTTACACCACGCCATAGTCATTCTACTCACCCGGCTATGTGATTTATTCTTAAGTTTTGGGAAAGGTGTTTTGTATTTGCACTGTGTCAAATATATACAACGACACAAACCGTGCATACAACTGTTGATCCCTAAATTGAAGGGATGAGAAAGTATAAAAGGAAATGTACAAATGTGCATGAGGTAGCACATGGCTATACAAATATTGCACATGGTTACGTTGAAGGAAACTCTAAAAGGAAATGTATAAATGTGCATGAGGTAGCACACGGCTATACATGTATTGCACTTGGTGTTGACTATGTCAATATTTATAAAGCCGAGTCAAGTTGGGTGAGGCAGGGATGTTAGAACAAGTTGTTAAACTATGGGAAAAACTATAGTTACCTCATCTGCCAACTTCTGAAGACTCCTTAGGAACTTAGCCAGATGCATCTGCCTTGCTGACAGTTCTCCCCTTCCCGAGAAATCTGTTCTGTATAAAGCCGTAGCACTGTCCACTATCATAAGATCAAACCTATTCAAGCAAACACCCAATCAATTATCATAATTCATAAGAGCAAGCATATTCAAGCAACTACTCTAAATCAATTAATATGCCTAAAACTCGTGCCCCATGCAATTGGGAGTTTGAAGATCAAAATTGAGGGCAGGAAATTTGAAAATCTCCAAGTGAAACAACTTAAGAGAACAAGACAAAAATGTTGTGTTGGGTTAATGCTCCAATCACTACCACTCTTTATAATGGAGTCTCGTATACACTATTAATAATGAGCTTATCTACATAAAAACAATGACTTTTGATTTGACTAACTATTTGAGTCTATGAAAATGTTATTATACATAGGGGACTATCAAATAAAGATGATACATTAGAGATTATAGTACACTAAGGACCATATGAAATTTAGTCTCTTCACACCCCCATTCAAGCTCTCAATGGGGAGTACGGAGTATTAAGAGCTTGGATAGCAACTGCTAAAAACAAAAACTGGAATGAGGTTTGGTCAGGAGATCAGCTGGCTGATGTAGGAAAGAGATGGAATGAAGAAGAATAGTATGCTCAAGAAGATGATGGCATACAAAGTGACAGTTAATCTCAATATGCTTGGTGCACTCATGGAACACATCATTACGAGCAATATGAAGAGCACCAACACTGACAAAATATAAAGGCATCAAAGCAGGTAATAAGATACTCATGTCAGCAAGCAACCGGTGAAGCCAAATACTCTCTGATGTAGTATGAGCTAAGGCACGATATTCAGCCTCAGTAAAAAGCAAGAAACAACTAATTGCTTCTTGCTTTTTCAGGAGATCAAGGAAGAGCTAACAAAGATGTAAAAATCCATATTAGAATGCCATGTGTCAACACATCCTGCCCAATTAGAAGAGAATTAGAGCTTGAATCATAGTGCCTTAAAGATAGCACAAAATGCAAATAACAACAATTCAATGTATAGATGTAGGGTTCAGCTCAAGTCAGTGAGCCAGCTTGCTGAAAAATGTCCCCAAGATACTATAGAAAACAGCAATCCACGTGTGAAGGGACACACGTGATGATAAGCTCATTTCAAATATCCCACATGCCATTCACTATCTTGTAGGGTTGGAGATTAAGAATTACATGAGAATCAACTAAGTTAAGAATCCAACTAATAATGTGGGCATCATTAGTTTCCATTGTCCCAGTTTAGTCTCCTATGTAGGTCTTGGTACCGTACTGTAGGAGGGTAGGATTTCATTCTAAGTACCTGACACCTCCCCACAGGGGAATAGGCTGGAGCCGTGGGCCCCGGGCCTATTGTGTACACTTCATTCTAAGTACCTGACACCTCCCCACAGGGGAATAGGCTGGAGCCGTGGGCCCCGGGCCTATTGTGTACACTTCAGGAGACGAGGCTCCGTAATCATGCATTTGTCCCAGGGTGGATGAAAACCGCACCCCAGGGGCCTCCTCAGGAGTCGATTCCTCAACCTCTTGATAAAGAGAAATTTTAGACTTGCCCTGGTACCACTTGGGCTACTAGCTCAAGTGGTACCAGGGCAAGTCTAAAATATCTCTTTATCAAGAGGTTGAGGGATCGACTCCTGGGGAGGCCCCTGGGGTGCGGTTTTCATCCACCCTGGGACCTGTGGGGAGGTGTCAGGTACTTAGAATGAAATCCTACCCTCCTACACGTACCATTAATATGTCCGCACAAGTCCTTCCCATTTATAAATATTTGAAATTAATATTCCCATGAAACATATTTTTTCCCGTTAGAATGGACCGATAATATGGAGATCTCAGAAATCAGAGACAGATTCTTAGAGGATCGAGTCGAACAGGGTTTCTCAGACGAAGCTCTCCTAGGGTGCTCTAATGCCATCACCACGTGTACAAAATGAGAGAGAGAAAGAGAGAGAATTGGGATTAATTGGGTATCTCCAATGAGAGGGATCGACCCTATTTATCTTTCATGAGTATCCACTATAGAAAAGTTTACCAACATATGAATCCCCTTAATTGAGGCGATTCAAGCTAATCCTATCTTACATGATTCTAAGAATAAAATAAAAATAATCATATGGTTTGCGAGAGATGTATTGGACATGAGTGATCTACCCTAAGCAAGACCATGGATCTAACAGAAGACCACTTAAAGATGTTTTAATCTCAGCCATTGAAGCATAATATAAAGTTAAAAGATACTAAAATAGCCTCCTAAGTGAAACCAAAAGGAAAAGAGAAAAAGTATGAAAGTTGGCCCTTAAGGTTTGTCAATTGTCACCAAGCCCCAGGGCTCGATACGTGGGACATGTGGTTGAGCTAGGCAAGCCCATGCATGTCTGACATGTGGCCTGTTTAGCCCAACAAAATTAGTCAATTCACGGGTTATGGCCATGGATTTGCGTTGCCTAAGACCCTTCTACATGGGTCCCATTCCCATTAGTGCCAGGATCCAAATAAGCCAATGCATATCACAAGATCCAAGTTTGGACCACCTTGGACTGCATCAGTATTACTCTGTTGAATAACTGAACACCCAGTGACCTTTTCTTTCACAGGTGATCAATGACCTAAGTTAAAGGACTTTAGACACAACACAAGCACCAAAATCAGACATTGTGTAGGTGCAAAAAATAACGACCCACAATAATGGGGGTGCCTTAGAGGACTTACCCAAGTGAGATTAGGGACACCGATGCCTGCGCCTGGAGCCTGAGAAAAGGAAGGAGAAATGCAGGTCAGAGGACCCTGGCCTGGGCGGCGCAGGGCTCTCCGATGCCTAAGTTAGTATATGAACTAAGCAGAGGGAGGAGATTTTTGGGGAAGAAGATGGCATACCAGAGTGGTAATGGCGTCCCCTCTCTTCCTCTGGAGGGGTAGCTGTGTTTATATAGAGGAGGAGGAGGCAAAGGGGTTGTTGGCTGTCTTGTCATAGCCCACTTCGTCAGGTACTAGGGAGGCGCAGTCCCATCGTAGCCTGTCTGGTCCCGTCGTAGCCTGTCTTGTCCCGTTAGGCCATATCCTGGCGCCTTGGGAGCTGTGGACGGCGATCTGTCAGGAGATACGGGCTGTCCCCCTTGTCTTGTCGCACGGGCCATAGCGTGCTTGAGCGTCCATGGGAGGACAGCTGTCGGTGCTCACTACTTTCGTCGATATGAGGCGCTTGGCCGGGATGGAGTGTCGTGCCGGGTGAGACCTGGCGGAGATGTAGGGGCATGGTACTGTTGCCGAAGTGGGAGGGCCTGGTACTGTCGCCGAGCTGGGCAGCCGAAGTGGGATGCTGTGGCCGAAGTGGACCCTGCCGAGGTGGAGTGTCTGGTCTTGCTAAGGGGTGCATTGCCGAGGTGGGGGAGTTGGAGGGATAGACTTGCCGGGATGGACTTGCTGATGCGGGGGCCCGGGATGGAGCACCTTGCCCAGGATTCTCTTGGGAATTTCCCCACACAAAGCCCCCCAGCTTCTGAGCTCATTAGACTCCTCATTGAGGTCGGAAGCTAAGTACCATGGAGGACAACACTTGTGCCTTGGAGCTGCTCATAGTTTTGAGATGACTGGCTGGTAATGGACCGGAGCTGGAGGGTGCATTGTTGCTGAAAGCCAAGAGAGATGGCTCATTTATTTAGGAGTATCTTGCTACGGTACACCCTTTGGTTACGCTCAGGCTAATATACCAAGGGTGGGAGGCCCTCACACTCGATGTGGGATAAACGCACAAGGGTTACCGCCAAAAGGTTACAGCCCGAGTGTATACAATAGGCGCGGGGCCCTGGGCTCCGCCTATCCCCTGTAGAGGGTCCAGCTGTGCGACTCCCAAGCGGTTACCTCCTCAGCTCGGATACCCTCCTACACATTGTATGAGGCAAATTTAAAATAAAAATAAAAAACAAAAAGAGGACTCAGACTCAACCTGAGCCAAGTCGAGTCGGACTCCAATTTGACTCGGTCAAGTCACATGAACTGTTTTTTTTTATAAGTTAGTTGGCTTAGATTGCAAACAATAGGGGTAAATGCCCTAAACAAATCTCGATCTCCCCTCTTCTCTCTCTCTCTCACCTTTCTTTAAAAGGGGGACCTGAGAATAAAAAGCCCGTCTCTTCTCTCCATCTCCCACTATCCGAACTCCAAAGGCAGGTGTGTGGGGAAAATCCCAAGAGAATCCTGGGCAAGGTGCTCCATCCCGGGCCCCCGCATCAGCAAGCCCATCCCGGCAAGTTCGGTCTCGTGCTCCACGCTTCCTATGCTCAACTCCCCCCATCTCGGCAATGCACGCCTTAGCAAGACCAGACACTCCACCTCGGCAGGATCCAGTTCGGCCAAAGCATCCCACTTCGGCTGCCCAGCTCGGCTACAGTGTCAGCCCCTTCCACTTCGGCAACAGTACCATGACCCTACATCTCCGCCAGGTCTCACCCGGCACAACACTTCGTCTCGGCCAAGCGCCTCGTATCGATGAAAGTACTGAGCACTGACAGCTGTCCTCCCATGGACGCTCAAGCACGCTATGGCCCGTGCGACAAGACAAGGAGACAACCCGTATCTCCTGACAGATCACCGTCCACAGCTCCCAAGGCGCCAGGATATGGCCTAACGGGATAAGACAGGCTACGACGGGACCAGACAGGCTACGATGAGACCGCGCCTCCCTAGTACCTGACAAAATGGGCTATGACGAGACAGCCAACTACCCCTTTGCCTCCTCTTCCTCTACATAAACACAGCGACAGCTCCAGAGGAAAGGGCGGACGCCATTACCACTCTGGTATGCCATCTTCTTCCCCAAAAATCTCCTCCTCCCTCTGCTTAGTTCATATACTAACTTAGGCATCGGAGAGCCTTGCGCCGCCCAGGCCAGGGTCCTCTGACCTACGTTTCTCCTTCCTTTTCTCAGGCTCCAGGCGCAGGCATCGGTGTCCCTAATCTCACTTGGGTAAGTCCTCTAAGGCACCCCCCCCCATCATTGTGGGTCATTATTTTTTGCACCTACAATTGGCGCCGTCTGTGGGAAAGTAACATCCCAGCCTTCCCAACCTTCTCAATCTTTCCAAACACCATGCCTCGAAGAACCAGAAAGGGAAAGGAACCTATCGCACTGTCGACCCAGCTGCCGACGGTCCCCCGCCGAGAGAGGTCAGGAGCAAAATCTGGTCCAGCAGGCGACCAGCTTCAGGATACTTGGTCGGGTTCATCCTCTAAGGATTCGACCTCGACTCTACCCTCCGAAAGGCGCACCCTGAAGAGCAGGAGCAACCGGGCCCATGGCGAAGGCTCGGGTAACGACCGCGACTCCAGAGAGTGGCTCGATCAACGCATAGAGCGAGCAGTACGACAGCACATGGAAATGGCCGACTACGCTCAAGTTCGGATGAACTCTAATGATTTCGGCGCATCTCCTTTCTCTCCAGAGATCAGAAGCTTCCCCTTTCCCGAAGATTTCAAAGTCCCGAGGTTCGTCATTTACGATGGAACCTCGGACCCAGCAGCACACCTCCGGCACTTCAGTCAGAGGATGTCGATATGGGGCAATGCAGGCCACCTCAACTGCAGAGTCTTCTCTTCCAGCCTCGGGGACCTCCCCCTAAGGTGGTTCTGCGCACTCCCCCCAGGATCAATCAAAAGTTGGCAGCAGCTCCGGAGTTCCTTTTTGACGAAGTTCCAAGTTTACGGGGTCATCCCCAGGTCAGCCGCCGACCTGATGGCCCTCAGAATGAAGCAGACCGAGAGCATCGCGCAGTTCACCAAAAGGTTCTGGGCTGTCTACAGCCAGATCGAGAATGCCTCAGAGGCAATAGCTGTCCTGTCTTTCCAACAAGCCCTCGTACCAGGCAACGAGCTCCGAAGCAACTTGGTCATGTATCCCGTGGTCACTATGGCTGCACTCATGACTAGGGTAAATCAATTCATCAGGCAAGAGGAGGACGAAGCCCGAGCCCGGGAGCAGTTCAACCTCCGCGACAGCGACCAGATCGCTTCTAGCTCGGCCGAACCTGCCGGCTCGGCCGACGCTGCCAGTTCGGCGGACGCCTCTAGCTCGGCGGACGTCTCCAGCTCGCTAGCAGCCCCCCGCTCTGCAGAAATCTCTTCCAACACGGGGAGCAGTTAGGCGAACCCCTTTTTCTGTCACTTAGCTTCGACCGCCCGTCAGCTTCGATCGCACGACCCTCTACCGTTATTTCGGCGGCACGGTCCTCTACTGTCAGCTTCGATGGCGCCGTCAGCTTTGATGACCCCGGCACGACCCTCTACTGTCGGCTTCGATCGTACGACCCTCTACCGTCATTTCGACGGCACGGTCCTCTGCTGTCAGCCTTGATCGCACGGTCCTCTACCGCCATCAGTCATCCAGTGCCACCGAGCTCACCCTGGGGTCGTTTTATACACTCAGGCGTGACTCGCATTCGGCAACAGAGCAACCAAGTCCTCGGGTAGGTGCACCCAGGCTCCTTGGCCTCCAAACGACCTCATGCTGGTCCGTCCACGTGCTGGTCTCCACCTCACGCTGGTTTCGGCCTCATGCTGGTCCCGACAGCATTAAACGACCTCATGCTGGTCCGTCCACGTGCTGGTTTCCACCTCACGCTGGTTTCGGCCTCATGCTGGTCTCGACCGCATCTAACGACCTCATGTTGGTATCGCCCCCGTGCTAGCTACGCGCTTCACAGGTTCGGCCTCATGTTGGTTTCGGCCAGTGCCATCGAGACTGCCCTCGGTTCCGTACACCCGGGCTTCTCCATCTCGGCGAATTCCAGAAAAGCAAGTCACAAGGGTTAACAGCCCTGGAAAAGGCCTCGAGTTCGGACACTCGGCCAATTCCCAAACTCAGGGTTTTTACCCATCTACAAGGGTTAACAGCCCTGGAAAAGGCCTCGAGTTCGGACACTTGGCCAATTCCTAAACTCAGGGTTTTTACCCATCTACAAGGGTTAACAGCCCTGGAAAAGGCCTCGAGTTCGGACACTCAGCCAATTCCTAAACTCAGGGTTTTTACCTATCTACAAGGGTTAACAGCCCTGGAAAAGGCCTCGAGTTCGGACACTCGGCCAATTCCTAAACTCAGGGTTTTTACCCATCTACAAGCGTTAATAGCCCTGGAAAAGGCCTCGAGTTCGGACACTCGGCCAATTCCTAAACTCAGGGTTTTTACCCATCTACAAGGGTTAACAGCCCTGGAAAATGCCTCGAGTTTGGACACTCGGCCAATTCCTAAACTCAGGGTTTTTACCCATCTACAAGGTTCAACCGCCTTGGAAAGACCTCGAGTACATGCGCTCAGTCGTATACACTCAGTCGTTTCCTAAAGCTCCGGGTCCTGGACCCTGGAAAAGGCTTCGAGCTTCGACGCTCAGCCGTTTCCTAAATTCCTCCAGGTTCAACCGCCTTGGAAAGACCTCGAGTACATGCGCTCAGTCGTATACACTCAGTCGTTTCCTAAAGCTCCGGGTCCTGGACCTGGAAAAGGCTTCGAGCTTTGACGCTCAGCCGTTTCCTAAATTCCTCCAGGTTCAACCGCCTTGGAAAGACCTCGAGTACATGCGCTCAGTTGTATACACTCAGTCGTTTCCTAAAGCTCCGGGTCCTGGACCCTGGAAAGGGCTTCGAGCTTCGACGCTCAGCCGTTTCCTAAATTCCACCAGGTTCGACCGCCTTGGAAAGACTTCGAGTACATGCGCTCAGTCGTATACACTCAGTCGTTTCCTAAAGCTCCGGGTCCTGGACCCTGGAAAGGGCTTCGAGCTCCGACGCTCAGCCGTTTCCTAAATTCCAGGTTCATACGCCCCTCAAGCGCGCACGGCCGAGATCATCGAGACTCTGGTTCCACCTCGGCCACATGCCAGTTCGCAGCTCCACAGCAGCAACAGCCTCCAGTACGGCAGGAAATCCTTCCTCCGGCTCGGCAGCAGTGCCAGTCTCCGGTTTAGCAGCAGCACCCAGTCTATAGCTCGCCTCCTTCTCAGCTTGCCTCCTTCTCAGCAGCAGTAGCAAGATACTCCTAAATAAATGAGCCATCTCTCTTGGCTTTCAGTAACAATGCACTCTCCAGCTCGACAGAGGCATCTTGTTACAGCTTCACAGTGATGCCAACCTCCAGCTCTGGTCCATTGCCAGCCAGTCATCTCAAATCTATGAGCAGCTCCGAGGCACAAGTGTTGTCCTCTATGATACTCACCTTGTAACCTCAAAGAGGAGTCTAATGAGCTCAGAAGCTGGGGGGCTTTGTGTGGGGAAAATCCCAAGAGAATCCTGGGCAAGGTGCTCCATCCCGGGCCCCCGCATCAGCAAGCCCATCCCGGCAAGTTCGGTCTCGTGCTCCACGCTTCCTATACTCAACTCCCCCCATCTCGGCAATGCACGCCTTAGCAAGACCAGACACTCCACCTCGGCAGGTTCCAGTTCGGCCAAAGCATCCCACTTCGGCTGCCCAGCTCGGCTACAGTGTCAGCCCCTTCCACTTCGGCAACAGTACCATGACCCTACATCTCCGCCAGGTCTCACCCGGCACAACACTTCGTCTCGGCCAAGCGCCTCGTATCGATGAAAGTACTGAGCACTGACAGCTGTCCTCCCATGGACGCTCAAGCACGCTATGGCCCGTGCGACAAGACAAGGGGACAGCCCGTATCTCCTGACAGATCACCGTCCACAGCTCCCAAGGCGCCAGGATATGGCCTAACGGGATAAGACAGGCTACGACGGGACCAGACAGGCTACGATGAGACCGCGCCTCCCTAGTACCTGACAAAATGGGCTATGACGAGACAGCCAACTACCCCTTTGCCTCCTCTTCCTCTACATAAACACAGCGACAGCTCCAGAGAAAAGGGCGGACGCCATTACCACTCTGGTATGCCATCTTCTTCCCCAAAAATCTCGTCCTCCCTCTGCTTAGTTCATATACTAACTTAGGCATCGGAGAGCCTTGCGCCGCCCAGGCCAGGGTCCTCTGACCTACGTTTCTCCTTCCTTTTCTCAGGCTCCAGGCGCAGGCATCGGTGTCCCTAATCTCACTTGGGTAAGTCCTCTAAGGCACCCCCATCATTGTGGGTCATTATTTTTTGCACCTACAGCAGGTCTCCATCTCCCTCGCCAGTCGCCATTGCCTCTTCATCGTTGCCGTTCTAGAGGACCACCCCCTCTTCTCTGATGACTGATCAGGCCACATCCAATTCAATAATGTTTTCCCAAACCCTAATCTTCAAAATCCCGCTTTAGAAATGGAACTAAACCTCCTTCAACCTCTTACTTTTCAAGTGGGTATCTTGATTTTCTTGGAATAGTGTTTAGGGCAACAAAATGAGGAAGTAATGGGGAGATGGGGAAAAGTTGAGGAAATGGGGGAGAGTATAGACAATGGGGGAAGAAACAGTAAAAAAGAAATAAACCAAGGGCTTTCAAGTTTTAAGCCAAATGCGAGTTGGACAAGTCTCTCTTGAAGTGACTCGGTATATTCTAAGTCGAAGTCAATTCAGACTTGGCTGATTTTCAAACGCTGGTATGAGGTTTTAGATTCAACAAAGGAAGATTCTAAACGCACCCACATGTATTGCTGTACACACCCACAAAAATTTTTTTTTTAATTACCAAAATAGCCTCAGGTGAAATGACGAAATAACCATCTCTTCATCAACATCCTCCCTCTATTCCTTTGCACGGTGATACAGTTGAACTCGGGAGGTTTCATCGACTTTTTTTTTTGCCTCTGGTTCTTCTTATTCTTCATTATCCATTATTTCCATACTGTTCTAACCTCATTTATCCCCATTGATCTTCATCTTTTTCCTCATCATCATCTTCTCCAACTCTTAAAAAGTATCAAAGTCTCCTCCATTTATTTGAAGATATTGGAGGCACTCATCTCTCTACACCACATTGTCCATCGGAAGTAGGCATTTTCAATATGGACTTGCAACTAACGGTTTACCAAGAGGAGGTATACACTTGACTTCGTTTCCAGCATTTTAATTAAAATTCGCGCGTCCTGCTCGGTATTCCAGAGTCGTGCAAATGAATATTGCACGGCAGAATACTATCAAACATATTAGATTTGAACGGCATAAATATACCGTGCAAAAATATTTTGCACGGTAATTTTTGTCGTTCAAATGAGTGTTGCACGGATATATAGGCTGTGCATAAAATGTTTGCACAGCATATTTATGCCGTGCAAAAATATTTTGCACGGCAATAGTAAACCGAGCATATTTCACAAGGACAGTATATAGTTCATTCATTAATATACTAAGATTTAGCAATCATATTTTCAGGAGAATCGATCAACCGGTGCGAGTGTGTGCTCTTTGGATTTTACTAATGTCTTCACCACTGACATGATATTTAGAAGCCGAGAGGACCTAATCCAATGGACAGGGGAAGTTGGAAAGAAACATGGCTTGGTAATTGTAATCAAAACTTCAGATGCTGGTGGAGATGGTAGGAAGCCGAGAATAATTTTATCTTGTGAGAGAAGCGGAAGCTATAAGGGTCCATCGAAGGTCCCCGAAAAGAGAAATCCTAATAAGGCAACGGGAACGAAGAAGTGTAATTGCCCTTTTGCTTTGAAGGGCCAAAAGTTGGCAAATGATGATGATTGGATGTTAACAGTGGTTTGTGGGTTGCACAATCATCCAAATGCACAACATCTCGAGGGGCACTCATTTGCTGGAAGGCTTTCGGGGGAGGAAATCAATGTTTTGATTGATATGTCGAAGAGTATGGTGAAGCCAAGGAACATCCTTCGTACTTTGCAAAAAAGGGACGTGCACAACACCAGTACGATGAAGAGTATCTACAATGCCTGTCAGAAGTGGAGGGTGACTGAGTTGGCCGGTCGATCACAGATGCAACAACTCATGATGCATTTGGAGCAGAACAACTACATTGAGTATCACACTAGCAACCCCGCTACAGATGCTACGATGGACCTATTCTGGGCACATCCATCATCTATTCAGTTGTTACGTGCATTTCCAGAAGTTCTGATAATGGATTGCACGTACAAGACTAATAGATATCGACTTCCCTTGCTTGAGATCGTTGGTGTGACATCCACTCAACTGACTTTTTCCGTTGCTTTTGTGTACCTTGAATCAGAGAGGGATGCCAATTATAGATGGGCTTTGGAGAGGCTTAGGGAATTGATGGATGGATGTATTATGCCCCGTGTCGTTGTAACCGATAGAGAGTTAGCACTCATTAATGCAATACACGTTGTCTTTCCGAATGCAGCAAGCCTATTATGCAGGTGGCATATTTCTAGGAACATCTTGGCAAATTGTAAGAAGTATTTTGAGACCAACGACAGATGGGATGCGTTTATATCTAGTTGGAACATGTTGGTAGTTTCACCCACTGAAAATGACTACATTCAGTTTCTAAGTGCATTGGACCTGAATTTCTGTGGGTATCCAAACGCTGTTGATTATGTGAAGAAATCGTGGTTGAATAACCATAAGGAACAATTTGTAGCTGCTTTCGGCATATGCACTTTGGAAACGTGACTATGAATAGGGCTGAGAGCGCACATGCAAAATTGAAGAGACACCTTGGCACATCGAACAGTAACTTTGATGCGTCCTGGGAGGTTATCCATGAAAGTCCTGGGGATCCTAACCCTAGAGGGGGGGTGAATAGGGTGAGCTACTAATAGTGACTAACTATGACTAATTTTAATTTTCTATAAACTAACTAGTCACTAGTGATGATAACAAGCACAATGCGGAAGCTAAATACATACAATCACACATTGCAATCACCATAACACCATCATTTATAGTGGTTCGGCCTCAATGCCTACATCCACTACCGGCTTGTGTATCCAACACCCCACCGGATTTCCACTATTATGCTTTTCAAAAGGCTAAGCAATAACCTCTACAATATGCTTTCCAAGGATAAGCAATAACCTTACAATGTTGTTTTTCAAGGCTTAACAACAACCTATACAAGATGCTTTTCAATGGCTAAGCAATAACCTTACAACAAATGATTTCTCTCAAAGAAAGTGTCTTCACAAAACACTCTTATGAGATTACAATTTAAGCTCTAATAAATTGCCTCTAAATAGGCGGATGTGAAAGTGAAAAACTAACTCACACAACACACTAAGAAATGCAAAGATGAATGCTCATGAGGTGTGTGTGTGTGTAGAACTTCAATCAAGTTAAAATTAAGACCAATGAATTTTATGCTTAAAGCATTTCAAAGTTTAACGCACATAAAAGATATGATTGAAGTCAAATGCAAATCACTTGAACAATTACAAACTTGTGAATGATATGAAAATCTAAAGATCACAAGTTGTATGAAAATGATTAAGATTAATCAAGTGATGCATGTGCAATGTTGTTTTCAAAAACAAAGGTTTAACTAAAGTTCTAAAGAGATTGAAAACAACAATGATAGATTCAATCAAGAGAAGAAATCATGCTAAAAAGGAAATCAAAGATTTTGAGAAAGCATGATTAATAAAGTTTTAAAACAAACTTGGATTGAATCAAAGTAAAGAATTCATCACAACATAAATCAAAGATAGAATGAAGGTAATGAATTTAACACATCATAGTTTATATGCTACAAATCATTTACCAATAATTTACTCAAAGCATAAAACATATGATTAATAAAAGTAAAGCTTACTTGATGATTTAACTTAATGATCCAAGCTTTAGCTTTACTAATGACCCCTTAATCTCTCTTAGTTCATCCCCTTTATCTTGTCTCCAAACACCTCCAAGAAGGCTTAAGAGCTCTAAAATCTTCAACACTTTTTCAAAGGGAATGAAGCCTTTTTATACACAGAAAACAGAGTTTCTGCGTGTCCCCGGTCGACCCCATGACAGGCCCGGTCGACCGACCCTTAACGGTCAGAAAAATGACCGTTGGAGAGCCAAACGGCTCTCTGCCCAGTCGACCCGCAGTGTACGCGGTCGACCGAGATGTGTACCCGGTCGACCGAGTACACTGGGCCCTGGGTCACTTTTCCCATTTTGCATACTTTTGCAATTTTCAAAGATTTTTGATGTGGGACTTGTTGGGGCCATTAAATCAAGCTTGAAACATGATTTAAATCAATCTAAGTATTTTTAAAATCATGAATCATAAAAAGCCACAAATCATTTGAAACTTTAAAACTTAGGCTAAGCTTGAATTTTGAAATTCCTTTTACAAAATCAATTGCATCCAAAATTAAAACCAATTCATGCATAAAACATGAGTTTTACCATATTTAAAAACAATGCATGGATAAAATAAGATTTCAATGTTTTCTAAAATAATGCAAGTGTGAGAAATCAAATGATGATTAAAATGATATGCATCCATCAAATTGCAATACACAAAATTCCTAACAATCTCCCCCTTTGCAATTTGATGGCAAACCTTAACTTAACACTAAACCTCACACTAAGTCTTCAGCTCCTTGGCTTGACACGGCTTGAAATCTTCGGATGCTCCTTCACTTAGCTTGGGCTTTAGCTCTTTTGATCTTCATTCTTCTTGTCCTTAGCTCCAAGCTTTCTTTCTTTTATCTTCTCTCCCCCTTAGACCAAGCACTCTCTCTCCTTGGTCTTTCTCTCCCTTTGCCATTGAATGCTCTCTCCCCCTTTGATCTTTCTCCCTTTTTGGGTAGCTAGAGCATTTTCTCCCCCTTAATCCTTTCTCCCCCTTTGCCATTAAATTGCAAAGGTAGCAATTGAAGAAAGGTACCTACACACATGAAACAAGGAAAATACCTTTAGTAGCACCTGTTAACAAATGAAATCGAAAATGAAATACTTAACAGGCTATTATGCATGTGAGTAAGTTATAAGGGAATAGCAATGGTGAATTTGATCATCTCTAATGCTTCCTTAGAAGGTTTACTCCCCTCAATCCATAATCTTCTTTTGTCATACTTTTGACAAGAATATAACTATTAGATGCAAGAAGAAGATGGTTTAACCAATTGAGGGATAACTTCAAGGGAAGGATTAGATACCAATTGATAATAATTAACTATAAGGCTCAATGATCAAATTACCAAATTGGAGAGAAACCAATTGACCTATAAGCTTAAGGAAATTGAAGAGCAAGGTCAAAAGGTTAATCTATCATGGATACCAATTGAAATAAGAACCATATCAATTGAGATTTAAGAGTATGACTTATTAGCTCAATCACTCTAAAATGGACTTCAGGTATGTAACTAGAAGGATTAATCCAAGTTAGAGCTATCCATGATGATAAGGGGTTTACTAAACATAGCATCAATTAATATAACTATGAAAATCATATGCTATGTAAATTTTGAAATCATTTCACTCAATCATAAAATATGACTATCAAGTGTAAGATGAGTGAAATGAAATTCAAACCATGATGCCTACCTCAATCATTAACCAACCAAGATTATTAACACATAAACATGGTGGTCACAAGATTTAACCAAATAAGCAAAGAGGTGGCAAACATGACCATTTATGAAGCTAATGGAATGTGACATGGAACAAAGACATATTACTATCAAGTTTAATCCAATGTGCACAAGGTTTATCACAAATATATAACATCAATTGGAAGTTATACTAATTGAAAATGATATCATTTGATTACCAATTGAATATGGAACATGTTTGAGAGCAAGCATGTGACAAACACAAGATTCCAAAAAGCATCATAAATGAATATTCATCACTTTAATGATATAACTATTGAGCATAGTGATGAACATGAGAAATTGCATTTTGAAAATATATGACTTATAAGAATATGCAATTTCCAAAGTGTCAACCATATGAATACAACATCTAAGAAATCCATCATTCAAGAGATATAACTATGTAATTCAAGAAATGAATTTCAAAGAGGTTCATATGATCAAACACTACTATGAGGTTGAAACATGTATAAGTATGACAAATACACATGAATCAAACATCATAACCATCCATTTCACAAAAATGACTAGAAAGCATAAAGGATGGATTTGGGTTCTAGTATGGTTAAAAAAAATAATTAAAGAACACAACCATACAAGAACTAAATGACATTTGCATAGAGAACGAAACCAATTGAGCAAAGATGCAAAATGCCATATACATTTCCATTTAAGATAACACAAACAAAAGCTTAAGGAAATGAGAATATGAAACATGCTTTGATGATTATAACAAAAGATGTTTTAAAGCATTTTCATTCATGCAATCTTCAAATCATAAACAAAATCCAACAATGAACAAAGTGAGTATGAAAATGAAGAAAGCACATTATCAATTATCAATTTGTATTCCAAACAATATAACTACAAAAGCTCATACAAATTGATTTTAAACACTATTCAACTTGCATTTTAAATGATATAACTTATTTGAAACACATACAAGTTGATTTTTCAAAACAATAATTTTCCATAAGAAAGTATAACATGGAAAATCTAAATTGTTGTAAATCATTTGCACAACAAATCTTACCAAGACATTCAAACAAATGATTTTGTAACATCAATTGATTATGAAAGATCTAGCTATGAAAGCTTTTGAAATCATAATCAATTGATCATGTAGAAATGCATGCAAGATATATAACTAATTGAAGGCAATAAGCAAATCTAACAAGATGAAATTATAATCAAATGATTTTGAAAGCCATGATATGTAACTAGAGAAGTTCATGAAGACAAAATCAATTAATTATAAAGAAACATTGCATTTTAATAAATGTAACTAAGAAAGAACAAAATGCAAATGCAATATGACCAACAAAAAGATTTACCTATAAAGGATAGGTTGGTCAATAAGGTCCAAGGCCTTAAGGTTTGACTAAGTAAATAGCTTTTGGAATCCACCTAAGGTCTTGGGAGGGTTGATCTTTGAGGTCTATATTAAAAGTTCCACCAACACTAGGAGATTTGACTTGATAAATTTTTAACTTAGACTTATCACCTTGATATTTAGATTTGACTAAATTTAGCTTAGATTGGTGATTAGTCTTTTGGGGTTGGTGAGTTTTCTTCTTAGGGGATGAATTTACTTTTCTTTTCTTCTTATCTCCTCCCTTAATTTGACTTTTGAATTTTAAATTTAACTTTGCAACTTTATTCAAAAGTTCTTTCATTTGAGATATGGGAGGTAGGTTGAGAAGCTTTTTGTTGATAGACTCTTTTAAAGTTGGTTTAACTTGTTTAAGCTTTTTAGAATCTATCTTGTGAGACTCCTTTTTAATTGGTTTGACTTGTTTAGTCTTCTTGGAGTCCTCCTTGGTTTTTGGTGTCTTATCCATCATAGAATTTGATTTACCTTTCTTTGGTTCAAATATGGATTTAGACACATTGCTTCTTCTTTGTTTGCACTCAAACCTAAAATGTCCTTCAATGCCACAATAATTACATTTAGACATGGGCAAGGAAGTGTGAGTGCTAGAGAATGAGGACTCACCTTTCACAAAAGTGTTGGTGAATTTAGGGTCATATGAGGTATTCCTATCAAATCCAAGACCCGTCCTATCTCCTTTTGATTTACCCAATTTAAATAACTTTTCCAATCTTTCTTCACTTTGGGTAAATTTGCACTCATACTTTTGTTTGTATGTTTCAAGTTGAGTGACTTTGGTTTTAAGGGTTGAATTCTCATTTTTAACTTTAGTTAGTTCTTGTTCAATTCCCTTAAATTTGATTAGCTCTTCATTGGCAAGTTTTAACTTCATTTCAAGTTCATTAACAACATTAGATCCAAGTTCTAGAGTTTTTAAATTACTATGAGCATTAGACAAGTTTTCATTGGAAATAGTCAACTTGGATTTTAAATGGACAATGTTTTCATCTTGTCTTTTTAAAGTATCTCTTAGATTTAAATTTTCATTTTTAAGCTCATTACAATTTACCTTAATCTCATTTAGTTCATTTTGAGCATTAGATAAATTTTCTTTAGAGATAGTTAACTTGGATTCAAGATTGTTAATGTCTTTATCTTGCCTTTGATCTCTTAATTTAGAATTTTCCTTATTAAGATTGTCATAACCTATCTTTAAATCTTTTAGTTCATCTTGAGCATTATATAGGTTATGCAAAGAGATCATGAACTTAGATTCTGCACAATTTATTAATTCATCTTTTTCTTTAAGTTCATTTTTAGAAGAGACTAATTCTTGGTTTAGCCTTTTAGATTCTTCTTTTAATCTTTTATTCTTCTTAGAAAGCTCTAAGGACCATGTGTACAATTCCTCATAAGCTTCATTTTCATCATATTCTTCTTCTTTTGATTTAGATTTAGATTCATTAATTTTAATGTTAGAATCTCCAATAGATGGAAGAAGGAGGGGTCTAGAGGAATCTACACAAGAATCTACAAAGTCTAAACTAGTGGAATCCATTCTAATGATTTTCATAGAAAAACAACACTAGGGTTTTGATCTAGATAGAGAGGATCAACTCCAGGTGTTTAAGCCCCAAATGGAGTAACCTTGCTCTGATACCAATTGAAAGTCCTGGGGATCCTAACCCTAGAGGGGGGGTGAATAGGGTGAGCTACTAATAGTGACTAACTATGACTAATTTTAATTTTCTATAAACTAACTAGTCACTAGTGATGATAACAAGCACAATGCGGAAGCTAAATACATACAATCACCACATTGCAATCACCATAACACCATCATTTATAGTGGTTCGGCCTCAATGCCTACATCCACTACCGGCTTGTGTATCCAACACCCCACCGGATTTCCACTATTATGCTTTTCAAAAGGCTAAGCAATAACCTCTACAATATGCTTTCCAAGGATAAGCAATAACCTTACAATGTTGTTTTTCAAGGCTTAACAACAACCTATACAAGATGCTTTTCAATGGCTAAGCAATAACCTTACAACAAATGATTTCTCTCAAAGAAAGTGTCTTCACAAAACACTCTTATGAGATTACAATTTAAGCTCTAATAAATTGCCTCTAAATAGGCGGATGTGAAAGTGAAAAACTAACTCACACAACACACTAAGAAATGCAAAGATGAATGCTCATGAGGTGTGTGTGTGTGTAGAACTTCAATCAAGTTAAAATTAAGACCAATGAATTTTATGCTTAAAGCATTTCAAAGTTTAACGCACATAAAAGATATGATTGAAGTCAAATGCAAATCACTTGAACAATTACAAACTTGTGAATGATATGAAAATCTAAAGATCACAAGTTGTATGAAAATGATTAAGATTAATCAAGTGATGCATGTGCAATGTTGTTTTCAAAAACAAAGGTTTAACTAAAGTTCTAAAGAGATTGAAAACAACAATGATAGATTCAATCAAGAGAAGAAATCATGCTAAAAAGGAAATCAAAGATTTTGAGAAAGCATGATTAATAAAGTTTTAAAACAAACTTGGATTGAATCAAAGTAAAGAATTCATCACAACATAAATCAAAGATAGAATGAAGGTAATGAATTTAACACATCATAGTTTATATGCTACAAATCATTTACCAATAATTTACTCAAAGCATAAAACATATGATTAATAAAAGTAAAGCTTACTTGATGATTTAACTTAATGATCCAAGCTTTAGCTTTACTAATGACCCCTTAATCTCTCTTAGTTCATCCCCTTTATCTTGTCTCCAAACACCTCCAAGAAGGCTTAAGAGCTCTAAAATCTTCAACACTTTTTCAAAGGGAATGAAGCCTTTTTATACACAGAAAACAGAGTTTCTGCGTGTCCCCGGTCGACCCCATGACAGGCCCGGTCGACCGACCCTTAACGGTCAGAAAAATGACCGTTGGAGAGCCAAACGGCTCTCTGCCCAGTCGACCCGCAGTGTACGCGGTCGACCGAGATGTGTACCCGGTCGACCGAGTACACTGGGCCCTGGGTCACTTTTCCCATTTTGCATACTTTTGCAATTTTCAAAGATTTTTGATGTGGGACTTGTTGGGGCCATTAAATCAAGCTTGAAACATGATTTAAATCAATCTAAGTATTTTTAAAATCATGAATCATAAAAAGCCACAAATCATTTGAAACTTTAAAACTTAGGCTAAGCTTGAATTTTGAAATTCCTTTTACAAAATCAATTGCATCCAAAATTAAAACCAATTCATGCATAAAACATGAGTTTTACCATATTTAAAAACAATGCATGGATAAAATAAGATTTCAATGTTTTCTAAAATAATGCAAGTGTGAGAAATCAAATGATGATTAAAATGATATGCATCCATCAAATTGCAATACACAAAATTCCTAACAATCCATGCATTGCTTGAGTTGCTCTTTACGGAGATAAAGGCTTCATTTGAAAAGAGCATGAACACCGTGCAACATAAGTTCAAACCGGCATTGTTTCGCGAGTTGAGAGGATTTATATCAAGGAATGCTTTGGATATAGTACTGAATGAGTCAATCAGAGCTGGTTATATTGGTCCAGATTCCTTTGCATGTGGGTGTGTAATTCGACGGACCCATGGGTTACCATGTGCACACGAGATTGCCGAATACATAAGGGAATGCACTCAAATACCACTGAGTTGTGTCCATCAATACTGGAGAAAGCTCAATTTAGACTCCACTAAGGAGAATGTAGCCCCTGAATTAACCACAACTTTCGAGTTCAAATTGATCAATAAGAAATTTCAGAGTACCGATCAGGCTGGTAAAATACAAATATTGAAAAAGCTTAGAGAGTTGGGGTGTCCTTCATCTACTTCTCTTCTTGAACCGGATGTTAAATTGAACACCCGGGGTCGTTCATCCTCGAAAAAGAAGAAGTTGGATCGGTCTACGCGTCGGGTACCATCTGCTTTTGAGTATGCACTCTCGATCGATGATAGCGTTCCATCGAGAACCAACAGTCTAGATTTAAAGAAGGGGAAGGAGAAATTAAATGTTCGACGCACTCGTTCAAGCACGTTTGAGCATCAACTTCCTAAGTCATTAGGATCCTATATCGAGACTATTAAGGATGTCGAGGCGGATGGTAACTGTGGATTCAGAGCAATAGCTGGTCTTTTGGGAATGAGCGAGGATGGTTGGATGCAAGTTAGGCTGGATTTGAGCAATGAACTACAGAGGCATCAAAATTATTATTCATTGCTATATGGAGGAGATGATAGGGTTGGGGAGCTGTATTATGCCTTGGCGTACCATGATAGCGATCCTCCATATGCTCGTTGGATGACAATGCCAGACATGGGTCACCTGGTAGCTTCATATTATAATGTTATATTGATCCATCTTTCTTTGCAACAGTGCCTTACTTTCCTGCCTTTGAGATCAACCCCGATTCCATCTTCTGATCGCAAAGTTATCGCGATTGGTTTCGTCAATGGTAACCATTTTGTTCAGGTCTTCATGACACCCGGTGCTCCCATGCCTCCCATTGCGACAAATTGGTATAGACACCACCAACCTAATGCTGACGGATGGCAACTACCATATGCTCAGAACATCGAGCGATTCAAAGAAATAATTGGAGACAGTGTCGCAACATGGGAGTCGGTTAATCTTGACAGTGATTGATTTCTTGTACTTTGAACTTGATGTAAACAAATTTAGTAAAGGATGTTGAAATGCAATCAAGCTTTTATGTTATGAATTTTTTTTTTGTTTATTCCTTCATAACCCTCCTTAGTTGATTGTGGGTTGGCAAGTCTATCATGCATTAAAAATATATTACAAGGCACACAAGTAGATGTGCAAAACCATTATGCACGGCCAACAGTTGCTGTGCACAATGGAACTGCTCGGTACCTGTTGGCCGAGTATGTAGTTTCTGCTCGACATATGTTACCCGAACAGAATAGTTCTGCACGGTACATGTTGGCCGACCAGATTGCATCTGCATGGTATATGTTGGCCGTACAAAACTCATTAGGCGTGGATTAGTGATGCATTACTGTAGACTAGTGGAACTATTTGTATCCCACTATGAAGAGGCATGTAGATATTCATAAAAAAATAAGTATTAAATAAAAGGCATCAACCATTTCATGACCAGAAGTCAAAAAGCAAACAAGTTCTTATACAATAATCAATAATCCTTGATTGACATGTTAAAGTTTGTAGTACACTGTTTTCTTGCATTTACTTATATATCTCAAAAGAATGATACATTGTCCAATCCAAAATTCCTAAGGAGCCTGGAGCAATCTTAGCTTACAGTTTCATCGTTGGAGAGTATCATTGGATTACGTTCGCTTGTCCATCGAACACAGCATTACCAGATGAATTCCTCAATCGTATGAAGAGTAAGTGGATTCTGACACATATGGGCTTTAGAAATCCATATCAGTGTTTTATGGGGTTCTAATGCCCATATGTATCAGAATCCACTTACTCTTCTTACGATTGAGGAAGTCATATGGTAATGTCGTGTTCGATGGACAAGCGAACGTAATCCAATGATACTCTCCAACGATGAAATTGTAAGCTAATATATATCCCATCTCAAACAAAAAGTGAAAAAAAAAATGTAAGCTAATATTCCTTTATGAAATTACTTATACATCACACAAGTCTCTAAAAACAAAAAAACAAAAAAAAAAAGTATCCTCTGGAAAAAAATAAATGGAACAATCCAAAAGTCCTCCGAGCATCACTGTTGCGCACGCCGCTGATACGTCACATGCAATCCATCAAGAATCTCGAGGGTAGTCCGCAGTGCCCTCTGGTAGAAGTCAACTGGCTGGTCACCTCGTTCAAGCGTGGCACGAATATGATCCTTTGCGCGAAGGACCTATAAGAAACAAGCAAATGTGTCATAGGAAATTTCAAACAATAATTGCATCGATGTATGAAATAAGATAGTTTACAATGCACTAACCGTTCTCGGAGTCGGGTCCTCTCTACCCTCATTAGGGTCATAGTGGGAATGCCGGGCGGGGTTCTGTACACGAGGGTGAGATATCCTATTGTATCACTCGAGGTAGTCCGGTGAACACTCCCATGCATGATGTGCACGATAGCCGCGGTGCGCAAGAGATAATACATGGTCCTCCCAAGTAATCTAATACTGGTCGAGAAACGTATAGGAGACCTTGTATTTACCGGCAGTACTACCCCGAGTAGCACGGATGGGGGCGAGAGGTGCAGGTGGGATGGTCTGTACATAGCCAAATTGTCGAAGAATCCTGTGTGGGTGGTAGGGTTCAATGACATCTAGGGCTCTCAAGCAACCACAGAAGAAGGTTATCTGTTGTAGTGGATGATGGGCCCTAGCACTAGCATACGGATCCCAAGCAATCTGTCACAAGTAAACGAAACAAGTCACTAATATAACAAAACATGCTTATTATAAAAAAACGTAAAAGAATAAAGTAAAGAAAGTCAGAAATATAAAACATAAAATGCCCTATTGGGTGCTCACCTCACTCGGGTGTAAGGCATCCAATCTCTCCCGCATCAGCTATATGTTTTCAATGGCATTTCCGAAATCTTGACCAGGATTCCAGCGGCTTGCTAGAGGCATCCCTGCGGTGTATCCCCATTGTGCAGGAGGACGTGCAAATGGGAAGTGCTCGTACACCCAAGACTACAAATGACAATATTAATAATTATACAATACTTATATCAATTATAACAAAAAAGGTATATGAATTTTAAAATGTACCGGTCTTACCGTGAGCAGTGTCAAATATCCAGCAATCTGCCGCACATCTGCCCTCGTGGTGGTCCCCAACTGGCGATACAGATACGCCAGTGCGGCAGCACCCCATGCGTATTGACGGACCCGTGGCAGGTCCATCAATAAGGATAAGTAGTAGACAGGAACCCTCGTGGCGGACTTATCAGTGAATAGTGTACAGCCCAACAGATAAAGAAGATATCCTCTGGCTGCACACTCTACCTCCTCAACCGACGACGCGGGAGTCACTTCGCCGCACACCCGTCGGATCCACCCCATCCTCACTACCCCACCCCGTGCCAGGTTCAACTCTGCTGATGCAGATTCCCTATCCACACCCAGTCCTAACTCGAGTAGATCTACTTGGTCAGTAAATCCCATAGTAGCAGATACGTGGACAGGAAGTCCAGTGACTGGGATGCCGAGTAGAGAACTCACATCATCTAATGTGATCGTCATCTCACCAAACGGCATGTGGAATGTATTGGTCTCGGGCTGCCATCTCTCCACGAAGCTCGAGACCAAGGGGCAGGAGATATATCGGTAGCTGAAATGCCTCAGGTCTGCCAATCCAGACTCTTCTATGATAGCACGAAACATAGGCACCTCAATATCAAGACGATCTCCAGGGCGAGGTATGTACCAGTCCTTCAACTGGCGCCAATGACCGATACATTTGAGCGGGCCACGTTCCTGCACATTACAAGTATAGTATAAATCTTCATTAGCATCTGGTATTATATAAGAATTAGTTAAAATATATAAAGAATTAACGTGTACCTCCCCGTCCCATATGGATATGGCCACGTGAGTCCTAACACTCACAAGGACGGACTCGTCTACCGGACCGCCTGGAATAGGGCCATCCCCTGCTGCCGAGGCATGAGGACTGGATGCCTATGCCTGGTCCTCTGAGGAATCATCCTCCCCTACTGGCGCAATAGGAGTACTGGACGGTTGGGGAGGACTAGACGGCCCTGCCTCATCCTCTGAGGAATCATCCTCTGAAGAGCTCTCAGGCAGTGGATCCTGCCGTAATTTGCGTCTTCGTTCAGACACCGTTGGCCGTTGACGGCCGGCGGTCGAAGTAGTAGCATGCACACCTCGGCGAGGAGGTCTAGCAACGCCAACCTTCACCCGCACTCTGGATGGATCGCTAGAAGTACTACCACGTCCACCGGTAGGATGTGAGATGCCACCAATACGGCGAGCTGGTCTCCTAGGTATATCTTCAAATCTGGATTTAAAATAAAAATCAGTAGGAAGAAAAAAGCATTATAGGAAGAAATCTTTTTTTCTTGTACTGCTCGGTTCAATTGTGTCGTGCAAAATCGTTCTGCACGGCACAACTTTTCCGTGCAACAATTTTATGCACGGTATATGTTTACCGTGCATATTTGTTTTGCACGGTTTATAGGTTCCGTGCAAAACATTTATGCACGGTTTCTTTTATCGTGCAAAAAATCCATACACGGTAAACATTTGCCGTGCACAATAATTGGTGCACGGTTCTGCATTGCCGAGCAGATCGCGAAAAATGCCACGATTTTTGGCAAAGTGAAGAGATTCAGTACTTCGAATGCACATGAATTAGCTCGTAATATACTTATCTACTATCTAACAACGAAATTACGACCTAAAAGGAATGTAAACATGATAAACGTATGAAGAAGAAAAAGGAAAAAGAAGAATAAGACTCACCTCACGCGTCTTGTGAAGAAGAAGAAGAAGAAGAAGACGGAACGATGTGTACTAATGCTCTTTGGAGGGAGAACGACCGAGAAGAGGGAAGGCAAGAGGAGGAGAAGCGATGTCCACTGCTGCCTTTGCTCGGTTTTTCGAAGTGGGTCGACGAGGGAAATGCAGAGGAGAACGAAGAGGAATAGAGCGTGGGTAGTTTGGGAAATATGGTGGGTGGGCTCAGCAAAACGTTTTTAAGAAAATAAAAGGAGTGGGGGGGGGGGGGGGGGGTGAGTTCAGCAAGTGGGTGCATACAGCAATAGTAGTGGGTGCATATAGAATCTCCCTTCAACAAATCCATAACTAGGATTTGTAGATGCAGTACAGTATTAAATTAAATCAAATAAAAAACAATATGAAATATAACACTTAAATGGAACATATTATGCATAGCTCATTCAAAAGATCAAGAATAAAATTTCAAATCCATTTCAAAAAGAATAAAATTCCAATATCTAATTTTACTTTAAAAAAAATAATCACTATTTTGTCAATTACAAAGCAATGTTTAAACCAGTACAAAATGTCGTGAGAAGTTTGATACAAGAATCCATGTTGAGATGTTGACATGTGATATATCATTCATTTGTATAACATAGCCATTGCTCTGAAAATTGATATTGTATGGCAAATCATTCAAGGGGATGTACTGAATCGTATCGTGACTCAAATCCTTTTATATTTTGCTTATAAAATGAAAATAATAAAATAAAATAAAGCATTTATTCATAATCCATCCATTTTCCATCTATAGCAACATCAATACAGTAACAAAACAAACCGATCTAGGATACAATTATATGAAGAATATCATTGACCTATAATAATCTATGATAAATAATATGTTTAAATAGTTAAAATATTAGAGAAATCGATGTTACCAAGAAAAATAACTACTTACAGTTTTTTTTTTTTTTTTTGGGGTGTGGGGGTGTTTGGTCTTTTAAATTGAAATAAAATAAAATCTAAATCATCAACCTTACGAAGTAAGGACTTAAGATGTCTCATTTAGTTAAACAAGTGTCCGTAACCCAAAAAAAGTTAATGCAAGACAAAACCCATGAACAATCGAATCTCTACATACATGTTCCTTATTCAGCTCCAAAACCTTACAAAAATTGCAGAAATTATTAAGAGGTTTCATTAATCCTATAATATAACCTTTCCATAAAAGAACACTAACAAAAAAAAAAGTAATTAAGTTGCTAATATTAATATCTCTGTTGTCCGTAAGATTTAATAAAATAAGTATCAAATCGTAAGATTTACACCTGAATCCTGATATCCATCTATAAACAGGATTCGTTGCATTAATACGAATTTTTCCTTGGGATTCAATACAAATTGTAAGTTTCTGGAGACAAATCCTAGGATTCTGACCACAATGAACATAGCCAATAGCTAGGGACAATTGAGGACGAGAATTTTTTATCCATATTGAAAACTACAGATACCTGGACTCCACCATCATAGAAGCTGCTTCTAGCAAAAGTCGTGATTGATGATCGGTGTTATAAGCTCTAGCATAGGCTACATTCTCCAAAACATCAGCACCATTCAATCCAAACCTGCAATCCTCACATTTTTGTAATGTTTAGATAATAACCAAACACTAGCGGTATAAAGCTAAGATCATGTTACGGTTACAAACAAGGATATAAGAAATACGTATAAGACGACCCACTTCCAAAATTTAAGAAATGGAAATTGGTGTCTATTCACAAGACAAGACACACTCTTCATATTTAGTTTTAAGATTTTTACTTAAAAGATCTTATCCATGACATCAATCTGTTAACTTTATTTATTGAAGTAGCCTTTATAGCATGCTCAATATGATAAGGCTATTAATTTTTGTAGATTTCTTACACACTTTAGCAGCTCTTTTCTTTTCTTTTTATGAAAAATATAAGAAAAATATATTGATATAAAAAAAAACAGCATGACTAGGCTAGAACATATTTTAAGAGCATCATCTAAGAGCACTCCATGAAGTATTGGAATTGATGATGCCAAAAATAGATTTTCGGACACCACCGGTCGAGTAATAAATGCTAGGTGAGTAAATGAGAGAGAGAGAGGGAACTTATAGTGGTTCGGTCTGTATGACCTACGTCCACTTTGAATATGGTGATCTTTGATTGGTAAGATGGATTACAAGCGAGAGAGAGGTGAATAATATTTTAATCATTGCCCCTCAAGTGATGAGGGGACCCTGAATTTATAACACTTCCCCAACAGATGGGATTCAAAAATAAAGTAACGTCTCTCTGGAGCCTGGAGCCTCAGACGTGTCCTCGAGGAACGAGCAAGGCGGAGGGCTTGGAGCGCAACGTCTCTCAGAGCCTGGAGCCTCAGACGTGTCCTCAAGGCGGCCTCAGACGTGTCCTCGAGGAACGAGCAAGGCGGAGGGCTTGGGGCCTCAGACGTGTCCTCGAGGAACGAGCAAGGTGGAGGGCAGGTGAGAGTCTCTTCGCGAGATTTGGTAAGAGCGGGTGAGGGGAGGACTTCGTTGTGATGACTCGGAGGCCTTGACGTGACGAGGCTTCCTTCAACGAGTCTCGAATATCCGCTGAGCTAAACTGGCTCGACCCATGACCTTGGACGGACCGGGTTGTCTGGACCTGACTCTTTACCGCAATCCGGGTTGGGCCTGACCCATCATTTGCCCCTCAAAGTCCCGCGTTCGATAATATTTGAAAGTGGGGCTTTCTGTGCATCCAACTCTCTTCTTCCTGAAAAATCTTTCTTTTTCTTGGTTGTAACTCTGTCTATTTGTTAGTTCCTTTAGATATGTATCTCGGAGAGTCCTCCCGGCTTGGGCTACTCTTCTTTGAAAACTCAAGCTATAAAATAAACCCTAGAGTAGTATTTCTTCAAAAGAAAGAAACTAGCCTCTGCAGAAAAACCATTGGGAGAGAAAAAGATGGAGACAGGCAGCAAAAGAGGCGACGGCGCGAGCGCCCGGCAGGCGCCGCTGGGCAGCGAGGGCGGCGCGGCAGCAGCGGGCGTGGGCGCCGGGCGCCGGGGCGCCGGGCGTCGCGGGCAAGGGCGCCGGGGCGCCGGGTGGCGCGGCAGGGTCGCCGGGCGTCGCGGGCGAGGGCGCCAGGGCGCTGGGCGGCGCGGCAGGGGCGCCGGGCGGCGCGGGCGAGGGCGCCGGGGCGCCGGGCGGCGCGGCAGGGGCGCCGGGCGTCGCGTGCGAGGGCGCCGGGGCGCCGGGCGGCGCGGGCGAGGGCGCTAGGGCGCTGGGCGGCGCGGCAGGGGCGCCGGGCGGCGCGGGCGAGGGCGCCGGGGCGCCGGGCGGCGCGGGCGAGGGCGCCGGGGCGCCGGGCGGTGCGGGCGAGGGCGCCAGGGCGTTGGGCGGCGCGGGCGAGGGCGCCGGGGCGCCGGGCGTCGCGGGCGAGGGCGCCGGGGCGCCGGGCGGCGCGGCAGGGGCGCCGGGCATCGCGGGCGAGGGCGCCGGGGCGCCGGGCGGCGCGGGCGAGGGCGCCAGGGCGCTGGGCGGCGCGGCAGGGGCGCCGGGCGGCGCGGGCGAGGGCGCCGCAGGGGGAGGCGCATGTGGTTTTGCAGGTATTCGAGGCTCAGGCGGTTTCGCAGCAGCTGGCGCCTCAGGTGGCGCCCAGTCCTTCGGCATCTCGGCCAGGGAAGAAAAAATAGTAGGGGGAGGTCATGCCGAGGGCAGTCCTTCTTCAGACACGTTGGGCAAGTTACGTCCGCGTTCTAAAGGAAAAATGGTAAGCGATGATGACAGACCCAAGGTGAGTACCATTTGTACCACAGTCAGCAATGATGATATTTCCAGTTTCATCACTTTTTATCATATTCCTCCCACTGTGATTTGTCGCCGGGCCGAAATTGATGAGCCAGCTTGTGATGACGCATCGGGTGACATTGTTATTTACGAGGATATGCTTGAAGCTGGGCTGAGATTCCCTATGCCCCCCCTCCGTCTGTCGAATTCTTCATTACTTCTCCCTGACTCCGGGGAGATTAGTACCCAATGGATGGAGAATCATGCTGGGTTTTCTCGAGCTTTGGAGGAGAACACATAACGAGGAGGCATCTCCCATGGAGCTCCATGCTGCCTACAGTTTATTTGAATCTCCGGCTCCTAACAGGGGATGGTATTATTTCACCCCCAAGGGCGGCAGACTGCTCACGGGATTGCGCTCTAACTGTCACAGCTGGAAATTTCGTTTCTTCTTTGTTGGTGGCGAGTGGGCCTCAGAAGCAAATAGGGCTCTGGTGCCCAAACAGTGGATCGACGCCAATAGACCTGGTACGCCACTCATTATCATCTCCTCATTACTCATTTGCATACATATGCTCATCATTTTATTTGTTCATTCCTTTTTTTTTATAGAGTCACCTGTGCTCTCCGCGGATATAAAACGGAAACTGCAGGCTGTAAGAGATCATCCGGATAAAGATTTGGGTATTCTCTTTTCTAAAGAGAGTGACAGCAATCGTGGGCCCACTGTTGACCCTTCTCCTCGTAGGACGGGTGAGCCTTCCCGGGCATCAACCAAGAGAAAAAGTAAGGAGCTTTCAGTGGTTTAGGCGTACCTTTTCCTGATATTCTGTTTTTAACCATTCATTTTGCTTCCGCAGTGGTGGTCAATAGGGAGTTGGTCGAGGCCAAGGAAGCAATTGAAGATCGTCGTTCAAGTGCTAACACCCATCTTGCCAAGATATCGAGGATAGGTATTGCCCCGAGAAGGGATTCTCCTCGTGCGACGGTTGGTGATCTTCCTGTAACCACTCATCTAGTGGAGCCGCAGACGAGTTCTCCTGTCACTACCCATGTAGTGGCCCCCGCGGCTGTGCCTCATCAACCTAAAACTCCTCTGGTTTCTTCCGCCACATCTGTACCTCCTGCCCCTCCGTCTGCTCCCAAGCCGCTGACTCCTCGAGAGAAGTTTTGGAGATTCCCAGCTCGTGATGATATTACTCGGGTCAGCGCCCTTAGCACAGAGGGGATGATAAACGCTTATCTAGAAGGTTTATCTCAGGTAAAAGGTTGTCTGAATTTTCTTCAGGTTTTCCTTCTGTATATGTATTCTCATTTCTCTTGATTTCTTCTTGCTCCAGATGTCTGCATCATCCATATGTTTATTTTCGAAGGCTGAGTTGTTCGGTAAGCTGAGACAGGAGAATGCAGGTATTCATAGGGATCTCTCTGCAAGTCAAGGAAAAATTGCTGAACTAGAAGCCGCCAGGAAGACTTATGATGCTGATCTTCTAGCAGCTCGGGAGAGAGCAAACAGGCTTGAGATTGAGCTTTCAACGGCTCACATGAGGGCGACCAAGGCTGAGGCTGAGCTAGTGGCGACGCGTGAGGGTGCTTTGCTCCGTGAGACCGAGCTACGGAAGGCCCGTGAGAGGGCTTCGCTCAGTGAGGCTGAGGTTGTGAAGGCCCGCGAGAGGGCTTCGCTCAGTGAGGCTGAGGTTATGAAGGCCCGCGAGAGGGCTTCCCTCAGGGAGGCTGAGTTTGTGAAGGACCGCGAGAGGACTTCACTCAGAGAGGCTGAGCTCGTGGAGGCCCGAAAGGGGGCAGAGCTCAGAGAGGCTGCTTTGAAGGTAGAGCTGAGGGCGGCAGAGGAGAGAGCTATCCAGGCTGAAAATGACTTGGGGGACGGCCTGGCTGATGCTGAGAACAGCCTCGCCGATGGATTTATTGCTGGTTATGACGAACTCCGGAGAAAGATTACCGCAGCATTTCCCGATATCGACTTTTCGCGCTTTAAGGCGAGTGAGGCGCCTGATGAGGCGCCTGCCGACGAGCCTGATGGCAGCAGCGGGAGCTCAGGTGATTATGAGGATGATGGCGAGGATGAGGGGGATAAGGAGAGTGACTAGGCTCATATGTATTTTTCTTTTTGTTTGGCAATTTATAGCCTATTGAAAGGAGCACATTTCTGTAATAACATGTTTATTTCATTTATAGTCTATTGAACAATGAAATGGGAAATAAACAATTTTCATGCTTTTTGTACATTGGCCCATTTGTCACTGGTAATACCTCTTCAGATGTTCCGCATTCCACGGATGGAGCAGGGCCTTACCATCAGAATTTTGGATTCTGTATGTGCCTGGCCTTACTACTTCTGTCACGAGATAAGGTCCTTCCCAATTTGGCCCTAGCTTTCCTTCGCGAGAGTCTTTAGTGGCGAGGATCACCTTTTTCAGGACTAGATCTCCTGGCTGAAAAGAACGAGGCTTCACCCTCGAGTTGTAGTGTTTTGCCATGCGCCGCTTGTATTCTGCATTGCGGACCGTGGCCATCTCCCTTGCCTCCTCTACCAAGTCGAGGTTGATGCGGAGTCCTTCCTCGTTGTTGATTTGGTCTTGGAGATGGACCCTGAGGGAGTGTACGCCAATTTCGACAGGGATGACTGCCTCGGTCCCAAAAGCTAGCGAGAAAGGAGTCTCGCCAGTAGGGGTTCTCGGCGTAGTTCTGTATGCCCATAATACCCCTGGTAGCTCGTCAACCCAAAGACCCTTCGCCCCTTCGAGCCTGGTTTTTAGGTTGCGAAGAACTGTTCGGACCATGACTTCTGCTTGCCCATTTGCTTGGGGGTGCGCTGGACTGGAGTGGGGCTGCTTGATCTGGAGGTCGGTGCAGAAAGTGTTGAAGAGTTTGTTGTCAAACTGCTTGCCATTATCACTGACGATGGCGCTAGGTATCCCAAATCGACAGACTATGTTTTTCCAAACAAAGTTTTTTACATTGAAGTCTGTGATCTTGGCCAAGGGTTCTGCCTCCGCCCATTTTGTGAAGTAGTCAATGGCAATGACTACAAACTTGCATTGGCCTTTGCTCAAAGGGAGGGGGCCCAGAATATCTATACCCCATTTGGAGAAAGGCCATGGGCTAAAAATGGAAGTCAACTCTTCTGGTGGCTGCCTGGTTACAGTGGCGAAGCGCTGGCACTTGTCGCACTTTTGAGCAAATTCTTTGGCGTCCTTCGCCATGGTTGGCCAGAAGAATCCCTGCCTTAGTGCTTTGTGGGCGAGGGAGCGTCCTCCAGAATGGTTCCCACATATTCCTTCGTGGATTTCACGAAGAGCGTAATCAGCATCCTCGGGGGAGAGGCAACGCAGCAGTGGTAGGCAATAACCCTTCTTGTAAAGGATATTTTGCAGAAGGGTGTATCTGGAAGCCCTCATTCTGAGTCTCTTCGCTTCAAGGCGGTCCTCTGGTTCGGTGCCCTCTTGGAGGAAAGCCTTTATTGGTGTCATCCAATTTGGCTCGCTGCCCTCTGATGCACAGTTGATGTTTCCAACCACTACATCTAACTTGCTCCTCTCCAACTGATGCCCGATGAGTGTGGGTTCTGTGGATGAGGCCTCCAATGACGAGGCGAGCCTAGCCAGTGCGTCTGCTGCAACATTTTGTCCTCGGGGAATATGGCAGATTTGAAAGCATTGAAAACTTTTGACCAATCCTTTGACCATATTGAGGTAGTCTTGCATCCTTTCCTCCTTTGCCTCGAATTCGCCATTTATTTGATTCACCACCAATTGTGAATCACTGTGAGCAAGAACTGATTTGGCGTCCATTTCGATCGCCAACCTCAGTCCTGATAAGAGTGCCTCATACTCGGCCTCATTATTTGATGCAATGAAGTGGAGCTTCACTGCATACTTGATGGGTGTACCATCTGGGCTGATCAGGATGAAGCCAGCTCCGCCTCCGTCTGTGGTTGCCGAACCATCAACATACAATTTCCAGACCGGTAGGGGCGGGGCAATCGACCTCTGGGGAGGTTCCTGGGCGCTTTGAAGAAGAGGCTGGGCGCCCGAGGGAAGCTGGGCGCCCAGTGTTTGAGGGAGGAGTGGGGCGCCCGGGGCTTGGAGAAGAGGCTGGGCGCCCGAGGGAAGCTGGGCGCCCAGGGTTTGAGGAGGGAGTGAGGCGCCCGGGGGTTGGAGGAGAGGCTGGGCGCCCGAGGGAAGCTGGGCGCCCAGGGTTTGAGGAGGGAGTGAGGCGCCCGGGGGTTGGAGGAGAGGCTGGGCGCCCGAGGGAAGCTGGGCGCCCAGGGTTTGAGGAGGGAGTGAGGCGCCCGGGGGTTGGAGGAGAGGCTGGGCGCCCGAGGGAAGCTGGGCGCCCAGGGTTTGAGGGTCCTGTGGTGCTAGCAAGGAGGTGAGCACCGCTGTTCCATCTACTTGGTTTTCATCATAAGTGCATTCGGCTACGAAGTCAGCTAGAGCCTGTGCTTTGATGGCGGACCTTGGTTGATACTTAACATCAAACTCCCCCAGCTCTACCGCCCACTTCACAAGTCTTCCAGCTACATCAGGTTTCCCCAAAACTCTCTTCAGAGGTTGATCTGTTACTACCACCACGGTGTGGCCCTGAAAATAGTGTCGTAAACGCCTTGCAGTGGAGATCAGGGCGAGGGCCAGTTTTTCGAGCTCCGGGTATTTGGACTCTGCCCCTCGGTAGGCTCTGCTCACATAGTAGATAGGCTTTTGCGCTCCGTCCTGATTCTTTATGAGAACAGAGCTCACGGCTGAGGGTGAAGCCGAAAGATACAGGTACAGCACTTCGCCTGGTGTAGCATGCGAGAGGAGAGGGGGAGCGGTCAGGTAAACTTTGAGCTTCTGGAATGCTTCTTCAGCCTCGGGCCCCCATTGGAATGTTTTGCGGAGGATCTTGAAGAAGGGTAAGCACTTGTCTGCAGATTTGGAGACAAATCTGCTAAGTGCCGCAATCCTTCCATTGAGGCGCTGCAACTCCTTTGTGGAAGAGGGTGACTTCATATCTAATATGGCCTTGATTTTATCTGGGTTCGCCCCGATCCCCCTCTGGTCGACCATAAAACCTAAGAATTTTCCAGATCCTACCCCAAAGGCACACTTCTCAGGATTCAATTTCATGCGAAAAAGCCTGAGAGTGTTAAAGGTCTCTTGTAGATGGGCGATATGGTCGGCTGCGGCGAGGCTCTTCACCAGCATGTCGTCTACGTAAACCTCCATGGTCCGCCCGATTTGAGAGTGGAACATCTTGTTCACTAGACGTTGATAGGTGGCGCCCGCATTCTTCAGTCCGAAAGGCATGACCCTATAACAGTAGGTTCCTTTCGGGGTGATGAATGATGTCTTCTCCTGATCCGGGGGGTGCATGCTAATCTGGTTGTATCCAGAGTATGCATCCAAAAACGAGAGTAGTTCATGACCTGCCGTGGCGTCGATGAGGAGGTCAATCCTTGGTAGGGGGTAGCTGTCCTTTGGGCACGCTTTGTTAACCTCCGAGAAGTCAACGCACAGGCGCCATTTTCCGCTGGACTTCTTTACCATCACCACATTTGAGAGCCATTCAGGGTAGGCTACTTCCCTGACAGCCCCGTTCTCCAGCAACTTTCCCACTTCATTGTCCATTGCTTGGGCCCTTTCTGTGGAGGCCCCTCTAAGCTTTTGTCGGACAGGCTTGTAGCCAGGGTCGACATTGAGGCGGTGGGTTGCGACGTCGGGATCAATCCCTTCAAGATCCGCATGCGACCATGCGAAAACATCCATATTACTTCTCAAGAAGTCTGTCAGCTGGCTGGCCCGATCCTCAGGGAGAAAAGAGCCAATTTGTACTCTCTTGGCCGGGAAGTCTTCATCCAGGATCACTGAGGTGAGTTCCTCAACTGGTTCTCCTCTCTCTGCCGTGGTCTCATCTCTTGGGTCCGAGATTTCGACCTGTAACGCCTCCTGCGTTTTCTTGGCCTTCATAGAGGAGACGTAGCATTCCCTTGCAGCTACTTGATTCCCTCTTACCTCTCCGATCCCATTAGGAGTTGGAAACCGGAGGATGAGATGAAACGTAGAGAGGACCGCTCTTAAAGCATTAAGAGTTGGACGCCCCAGGATGATATTGTAAGCCGATGTGCAGTCAATCACCAGGAAATTGACCATCGTTGTGGAAGTTCGAGGCGCAGTCCCGGCTGTGACTGGTAGTGTGATTGCCCCAAGGGGATACACCTTCTCTCCCGAAAAGCCGATGAGAGGAAACTTGACGGGCTGCAACCTCTCCCGTCCCAGCCTCAGCTTGTCATAAGTGTCTACAAACAGAATGTCTGCAGAGCTTCCACTGTCTACCAGGATCCTATGCACTTGAAAATTGGCGACCGTCATCGTGAGCACTAGAGGGTCGTCGTGAGGGTGCTGGATCCCCTCCAAATCCTTGTCTGAGAAGGATATAACTTCATTATTTCCATGCCTTGGCGCCTTGGACGGGCGTGCCTCCTCAGGATGCCTTGCCTTTCTGGCATGGGCCTTCATCGCCGAGAACGACTCTGTTAGCCCTCCAGAAATTGTTCGGATTTCTCCGATCGGTTGCTGATTTTCCTGATTGTGAGGTGGAGGTGGTGGAGGTGCTTGTCCCCTGCCGGCAACATACTGACGTAGGTGGCCGTGCTGGATGAGATCCTCAATCTGGCGTTTGAGCTCGTAGCAGTCGTCAGTGTCATGGCCATGGTCGCGATGGAAGCGACAGTATTTGTTCGGATTCCTCCGATTCGGAGGAGACCTCATCTTTCCTGGCCATTTTATGGCTGGGTCATCTTGTATTTGGAACAAAATCTGCTCCACCATGGCCGTGAGAGGCGTGAACGCCAGCCTGTCCCTTTGCGGAGCGGGACCAAGCCGGTCTCTGACAGGTACTCTCTCTGTCTTGCTCCGCTTGTTGCTATCTTCCTTCTTCTCGTCTCTGCTCCTCTCTTTTCCCTTATTGCTCGCTCTGGAGGATTCTCCGCGCCTTGCCCTGGTGATGTCTTCCGCATTCATATACTTTTGGGCTTTGGCCAATAGTTCCGAGAAGCACTTCGGCGGGCGTTTCATTACGGAAAAGAGAAAGCTCGAGGAACGGAGGCCTCCAAGGAAAGCCGTCATGGAGACTTTGTCGTCGGGCTCCTCGATTTGGAGTACCTCCTCGTTAAAACGAGTGAGGTAACTCCTTAGGCTTTCATTCTCCTCCTGCTTTATGCTAAGCAGGTGTGTTGCGGGCTTCTGGTGGCGGCGCCCACCTATGAAGTGCTAGACGAAAGACTTGCTCAACTCTCCGAAGGTGGCGATGGATGCTGAGGGGAGATTTGCGAACCATAGGCGGGCAGAACCTTTCAAAGTGGTTGGAAAGGCTCTGCACATTATCTCGTCTGGGATGTTATGGAGCTGCATCCTGGTTTTGTAAGTTTCAAGATGGTCTAATGGATCCTTCCTCCCATCGAAGGTCTCCATGGACGGCATCTTGAACTTCCTTGGAAGTGGGTAATGTACTATATCGGGTTTGAACGGTGTATCCGTCCGCCCGACTAGATAATCCACAGTCTCCGGTGCCTGGGCCTTCATTGCATTGAAGACATCGCCCAGTTGATTTTGCATCTCTTTGATTTTTTCCTCCCAGTGACTGTGAAGCTCCCTGGATGGACCGGGGAAATAACTTTCATCTTCCAGGAAGTGATTCTCACTTCCCCCTTCTTGGAAGTGAGAGTCCTCGTCGTCCTGAGGGAAGGGTCGAGGTGGTAATCCTCCATGGGCTCTACCAGGGGGTGGAGGAACTTCGTGGTCACGGAAGCTCTGATGTGCTCCTCGGCCATGGAGGCCATGATGTGGTCCTCGACCTTGGACGCCATGATGAGGGGCGCCCAAGTGAGGTGCTCTTCTCTGGGCGCCGAGAGTATGGGCGCCCTGGTGTTGTGCTGCTCCGTCTTGGGCTCCTGGGAGACGGGCGCCCTGGAGAGGTGCTCCATCCTGGGCGCCTGGGAGACGGGCGCCCGGGAGAGGTGCTCCATCCTGGGCGCCTGGGAGACGGGCGCCCGGGAGGGGTGCTCCATCCTGGGCGCCTGGGAGACGGGCGCCCGGGAGGGGTGCTCCACCCTGGGCGCCTGGGAGATGGGCGCCCGGGAGGGGTGCTCCATCCTGGGCGCCTGGGAGATGGGCGCTCGGGGGATGGGCGCCCGGGTGAGGTGCTCCACCCTGGAGTGCTCCTCCTTGTCCCGCCAGCATGAGTTGCAAGATTTGTTGGTTTTGGGCCAACAGCTGTTGCATGGTTTCCAGCATCTGCTGCGAAGTCGGTGCAGGGGGGAAAGTATTCAGAGAGGGGTTACCCGGTGGAGGACCATTGTTTCCCTGGGTAGGGGAGTCCGGGCGCCTGGAAGGACCCGGACCTGTAGTTTGGACGGGATTGTCTTCTCGTCTTACGGATCTTGTGCTGATCACCATGATTTTTAAAATTGGATGAGAACTTTTGTTCGGTTTCCCACAGACGGCGCCAAACTGATGATGCCAAAAATAGATTTTCGGACACCACCGGTCGAGTAATAAATGCTAGGTGAGTAAATGAGAGAGAGAGAGAGGGAACTTATAGTGGTTCGGTCTGTATGACCTACGTCCACTTTGAATATGGTGATCTTTGATTGGTAAGATGGATTACAAGCGAGAGAGAGGTGAATAATATTTTTATCATTGCCCCTCAAGTGATGAGGGGACCCTGAATTTATAACACTTCCCCAACAGATGGGATTCAAAAATAAAGTAACGTCTCTCTGGAGCCTGGAGCCTCAGACGTGTCCTCGAGGAACGAGCAAGGCGGAGGGCTTGGAGCGCAACGTCTCTCAGAGCCTGGAGCCTCAGACGTGTCCTCAAGGCGGCCTCAGACGTGTCCTCGAGGAACGAGCAAGGCGGAGGGCTTGGGGCCTCAGACGTGTCCTCGAGGAACGAGCAAGGTGGAGGGCAGGTGAGAGTCTCTTCGCGAGATTTGGTAAGAGCGGGTGAGGGGAGGACTTCGTTGTGATGACTTGGAGGCCTTGACGTGACGAGGCTTCCTTCAACGAGTCTCGAATATCCGCTGAGCTAAACTGGCTCGACCCATGACCTTGGACGGACCGGGTTGTCTGGACCTGACTCTTTACCGCAATCCGGGTTGGGCCTGACCCATCAGGAATGTTTTGTAGGTTCAAAACTTAATGTAGAGAACATTGGCAAGAAAAAGTGTGCATGCAATGCACGGGCCATAAATATTAATGGAATGAGAAAAATAAGAAAAAAAAAAGGACCATTTCACAGCAGCCAAAGTGGGTTCTACTAGTGAAGCTAATGTCATCCTTCCCCTTTTTTTTTAATTGCTTTCCTACCAACGATTATAAGGCCTTAATATGCACACCATTTTAAATCAAATCATTGTTGTTCTTTTAACAGACTTGAATATTATAATAAAAAATGGTATCTTTATATGATATTCAGCTTAATAGCGGAAAAAAAATTGTTATTCCACACTTACAGTAACTAATTTGCTTCCTTTGAATAAACTTAGAATGAAAATCATGGTTCTAAAAACCATTTTAGAGATTGGATCATTTTAAAGGAAAAAGCTTTAGTGTTAAAATAAATCAATAAAATAAAATAACAATAACAACAACAAAAGGCAAAAGCTTTAGATATAGAAGGATATATTGGTCCTGCAATGGTATCTCTGTTTGTTTTCTCCTTTATTTCCTAAAGGGTAAGTGTTGAAAACATTTAGAAAATAGAAGATCGTGAATCTCCCCTCTTAATTTAATTGCTTTCACTTTAACATTAAACAAAATTAATTGCATAGAAGATGGTGAGAATGGAATTCCCATACATTTTAGGTTTTGGGATAAACCCTAGGAAAAAGGTATTTGGCCATGGACAAAACATTTATATCAAGTGATAGAACTTTGTTTTAGCCAAGTTTTAGAAGCAAACATCCATAATGAGACTTTTTTTCTTAGCTAAAGAGAAGTTGGATGCAATGAGGGTGACAACTATCTGTCTAGTTCTGAGTTTTGAGTGTTTGACACATTGTTGCATTGCATGGGAAGTCCCAACATTTTAATGCATAAGTGCAACGTAGTTTCCACTTGGAGTTTGATGCTGCCTTTAGCTTTTCAGTGGGAATGCAGGTTATAGTCACAAATGAACCACATATGACGAGCTGGATCATGACCAAGTGGACCACTTATTCTTCAGAAGCATCTCACCAAATCCATGGTCTTAAAAGGATGGTTTTAAAATATCATTATAGAAATTGTATTCGCCAAGGCAAAAACTTTACATATCATCGAATATACTTTTGGCTGTATTACAATCTGTTCTGATTTTTTAGAAGAAAATTTCAAAGAATATTCAGAAAAAAATCTGAATATCATTTTTAATTGGCTTTTAAGTTGCTTTAGATGTAAATAAAATAGCTAAATATATACTATAAAAGTATTGAGGATGGAGTTCTTATATGTTGGTCTTAGAAAGTTACTGTAGGTGCAGAAAATAATGACCCACAATAACTGGGGTGCCTTAGAGGACTTATCCAAGGTGATGAAGATTAGGTGCCGCCTGAAAGCCTGAAAGGGAAGAGCAAACGGTCAGAGGACCCTGGCCTGGGCGGCGCAAGGCTCTCCGATGCCAAAGTCAGTGAGTGAATTGGAACAAAGGAAGGAGAAGAAGAAGAGAGACAGAGTAACGGCTCTTTTGGGTTGGATTGTGTGTACCTTGCTTGTGGAATGAGGCTCTATTTATAGAGGCTTGGGTCGTATCTTTGGATGATATCTTGGCGCGGGTCCCATGACTCGACTGGAAGTCATGATCAGCCCACAAAGTAATTAATGCGGTCCAATCTAGCCCGCTTTGCATTTAATGCCGGTCGGATCAGCCCACATCGCATTAAATGTGCATCTTGTTGGGCCAGATTGTGTTGGCGGACGCCTTTGGCGGTAGAGGTACCATCGGATCCGCCCTCGGGCATTGCCCTGATTTGGCTTCAGCCGCTGGATGCCGCCCTGTCAGGGATCTGGTAAAGATTGTGGACGGCTGGATGTCGCATCTGTCTCACTGGCTTGCGCCCCTGTACCTCCACGTGTGTGATGACGTGGGGGGCGAAGGGCGCGAGCGGAGATTCTTTCCTGCTTCGGCTCCTTCGGCCGAGGTGGAGCTTTCAGCCGAGGTGGGCACCTGGGGAAGCCGGGCTCGGCGCTAGCGGCCCGGACCTGCTTGACTTCGGCCGGGGCCCCTGCCCTGGTAGCCGAGGTGAGTCTGGTGCCACGTAGGCGGCACGCGGATGGCACGTGAGAATGCTTAGTCTCATCTGATGGCTGTGACTAGCGTAATCCTGGAGTTCTGGAAATCTCCCCACACAATTGGCCCCTAGCTTTTGACCTCTTAAGCGTCCTAGCCTTTAGTGGTCGAAAGCTAGAAAATCTGTCTGGGGATGCGGCGATCATTGCCTGATGTCGCTTCAACTTTTCTGAAGCAATAAATGCTCTATCCTGCCCGCTCTGAGAAGCGAGCCGACGGCTACACATGTAGCTCCTCTACTGATTGCGTTGTCTCATTGATGGAACGGGCGCGGATTGCGAAATCCGTCCCTTCGAATTCGAAAGTGGCGCGCAACAAGGGTTCCCTTTCCATAAATAGGGTCGTCTTCTTTCTTTCTTGTTTCTGATTTCTTTTTGCCTTCGCCTTCACCTTCAATTTCTGCTTTGCTGCTCGAGATCTGTCTAGCGCGGACGACCGTAGGACACGCCCGGACCTGTCCTTGACTTGCCCTTTCTTCTCTGTAAGTATTTTCGTGCCTCTGTCTGGTTTTTGTTCTTTCTTTAGGGTTTCTCGACTTCTAGGGTTTTAACTCCGCCGTTTCCCCTCTTTAGACATGGGCACCCCTAAGTTTCGGTTAGATACTGACGAGGGCATAGCTAGGTTTAGGGCCACTTACAGTATCCCGGAGGGAGTCCGCCTCAAGCCGGCGGATCCCATTGACTATGCCGCGCGTCGCTTTTCCAGCGGCTGGATGCCGTTCCCTCTGATCTCTGTGATCGAGGGCGGGGTCAGATTCCCTCTGCACCCCCTGCTTAGGGCTTGCCTTAGCGCCTGGTGTATTACCCCGTGCCAGCTGATGCCCAATGGCTACAAAGTCATCATGGGCACGGCGAAGCTGAACGAGATCTTGGGGACCAACCTGGGTGTCCATGACATCGAGGACGCCTATGATATCTGCAAGGCTGGGGAAGGAAAGTATTATCTCCGGGTGAAGCAGCAACGAAGAGGCTTCGTCCTGGCCTTGGAGGATTCTAGTAAGAACGCCGAGGAAGATCTCTTCTGTGTGTCGGGGGACTGGGAATTCGGCGCCGGCGAGAGCAGGAGGCTGATGGTCCCTCGTCGCCCCGGGACTGTCCCAAGTAAACACTGCTTCTTTTCTCGTTTTGTTCTGCTTGATTTTGACAATGCCGAGCTGACACTCTTACTGTTTGTGGTGCAGAACTTGGTGCAAGGCGACGCCGGGCTGCGAGCGAAGGCTGGACGAGAAACGTTGACGATATCAACAAGGTCGAAAGATACAAGGGGCACGAGACCAGATCGGCCTGGAAACTGCTAGGGTACACGCCGAGGTACCGCGGCCACTATAGGGGAATCGGAGCAGCCCCGGAGGACGAGGCGCAACCTGATCATCCTGCTGTTACCGTTGCCGTGCCCGCCGGGATCCCTTTGAACGACCCTACCACGAGCCTAGTTACGTCCGGCGCTGAGGCATCCACCTCTAGTTTGGATCCGCCAAATCTGATGGAGGTAGTGGACGCCTATTCGTCCGGCTGGGAAGAAGGAATGGAGGGAGGCTCAAGGGCGCCCGGTGTCAAAGATCTGGCGGCTAAGTTCAGGCAGAGATCTTCCTCCTCTGCGACACCATCGTCCGCCAGCACCCGCGCGCCTTCGGGCTCGGGGGGTGCTGGCGCCACTTCTGCTCCTGCCCCTGCCCCGAGCGAGGGAGTGCGGCGACGCTCGCCGGATCACCCGAGGGAGGGGTCCCAGCCCAGGAAGAAGTCCAAGGTGGGGGAGAAGGACTCGGGGGCTGAACAGCCTCCGAAGGGTAAAACTCCTGTGCGGGCCCCCGGAGTCAAGGCTCCGTCTGAGAAAAGTGCGCCGGCCGGCGGGGCGGCACGCGAGCTCACCATCTCGATGGGGCAAGGACCCGTACCGGGCTCCGGGCCTCGAGCTGCCCCTGCAGCATGGAGACCCAGGATGGAGACTCAGCCTGGGAAGCCTCTGAACGTCGAGGACCGGCTGATGGGGAACGCCAACGTCATTGGAGCCCTCGTAAAAGCCTGTGCTTTGCCGCGAGACATGGAATTGCACGGGAGGTACGACGACGAGAGTCTGATGGTCTCGTCGTTCCAGGCCAATCTTCTGGTGAGTGTCTTCAATGCTTTTCTTCAAGTGCCTCAACTTGGCTGCTTTTGTTTGACATACTGTCTCTTTTTGCAGAACGTGCAGAGGCTCCTGACTGTGATGGAGAGGAGTGACAGGAACGTCACAAAGATTGCCCAGCTAGAGTCTGAGGGAGAGAGGTTAAAGAAAGAGCTGGAAGGGCTGAGGAAGAGTAGCGCCTAGGCGGCCACCCGGATGGAGGACCTCACATCGCAGGCTCACCAACTGAAGGGTGACATTTGGGCGAAGACCAAGAGGATCGCCGAGCTTAAGTCTGAACTAGCCAGGTCGAGGTCTGAATCGGTGGTTGAGGCGACGAAGCTGCATGGTGAAGTGCTGGCTGGGCGCGCCAAAATTGACAAGCTTAAGTCGGGGAATGCCGAGCTGAAGAAAGAGAAAGCTTCCTTGCTGTCTGAGGCACAGTCTTCTTTCCATAAGGGGGTGGATCAGGCCACCGAAGAGTACGAGAGGCAGGTGGAGGAAATTACCTCCATCTTGTTCGAGGAAGGGTACTTGGCCGCGCTAAGGCGCGCGGGGGTTCCCGAGGACCACCCGGTCTATCGGGATCTGCCGAAGTACTCGGACCCAGTTCCTGAGCCGAGCTCCACCCCGGTCGCCAGCGATGCTGCCCCAGCTGCTCCTGCCTCGGATTCTGCCCCAGCTGCCCCGGCCCCGAGCGATGCTCCGATTGCCAGCGATGCTTCGGCCATGCCTCAAGGCGAGGCCTCTTCCGCCCCTGCTTCTGGTGAGGTACCGGCCAAAGCCTCCACTGCCGGCGACACTCCAAGCGAGGTTACAGTCGCGGCCGATGCTGCTGGTCCATCAGATATGGTGATCAACCTGGTGGAGTCGCCGAAGCCACAGTAGTCTCGCCTCTCCTCGTTTTTGGCCTTGTATATGTACTGCTTTCAGCCCTGTAATATCTTTTGCCTTTAATGAAAACGGAGCTTCTTTACTTTTGTTTCTCCTCTGTTTCTGGGTGTGGTATTGAATGCCTTTAATGTGGTGCGCGACCCTCGAGTCAGAAAGAGTCGAACGGTCTTCGCAGCTATCTGTGCCGATTCTCCGTATTCTGGAGACCATAAATAGCAGTAATCATGGCGATACGGCCGATGAGGGAAACGGGCGAACGGCTCCACGTGGCGCCATAGGGATCGCTGGTCATCAAACAGGAAGACGTGCTTCCCGCGTAACGCATGGGAGACTTCGCCTCATAACTTCCTTGGGAGACCGGGTCTTTCTTCCTCCTATAAGTAGAGGTGGTAGGCTCGCCATGGGAGAGGAAAAGAAAAGACATTAGGATAGCTTAATTCACATAGACGTAGGAGCCATGTCCGGTAAACCTTTAGAAACATTCGATCCGGGGGGAACCCCTACGCCTGATGACGGCTATCTCCGAGGGGGGAAGCTCGTCGTGGTCTGCGCGCTTTCTGAAAGCGTTCCTCGTGGACCACGCGCTCTCTGAACGCGGGTCCACGGCCAACCCTCCCTGGTCCGGTTGCAGGGGAAGCTTCTGCAACCGTGGGTTGGTGGCGCCCTCTGCGTCTGGCGGTCTTGCAGGGTCCTGTGTCGGAACGCGCCCCTCGACCGCCGAGCGGAGGGTAGGATGGAGGCCCTGCTGGACCGAGGGGCTCTTCAAATTTTGGTCTCACTGACCGGAGGGTGTTGAAGAGCTCAGCGAGGTCCAGGGCCTCCGAACTGGAGGGGCTCTTGAATGCTTTGGTTTGACCAACCAAAGCATATTATAGAGCTCTGTGGAATTCAGAGTCCCTTAAGACCTCCAAACAGCGGACCGGAGTCTTCGAGCTTGCATCCTAAAGAGTCGGTGAAGATCAGAGCCTCCCAGTCTCTGCTTCTTTATTTCTTTTTCTGTTTTTAGAGGACTGCGAGCCTCCTTTCTGTACTTTGTTTTCTTTTCTGTAACCCTTGTAATGAAGTAATTACAGTGAATAAAAAGGACGGGTTTTGTGATCACTCAATCTGTGTTACAGTGTTTTTGTATTCTTTTTTACTTTCTTTGCACTGTTTCGTAACACTTGTATTTTTGTGCTGCTTTTTTGCACTTCAGTGCTTGCACTGCTCTTTCCTTCTTGAAAGTCAACCTCGGCCGAAATGGGCTAGCATTGGCCGAGACGAACTGCCTTGCGCCGAGGTGCACCAAGAATCCCGCTGGTCTCGGCCGTGTGAGCATGAGTTCGGCAATGGCCTCGAGGGGTGTATAAACCCGGAACTTTAGGAAAAGACTGAGTGTTTGAACTCGAAGCCTTTTCCAGGGCGGTAGATCCAGGGCTTTAGGAAACGACTGAGTGTTTGAACTCGAAGCCTTTTCCAGGGCGGTAGACCCAGAGCTTTAGGAAATGACTGAGTGTTTGAACTCGAAGCCTTTTCCAGGGCGGTAGACCCGGAGCTTTAGGAAACGACTGAGTGTTTGAACTCAAAGCCTTTTCCAGGGCGGTAGACCCGGAGCTTTAAGAAACGACTGAGTGTTTGAACTCGAAGCCTTTTCCAGGGCGGTAGACCCAGAGCTGCCGGAATCAGTCAAAGAGAGATGACAGATTGATGACAGGGCAAAAGCTGCTTTCATTGATTCTGAGACTCATTACATCTTTAGAAATAGGACTTCTTTAGGTGGGATGCATTCCATGGCCTCGGCAGTGGCTTGCCCTCTAAGTCCTCGAGCTTGTAGGCTGATCTTCCTGCCAGTGCGACTACCCTGAACGGGCCGTGCCAGTTCGGGGCCAGCTTCCCTTCGTTTGGTTCTTTGTCAGTTGGCAGGGTCTTTTTTAGGACCAGCTCTCCCACGGAGAAGCTTCTTTCTCTGACATTTTGATTGTATGCCCTGGCCAGCCGCTGCTGATAGTCGGTCAGTCGCAGGGCTGCTGCTTCTCGGCGCTCGTCTGCCAGCTCCAGCTCCATTGCCAGGTTCGTCTCATTTCGGCCTTGGTCGACCAGCTCTGTCCTCAGGGTGGGTAGGCCGATTTCTAAAGGAATCACCGCCTCCATCCCGTAGGCCAGAGAGAAAGGTGTCGCTGAGGTGGAACGTCTTGGAGTCGTTCTGTATGCCCATAGCACGCTCGGAAGCTCCTCTACCCATCTTCCCTTTGCCTTGTCCAGTCGCTTCTTCAGGCCGTCCAGGATCACTTTGTTAGAAATTTCGGCCTGGCCATTGCTCTGTGGATATGCCGGAGTGGAGTAATGGTTCCTGATGCCGTGTTCTTGGCAGAAGTCTTTGAAGGACTTGGAGTCGAACTGAGTCCCGTTGTCCGAAATCAGGGTCCTGGGGATGCCGAACCTCGTTAGGATGTTTTTCCAAACGAAGTTCCTGGAATCCCTGTCCGTGATGGAGGACAACGGCTCAGCTTCTATCCATTTTGTGAAGTAATCCGTGGCGACTATCAGCCATCTCTTGTTCCCTGGAGCTCGGTGGAGAGGCCCCACAATGTCCAGGCCCCATTGAGCGAAGGGCCATGGACTAGATGTTGGGATTGGTGTATGCCCTAAAGCCCACTAGCTGCATTCTCATCTTTTGTTACTGGATATTTAACTGGTTATTTAATGAAAAGACTATTTTATGCTTAAACATGTATATATGTATGGTTGTGTAAGGCCCATTGTTTATAGTAAATGAATTAGGTGTGTAATGTCTACACACAGATAGGTCTAATTCATGGACAACTGGAAACATCATATTTGTTCATAACTGAAAGATGGAGCTGGGCACTTCATCTTGGTAGAAGTTATAATGAGATACTCTCCTATATAGGGTGACATACCTAAGTCACGGGAGGGCTTTCCCGGATCTATCTCATTAGTGCATGTGTCATGCATTGAACAGGACCGTTGTAGGTGTGATCTCTAAAATAGTACTATCACAGAAAAGAGATCAAGTCACCTCATGCTACTAAGTAACCGGTGCTCTTAATCTTGAGTATTTGTGGATGAACTGACGAAGTCAAGTTCTTGTGCTTTAATTCACTATGGGTGAGATTCTATTCATGGGTCAACAGCTCTGTGTTTTGGGTACTCGGACTTGATCAGTTGGGACGTGCAGATGCAATATAGAATCTATGCCATCTGATGATGGAATAATCGTCCCCTTATAATTATCCGATTAATCATCAAAATCTAAGATCTTAGTATATGGATGTTCCATATGGATATTGAACTTGTGGGTCGCTCCCTGGATCAAGAGAATGATATTCGAATGATGATTATGTTTAAGGATATGAAGTTCTAAGGTTTAGATGTAATCGGGAAGGTTGATAGTACATGTGATAACCTGACTCGATTATGGATGTTACATAGAGGGGCATTCAGGTCATTACACTTAGTAGGTCGAAGACAACCGTCATCTTATGACGAGTTTATTATAATATATATTTGTCCTTGGAGTTCAACTATAACTCTTTAGTGGAATGAGTTAAGGTTAAAATGGTCTTTATGTTGCTATGGGTTTAGCATGGACATTTTGGTCATTTTGGGAGCCAATGGCAAATATGTCTTTTGGTCCCTTCTCTAGTCACTTACCAAGATTGGCATGGTTTCCTAAAATGTTTAGATAACATAAGGATGAATTATTTTAGTGGAAAAATAATTTTGAGTTTAAATTCAAATAGGCCTTTGGTGGCATACATGAATTTAACTCTAGATAAATTGTATGTGGGCCATGGTGTGCATTGATATGTGGGACGTCCATAATAGGATTTCCATGGGTAAGGTTTCCAACTTTGAGTAGGACTCTACTTGGAAAGTTGGACTCCTCTTTGGATTAGTATTCCTATGAGTTAGTTTCCTTTTTGGATTAGGAACTTAAAATTAGTAAGTGTTCCACAACTAGGATTACTAATTGTATGGAAAGTTCCTTTTGGTTTCCTTTTCTAATTAGAGTGTTTCTTAAAGGAAATAAGTCTTTCCTTTTTGGACATAAATTAGAATAAGGAGAGATAACTAAATAGGAAAGGCTTCCCATAGTTTCTATAAAAGGAGAACCATCCCCTTTGGACGTCCATAATAAGGAGAGTCATAAGAGAGGCACACGTCCAACACTTTTGTGAGACAAAAGGAGCTCCCACACGTCCAGCCTTGGTTGCTTCTCTTCTTGATTGAAGAAGGCTTAAGGTCTGAGATTTTCCATTAGAGAAATAGTTCTTGTTTCCTAGATTAAGATCCCACCATCTTAGCCAATCAGATTTGGAAGTGAGATAGAGGAGAAGATCAAAGGCAATACTAGTGCAAGAAAATTCCAGCAACTTGTTTGCAAATTGCAAGTCTGAGTTCGCGCCTTTGGATCTATTTTTTCAGAGATTTGAAGTCTACAAATCTTCGAGGTATTAGTCTTCTATCATCTCTATTAATTAGACACATGTTGGTCATGATTTAATGGAGTTTCTATGCGATTCTTTATGGCTGATTTCCGCTGCATAGTGCAGAAATCAGATTTTTTAAAATCTGTCATGCTTTGCATCAGCCATAGTAGTCTCTTTATGAGAAGTTTCAGATCTGAATCGCGATTTCTTTCAGTGGTATCAGAGCCTCTCCATGTGAAATCATGATCCCATGTTGTGTGTAATTAATCCTAGATTGATTATGGGTATGGTGGCACCCTATTAAAGTTATGTTGTGATGCATGTTGTGTGCAAGTTTCATTAACATTGCTGGAATTTATTTTCCAGATTTGTTTAATGATGCACATAGTGAGTTTGCATGCACTAACCTCTTTGTTTGCAGCCATATATTGCATCCTTGATAGTTCGCATGATTGTTATGTGGATTTGGATGTTTTTTAATTAGTTGGAAAGTGTACGATTGCGCGGTTAGCAATCATAGGAAGTTGTAAAGTTTCCTTAATTTTATTCCAACTAGTCTTGATGTAAGCTTTCTTGGAAAGCATAGGAATCTCCAATGTAATTTTGGTTTTGTTTCAAGACAAGAAGGTTGCAAGAAATTGGAGTCCTTGGAGATCAAGGAGTCAAGACTTCTAGATGCATGAGGAGTCCTAATTCGATTAGGATTTGAAATCCTAAGAGCAAGGAGCCATCAAGGATTGCATACTTTTATTTGCTTTTATATATGGAATGCATGGATGAATGCTTTATATAATTGCTATAATTGTCACCTAGAAACATGGCCACCATTAGGCTCTAAAATTGGCATCTTTATTGTATTAGATTGTTTTTAGTTTGGCAAATTGTTTTAAACGGAACTTAGACCAGCACCTTCTATTTGTCTAAGGTTTAAAATTGGATAGGGTTTAGTTTGTCTTGGTACCCTTGGTTTCCAAAGGAGGCTAAACTAAAATCTAATTAGATGCTACCTATGGGTTTTCATAACCCAAGATAGGTTTTTGACTCTTTGAAGGGATTTGCTCAAATGTTTTAAAGCAAAGGTTATTTAATTTTAAGATGACTTAAGTCATGAATTTAATTAACCAAGTTTGCTAGATTTAAAAAGAGCTTTTGAGTAAAACAATGTAAAGGTCAAAAAGTATAAACCCTAGCGATAAATAATCAAGTGGGAGAGGGGTTTTAGGAAAGACCCCACGGCCTTCCATTTTCGGTTCATGTTATCTCATTAAAGTGTTAGTAGGAACGGCCATCCCTTCGGTGGAGTTCTTTAACTAAAGACCGCTTTAATGGGTTAATGGGTGAACTAATGTGAATATTCATAATGAGGTGTTAGTAGGAGCGGCCATCCCTTCGGTGGAGTTCTTTAACTAAAGACCGCTTTAATGGGTTAATGGGTGAACTAATGTGAATATTCGTAATGAGGTGTTAGTAGGAGCGGCCATCCCTTCGGTGGAGTTCTTTACTAAAGATCACTTCTATAGAATGTCAATGAAGTGTTGGTGGGAGCGGCCATCCCTTCGGTGGAGCTCTTTACTAAAGTTCACTTCTAGGAAGGATAAAAGTCTCTTCCCTTCGGAAGACTTAATCATAGACATTCTGGGAATTTCATAAGAGATGGTTATACACTTGACATAAGACGGTGATGACCTCTCCTTAGGAGTTAAGGGTTATTTGTCATATGAGGCCAAACCAATCAGTGATTGGACTACCACTGGATGTGTATCCAGATAGTGATAATCCAAATAAGTCTGCCTTAATTCAACGTGACTGTAGGCTCGGCCATCCCTTCGATGGAGGGTCTATGAGGAGGTTGAAAGACTGATACATTTTGATTGGGGTTGAATAATGTAAAAAGTTTCGTGCTTTGTTTTTCCTTTTATAACAAGCACCATATGCATATTACATATATACTGCATGTCTAATTATAAAACCGTTTTATATCCAGAAAGAGATGGGTAGAGATTCTTTTAGTCCGTTGATGTGCATTCTTCGTGAGAACAAACTGACTGGCCCTAACTACGTAGACTGGAAAAGAAATCTTGACATAGTACTCACAGCCGAGGAGTACAAGTATGTCTTGCTGGAAAACTGTCCCGATATTGATGCTAATTCTACTGATGACCAGCGAGAGGCTGAAAGGAAATGGAAGAAAGCGAACAGCATGGCTAAATGCTACATGCTCGCTTCCATGTCCAACGTGTTGCAGACACAGCACGAGCAAATGGACACAGCCTATGAAATCATGATGTCCTTGTCTGAGATGTTTGCGGACAAGAGCAGGCCAGCTAGGCAAGCTGCTATGAGGACCATCATGAATGCTAGGATGGGTGAGGGAACACCTGTCAGAGAGCATATGCTCAAGCTGATAGATTGTTTCAATGAAGCTGAGATTCTAGGGGCTGAGATTGATGCAGGGAGTCAGACTGACATGATTCTCGAGACTCTGCCGGACTCTTTCAATCAGTTCAAGCTCAATTTCAATATGAGCAAGATGGACATGACTCTACCTGAGTTAATGAAAGAACTCCAGGCGGCAGAGGCTATCATGAAGCCCAAAGCCCAAGCTCATTTTTTCCAGTCTTCCTCTAAACTGAACCGAAAGGGAAGAAGTCCAAGAAGAAGCAGAATAAGGGAAAAGGGCAGAAAAAGAATAATGCTGGTAATAAGAAGGACAAGGGTACAGATGGAAAGCCCAAAGGAAAATGCTTCAAGTGTGGCCTCAAAGGTCATTGGAAGAAAGATTGTCCCAAGTTCCTGGCCTCAGTTAAGAAAGGTACATCTTTTTCATACTACATTGAAACTTGTCTAGTGGTTGATTCTACTGACTCATGGATAGTAGACTCAGGAGCCACTAATCATATCTGCAATTCATTGCAGGGGTTTCAGATAATGCAGAGAATTGAGAAAGGAGAGTTTGCCTTTAGAGTCGGAACTGGAGCTAAAGTTTGGGCAGTTGCAGTAGGAGTTGTTACCTTACATTTTCCATGTAATAGGATATTAGTTTTAAATAATGTTTTCTATGTTCCGGACATGAGGAAGAATTTAATTTCAATTTCCAGATTGATTGAATTTAATTATTCAGTTTCTTTCCATTCTGGTGTTGATATCAGTAGAGATGGAAATATTATATGTTCCGGTAGAATACATGACAACTTATTTTATATATATCCTATTGCTCCCACACTGCATAATGTACAACAAGAAAGCTCAACTTCCCTTAAGAGAAAGGTATCTTCAATCAATGACACATATCTTTGGCACTTACGTTTGGGTCACATTAACCCAAAACGGATTCAGAGGTTGGTAGAAGATGGGCCCTTGAGCTCATTAGATTTCGAACCTTTTTCTCAGTGCGAATCTTGTCTCAAGGGAAAGATGACCAAACGGTCATTCTCTGGAAAGGGACTTAGGTCAAAGGAGTTGTTAGAATTGATTCACACTGATGTGTGTGGTCCTATGAACAAACCGGCTCGAGGAGGGTATGAGTATTACATCACCTTCACCGATGATTACTCTAGGTATGGATATGTATACCTAATGCGACGCAAGTCTGAGGCGTTTGATAAGTTCAAACAATTCAAGGCTGAGGCGGAGCTACAACTAGGAAAACATATCAAAGCCCTTCGATCCGATCGAGGTGGCGAGTACCTCCTGGGTGAGTTCAAAGAGTACCTCACACAACATGGGATTGTGTCTCAGTTGTCTGCACCGGGTACACCCCAACAAAATGGTGTAGCAGAGAGAAGAAACCGTACCCTTCTTGATATGGTAAGGTCCATGATGAGTCATGCAACCCTACCTATATCTTTTTGGGGATATGCCTTAGAAGCAGCAGCATACATTTTAAATCTGGTACCATCTAAGTCAGTACCTAGGACACCACAAGAAATATGGACAGGTCGAAAACCTAGTTTAAATCATATCCACATTTGGGGTTGTCCAGCCTATGTACTGAATGATAAAGCTACCAAGCTAGAACCCAGATCAGAAATGTGCTACTTCATTGGGTATCCTAAAGGAACGAGAGGTGGCATCTTTTATCATCCAAAGGAGCAAAAAGTGCTCATCAACACTCATGCTAGGTACTTGGAGGATGATTGTATGATGCACCAAGAGCTTAGTTGTAAAGAAACCCTTGAGGAGATTCTTCCGGAATCTCCTATAACATCTGTACCAGATCCTGAGGTAGTAGATGACCAAGATATCCCTTTGAACACTCCGGAGCCTCGTCGTAGTGGGAGAATTCCTAGACAGCCAGAAAGATATCTAGGAGTGTCTTTTAAGACAGACTCTGAAGATCTGGTTGAGGATCCTACTAGTTATGATGAAGCAGTAACGGATATAGATGCTGACATGTGGCAGCAAGCGATGAAATCTGAAATGGATTCTTTGTATTCCAATCAAGTCTGGGAACTTGTAGATGCACCTGAAGGGATCAAACCCATAGGGTGCAAGTGGATCTACAAGAGAAAGAGAGAAGTGGATGGGAAGGTGGAAACCTTCAAAGCAAGACTGGTGGCGAAAGGATATACTCAGAAAGAAGGTATCGATTATGAGGAAACCTTTTCACCAGTGGCTATGCTTAAGTCCATAAGGATTCTCTTGGCCATCGCATGTCATTATGACTACGAGATATGGCAGATGGATGTCAAGACAGCTTTTCTTAATGGAAGTCTTGACGAATGCATCTATATGATGCAACCAGAGGGCTTCATTGCTAGTGGCCAAGATAACATGGTTTGTAAACTTAAGAAGTCCATCTATGGACTTAAGCAAGCATCTAGAGCATGGAACATCAAGTTTAATCAGGCAGTCAAATCATTTGGCTTTGATCAAAACATTGATGAACCATGTGTGTATAAGAAAGGAAATGGGAAAGCAGTTGCATTTTTGGTTCTATATGTAGATGACATATTACTCATAGGAAATGATGTAGGTTTATTGTCATCCACAAAGGTTTGGTTATCCTCTCAATTTCAGATGAAGGATTTGGGTGAGGCCAGCTATATCTTAGGGATCAAGCTTTTACGTGATCGCAAGAATAAGATGTTAGCCCTATCCCAATCTTCTTACATTGAGAAGATATTGGTCAAGTTTAACATGCATGACTCCAAGAAGGGCCTCCTACCTTCTAGACATGGAGTACCACTGTCCCGAGATCAATGTCCAAAGACATCTGAAGAGATAGAGACCATGAGGAGAGTTCCATATGCATCCGCTGTTGGAAGCCTCATGTATGCTATGGTATGTACTAGACCAGATATTTGCTTTGCCGTTGGCATGGTTAGCAGATATCAGTCAAACCTCGGACCTATGCATTGGACAGCAGTTAAGCATATATTCAAGTATCTTCGGAGAACGAAATATTATATGCTAACCTTTCGAGCAGATGATCTAACGCCATTGGCGTACACAGACTCTGATTTCCAATCTGATAGTGACGCCAGAAAGTCTACCTCAGGGTACGTCTTTACTTTGTCAGGAGGGGCTATATCATGGAGAAGTATCAAGCAATCCTGTATAGCTGATTCTACCATGGAAGCAGAGTATGTGGCGGCATCGGAAGCTGCGAAGGAAGCGGTATGGCTCAGAAAATTCCTGATGGAATTGGGAGTTGTTCCTGCAGTACAAAAACCGATTGTCATGTACTGCGATAACACTGGTGCTGTAGCACAGTGCAAAGAGCCCAGGAATCACAAGAAAGGCAAGCACATTCAGAGAAAGTACCACTTGATCCGGGAATTCATTCAGGATGGAGAGATAGTGGTGGAGCATATTGCTTCAGCAAATAACTTAGCTGACCCATTCACTAAGACTCTTACTGAGAAAGTCTTCACTTCTCATGTTGAGTCTATGGGTGTTAGGTTAGGAAGCAGTGATCCTTAGTGCAAGTGGGAGTTTGTTGGGATTGGTGTATGCCCTAAAGCCCACTAGCTGCATTCTCATCTTTTGTTACTGGATATTTACTGGTTATTTAATAAAAAGACTCTTTTATGCTTAAACATGTATATATATATGGTTGTGTAAGGCCCATTGTTTCTAGTAAATGAATTAGGTGTGTAATGTCTACACACAGATAGGTCTAATTCATGGACAACTGGAAACATCATATTTGTTCATAACTGAAAGATGGAGCTGGGCACTTCATCTTGGTAGAAGTTATAATGAGATACTCTCCTATATAGGGTGACATACCTAAGTCACGGGAGGGCTTTCCCGGATCTATCTCATTAGTGCATGTGTCATGCATTGAACAGGACCGTTGTAGGTGTGATCTCTAAAATAGTACTATCACAGAAAAGAGATCAAGTCACCTCATGCTACTAAGTAACCGGTGCTCTTAATCTTGAGTATTTGTGGATGAACTGACGAAGTCAAGTTCTTGTGCTTTAATTCACTATGGGTGAGATTCTATTCATGGGTCAACAGCTCTGTGTTTTGGGTACTCGGACTTGATCAGTTGGGACGTGCAGATGCAATATAGAATCTATGCCATCTGATGATGGAATAATCGTCCCCTTAGAATTATCCGATTAATCATCAAAATCTAAGATCTTAGTATATGGATGTTCCATATGGATATTGAACTTGTGGGTCGCTCCCTGGATCAAGAGAATGATATTCGAATGATGATTATGTTTAAGGATATGAAGTTCTAAGGTTTAGATGTAATCGGGAAGGTTGATAGTACATGTGATAACCTGACTCGATTATGGATGTTACATAGAGGGGCATTCAGGTCATTACACTTAGTAGGTCGAAGACAACCGTCATCTTATGACGAGCTTATTATAATATATATTTGTCCTTGGAGTTCAACTATAACTCTTTAGTGGAATGAGTTAAGGTTAAAATGGTCTTTATGTTGCTATGGGTTTAGCATGGACATTTTGGTCATTTTGGGAGCCAATGGCAAATATGTCTTTTGGTCCCTTCTCTAGTCACTTACCAAGATTGGCATGGTTTCCTAAAATGTTTAGATAACATAAGGATGAATTATTTTAGTGGAAAAATAATTTTGAGTTTAAATTCAAATAGGCCTTTGGTGGCATACATGAATTTAACTCTAGATAAATTGTATGTGGGCCATGGTGTGCATTGATATGTGGGACGTCCATAATAGGATTTCCATGGGTAAGGTTTCCAACTTTGAGTAGGACTCTACGTGGAAAGTTGGACTCCTCTTTGGATTAGTATTCCTATGAGTTAGTTTCCTTTTTGGATTAGGAACTTAAAATTAGTAAGTGTTTTACAACTAGTATTACTAATTGTATGGAAAGTTCCTTTTGGTTTCCTTTTCTAATTAAAGTGTTTCTTAAACGAAATAAGTGTTTCCTTTTTGGACATAAATTAGAATAAGGAGAGATAAGTAAATAGGAAAGGCTTCCCATAGTTTCTATAAAAGGAGAACCATCCCCTTTGGACGTCCATAATAAGGAGAGTCATAAGAGAGGCACACGTCCAACACTTTTGTGAAACAAAAGGAGCTCCCACACGTCCAGCCTTGGTTGCTTCTCTTCTTGATTGAAGAAGGCTTAAGGTCTGAGATTTTCCATTAGAGAAATAGTTCTTGTTTCCTAGACTAAGATCCCACCATCTTAGCCAATCAGATTTGGAAGTGAGATAGAGGAGAAGATCAAAGGCAATACTAGTGCAAGAAAATTCCAGCAACTTGTTTGCAAATTGCAAGTCTGAGTTCGCGCCTTTGGATCTATTTTTTCAGAGATTTGAAGTCTACAAATCTTCGAGGTATTAGTCTTCTATCATCTCTATTAATTAGACACATGTTGGTCATGATTTAATGGAGTTTCTATGCGATTCTTTATGGCTGATTTCCGCTGCATAGTGCAGAAATCAGATTTTTTAAAATCTGTCATGCTTTGCATCAGCCATAGTAGTCTCTTTATGAGAAGTTTCAGATCTGAATCGCGATTTCTTTCACTAGAGAGGGGACTCAGATCTTGTGCTGGCTGATGGAGAGAGTGGGAGAACTTCTGGCACTTCTCGCATTTCCTGGCATACACCTGCGCATCCTTCTGCATGTAGGGCCACCAGTAACCCTGGCTTATAGCCCTGTAGGCCAGCGATCGACCTCCTATGTGACTGCCACAGATTCCTTCGTGGATCTCATACAGGAAGTTGTCCACATTGCTCGGGTGGACACATTGGAGGTATGGACCTGTGAAGGATTTCCTGTAGAGTTTGCCTTCGGGAGAGAGCCAGAATCGAGCTGCCTTAAGTCTGATTCGGTGGGCTTCAGTCTTGTCCTCGGGGAGCTGATCGTCCTTTAAGTAAGCTGTGATTGGGTCCATCCAGCTCGGGCCGAGATCAGCACAGAGGATTAGCCGAGATGAGTGAAGCTCTAGGCTTGATCTTGATATCGACCCAACCTCGACGGTCCTCTTCTTTCCGGCTTCGACAGCGGAGGCTAGGCTGGCAAGTGCGTCAGCGTGCGTGTTGGTATCTCGGGATACCCGTCTGACCTCGGCTTTCTGGAAATGAGACAGCAGTTTTTTCGCAAGGGCTAAGTAGGCCGCCATCCTGTCGTCCCTGGCCTGGTAGTCTCCAGCGAGCTGGCTAGTTACCAGTTGTGAATCGCTGAAGATCACCAAGTGCTGGGCTCCGAGGATTTGGGCGCTGTTCAACCCTGCTATCAATGCTTCATACTCTGCCTCATTGTTTGTTGCTTTGAAGTCCAAGGTGAAAGCCTGCTCTATGACCAGACCCTCTGGCGATTGGAGGACTATGCCGGCGCCAGCTCTCTTGGAGGTGGACGATCCGTCGACAAAGATCTTCCATGCCGAGGCGGGAGACTGTTCGACCTCGGTCACTTCTGGCTCGTGCCCTATGCCCCCCAGTTCCGTGCCGAGCTGTGGCGGAGCCGAGTTGGGCGAGACGAATTCGACGATGAAGTCTGCCAGAATCTGGGCTTTGATCGCAGTTCGGGGACGGTACTGTATATCATACTGCCCAAGTTCAACTGCCCACTTCGATATTCACCCTGAAAAGTCAGCCTTCTGGAATATAAAACGGAGTGGATGCTCCGTGATTACCACAATGGAGTGGGACTGAAAGTAATGGGAGAGCTTGCGGGAGGCACTAACGAGGGCCAACGCGAGCTTCTCCAATAGAAGGTACCTGGTCTCGGCATCGAGCAGGGTCTTGCTCGTGTAATAAATTGGTTTTTGAATTCCCTCGTCCTCCCCGATGAGGACGGAGCTCACTGCGTGATCCGAGACCGCAAGGTATAAATACAAAACCTCCCCCCGAGTTGGGGTGGAGAGTAAGGGTGGTGACGACAAATAGGTTTTGAGCGCGGCCAATGCCTGGTCGCACTCAGGAGTCCATTGGAATTTTAAATTTTTCCTTAGAAGCTGAAAGAAAGGCCTGCACTTATCTGATGACCGGCTAATGAAGCGATTGAGTGCCGCAGCCATTCCTGTGAGCTTCTGGACTTCTTTTGTGGTAGAGGGGCTCAGGATGCCCTGGATTGCGGTGATCTGGTCTGGATTGGCTTCTATCCCCCTCCGCGTTACCAAGCTGCCGAGGAACTTACCAGAGGCCACGCCGAAGGCGCACTTGGAAGCGTTTAGCTTGAGCTTGAACGCGCGAAGGATGCCGAAGACTTGGTCGAGATCCGCCAGGTGGTCGCTGGAGTGCACTGATTTGACGACCATGTTTGTCGACCTCTTCGACGACCGCGTCTGTCTACTGTAGCCCTGTACTTCGGGCCCTTTACACTACTGGCTTGTGGCTGGGGTCCACATTTAGCTTATGGCACATGACCTCGGGGTCGACCCCAGGCATTTCGCTCGGGCTCCAAGCGAAGACATCGACGTTCTGCATCAGGAACCTTGAGAGTTCGGCTCTCTCCTCGTCTGGCAGCTGAGTGCCGATCAGGAAGAACCTGTCTGGGTCCGCCGAGTCGAGCCTGATTTCGGCCAGATCCTCAATACTTTTCTTCTCGGGATCGCGGCCGATTTCATCTAGCCCTTTCTCGAACTCGGCGAGGTTGACGCGCTCTGGCTCTTTCTCTGCTGGGACCGCGGCCAGCATGCACTGCCTAGCTTGCTGCTGATCTCCTTCCACTGTGACCACTTCCATCTTGCCCTCCTTGTTCTCGAGGACGAACTTCAGCTTCTGGTGGAGGGAAGAGGGGACTGCTTCCAATTTGTGGAGCCACGTTCTGCCTAAGATGACGTTGTAGGGAGAAGGGGCGTCCACGACCAGGAAGTCGGCCAACACGGAGGCTCCGCCGACTCGGGTTTCCAGGGTGATCCTGCCCTTGGGATAGACTGGCCTGGCGGATAACCCTAGCAAGGGTGCACGGACTTCCATGAGGTCTGCTTCCGAGAGGTTCATTTTTTTGAAGCACTCGTAGTAGAGGACCTCGGAAGAGCTGCCGGAGTCGACGAGGATTCTCTTCACGGTAAAGTCCCTTAGCTTCATTGTGAGGAGCAGGGGGTCGTTATGGGGAAGCTAGATTCCCTCTAGATCTTTGTCTGAAAATGAGATCGCATGTCGGTCGTGGCGAGCTCTTTTGGATGCCGGTCCGAGCTCGGCTTTCATCACCTCCTTCCCCTGTGATGCCCGCCTGGCTTCGGCACGGGCCTGCGAGCCTCCGCGAGACGAGGGAGAGGGAGTTGAGGATGCCAGGTGGATCACGTTAATGATTTTTTCGGAACCCTCGCTGTCTGGATCCCGAGCCGCGTTCTGGTGAACTCGGCCCTCGCTGCCGCCGGCATCTTCTGCCTTGAAGAACTCTGGAATGTGGCCTTCCCCGGCTAGCCTCTCCAGGTACCACTTCAGAGACTTGCACTCCTCGGTCTTGTGCCCGTTACCTTTGTGGTAGGAGCAGTAGAGCTTGCTTCGGCTGCCGGAGGTGGGCTCATTCCTCAAGGGCGGAGGCCACTTGAAGAACGGCTTGGTCTTTATTTTGTTCTAGATCTGGTATATCGGCTCCTTGAAGACGACATTGACGTCCTGACTGGCGTTGGTGGGAGGTCTTGGCCTCCAGGTACCCCCAGATCTGGAAGACGTAGGCTTCGCTGAATTGGCGACCCAGGCCTGCTTGTGCTCCCGCTTCTGGAAGGGCTTCCCGCCTCTCTGCCGAGGCTGGCCGCTCTTCTGCTCGGGCTCCGGTCTTTCGTCCTCTTCCCGGGCCAGGATTTCATCTTCCTCCCGGGCGACAAAGCGCTTTATGCGGGACATTAACGCCGGCATGGATTCTGGGGTGTCTCCGACCAAATCCTTCCGGAGGTCGTGGCCGGGGATCAGGGCATGTTGGAAGGCAAAGATTACTATTTCCTCCCTAGTGCCTTCTGTTAGATATCGCGATCACTGAGAGGGGGGGGGGGTGAATCAGTGATTCCTTAAAAACAGGTCCAATTTAACAACAAAAGCAAATCAAATCACACAAGGACACCAGATTTAACGTGGTCCACCAAAAGGCTACGTCCACGGTTCAAAGACTGTCCGAACACCGATCCGGAACAGGTCTGAATCTATTTAGTCGCACCAACGACAAAGAGCACCAACCCTTAAGTTTCAGATAGCACAAACTATCTAGGAAGCACCTACTCCCTTTACAATTTATCTGCACCAACAGATAGGATCACCAAACCCCTAACACCAAGCACCAACTTGATGTTCTACAGAATTAAAGTAGAGAACTTTTCTACAGCCCTTCCCCTCTACAATCTCTCTCTCTCAATCCTTACAAATTGAAATTAAAGCATAAACAGAGAGACACTTATCTTATGGATGAATCACCATCTTCATGAGCACATTCTCGTCCACACTTGCTGTAGAAACGTGCAACACAACTGCACACAGCAACAACACCTTCTTCTCTCCAAAACCCTCTCTTTTCTTCTCTCTCTCTTCTCTTCTTCTCTTCTGTGCCCTTGAAAACGAACTTAGCAAGCCTTTATATAGGTTATGGTAACCCTAAAGAGTGTTTAAATTAGGCTAGAATTCATTTAGAAAGAGTCCCAAACGAAATACATAAGTTTCCTGAATTTTCGTGCAAAACTTCTATTTCTGCGCAACTCAGGTTTCCCGTGTGTTCTACCGGTAGTACTACCGGTTTAACAGACGAAATTCTCATGTCCAAACTTTCTGCTGGAATATCAGCCACTTCTACCGGTAGTACTTGCGGTTGACTTTCTACCGGTAGTACTTGCGGTTGACAGATGGAAATCTCAGGGTCAGCCTTTTCTACCCCTTTTCTACCGGTAGAACTACCGGTTGACAGATGAAATTCTGATTTCCTGTACTGTTCTATTTCAGCTCTGTTTTCTCTTTGAAGCTCTATCAACACCACACTTGTGACATTGTGTTGACAATAATTCCAACACAAGATGATACTTGAGATACTAAACACTTCAATGCTTCATAAGACTTCTCAAGGCATCTCAAATTCCAACAATCTCCCCCTTTGGAATTGTTGGCAACACTTGGAACTTCAACACTTGGAACACTTTGAACCGGTTGACCTTCATGAAGCTTCTTCAGAACCATAAACCAACAGAATCAAGATCTTCACATTCACATTCTTGACACCAATCTCCCCCAAGCCATCATAGCATAACTTCTTCTAGCATAGCTTTCTCCTAGCATAACTTTCTCCCCCCTTGACAACAAGTCCAAAGGGACTAACCAAGGAGCGAATAGGATATTCAAGGAATACATTGCTCCCCCTTTCAAGCACAACTCCTAAGGATTAGGAGAGTGTGTAACTCCTAATTTTTTTCGGAGATACTCGAAGACTTCCTTTGGCAGAGGTTTTGTGAAGATATCAGCAACTTGCTCAGTAGTTGGAACATATTCCAACTTTACCTCACCGTCTGCAACTTTTTCCTTGAGAAAGTGATAGCGGATTGCAACATGCTTCGTTCTAGAATGCTGAACAGGATTCTTAGAGATGTGAATTGCACTTGTGTTGTCACAGAGGATTGGCGTAGGATCCGTTGTCGGAACTCCTAGATCAGAGAGCATTTGCCGCATCCATAACACTTGCGTACAACAAGTTGCCGCTGCAATATATTCCGCTTCCGCTGTAGAAAGGGATACTGAATCTTGTTTCTTACTGTGCCATGCCACCAACCTTTCACCGAGATAGAATGCACCACCGCTTGTACTCTTGCGATCATCTATACATCCAGCCCAATCGGCGTCAGAGTATGCAACAAGAGTGAAGGATTTGCCTTTAGGATACCAAATGCCAAGCTCCATTCAGATATCGAAATATCCTTTTTACTGCTGTAAGGTGCGTCTCAGTTGGTGATGCTTGAAATCAAGCCACCATACATACTGCTTGCAGAAGATCCGGTCTTGTAGCAGTCAAATAAAGCAAGCTTCCTATCATAGAACGATAAGTGGTGTGATCAACGGACGAACCCTTATCATCTTTGCTTAGCTTTGTGTTCGTTGTCATTGGTGTGCTCACTGGCTTGCTGTCTTCCATGTTAAAATGCTTCAGCATTTCCTTGATGTATTTCATCTGTGATATGAAGATACCATGTTTTAGCTGCTGAACTTGTAAACCAAGTAAGAACTTTAGTTCTCCAAGCATTGACATCTCAAATTCTTTCTTCATCTCTTCAGCAAAATTCCTGCACATTTCCTCATCATTGCCACCAAAGATTATGTCATCGACATAAACAATAACAACCAGCTGTTTGCTCAACTCTGTTTTGACATAAAGATTGCTATCAACTAGTCCTTTTCCAAAGCCGATCTTGCGGAGATAGAGGTCCAGCCTTGCATACCACGCCCTTGGCGCTTGTTTCAGCCCATAAAGAGCCTTTTTCAACTTGCACACTAGGTCTGAATTTTTGCTAATGAGAAAACCATCAGGTTGCTCAATGTAGACCTCTTCTTCAAGTAATCCATTCAAGAAGGCTGACTTTACATCCATCTGAAATACCTTGAAGGTTTTGTATGCAGCCAATGCAAGAAACATACGAATGGCTTCCAGACGAGCCACCGGTGCAAAGGTCTCTTCAAAATCTATGCCTTCAACTTGAGCATAGCCTTTACAAACCAACCTTGCTTTGTTTCGTATGACCTGACCATCTTCATTCAGCTTATTCCGAAAGACCCATTTAGTACCAATAACATTCTTATCGGTAGGTCTAGAAACTAGTTCCCATGTGGAGTTCTTCTGAATTTGCTCCAACTCCTCATGCATAGCTTTCAACCAACTTTCATCGAGACTGGCTTCAGCCACAGTCTTGGGTTCAATAGTGGACACAAGTGAGTAATTGCTAACTACACTTTGTCTTGTTTTAACACCGGCCTCAGGATCTCCAATGATTTGATCCTTAGAGTGTTGCTCTACCCAAGTGCTTTTCTTTCTAGGTGTAGCATCCTTTGAGTCATCCTTTGATTTCTCAGAATCATTAGGTTCAGCCACTTCATCATCAATCTCACTCGAGTCCTCATAAACTGGACTGTCATGATGAGTTACATTCTTTGATTCACGGTTTTCATCAATTCTAACATCGGCACTTTCTATGATTTTTCTGGTCCTTTTGTTAAGACATCTGTAAGCCTTACTAGAGGAGGAGTAACCCAGAAATATACCTTCATCAGCTCTTTCTTCAAACTTGCCCGGATTTTGTTCAAGACGCTTGATGTAACACTTGCTACCGAAGACTCTGAAGTGCTTGACTGTTGCTTTTCTCCCAAACCATAGCTCATAAGGAGTTTTGTCTTCATGTGGCCTGATCAAGCATCGATTCTGAATGTATACAGCCGTATGGATTGCCTCCTTCCAGTATTTGTCAGCTAGCTTGCTCTCAATTAGCATTGTGCGAGCCATCTCTTGCACGGTGCGATTTTTCCGTTCCACAACTCCATTTTGCTGTGGAGTTCTAGGGGCTGAATATTGTCTTTGAATGCCATCGTGCTCACAATAGTTAGTGAACTCTTCAGATGTGAATTCACCTCCTCGATCAGACCTTAAAATTTTGATATGTTTTCCAAGCATATTTTCAACCTGTGCTTTAAACACTTTAAAACGATCAAGTGCTTGATGTTTATGCTTAAGAAACAATACCCATGTCATACGAGTATAATCATCAATGCATAACATAAAATACTTATCTCCATTGGTGCTTTGAGTTCGCATCGGACCACAAAGATCAGTGTGCACTAGCTCAAGAGGTTTCTTTGAATGATGCTCCTTTGACTTGAACATTACCCTCGTTTGCTTTCCCTTTTGGCAAGAATCGCAAATGGGGTTGGAAGGTTTTTCAATTGTAGACGTACCTCTGACAGCCTTTGAATTGCAAATCTTTGACATGTTATCAAAGTTTAGATGCCCAAGGCGTTTGTGCCACAACCAACTTTCCTCTGTCCGACTCATCAAGCAAGTCTTTTCAGCTCCATCTGACAATGTATAGAGATTTCCAGCAGTCCTAGATCCAGTAGCCACTGTTTTGCCGTTACTACACTTCTTGATAGCAAACCCATTCTTAGTGAAGACAACTTCGTGGCCTTTGTCACAGATCTGGCTCACTACTAAGCAAGTTGTGTCTCAGTCCAGACACATATAAGACCTCGTCTGATCTGATCTTGTTTGCCTTTAGCTGAACAACACCTTTTCCGCAGATTTTGGCACTATCATTGTTACCAAACTTCACTGATCCGCCTTCATAGTGCTGTAATTTGACGAATTTTTCCTTATCACCTGTCATATGGCTTGAACAGCCACTATCAAGGACCCATGGTGCTGCCTTCTTTTGTGCATTGAATGCCGTTTGCACAATGAGAGATTCCTTGGAATTATCTTCCCTTTTCTTTGCCCTCCATGCCTTAACTAACTTGGGTTTCTTTTCAACCTGAAATTGGTTAGCAATAGGCAACCTACAATCCCTAGTCAAGTGTCCATAATTATGACACTTATAGCACTCAATTTTGTGGCTGTTTAGGATTGAAAAAGGGTTCTTAGTCACAAATGGACTGTTTCTAACATAGAATCTACAATCAGCTCTTTTATGTCCATATCTATTACAATGATAGCAATAACCATAGAATCTTAACATTCTTCCTTTCTTAGGTGGCTGGTTAAACTCCACAAACCTTTTCTTATTGACCATCTCAATACTAGGCTGAATTTGAAGCTTTGTAGCCTTGAGAGGTATGGCACTTTGTTTCATAAACAAAGAGGGTGCAGCTTTAGAGGACTCTCCGGTCTCAAATCCAATACCAAATTTATTGTGGAAGGGCTTTTGAACTTTCAGAATTTCATTGAGTTTCATTGTCCCTTCAATTGCTTGGAGCGCTTTGAGTTTTCGGCTACTTTCTAAGTTTTCAGCCTTTGCTCTAGCGATTTCAGTTTCAAGTTTCATAGCCTCTTCCTTTTTTATACTTATTTGATTTTCAAGGACTTCCACCATTCTTTTATATTCTTCAACTTGAGTTTTCAAAGCAATAACTGAACTTTCAGATTCATGAAGAAGTTTCAGATTTTTCTTACTTGTTTTTCGTTCCATGCTAAGCTCCTCAAGTGCGGCAATGAGTTCTTCTTCAAGATTGACCTCAGCCTCCTCTTCCACTTCCGGCTCTTGCTCCTCTTCTTCTTCAACAGTAACCATGAAGAGAGCTTCAGTTGCCTCGGCTGATTCATCATCGTCTGAAGCTTCAGACGTGCTGTCATTATATTGACTGATGAAGCTTTTTGCTTTGTCCCTCTTTCTGAAATTTTTCTTCCATTTACTCTTATCAACATAAGAGTCATCATCATTGTTTTCTTTCAGCGGACACTTCGCAGCAAAGTGACCAACACAGCCACAATTGAAGCATTTAAAGGGTAGCTTCCCTTTGTACTTTCCATTGCTTCCTTTCTTCAGCCTTCTAACTAATTGAGCCTCAAGCTCATCATCATCAGTATCAGCATCATGACCAGCAGTCTCTTTTCCCTTTTTCTGAACTTTGAAGGCCGCTTCTCTATCAGATGAAGACGTCTTACCTATGCGCATCTCATAGGCAGTGAGTGAACCATGTAACTCATCCATGGTAAATTCATTCAGATCCTTGGCTTCTTCTATGGCTGAGACTTTTAAACAAACCGGGGAAGAAGAGATCTTAGAACCTTTTTGACGATGACTGGTTCTTTAATCTCCTCCCCTAGTCCACGAATGTCATTCGTGACTTCATTCACTCGTTGCATATACGAGTCAACATTCTCGCTTTCCTCCATGCGAAGAGACTCGAATTGGAGTTTGCAATTTCGCTTCTTTGATCTTCTCATCTCCTTCATGAATGCTTTTCAACTTGTCCCATATTTCCTTGGCAGTTTTGCATGCAATTACTTTGACCAGCTCGCTGTCCACAAGGCCACTAAAGAGTGCATTCTGCGCCTTGGAGTCGTTGTCCGCTAACTTCTTCGTTGCAGCATCAGTGTGTACGATGGCAGTATTGTAACCGACTCTGACAGTCTCCCAGACATCATAGCCAAGTGATTTGATGAAGGCCTGCATTCTGATCTTCCAGAAGGTGTAATTAGAACCATCAAACAAAGGTGCTTTCTTATTCCCTGTATTGGTTGTCATGTGATTTGACAAGAGATCACCCTTAGCGTGTTAAGCTTATCAAGGGAACCTTGGCGCTTTGATACCAATTGTTAGATATCGCGATCACTGAGAGGGGGGGGGGGGGTGAATCAGTGATTCCTTAAAAACAGGTCCAATTTAACAACAAAAGCAAATCAAATCACACAAGGACACCAGATTTAACGCGGTTCACCAAAAGGCTACGTCCACGGTTCAAAGACTGTCCGAACACCGATCCGGAACAGATCTGAATCTATTTAGTCGCACCAACGACAAAGAGCACCAACCCTTAAGTTTCAGATAGCACCAACTATCTAGGAAGCACCTACTCCCTTTACAATTTATCTGCACCAACAGATAGGATCACCAAACCCCTAACACCAAGCACCAACTTGATGTTCTACAGAATTAAAGTAGAGAACTTTTCTACAGCCCTTCCCCTCTACAATCTCTCTCTCTCAATCCCTTACAAATTGAAATTAAAGCATAAATAGAGAGACACTTATCTTATGGACGAATCACCATCTTCATGAGCACATTCTCGTCCACACTTGCTGTAGAAACGTGCAACACAACTGCACACAGCAACAGCACCTTCTTCTCTCCAAAACCCTCTCTTTTCTTCTCTTTTCTCTTCTCTTCTCTTCTGTGCCCTTGAAAACGAACTTAGCAGGCCTTTATATAGGTTATGGTAACCCTAAAGAGTGTTTAAATTAGGCTAGAATTCGTTTAGAAAGAGTCCCAAACGAAATACATAAGTTTCCAGAATTTTCGTGCAAAACTTCTATTTCTGCGCAACTCAGGTTTCCCGTGTGTTCTACTGGTAGTACTACCGGTTTAACAGACGAAATTCTCATGTCCAAACTTTCTGCTGGAATATCAGCCACTTCTACCGGTAGTACTTGCGGTTGACTTTCTACCGGTAGTACTTGCGGTTGACAGATGGAAATCTCAGGGTCAGCCTTTTCTACCCCTTTTCTACCGGTAGAACTACCGGTTGACAGATGAAATTCTGATTTCCTGTACTGTTCTATTTCAGCTCTGTTTTCTCTTTGAAGCTCTATCAACACCACACTTGTGACATTGTGTTGACAATAATTCCAACACAAGATGATACTTGAGATACTAAACACTTCAATGCTTCATAAGACTTCTCAAGGCATCTCAAATTCCAACACCTTCGACCTGGCTGTAAACCGCCCAGAATCGTCGGGCGAACTTGGCGAGGCTCTCGCCCTGCTTCATTCTCAGGGCGAGAAGGTCCCCCTCTGTCTTGGGGACGGTGCTGTAAGCTTGGAACTTCTTTAAGAAGGAGAGCTGGAGCTCCTTCCAACTCGAAACGAACTTCTCTAGGAGGGCGCAGAACCACTTCAGAGGGAGGTCACCCAAACTGGAGGAGAAGATTTTGCAGTTGAGGTGGCCCTCGTTTCCCCAGATGGACATCTTCTGGGAGAAGTGTCGGAGGTGAGCGGATGGATCGGACAGTCCGTCGCAGGGGATGAACCGCGGGACAGAAAACTTTTTGGGCAAGGGGGTGCGCTCGATGTCTGGCGTGAAGGGCGAGGCCCCCAGGTCGGTATGGCCACAGATTTGTTTCTGGTCCCGCACGTCCAGGTTGTGCTGAAGAGCCAACCTGACGCGTTTGTCGAATCGCTCCTGCTCGTCGTCCTTTTCTGGTGTCCGCGCTCTTGGCCTTCGCTTGGAGTGGTTCGGGCTGTGATGGCTATGGGTTAGGCCATCGCGGCTATGATGACTTCGGCTGTCGCTTGAGCCTTCATCATGGATCTGGCTTCGCTTGTGGTCCAGATGGTTTCTCAGATCCTCACGAGGAGGCTGGGCTGCCCTGCTTGGGGCGTCCCTCTTCTTTCCTTGAGGATCAGAGACCTGCCTCAACGAGGCAGTTTGCGCTGCTCTCAGTTGCTGCTGGAGCTCGCGGATTAACCGCTCCTGCTTCAGGAGGAGAGCATTTTGAGCCGCGACATCTCCTCCAGTGGCGGGAGGTTGAACGCGGTGCGTCTCTTCTACGGCCACAGCTTTACCTTTGCGAGGATGCTTATGCCGACGCTCGTCGCGTCGGGGTGGCGTGACTTCGTCTGCTGAGAGCGAGGCCTCGAGTCCCTCTTGGAGGGGGACCTCGACGTAGAGCTGCGAGCCTAAGCGGCCCTCGCCTGCAGACATGCCATGCACCGTTCGGGACCGCCCTTGAAGAGGGACGTCCGTCGACGGCATTGGCTGCTCGAGCACTGCTCTCGAGGATTCTCCGCCCTTCCTAGCTTTTGGAGGCATGATTTCTGGGAGATTGAGGAGGTTGGGAAGGTTGGGATATTACTTTCCCACAGACGGCGCCAATTGTAGGTGCAGAAAATAATGACCCACAATAACTGGGGTGCCTTAGAGGACTTATCCAAGGTGATGAAGATTAGGTGCCGCCCGAAAGCCTGAAAGGGAAGAGCAAACGGTCAGAAGACCCTGGCCTGGGCGGCGCAAGGCTCTCCGATGCCAAAGTCAGTGAGTAAATTGGAACAAAGGAAGGAGAGGAAGAAGAGAGACAGAGTAACGGCTCTTTTGGGTTGGATTGTGTGTACCTTCCTTGTGGAATGAGGCTCTATTTATAGAGGCTTGGGTCGTATCTTTGGATGATATCTTGGCGCGGGTCCCATGACTCGACTAGAAGTCATGATCAGCCCACAAAGTAATTAATGCGGTCCAATCTAGCCCGCTTTGCATTTAATGCCGGTCGGATCAGCCCACATCGCATTAAATGTGCGTCTTGTTGGGCCAGATTGTGTTGGCGGACGCCTTTGGCGGAGGGGTACCATCGGATCCGCCCTCGGGCCTTGCCCTGATTTGGCTTCAGCCGCTGGATGCCGCCCTGTCAGGGATCTGGTGAAGATTGTGGACGGCTGGATGTCGCATCTGTCTCACTGGCTTGCGCCCTTGTACCTCCACGTGTGTGATGACGTGGGGGGCGAAGGGCGCGAGCGGAGATTCTTTCCTGCTTTGGCTCCTTCGGCCGAGGTGGAGCTTTCATCCGAGGTGGGCACCTGGGGAAGCCGGGCTCGGCGCTAGCGGCCCGGACCTGCTTGACTTCGGCCGGGGCCCCTGCCCTGGTAGCCGAGGTGAGTCTGGTGCCACGTAGGCGGCACGCGGATGGCATGTGAGAATGCTTAGTCTCATCTGATGGCTGTGATTAGCGTAATCCTGGAGTTCTGGAAATCTCCCCACACAGTTACCAAAGTCCCAAACTCTAAACCCCCATCTACTTTAGGCTTGATAACATTTCCTCACTTCATAAGGTGCAATTTTCTTTTACCACCGTGCCTGCCCCATAAGAAATCCTCCTAATTTGATCCAACTTCTCCTTCATTACCGCTGGCATCACCAAGGACATGAAATATACTAGAAGATTCGACAATGACGCCTGTATCAAAGTAATTCTCCCACCCAAAGAGAGAGAGTTCCTCTTCCACATGGAAAGATTCCACTCAAAATTCTCTATAACAAGGGTGGTCCCACAATGCTTTTTTTTTTCGAATGTGCCCTAATAAGCAAAACCCAAATACGAAAAAGGAAGCTTATCCACCTTACAATGAAGTTTCCCAGCCAAACTTTGTAAACAGCTTTCCAGAAGGTTTTCTTTTTCTTTTTCCATTCTTTTTTTTTGGAGGTGTTTAGTTTCCCAGCCAAACTTTCTTTTTCTATTCTTTTTTCCTCTTTGTGAGTCTCTTGGAAACATCTTTTCTGTGCTTAGGTACTTCAATCCAAACCCTTTTAGTGTTTGCATCAATACTTCAGATCGATGATAGAGTTGATTAATATGATTAGAGGGCAAGTCATATCTTGGCCTTGAGTCTTAACTCTTAAGTGTTTTAAGGTTGTTTTTGCAAATTTGTTGAACTATAAAATGGCTGGATGTGGAGATTGGGAGAAGAGCAAGAGGGCTTACGGAAGCAGATTGTAATGGGTATTGTGTGGGGAGATTTCCAGAACTCCAGGATTACGCTGATCACAGCCGTCAGATGAGACTAAGCATTCTCACGTGCCATCCGCGTGCCGCCCACGTGGCACCAGATTCACCCCGGCTACCAGGACAGGGGCTCCGGCCGAAGTCAAGCAAGTCCGGACCGCTAGCGCCAAGCTCGGCTACTCCATGTGCCCACCTCGGCAGAAAGCTCCACCTCGGCTGAAGGAGCCGGGACGAAAGCCGAAGCAGGAAAGAGCCTCCCCTCGCGCCCCTCATCCCCCACGTCATCAGGCACGTGGAGGAATAGGGGCGCGATCTAGTGAGACAGATGCGACATCCAGCCGTTCACAATCTTCGCCAGATCACTGACAGGACGGCATCCAGCGGCTGAAGCCACATCAGGGCAAGGCCTGAGGGCGGATCCGATGGTACCTCAACCGTCAAAGGCGCCCAACACAATCTGGCCCAACAAGACGCACATTTAATGCGATGTGGGCTGATCCGACTGGCATTAAATGCAGAGTGGGCTGGATTGAACCGCATTAATTACTTTGTGGGCTGATCATGACTTCCAGTCGAGTCATGGGACCCACGCCAGGATATCATCCGAAGATACGACCCGAGCCTCTATAAATAGAGCCTCATACCACCAGCAAGGTACGCACAATTCAACCCACAGAGCCGTTACTCTGCCTCTCTTCTTCCTCTCCTTCCATTGTTCCAGTTCACTCACTGACTTTGGCATCGGAGAGCCGTGCGCCGCCCAGGCCAGGGTCCTCTGACCGTTTGCTCTTCTCTTTCAGGCTTTCGGACGGTACCTAATCTTCACCACCTTGGATAAGTCCTCTAAGGCACCCCAGTTATTGTGGGTCATTATTTTCTGCACCTACAATTGGCGCCGTCTGTGGGAAAGTAACATCCCAACCTTCTCAACTTCAATCTCCCAGAAATCATGCCTCCGAAAGCTAGGAAGGGCGGAGAATCCTCGTGAGCAATGCTCGAGCAGCCAGCACCATCGGCGGACGTCCCTCCTCAAGGGCGTTCCCGAACGGTGCATGGCACATCTGCAGGCGAGGGCCGCTTAGGCTCGCAGTTCTTCGTCGAGGTCCCCCTCCAAGAGGGACTCGAGGCCTCGCTCTCAGCAGACGAAGTCACGCCACCCCAACGCGACGAGCGTCGGCATGAGCGTCCTCGCAAAGATAAAGCCGTTGCTGTAGAAGAGACGCGCCGCGTTCAGCCTCCTGCCGCTGGAGGAGATGTCGCAGCTCAAAATGCTCTCCTCCGAAAGCAGGAGCGGTTAATCCGCGAGCTCCAGCAGCAACTGAGAGCAGCGCAAATTGCCTCGTTGAGGCAGGTCTCTAATCCTCAGGGACAGAGGAGGGACGCCCCGAGCGGGGCAGCCCAGCCTCCTCGTGAGGATCTGAGAAACCATCTGGACCACAAGCGAAGCCAGATCCATGACGAAGGCTCAAGCAACAGCCGAAGTCATCATAGCCACGATGGCCGAACCCATAGCCATCGCAGCCCGAACCACTCCAAGCGAAAGCCAAGAGCGCGGACACCGGAGAAGGACGATGAGCAGGAGCGATTCGAAAAACGCGTCAGGTTGGCTCTTCAGCACAACCTGGACGTGCGGGACCAGAAGCAAATCTGTGGCCATACCGATCTGGGGGCCTCACCCTTCACGAGAGACATCGAGCGCACCCCCTTGCCCAAAAAGTTCTCTGTCCCGCGGTTCGTCCCCTACGACGGACTGTCCGATCCATCCGCTCACCTCTGTCACTTCTCCCAGAAGATATCCATCTGGGGAAACGAGGGCCACCTCAACTGCAAGATCTTCTCCTCCAGTTTGGGTGACCTCCCTCTGAAGTGGTTCTGCGCCCTCCCAGAGAAGTCAGTTTCGAGTTGGAAGGAGCTCCAGCTCTCCTTCTTAAAGAAGTTCCAAGCTTACAGCGCCGTTCCCAAAACAGAGGGGGACCTTCTCGCCCTGAGAATGAAGCAGGGCGAGAGCCTCGCCAAGTTCGCCCGGCGATTCTGGGCGGTTTACAGCCAGGTTGAGGGCACTAGGGAGGAAATAGCAATCTTTGCCTTCTAACATGCCTTGATTCCTGGCCACGACCTCCGGAAGGACTTGGTCGGAGACACCCCAGAATCCATGCCAGCGCTAATGTCCCGGATAAAGCGCTTTGTCGCCCGGGAGGAAGATGAAATCCAGGCCCGGGAAGAGGACGAAAGACCGGAGCCCGAGCAGAAGAGCAGCCAGCCTCGGCAGAGAGGCGGGAAACCCTTCCAGAAGCAGGAGCCCAAGCAGGTTTGGATCGCCAACTTGGCGAAGCCTACGTCTTCCAGATCTGGGGGCACCTGGAGGGCCAGACCTCCCACCAACGCCGGTCAGAGCGTAAACGTCGTCTTCAAGGAGCCGATATACCATATCCTGAACAAGATAAAGACTAAGCCGTTCTTCAAGTGGCTTCCGCCCTTGAGGAATGAGCCCACCTCCGGCAGCCGAAGCAAGCTCTACTGCTCCTACCACAAAGGTAACGGGCACAAGACCGAGGACTGCAAGTCTCTGAGGTGGTACCTGGAGAAGCGAGCCAGCGAAGGCCACATTCCAGAGTTCGTCAAGGCAGAAGATGCCGGCAGCAGCGAGGGCCGAGTTCACCAGAGCGCGGCTCGGGATCCAGACAGTGAGGATTCCGAAAAAATCATTAACGTGATCCATCTGGCGTCCTCAGTTCCCTCTCCCTCGTCTCGTGGAGGCTCGTGGGCCCGCGCCGAGGCCAGGCGAGCGTCGCATGGGAAGGAGGTGATGAAAGCCGAGCTCGGACCGGCATCCAAAAGAGCTCGCCGCGACCGACCCGCGATCTCATTCTCATATAAAGACCTAGAGGGAATCCAGCTTCCTCACAACGACCCCCTGCTCCTCACAATGAAGCTAAGGGACTTTACCGTGAAGAGGATTCTCGTCGACTCCGACAGCTCTTCCTAGGTCCTCTACTACGAGTGCTTCAAGAAAATGAACCTCTCGGAAGCAGACCTCACGGAGGTCCGTGCACCCTTGCTAGGGTTGTCCGCCACGCCAGTTTATCCCAAGGGAAGGATCACCCTGGAAACCCGAGTCGGCGGAGCCTCCGTGTTGGCCGACTTCCTGGTCGTGGATGCCCCTTCTCCCTACAGCGTCATTTTGGGCAGAACGTGGCTCCACAAGTTGGAAGCAGTCCCTTCTTCCCTCCACCAGAAGTTAAAGTTCGTATTCGAGAGCAAGGATGGCAAAATGGAAGTTGTCACGGTAGAGGGAGACCAGCAGCAGGCTAGGCAGTGCATGCTGGCCACAGTCCCAGCAGAGAAAGAACCAGAGCGCGTCATCCTCGCCGAGTTCGAGAAAGGGCTAGATGAAATCGGCCGAGACCCCGAGAAGAAAAGCATTGAGGACCTGGCCGAGGTCAGGCTGAACTCGGCAGACCCAGATAGGTTCTTCCTGATCGGCACCCAGCTGCCAAACGAGGAGAGAGCCGAACTCTCAAGGTTCCTGATGCAGAACGTCGATGTCTTCGCTTGGAGCCCGAGCGAAATACCAGGGGTCGACCCTGAGGTCATGTGCCACAAGCTAAATGTGGACCCCAGCCACAAACCAGTAGTGCAGAGGGCCCGAAGGACAGGGCTGCAGCAGACAGACGCGGTCGTCGAAGAGGTCGACAAGCTGCTGAAGGCAGGAGCCATCCGGGAAGTCCAGTACCCGGTCTGGCTGGCCAATACGGTGGTGGTAAAAAAGAAAACTAGTAAATGGAGGGTGTGCGTGGACTTCACAGACTTGAACAGGGCCTGCCCTAAAGATAGTTTCCCCCTTCCGAAGATTGATCAACTGATCGACGCCACTGCTGGCCACGACCGAATGAGCTTCCTCGACGCCTACAGAGGCTACCACCAGATTCCACTACACGAGCCTGACGAGGAGAAAACGTCATTCATAACCCCCCGCGGCACTTACTGCTACAAGGTGATGCCTTTCGGGCTAAAGAACGCAGGGGCCACGTATCAGCGCCTCGTGACAAAGATGTTACATGCTCAGCTCGGCCGAACGGTAGAGGTGTACATCGACGACATGGTCGTCAAATCAGTGCACTCCAGCGATCACCTGGCGGATCTCGGCCAAGTCTTCGGCATCCTTCGCTCGTTCAAGCTCAAGCTAAATGCTTCCAAGTGCGCCTTCGGCGTAGCCTCTGGAAAGTTCCTCGGCAGCTTGGTAACGCGGAGGGGGATAGAGGCCAATCCAGACCAGATCACCGCGATCCAGGGCATTCTGAGCCCCTCTACCACGAAAGAAGTCCAGAAGCTCACGGGAATCGCTGCAGCGCTCAATCGCTTCATTAGCCGGTCATCAGATCAGTGCAGGCCTTTCTTTCAGCTTCTAAAGAAAAATTTAAAATTCCAGTGGACTCCTGAGTGCGACCAGGCATTGGCGGCACTCGAAACCTATTTGATGTCACCACCCTTACTCTCCACCCCAACTCCGGGGGAGGTTTTGTATTTATATCTTGCGGTCTCGGATCACGCAGTGAGCTCCGTCCTCATCAGGGAGGACGAGGGAATTCAAAAACCAATTTATTATACGAGCAAGACCCTACTCGATGCCGAGACCAGGTACCTTCTATTGGAGAAGCTTGCGTTGGCTCTCGTCAGTGCCTCCCGCAAGCTCTCCCATTATTTCCAATCCCACACCATTGTGGTGATCACGGAGCATCCACTCCGTTCAATATTCAAGAAGGCTGACTTTTCAGGGCGAATATCAAAGTGGGCAGTTGAGTTGGGGCAGTATGATATACAATACCGTCCCCGAACTTCGATCAAAGCCCGGATTCTGGCAGACTTCATCGTTGAGTTCGTCTCGCCCAACCCGGCTCCGACCCAGCTCGGCACGGCACTGGGGGGCACAGGGCACGAGCCAGAAGTGACCGAGGTCGAACAGTCTCCCGCCTCGGCATGGAAGATCTTTGTCAACTGATCGTCCACCTCCAAGAGAGCTGGCGCCGGCATAGTCCTCCAATCGCCGGAGGGTCTGGTCATAGAGCAGGCTTTCACCTTGAACTTCAAAGCAACAAACAATGAGGCAGAGTATGATGCACTAATAGCAGGGCTGAACAGCACCCAGATCCTCGGAGCCCAGCACCTGGTGATCTTCAGCGATTCTCAACTGGTAACTAGCCAGCTCGCTGGAGACTACCAGGCCAGGGACGACAGGATGGCGGCCTACTTAGCCCTTGCGAAAAAACTGCTGTCTCATTTCCAGAAAGCCGAGGTCAGGCAAATATCTCGAGATACCAACACGCACGCAGATGCGCTTGCAAACCTGGCCTTCGCCGTCGAAGCAGGGAAGAAAAGGACTGTCGAGGTCGGGTCGATATCAAGATCAAGCCTAGAGCTTCACTCACCTCGGCTAGTTCTCTGTGCTGATCTCGGCCCGAGCTGGATGGATCCAATCGTCACCATACTTGAAGGACGACCAGCTCCCCGAGGACAAGACTGAAGCCCACCGAATCAGACTCAAGGCAGCTCGATTTTGGCTCTCTCCCGAAGGCAAACTCTACAGGAAATCCTTCACAGGTCCATACCTCCAATGCGTCCACCCGAGCAAGGTGGACGACTTCCTGTATGAGATCCACGAAGGAATCTGCGGCAGTCACATAGGAGGTCGATCACTGGCCTACAGAGCAATAAGCCAGGGTCACTGGTGGCCCTACATGCAGAAGGACGCGCAGGTGTACGCCAGGAAATGCGAGAAGTGCCAGAAGTTCTCCCACTCTCTCCATCAGCCAGCGCAAGATCTGAGTCCCCTCTCTAGTCCATGGCCCTTCGCTCAATGGGGCCTGGACATTGTGGGGCCTCTTCACCAAGCTCCAGGGAATAAGAGATGGCTGATAGTCACTACAGACTACTTCACAAAATGGATAGAAGCTGAACCGTTGTCCTCCATCACGGATAGGGACTCCAGGAACTTCGTTTGGAAAAACATCCTAACGAGGTTCGGCATCCCCAGGACCCTGATTTCGGACAACGGGACCCAGTTCGACTCCAAGTCCTTCAAAGACTTCTGCCAAGAACACGGTATCAGAAACCATTACTCCACTCCGGCATATCCGCAGAGTAATGGCCAGGCCGAAATCTCTAACAAAGTGATCCTGGATGGCCTGAAGAAGCGACTGGACAAGGCAAAGGGAAGATGGGTAGAAGAGCTTCCGAGCGTGCTATGGGCATACAGAACAACTCCAAGGAGGTCCACCTCGGCAACACCTTTCTCTCTGGCTTACGGGATGGAGGCGGTCATTCCTTTAGAAATCGGCCTTCCCACCCTGAGGACAGAGCTGGTCAACCAAGGCCGAAATGAAACGAACCTGGCAATGGAGCTGGAGCTGGCAGACGAGCGCCGAGAAGCAGCAGCCCTGCGACTGACTGACTATCAGCAGCGGCTGGCCAGGGCATACAATCAAAATGTCAGAAAAAGAAGATTCTCCGTGGGAGAGCTGGTTCTAAAAAAGACCCTGTCAGCTGACAAAGAACCAAACGAAGGGAAGCTGGCCTGGCATGGCCTTTTCAGGGTAGTCTCACTGGCAGGAAGATCAGCCTATAAGCTCGAGGACTTAGAGGGCAAGCCACTGCCGAGGCCGTGGAACGCATCCCACTTGAAGAAGTTCTATTTCTAAAGATGTAATGAATCTCAGAATCAATGAAAGCAGCCTTCGCCCTGTCATCAATCTGTCATCTCTCTTTGATTGACTCCGGCAGCTCTGGGTCTACCGCCCTGGAAAAGGCTTCGATCTCGGACGCTCAGTCGTTTCCTAAAGCCCCGGGTCTACCGCCCTGGAAAAGGCTTCGAGTTCATACACTCAGTCGTTTCCTAAAGCTCCGGGTCTACCGCCCTGGAAAAGGATTCGAGTTCATACACTCAGTCGTTTCCTAAAGCTCCGGGTCCACCGCCCTGGAAAAGGCTTCGAGTTCATACACTCAGTCGTTTCCTAAAGCTCCGGGTCTACCGCCCTGGAAAAGGCTTCGAGTTCATACACTCAGTCATTTCCTAAAGCCCCGGGTCTACCGCCCTGGAAAAGGCTTCGAGTTCATACACTCAGTCGTTTCCTAAAGCTCCGGGTCCACCGCCCTGGAAAAGGCTTCGAGTTCATACACTTAGTCGTTTCCTAAAGCTCCGGGTCTACTGCCCTGGAAAAGGCTTCGAGTTCATACACTCAGTCGTTTCCTAAAGCCCTGGGTCTACCGCCCTGGAAAAGGCTTCGAGTTCGAACACTCAGTCGTTTCCTAAAGTCCGGGTTTATACACCCCTCGAAGACCGTTGCCGAACTCATGCTCACACCGCCGAGACCAGCGGAATTCTGGATCCACTTCGGCGTAAGGCAGTTCGTTTCAGCCGATGCTAGTCCATTTCGGCCAAGGTCAGTTTTTAAGAGGGAAAGAGCAGTGCAAGCACTGAAGTGCAGAAAAGCCGCACAAAAATACAAGTGTTCCAAAGCAGTGCAAGGAAAGCAAAAAAGTACAGAAACACAGTACACAGATTGAGTGATCACAAAACTCTTCCTTTTTTATTCATTATAATTACTTCATTACAAGGATTACAGAAAAGAAAACAAAATACAGAAAGGAGGCTCGCAGTCCTCTAAAAACAGAAAAAGAAACAAAGACTGGGAGGCTCTGATCTTCACCGACTCTTCAGGCTGCAGGCTCGAAGACTCCGGTCCGCTGCTTGGAGGTTCTGAGGGACTCTGAATTTCACAGAGCTCTATAATACGCTTTGGTTGGTCAGACCAAAGCATTCAAGAGCCCCTCCAGTTCGGAGGCCCTGGACCTCGCTGAGCTCTTCAACACCCTCCGGTCAGTGAGACCAAAATTTGAAGAGCCCCCAGGTCCAGCAGGGCCTCAATCCCACCCTCAGCTCCGCGGTCCTGATATACCGCAAGGGGCTCGCAGGGAGCGCGTTGTCACGCAGGACCCTGCAGGACCGCCAGACGCAGAGGGCGCCACCATCCCACAGTTGCAGAAGACTCCCCTGCAACCGGACCAGGGACGGTTGGCCATGGACCCACTTTCAGAGAGCGCGTGGTCCACGGGGAATTCCTTCAGAGAGCGCGCAGACCACGACGGGCCTCCCCCCTCGGAGAGAGCTGTCCTCAGGCGCAGGGGTTCCCCCCGGATCAAATATTTCCGAAGGTCTGCTGAACATGGCTCCTACGTCTATGTGAATTAAGCTATCCTAATTCCTTTTCTTTTCCTCTCCCATGGCGAGCCTACCACCTCTACTTATAGGAAGAAGAAGGGCTCAGTCTCCGAAGGAAGTTATGGGGCGAAGTCTCCCACGCGTTACAAGGGACGCACGTCTTCCTGTCTGTTGACCAGCGATCCCTATGATGCCACGTGGAGACGTTCGCCCGTTTCCCTCATCGGCCCTATCACCATGCTTACTGCTATTTATGGTTTCCGGAATACGGAGAATCGGCACAGATAGCTATGAAGACCGTTCGACTCTCTCTAGGGTCACGCATCACATTAAAGGCATTCAATATCACACCCAGAAACGAAAGAGAGAAAAATGCAGAGAAAAATGCATAAGTAAAGAAGCCCCATTTTTCATTAAAAGCAAAGAGTACTACAGGCCCGAAAGCTATTTACAAGAGAAGAAAGGTAAGGCTATTGCGGCTTCGGCGACTCCACCAGGTCTATCACCGTGTCTGATGGACCAGCAGCGTCGGCCGCGACCGTAACCTTGCTTGGAGTGTCGCCGGCAGAAGAGGCTTTGACCGGTACCTCACCCGAAGCGGGGGCAGAAGAGGCTTCGCCTTGAGGCGCGGCCGAAGCATCGCTGGCGACCGGGACGTCGCTCGGGGCCGGGGCAACTGGGGCAGCATCCGGAGCGGGAACGACTGCAGGGGCCTCGACTGGGGCGCTTTCGGCCAAAGGAGTGGGGCTCGGCTCAGGAGCCGGGTCCGAATACTTCGGCAAGTCCCGATAGACAGGGTGGTCTTCAGGAACCCCCGCACGCCACAGTGCGGCCAAGCATCCTTCCGCGAACAAAATGGAGGTGATCTCCTCCACCTGCTTCTCATACTGCTCCGTGGCATGGTCCACCCCATTCTGGAAAGCGGATTGGGCCTCGGACAGTAGAGAAGCCTTCTCCTTTTCCAGCTCGGCATTCGCCGTCTTCAACTTCTCTCTTTCAGCGCGCCCGGCCAGCACTTCCCCGCGCAACCTCGTCCCCTCGGCCGCCGATTCAGACCTTGATCTGGCCAGCTCCGACTCCAGCTTGGCGGTCCTCTTGTTCTTCTCCCAGACCTCGCCTTTCAGCTAATTAGCTTTCGACGTGAGCTCGGCAACATCAGCCAGGGCCGACGCCAACCGAGCGGTTTCTTCAGCGCTAGCCTTCTTCAGCTCTTCCATTCCCTTCCTCAGCTCTTCTAGCTCCTTCCTCAGCCTTTCCCTCTCAGACTCCAGCTCAGTGATCCTCGCGGCGTTCCTATCACTCCTCCCCACCACGGTCAGGAGCCTTTGCACGTTCTGCAAAGGGAAAAAGAGAATCAAACAGGAGCAGTCGAGCTAAACCACTTGAAGAAGAGCGCTGAAAACACTTACCAGAAGGTTAGCCTGGATCGCCGAGACCATCAGGCTTTCGTTATCAAACTTCTCGTGCATTTCCATGTCTCGCGGCAGAGCGCAGGCTTTGACGAGAGCTCCGATGACGTCGGCGTTCCCCATCAGCCGGTCCTCGACGTTCAAAGGCTTACCGGGTTGCGTCTCCATCTTCGGTCTCCATGCCGCTGGGGCAGTTCGAGGTCCGAAAGCTGATCCGGACCCCTGCCCTACCGAGATGGTAAGCTCGCGGGCCGCCCCGCTAGTCGACTTGCTGGCCGGCGCATTCTTCTCAGCTGGAGCCTTGACTCCGGGGGCCCGCACGGGAGTTTTACCCTTCGGAGGCTGTCCAGCCCCCGAGTCCTTCTCCCCCGCCTTGGACTTCTTCCTAGGCGGGGACCCCTCCCTCGGGCGATCCGGCGAGCGTCGCCGCACCCCCTCGCTCGGAGCAGGGGCAGGAGCAAAAGTGGCACCAGCACCCCCCGAGCCCGAAGCTGCGCGGGTACTGGCCGATGATGGTGTCGCAGAAGAGGTAGACCTTAGCCTGAACTTGGCCGCCAGATCCTTGACAATGGGCGCCCTTGAGCTTCCCTCCATACCTCCTTCCCGATCGGACGAATAAGCGTCCACTATCTGCGTCAGGTTCGGTAACTCCGAACTAGAGGTGGACGCCTCGACGCCAGACGCAGCTCGGCTCGTAGCAGGATCGATCAAAGGGATCCCGGCGGGCACGGCAACGGAGACGGCAGGACGATCAGGATGCGCCTCGTCCTCCTCGGCTACTCCGGTTCTCCTATAGTGGCCACGGTACCTCGGTGTATACCCGAGCAGCTTCCAAGCCGACCTGGTCTCGTGCCCCTTGTATCTTTCTACCTTGTTGATGTCGTCGACGTTCCTCCTCCAGCCTTCACTCGCAGCTCGGCGTCGCCTCGCGCCTGCCTCTGCACAACAGACAATAAGAGTGTCAGCTCGGCATCATTGAGATCAAGCAAAGCGAGTAAGAGAAAAGAAGCGGTGTTTACTTGGGATAGTCCCGGGGCGACGAGGGACCATCAGCCTCCTGCTCTCGCCAACGCCGAACTCCCAGTCCCCCGACACACAGAAGAAAGTTTCCTCGGCATTCTTACTCGAATCCTCCAAGGCCAGGACGAAGCCTCTTCGTTGCGGCTTCACCCGGAGATAGTATTTCCCTTCCCCAGCCTTACAGATATCATAGGTATCCTCAATATCATGGACACCCAGGTTGGTCCCCAAAATCTCATTCAGCTTCGCCGTGCCCATGATGACCTTATAGCCATTGGGCATCAGCTGGCACGGGGTAATAGACTAGGCGCTGAGGCAGGCCCTAAGCAAGGGGTGCAGAGGAAATCTGACCCCGCCCTCGATCACGGAGATCAGAGGGAACGACATCCAGTCGCAGGACCAGCGCAGCGTGGCATAATCGACGGAGTCCGCCGGCTTGAGGAGGACTCCCTCCGGAATACTGAAAGCGGCCCTAAACCTGGCTATGCCCTCTTCAGTATCTAGTTCAAACCTAGGGGTGCCCATGTCTAAAAAGGGTGACAACGAAGTTAAACCCTAGAAGTCGCGAAACCCAAAAAAAAAACCAGACAGAGGCACGAAGCAACTTACAGAGACGAAGGGGCGACTCAAGAACAGATCCGGGCGCGTCCTACGGTCGTCCTCGCTAGAGAGATCTTGAGCAGTAGAGCAGAAATCAAAGGTGAAGGCAAAGGCGAAAAGAAATCAGAAACAAGAAAGGAAGAAGACGACCCTATTTATGGAAAGGGAACCCTCGATTGAATACCACTTTCGAATTCGAAAAGGCGGACTTCGCAGCCCGAGCCCATCCCATCAATGAGACAACGCAATCAGTGAAGAGGCTACGCGTGTAGCCGTCGACTCGCTTCCCAGGACGGACAGGGCAGAGCATTTATTGCTTCAGAAAAGTTGAAACGACACTAGGCAACGATCGCCGCATCCCCAGACAGATTTTCTAGCTTTCGACCACTAAAGGCTAGGACGCTTAAGAGGTCAAAAGCTAGGGGGCAATTGTGTGGGGAGATTTCCAGAACTCCAGGATTATGCTGATCACAGCCATCAGATGAGACTAAACATTCTCACGTGCCATCCGCGTGCCGCCCACGTGGCACCAGATTCACCCCGGCTACTAGGACAGGGGCTCCGGCCGAAGTCAAGCAGGTCCGGACCGCTAGCGCCGAGCTCGGCTACTCCATGTGCCCACCTCGGCAGAAAGCTCCACCTCGGCCGAAGGAGCCGGGATGAAAGCCGAAGCAGGAAAGAGCCTCCACTCGCGCCTCTCATCCCCCACGTCATAAGGCACGTGGAGGAATAGGGGCGCGAGCTAGTGAGACAGATGCGACTCCAGCCGTTCACAATCTTCGCCAGATCACTGACAGGGCGGCATCCAGCGGCTGAAGCCACATCAGGGCAAGGCCCGAGGGCGGATCCGATGGTACCTCAACCGTCAAAGGCGCCCAACACAATCTGGCCCAACAAGACGCACATTTAATGCGATGTGGGCTGATCCGACTGGCATTAAATGCAGAGTGGGCTGGATTGAACCGCATTAATTACTTTGTGGGCTGATCACGACTTCCAGTCGAGTCATGGGACCCACGCCAGGATATCATCCGAAGATACGACCCGAGCCTCTATAAATAGAGCCTCATACCACCAGCAAGGTACGCACAATTCAACCCACAGAGCCGTTACTCTGCCTCTTTTCTTCCTCTCCTTCCATTGTTCCAGTTCACTCACTGACTTTGGCATCGGAGAGCCTTGCGCCGCCCAGGCCAGGGTCCTCTGACCCTTTGCTCTTCTCTTTCAGGCTTTCGGACGGTACCTAATCTTCACCACCTTGGATAAGTCCTCTAAGGCACTCCAGTTATTGTGGGTCATTATTTTCTGCACCTACAGGTATAAAGTTCGTTGAGAAGGGTGGGATCCTCGAAGATCTAGTCCTCATCGGTCAAGTATGTGGAGGGGCTTACTGTCAGTTAGGGTCACTTTTGACTCCATGGTGCGCTACAAAGTTGGCACGAGGGACAGGATCAAATTTTGGCTTGATACTTGGGTGGGGGAAGCGTCTCTTGCTTATCAATTCCCTAATCTTTTTCATTGTGCTACTGATGGGTCAGTTGGTAATTAGGGATTACTTCTCTAAAAGTAGTGACCAAGTTGTCTGCTGTCCCATTTTTAGAAGAAACTTCTTTTGAGAGGAAATTGAATATTTTGCCGCTTTGCTGTCTGTATTGGATAGTGTTTTCATAGTGGATCAAAGAAAGGATAAAGAGTTTGGATCTGGACAGTTGATGGTGCCATCTTTGTGGCTTCTTTTTTCTCGGTATTGAGGGATGTTTCCTCGTCTCTTGTCCCCTTTGGCAACGTTTGGAAGTCTAAAGCTCCGCCTAGAGTTTCGGCTTTTGCTTGGTCGGCTATTTCAGGAGCTATCCTTATGTCGGCTGGGTCTCGCAAAATTCTGCAGAAGCTTCTTATCAGGCTTGGATGTTGGGAGTAGGTTCCCAGAGAGGACAGATAATGTGGAGAGCTTCATTTTTTGCAGTCTTATGGACTACCTAGAAAGAGAAGAATTTCAGATGTTTTGAAGGGGCAGGGACAGAGGGAGGGGGGGCAAAAACTCTTTTTTTCACATTTGAAGAGAGGGATTTTAGATTTTTTTTATGAGCATGTTTGTTATATCCTGTATTTACCCCGACCCCTTCCTTGTAAAAGGACACAATCATAAGACAAATGGACGATAATATTGTTTTTTAATTTCTTAAGAAGAGAGCAAATAAGTGAGGAATGGCATTTCACCTGGTACTAGTTTGAGTGATCTCTCACACAGAACCATGAGTAGAAGAAATAGAACCCACAGTAAGGCTCACCTAATGAAAATCAGAGCCACTCCAATGAACACCTATCTTGTTAATTGGATGCTCAAAAACTTCACTCCAAAATGAGTGGGTCCCACCGTACAATTGAACATATCATGGATAATATATTAATACCAGGGTTTTAAAAAGCGCGCCTAGGCTCAAGGCTCGTCAAGGCCCTGCAATTGCGCCTCAAGTGATGGGAGTAGAGGCGAGTTGATCAAACAGGCCCCAAAAAAGCCCCTGAGGCACGCGCGCGCCCCTCTTGCGCCTTATTGTCACCCAGGATTTAAATTAAAAAAGAAAGAGATGTAAGGGGTTAAATGAAAATTTTCTAATATAAATAAAGATGTCGTGCCCTGCTGTAGTTGTTTCATGTATCATCCAACGAAAAAAAAAAGAGGGAAGAGAACGGAGAACGGAGAAACACCAGCCAGGGATCCACTCCAGCCAGCAGCCAGCGATCCGCCTGATTAGCAGCCAGTGGGGCCCATGCTAAAATTTTGGGATGACCTGCACTGGCTGGTCTGGGGCTTTTTTTTTTTTTTTTTTTTAAAACCCATCATCAAATCGGTGGGGCAAGAATCTTATTTTGCTTATGCCATCACCGACTTAACCATCCATCAGTGGGGCCCATGCTGAAATTTTGAGAAGACCTAGTATGGCTGGTCTGTGGGCTTTTTAAAAAAAAAACATCATCAGGTTATCACCAATCTCGTTAGGTCCTCCTTAGGAGCATCTGTGTTGTTCCTTTGACTTTGAAGTTGTATTGGTTTTGATGGATTTTGGTACTTTTGTTGAATGTTTAACATTTATAGTGATGGATGCTTTATGACGTTTAGAATTTTTCTAATATTCTTTGCCAATTATCTGTCAGTCTGTCTAATTTGTTCTACTTTTGTTCTATTTTGTGAATTATCTATCTATACCAAAATATATATTTTTTTTATATACTATGTGCGCCTCGCTTCAATGAAGCCCGCACCTCGCCTCGCGCCTTAGCGCCTAGGCCCCAGGAGACCTTAGCGCCTTGATGCACCTCGCGCTTTTAAAAACACTGATTAATACAACCATACTCATTAGCAATCAAGACGATTTTCACCCGTGCTCCCACACTCATCGCTCTGCGCCTCGGTGACATTCATCATGCAGGAGCCGGTGAAACTCAGGGCTTCCCACCTTTGGTGAAAGTCCAGATGCTCATAGGAGAAATTTTTCCTTATTAATTATATTCATTAATCACAGTATCAATGAAGGCAAAACACACAATAAGCCATTATAAGGTTATTTCCTTGGAAAGGGGGTCATATTTCAAGTGAGAAAAAAAGAGATTTTCTCATTGCTCTTTGTTGATGCAGTACTGCTTTTGAGACCAACTAATACTAATCTTTGATTGGTTAGACAGTTCTAAGTTGTTTTTATTGATAATTTGAGTTAACAATAAAAAGAAGTTAATATATGGGTTGATGATAGGTCTGAACATATTTCCTACCACTAAACAACTGATTTTTGTAATCACAATTTCCCTTTTTTTATCAGTCACAATCTACCCATTGAAAAAACATATTTCAATACCCAAGTTTTATGAATCTTGACAAATACAGAATTCATACCAACAGATAGTGATGGTGATTTAGATTTTGGAGCAGAAAGACGAACAACCTTTTATTTTGTTTTATTTTATTTCTTTTTTTTAATATGTGTATATAGACAACATGGGTGTTTTAGTGCTTTTTAGGCTCTATGACAATTGAATATTAATAGATTCTCTCTCTTTTATTATTGTTATAAAAAAAAGTACAGCAAAGGAGTTACTAGCATTATGTTGGTCGACCATCTTTGCCCCCCTCGGAGATTCCTGGCTCCATCACTATGAAGGGGTATCATCTTCTAAGGAAGCCATGGTGGATAAAGTCAACTTCCTCATAGCTTCTTTGGTTTCTGTACTCCCTATTTTTAGGGGTTACCCCATTGATTCTCTTATGAGAAGCTGGAGAGAAGTGGCATTTTAATCCCCTTACCGCCCACAGATCTTGCTACCTTAGATAGGTACTCTCAAGCTTAATTTTGATGGGAGTGCGATGGGTAACCCGGGGCTTTATCAAGTAAATCCCACGCGCTCTTGGTTGTAGTAGCTTTCGATATTTTGTAATTTGTAGAATATCTTTTAATCCACTGCGTGGAAGATGAAAAACAAGACCTTTTGGTCCTTCTTTCGTGCTTCACATAATGCTTCCTTCTGTGTGTAAGAGAGCATCAAAAGCTTGTTGATCCGTTGTGTCAGTATAGCCCATATCCACAAGATCCCATAACTCTTGAGAGCAGAAAAGCACATTCATCTAGATGCTCCAATTGTCGTAGCAAAACCTCGGGAGTTATGGTTGCATCATTGCATTCATAGCCATTATTTTCTTCAAAAAAATCACACAAGAAAAGAAACTACGACTCACTGTGGATGACAAAGAACTATTTTGATCTTAAGAGGATCCGATACCACTTGTTACAAATCAAAGTACTCTGAATAATACTATTATGTTCATTCACTTGCATATAAATCGAACAAAGGAAGTGGAAAAGCCACTTGAGTTACACACTGTAAGTGCAGAAAATAATGACCCACAATAACTGGGGAGCCTTAGAGGACTTATCCAAAGATGTTGATGACTGGGTACCGTCCGAAAGCCTGAAAGGGAAGAACACACGGTCAGAGGACCCTGGCCTGGGCGGCGCAAGGCTCTCCGATGCCAAAGTCAGTGAGAGAACTGGAACAATGGAAGGAGAGGAAGAAGAGAGACAGAGTAACGGCTCTGTGTATGAAATTGTGCGTACCTTTGATAGTGGTTTGAGGCTCTATTTATAGAGGCTTGGGTCGTATCTTTTGAGGATATTTTGGTGTGGGACCCGTGATTCGACTGGGAAGTCACGATCAGCCCACGTTGCATTAAATGCGGTCCAATCCAGCCCACTCTGCATTAAATGCGCGTCGGGTCAGCCCACGTCGCATTTAATGCGCGTCTTGTTGGGCCAGATCGTGTTGGACGCCTTTGGCGGTAGGAGTTCCATCGGATCTGCCATCAGGCCATGCCCTGATGTGGCCTCAGCCGCTGGATGCCGCCCTGTCAGGGATCTGGCGAAGATTGTGAGCGGCTGGATGTCGCATCTGTCCCATTAGCTCGCGCCCATATTCCTCCACGTGCCTGATGACGTGGGGGATGAAGGGCGCGAGTGGAGGTTCTTTCTTGCTTCGGCTTCCGTCCCGGCTTCCTCAGCCGGGGTGGAGCTTTTCTGCCGAAATGGCACCCGGGGTGGCTCAGTTCGGCGCTAGTGGCCCGGAGCTGCCTAACTTCGGTTGGACCCCCTGTCCTGGTAGCCGGGGTGAGCTTGGTGCCACGTGGATGGCACGCGGATGGCACGTGAGAGTGCTTAGTCTCATCTGATGGCTGTGATTAGCGTAATCCTGTGGTTCTGGAAATCTCCCCACACAATTGCCCCCTAGCTTTTGACCTCTGAAGCGCCCTAGCTTTTAGTGGTCGAAAGTTAGAAGAATCCGTCTGGGGATGCGGCGACCATCGCCTGGTGTCGCTTCAACTGTCCTGAAGCAATAAACGCTCTGACCTGTCTGTACTGGGAAGCGAGTCGACGGCTACACGTGTAGCCTCTTCACCGGTTGTGCTGTCTTTTTGATGGAACGGGCGCGGATCGCGAAATCCGTCATTTCGAATTTCGAAAGCAGCGCGCGCCGAGGGTTTCCTCTCCATAAATAGGGTCGTCTTCTTCTCTTCTCGTCTCTGATTTCTTTTCGCCTTCGCCTTCATCTTCAACTTCTGCTCTGCTGCTCAAGATTTCTTTTAGCGAGAACGACCATAGGGCGTGTCTGGATCTGTACTCGAGTCGCCCTTTCTGTCTCTGTAAGTTGCTTCGCGCCTCCTTGTAGCTTTTTCTTAGGGTTTAGCAACCTTCAGGGTTTATCTTTTGCTGCCCCCTTCTTTTAGACATGAGCTCCCCTAGGTTCAATCTAGATACCGAAGAGGGAATAGCTAGATTTAGGGCTGCCTTCAGTATCCCGGAGGGAGTCCTGCTCAAGCCGGCAGACTCCGTTGACTACGCCACGATGCGCTGGTCCGGCGGCTGGATGCCGTTCCCTCTGATCTCTGTGATCGAGGGCGGGGTCAGATTTCCCCTGCACCCTCTACTTAGAGCCTGCCTCAGTACCTGGTCCCTCACCCCTTGCCAGCTGATGCCCAATGGCTATAAGGTCATCATGGGCACGGCGAAGCTGAACGAGATTTTGGAGACCGACCTAGGTGTCCACGATATTGAGGATACCTACGACATCTGCAAGGCTGGGGAAGGGAAATATTATCTCCGGGTGAAGCCGCAACGGAGAGGCTTCGTCCTGGCCTTGGAGGATTCAAGTAAGAACGCCGAGGGAACCGTCTTCTGTGTTTCGGGGGACTGGGAGTTCGGCGATGGCGAGAGCAGGAGGCTGGCGGTCCCACGTCGCCCCGGGACTGTCCCAAGTAAACATCGCCTCTTTTCTCTTTATTGCTTTGCTTGATCTCGGCGATGCCGAGCTGACTCTCTTGTTGCTTGTTGTGCAGAGGTAGGTGCTAGGCGACGCCGAGCTGCGAGTGAAGGCTGGAGGAAGAACGTTGCCGACATCAACAGGGTTGAGAGGTACAAGGGGCACGAGACCAGGTCAGCTTGGAAGCTGCTTGGGTACGAGCCGAGGTATCGCGGTCATTACAGGAGGACCGGAGTAGCCGAGGTGGACGAGGCGCACCCCGATCGTCCAACCGTCTCCCTTGCTGTACCTTCCGGGATCCCCTTGAGCGATCCTGCCGCTAGCCGAGCCGCGTCTGGGTCCGAGGCGTCCACTTCCAGTTCGGGGCCGGCGAACTTGAGGCAGATAGTGGACGCTTATTCTTCTGATCAGGAAGAGGATATGGTGGGAAGGTCGAGGGAGCCTGCCGTCAAGGACCTAGCGGCCAAGTTCAGGCGGGCATCCTCTTCTTCTGCCAGCACCCGATCAGCTTCGAGCTCGGGAGGTGTTGGCGACACTTCAGCTCCTGCTCCTGCTCCTGCTTCCGCTCCTGCTCCTGCTTCGAGTGCGGGAGTTCGGTGACGTTCGCCGGACCGCCCAAGGGAGGGGTCCCCGCCCAGGAAGAGGTCCAAGGCGGGGGAGAAGGACCTGGGGGCCGAACAGCCTCCGAAGGGCAAAACCCATGCGCGGCCCCCTGGAGCCAAGGCCTCAACTGACAAGAGTGCACCGGCTGAAAAGAGTGCACCAGCTGAGAAGAGCGTGCCGGCGGGCAGGCCGTCAGGCGGGACGACTCGCGAGCACAGCACCTCGGCGGGGCAAGGATCCGGGTCGTCTTCTGGGCCCCGAACTGCCCCAGCGCCATGGAGGCCGAGGATGGAAACGCAGCCCGGCAAGCCTCTGAACGTCGAGGATCGGCTGCTGGGGAACGCCGACGTCATCGGGGCTCTTGCCAAGGCCTGCGCTCTGCCGCGAGATATGGAGACGCATGAGAGGTTCGACAATGAGAGCCTGATGGTCTCGGCGATCCAGGCGAACCTTCTGGTAAGTGTTTTCAGCACTTTTCCTCAAATAACTTTAGCTCGACTGCCCCGGTCTGACCCCCTTTCTCTATTTGCAGAACGTGCAAAGGCTTCTAACCGTGGTGGGAAGGAGCGATAGGAACGCGACGAGGGTCACTCAGCTAGAGTCCGAGAGGGACAAGCTGAAGAAGGAGCTGGAGGAGCTGCAGGCGGGAATGGAGCAGATGAAGGCGGCCAGCGCTGAGGAGGCCGCTCGGCTAGCATCAGCTCTGGCTGATGTCGCCGAACTTACGGCGAAGGCGAACCAGCTGAAGGGCGAGGTCTGGGCAAGGAACAGGAAGACTGCCGAGCTGGAGTCGGAGCTGGCCAGGCTAAAGGCTGAATCGACGGCCGAGGGGAGGAGGCTGCGCGGGGAAGTGCTGGCCGGGCGAGCCGAAACGGCGAAGTTGAAGACGGCGAACGCCGAGCTGGAGAAGGAGAAAGCCTCTCTTCTTTCTGAGGCCAAGTCTGCTTTCCAGGATGGGGTGGATCATGCTTCCGAGCTATATGAGAAGCAGGTGGAGGAGATCACCGCCATCCTGTTCGAGGAAGGTTGCCTGGCCGCACTGAGACGTGCGGGGGTCCCTGAAGATCACCCTATCTATCGGGACCTACCGAAGTACTCGGACTCGGCTCCTGAGCCGAACTCCGCTCCTGCAGCCGAAAGTGCCCCAGTTGAAGCTCCTGCAATTGAAGCTCCTGCAGTTGCTCCTGCTGCTGACGACGCTCCCGTTGCCCCGGTCTCGAGCGATGCCCCGGCCGTGCCTCAAGGTGATGCCTCCTCTGCCCCTGCTCCGGCTGAGGTACCAGTTGAAGCCGTTTCTGCCAGCGATGTTCCAAGCAAGGACTCGGTTTCGGCCGAAGCTTCTGGTTCGGCTGATATGGTGATCGACCTGGTGGAATCGCCGAAACCACAGTAGCCGGGCTCCTCTATATTTCTGTCCTCTTTTATGTAATATTTTTGCTTCTCAGCTTTGTAATACTCTGTCAATTCAATGAAAAGTCGGGCTTCTTTACTTGTGCGTTTTTCTCTGCACTTGTCTCTTTTTCATTTCTGGATGTGGCATTGAATGGTATATGAATGCCTTTAATATAACGCGTGACTCTTGAGGTAGAAGGAGCCAAACGGTCCTCATAGCTGTCCGTGCCGATTCTCCGTATTCTGGAGGCCATAAATAGCAATAAACATGGTGGCACGGCCTATGAGGGAGACGGACGGATGTCTCCACTTGGCGTCATAGGGATCGCTGGTCAACAGTCGTGCATCCCGAGTAACGCGTGGGAGACTTCACCCCCATAACTTCCTTCGGAGGCTGAGCCCTTCTTCTTCCTATAAGTAGGGGCGACAGGCTTGCCATGGGCGATGAAAAGAACAGAACGTAGGATAGCTTAAATCACATAGACATAGGAACCATGGCTGGTAGACATTCTGCAATTTTCGATCCGGGGGGGACCCTTGCGCCTGTGGACGGCTTTCTCCCAGGGGGGAAGCCCATCGTGGTCTGTGCGCTCTCTGAAGGAACTCCCCGTGGACCACGCGCTCTCTGAACGCGGGTTCACGGCCGGCCGTCCCTGGTTTGGTTGCAGGGAAGATCTTCTTGCAATGCAGATGGGGGACGGTGGCGCATTCTCGTCCGACACGGTCTTGCGAGACCGCCGGACGGAAGGTGGGATTGAGGCCCCGCTGGACCTGGGGGTTCTTCAAACCTTGGCTGGTCTTACTGGCCGGAGGCTGTTGAAGAGCTTAGCGAGGTCCAGGGCCTCCGAACTGGAGGTGCTCTGCAATCGCTTTGGTCTGACCAACCATAGCGTGTTGTAGAGCTCACTGAAATTCAGGATCACTCAGAACCTCCAGTCCATGATCCGGCAACTTGAAGTCTGCAGCCCGAAGAGTCGGCGAAGATCAGAGTCTCCTAGTCTTTTCTTTATTTTCTGTTTTCAGAGGACTGCGATCCTCCTTTTTGTACTTTGCTTTCTGTTCTGTAACTCTTATAATAAAGCAACTTTCAATGAATAAAAAGGAGGAGTTCTGTGATCACCCAAACTGTGTACAATGCTTTTGAGTTCTTTCTCTCTTTCTTTGCACTGTTCTGGAATACTTGCATTTTTGTGTGTTTGGGTGCTCTTTTGTTTAGAAGCTGGCCCTGGCCGAGATAAAGAGCTTTGGCCGAAGCGAACTGTCTTGCGCCGAGGTGAACCTGGAATCCCGGTGACCTCGGCCGCGCGCGCTTGAGTTCGGCGTGATTTCCAGGGTTTTTGAACCCAGAGTTTCAGTGGTCTCGGCCGCGCGAGCTTCGGGGGTGTATGAACCCGGGATTTAGGAAGCGGCCTGAGCGTCGGAGCTCGAAGTCCTTTCCAGGGTCCAGGACCCGGGGCTTTAGGAAATGACTGAGTGTATGAACTCGAAGTCTTTTCCAAGGCGGATGAACCTTTGGAGTGATTTAGGAAACGGCTGAGCGTCGGAGCTCGAAGCCCTTTCCAGGGTCCAGGACCCGGGGCTTTAGGAAATGACTGAGTGTATGAACTCGAAGTCTTTTCCAAGGCGGATGAACCTTTGGAGTGATTTAGGAAACGGCTGAGCGTCGGAGCTCGAAGCCCTTTACAGGGTCCAGGACCCGGGGCTTTAGGAAATAACTGAGTGTATGAACTCGAAGTCTTTTCCAAGGCGGATGAACCTTTGGAGTGATTTAGGAAACGGCTGAGCGTCGGAGCTCGAAGCCCTTTCCAGGGTCCAGGACCCGGGGCTTTAGGAAATGACTGAGTGTATGAACTCGAAGTCTTTTCCAAGGCGGATGAACCTTTGGAGTGATTTAGGAAACGACTGAGCGTCGGAGCTCGAAGCCCTTTCCAGGGTCCAGGACCCGGGGCTTTAGGAAATGACTGAGTGTATGAACTCGAAGTCTTTTCCAAGGCGGATGAACCTTTGGAGCTCTCGAAGTCAGGAGAGATGACACAGATTGATGACAGGGCGAAGGATGCTTTCATTGATTCTGGGATTCATTACATCTTTAGAAATAAAATTTCTTTAAGTGGGATGCATTCCACGGTCTCAGCAGCGGCCTGCCCTCTAAGTCTTCGAGCTTGTAGGCTGACTTTCCTGCCAGTGAGACTATTCTGAACGGGCCATGCCAGTTCGGGGCCAGCTTCCCTTCGTTTGGCTCTCTGTCAGCTGGCAGGGTTTTCTTTAAAACCAGCTCTCCCGTGGAGAACTTTCTCTCTCTGACATTTTGATTGTATGCCCTGGCTAACCGCTGCTGATAGTCGGTCAGTCGCAGGGCTGCTGCTTCTCGTCGCTCGTCTGCCAGCTCCAGCTCCATTGCCAGGTTCGTCTCATTTCGGCCTTGGTCGACTAGCTCTGTCCTCAGGGTAGGAAGGCCGATTTCCAAAGGAATGACTGCCTCCATCCCGTAGGCCAGAGAGAAAGGTGTTGCCGAGGTGGACCTCCTTGGAGTTGTTCTGTATGCCCACAGCACGCTCGGAAGCTCTTCTGTCCATCTGCCCTTTGCCTTGTCCAGTCGCTTCTTCAGGCCGTCCAGGATCACTTTGTTGGAGATTTCTGCCTGGCCATTACTCTGTGGATATGCCGGAGTGGAGTAATGATTTCTGATGCCGTGCTCTTGACAGAAGTCTTTGAAGGACTTGGAGTCGAACTGAGTCCCGTTATCCGAAATCAGGGTCCGGGGGATGCCGAACCTCGTAAGGATGTTTTTCCAAACGAAGTTCCTGGAGTCCCTATCCGTGATTGAAGACAACGGCTCAGCTTCTATCCATTTTGTGAAGTAATCCGTAGCCACTATCAGCCATCTCTTGTTTCCTGGAGCTCGGTGAAGAGGCCCCACAATGTCCAGGCCCCATTGGGCGAAGGGCCATGGGCTAGAGAGGGGGCTCAGATCTTGTGCTGGCTGATGGAGGGAGTGGGAGAACTTCTGGCACTTCTCGCATTTCCTGGCGTAGACCTGCGCGTCTTTCTGCATGTAGGGCCACCAGTAGCCCTGGCTTATTGCTCTGTAAGCCAGGGATCGACCTCCTATGTGACTGCCGCAGATTCCTTCGTGGATTTCATACAGGAAGTCGTCCACCTTGCTTGGATGGATGCATTGGAGGTATGGACCCGTGAAGGATTTCCTGTAGAGTTTGCCTTCGGGAGAGAGCCAGAATCGCGCTGCCTTGAGTCTGATCCTGTGGGCTTCAGCCTTGTCCTCGGGGAGCTGGTCGTCCTTCAGGTAGGCGACAATCGGATCCATCCAGCTTGGGCCGAGGTCAGCACAGAGGACAAGCCGAGATGGATGGAGTTCTAAACTTGACCTTGATACTGACCCGATCTCGATGGTCCTTTTCTTCCCTGCTTCGACAGTGGAGGCCAGGTTTGCAAGCGCATCTGCGTGCGTGTTGGTATCTCTGGATATTTGCCTGACCTCGGCTTTCTGAAAATGGGGAGAGCAGTTTTTTCGCAAGGGCTAAGTAGGCCGCCATCCTGTCGTCCCTGGCCTGGTAGTCTCCAGCGAGCTGGCTAGTTACCAGTTGAGAGTCGCTGAAGATCTCCAGGTGCTGGGCTCCGAGGATTTGGGCGCTGTTCAGCCCTGCAATCAGTGCTTCGTACTCTGCCTCATTGTTTGTCGCTTTGAAGTCCATGGTGAAGGCTTGCTCTATGACCAGGCCCGCTGGCGATTGGAGAACTATGCCGGCGCCAGCTCTCTTGGAGGTGGACGACCCGTCGACAAAGATCTTCCATGCCGAGGTGGGAGACTGTTCGACCTCAGTTTCTACTGGCTCGTGCCCTGTGCCCCCCAGTGCCGTGCCGAGCTGAGTCGGAGCCGGGTTGGGGGAGACGGATTCGACAATAAAGTCTGCCAGAATCTGGGCTTTGATCGTAGTTCGGGGACGGTACTTTATATCATACTGCCCCAGTTCAACTGCCCACTTTGATATTCGCCCTGAAAAGTCAGCATTCTTGAACACTGAACGGAGTGGGTGCTCCGTGATTACCACAATGGTGTGGGATTGGAAATAATGTGAGAGCTTGCGGGAGGCACTGACGAGAGCCAACGCAAGCTTCTCCAACAGAAGGTACCTGGTCTCGGCATCGAGCAGGGTCTTGCTCGTATAATAGATTGGCTTTTGAACTCCCTCGTCCTCCCTGATGAGGACGGAGCTCACTGCGTGATCCGAGACCGCAAGGTACAAATACAGAATCTCCCCCGAAGTTGGGGTGGATAGTAAGGGTGGTGTCATTAAATAAGTTTTGAGTGCGGCTAATGCCTGGTCGCACTCAGGGGTCCATTGGAACTTCAAATTTTTCTTTAAAAGCTGAAAGAAAGGCCTGCACTTATCTGATGACCGGCTGATGAAGCGGTTGAGTGCTGCAGCCATTCCTGTGAGCTTCTGAACTTCCTTCGTGGTAGAGGGGCTCTGGATGCTCTGGATCGCGGTGATCTGGTCCGGATTAGCCTCTATCCCTCTCCGCGTTACCAAGCTGCCGAGGAACTTGCCAGAGGCTACGCCGAAGGCGCACTTGGAAGCGTTTAGCTTGAGCTTGTATGCGCGGAGGATGTCGAAGATTTGGCCGAGATCCGCCAGGATGATCGCCGGAGTGCACTGATTTGACGACCATGTCGTCGATGTAGACCTCTACTGTCCGGCCGAGCTGAGCATGGAACATTTTTGTGACGAGGCGCTGATAGGTTGCCCCCGCGTTCTTTAGCCCGAAGGGCATCACCTTGTAGCAGTAAGTGCCGCGGGGGGTTATGAATGATGTTTTCTCCTCGTCTGGCTCGTAGAGCGGGATCTGGTGGTAGCCTCTGTAGGCGTCGAGGAAGCTCATTCGGTCGTGGCCAGCGGTGGCGTCGATCAGTTGGTCGATCTTTGGAAGGGGGAAACTATCTTTGGGGCAGGCCCTGTTCAAGTCCGTGAAGTCCACGCACACCCTCCACCTTCCAGTTTTTTTCTTGACCACCACCGTGTTAGCCAGCCACACCGGGTACTGGACTTCCCGGATGGCTCCTGCCTTTAGCAGGTCGTCGATCTCTTCGACGACCGCATCCGTCTGCTGCAGCCCTGTCCTACGGGCCCTCTGCACTACCGGCTTGTGGTCGGGGTCCACATTCAGCTTGTGGCACATGACCTCGGGGTCGACCCCAGGCATTTCGCTTGGGCTCCAAGCGAAGACGTCGACGTTCTGCATCAGGAACCGAGAGAGTTCCGCCCTCTCCTCGTCTGGCAGCTGGGTGCCAATCAGGAAAAACCTGTCTGGATCGGCCGGGTTTAGCCTGACCTCGGCCAGGTCCTCGATGCTCTTCTTTTCGGGGTCTCGGCCGATTTCGTCGAGGCCTTTCTCGAACTCGGCGAGGTTGACGCGCTCTGGCTCCTTCACCGCCGGGACTGCGGCCAGCATGCACTGCCTGGCTTGCTGCTGATCCCCCTCCACTGTGACTACTTCCATCTTGCCTTCCTTGTTCTCAAGGACGAACTTCAGCTTTTGATGGAGGGAATAAGGGACTGCTTCTAACTTGTGGAGCCACGTTCTGCCCAGAATGACGTTGTAGGGAGAAGGGGCGTCCACGACTAGAAAGTCGGCCGACACGGAGGCTCCGCCAACTCGGGTCTCCAGGGTGATTCTGCCCTTGGGGTAGACTGGTGTGGCGGACAACCCTAGCAGGGGTGCACGGACCTCCGTGAGGTCTGCTTCGGAGAGTTTCATCTTCTTGAAGCAGTCGTAGTAGAGGACCTCGGAGGAGCTGCCGGAGTCGACGAGGACCCTCTTCACTGTGAAGTCTCTCAGCTTCATTGTGAGGAGCAGGGGGTCGTTGTGAGGGAGCTGGATTCCCTCTAGGTCTCTGTCTGAGAATGAGATGGCGGGTCGGTCGCGGCGGGCTTTCTTGGGTGCCGGGGCGAGTTCGGCTTTCATTACTTCCTTCCCGTGCGAAGCCCGCCTGGCTTCGGCACGGGCTTGGGAGCTGCCCCGGGACGAGGAAGCGGGAGCTGAGGACGCCAGATGGATCACGTTAATGATCTTCTCTGAATCCTCGCTGTTTGGAGCCTGGCTGCGCTCTGGTGAATCCGGCCCTCGCTGCCGCCGGCATCACCTGCCTTGACGAATTCTGGAATGTGGCCCTCTTCGACCAGCTTCTCCAGGTACCACTGCAGGGTCTTGCAGTCCTCGGTCTTGTGCCCGTTACCCCTATGGAAGGAGCAGTAGAGCTTGCTTCGGCTGCCGGCGGTGGGCTCATTCTTCAAGGGCTGAGGGTACTTGAAGAATGGCTTGGACCTGATCTTGGTCAGGATGCGGTAGATCGGCTCCTTGAAGACGACGTTGACGCTCTGACTGGTGCTGGAGGGAGGTCTGGGCTTCCAGGCGCCCCCGGACCTGGACGACGCAGGCTTCGCCGAACTGGAGACCCAGGCCTGCTTGGGCTCCTGCTTCTGGAAGGGCCTCCCGCCTCTCTGCCGAGGCTGGCTACTCTTCTGCTCGGGCTCCGGATGCCCGTCCTGATCCCTGGCTCGGATCTCGACTTCCTCCTGGGCGATGAAGCGCTTTACCCGGGACATCAACTCTGGCATGGACTCTGGGGGGTTCCCGGCCAAGTCATTCCGCAAATCGTGGCCGGGGATCAGGGCATGCTGGAAGGCGTAGATTGCTATCTCCTCCCTGGTGCCCTCGATCTGGCTGTAGACCGCCCAGAATCGCCGGGCGAAGATGGCGAGGGTCTCACCCTGCTTCATTCTCAGGGCGAGGAGGTCCCCTTCTTTCTAGGGGACGACGCTGTAGGCTTGGAACTTCTTCAGGAAGGAGAGCTGGAGCTCCTTCCAACTCGAAATGGACTTCTCTGGGAGAGAACAGAACCACTTCAGGGGGAGGTCACCCAAACTGGAGGAGAAGATTTTGCAGTTCAGGTGACCCTCATTCCCCCAGATGGACATCTTCTGAGAGAAGTGTCGGAGGTGAGCGGACGGGTCGGACAGTCCGTCATAGGGGACGAACCGCGGGACGGAGAACTTTCTGGGCAAGGGGGTGCGCTCGATTTCTTTTGTGAAGGGTGAGCCCCCCAGATCAGTGTGACCACAGATCTGCCTCTGGTCCCGCACGTCCAGGTTTGTGCTGGAGAGCCAATCTGACGCATTTGTCAAATCGCTCCTGCTCATCGTCCTTCTCTGGAGTCTGGGCCTTTGGCTTTTGCTTGGAGTGGTTCGGGCTACGATGGCTATGAGTTCGGCCATCGCGGCTATGGTGACTCCGGCTGTTGCTCGAGCCTTCGTCACGGATCTGGCTCCGCTTTTGGTCTAGATGGTTTCTGAGGTCCTCGCGGGGAGGCTGGGCTGCCCTGCTGGGGGCGTCCCTCTTTTTCCCTTGAGGCTCAGAGACCTGCCTCAAGGAGGCGGTTTGCGCTGCCCTCAGCTGCTGCTGGAGCTCGCGAATCAGCTGCTCTTGCCTCTGGAGGAGAGCAGTTTGGGCTTCGAGAACCCCTCCAGTGGCAGGGGGTTGAATGTGGCGCGTCTCTCCTACGGCCACGGCTTTGTCCTTCCGAGGACGCTCATGCCGACGCTCATCGCGTCTGGGTGGCATGACTTCTTCCGCTGAGATCGAGGCATCGAGCCCCTCTTGGAAGGGGAACTCGACAAAGAGCTGAGAGCCTAAGCGGCCCTCGCCTGCAGACGTGCCATGCACCGTGCGGGAGCGCCCTTGAGGAGGGACGTCCGTCGACGGTGGTGGCAGCTCGAGCGCTGCTCTCGAGGACTCTACGCCCTTCCTAGCTTTCGGAGGCATGGCTTCTGAGAGATTTAAGGTTAAGAAGGTTGGGAAGGTTGGGAAGGTTGGGATATTACCTTCCCACAGACGGCGCCAATTGTAGGTGCAGAAAATAATGACCCACAATAACTGGGGAGCCTTAGAGGACTTATCCAAAGATGTTGATGACTGGGTACCGTCCGAAAGCCTGAAAGGGAAGAACACACGGTCAGAGGACCCTGGCCTGGGCGGCGCAAGGCTCTCCGATGCCAAAGTCAGTGAGAGAACTGGAACAATGGAAGGAGAGGAAGAAGAGAGACAGAGTAACGGCTCTGTGTATGAAATTGTGCGTACCTTTGATAGTGGTTTGAGGCTCTATTTATAGAGGCTTGGGTCGTATCTTTTGAGGATATTTTGGTGTGGGACCCGTGATTCGACTGGGAAGTCACGATCAGCCCACGTTGCATTAAATGCGGTCCAATCCAGCCCACTCTGCATTAAATGCGCGTCGGGTCAGCCCACGTCGCATTTAATGCGCGTCTTGTTGGGCCAGATCGTGTTGGACGCCTTTGGCGGTAGGAGTTCCATCGGATCTGCCATCGGGCCATGCCCTGATGTGGCCTCAGCCGCTGGATGCCGCCCTGTCAGGGATCTGGCGAAGATTGTGAGCGGCTGGATGTCGCATCTGTCCCATTAGCTCGCGCCCATATTCCTCCACGTGCCTGATGACGTGGGGGATGAAGGGCGCAAGTGGAGGTTCTTTCTTGCTTTGGCTTCCGTCCCGGCTTCCTCAGCCGGGGTGGAGCTTTTCTGCCGAAATGGCACCCGTGGTGGCTCAGTTCGGCGCTAGTGGCCCGGAGCTACCTGACTTCGGCTGGACCCCCTGTCCTGGTAGCCGGGGTGAGCTTGGTGCCACGTGGATGGCACGCGGATGGCACGTGAGAGTGCTTAGTCTCATCTGATGGCTGTGATTAGCGTAATCCTGTGGTTCTGGAAATCTCCCCACACACACACAACCAATAACAGCCCATTAAAGTAGGCATGAAAGACAACTTATTCTAAGTAGTGAATGTTGTAACCTACAACCACTAATAAAACACTAACCCCCGCACATTATTATCCACTAACACCCACCTTACTATCCACTAAAAAACAACCATAACTGAAAATCATGAAGACAAAGTAATCCTAGTTTATTCTCTACCATTAACTTGGTCAGTTTTGCTGGGAGTGGGAATTAAGTGCACCTCGGGTGTTGGAAATAGGGTGGGCCTCTAGGATAGGTTTCAAAAACTTTTGACCCACTTGACGCAGGGATCAACTATCCATAAGGCTACAAAACCCAATCCAAGATCCATGTCCTCAATCTTAGTCATTATGATCAGTATACAATCTATCTAGAAGATAAAAATAGCAACTAACAAGCATCCATAATAATCTACAACATGCAAGGAAGTGGATTATACCTTTGGAGCTCGGTTGTGCTCTAATGGAGGAGTTGCGTCTTTCTTTGATGATGAAATGCTTTCACTAATCAAATAGGGATCTCCAAGACCTCTTGATCTTCCACGCTATGACCCGTATCAGATTCTCCTTTTTCTCAAGAAGATGGTGGGATCTCCAAGCGAAAACTACTAGGAACTCTAGGGAGGAACTAGAAAGAGAACTAGAAGAGGGAAGAGGAGAAGAGCTTGTGCAACTATGCACTAGGGAGGCTTGGGCGTGAATCCCAATGTGGATTTTATGCCATAGGACGTCCAAGGCATCCTCCCCTCTTATTTATAGCCTTTTCAAGTTGCCTCCTCTTTGCTAATTATAATAGAAGTCTTACTTCCACAATAATTAGTAACTTACCATATCATAATTAGAAGTCTCACTTCAAATATGATTAGTAACTTTCTAATTCCTTTCTAATTAAAATAGAAGTCTTACTTCTATTAAAATTAGTAAGTCTACTATTACCACTATTAGAAGTCTCACTTCAAATAGAAATAGTAACTTTCCTTTTAGAGTTCAACTAGAATTAGATACTTTCTAATAATTGGGCTAGCGTGGGGACCACTAGGGATTCTTAGAAAGCTGGCTCCAACTGGGACTCGTGACCCCACATCTCATGTGTAATCCGGGCCCACAGTTAATTGCAAATAACTCCACTATATAAATGCAATTGAACTCCAGTCTTAGGATATTACATAGAAGACCCTAAACTTCCTCATTACCACAAGTAGGCCCCTCTATCAATATCCATGAATCAATTGGACCTGTCTTCCAAACTAGATCCATATCTTATTATCCTGAGCCCCAATTAATTATAATGATCATAGGTACCTTTCCAATTAACTCTTAATCGGAATGGGTGCGCACTTACCAATGATAAATCCATTAATTGCCAAAAGGGGATATTTAGAGATAGATTCTTTCTTGACTATTGAATGTTCCCATAGCTCTATTACCATTACCCAAATCACCGAGGTGTTGAACTACAGTTGGCCTCACTCATTGGTGACTCAAAGCAAATGAATAGATAGAAACTTGAGTTCATTAATGTCTCAGGATTGAGAGCCTATTGCTAGGGAATTATGAGAGCATTACCCTTAAAATAAAGACAGTGTTTATAAGGTGCTTCTCATGGTCCTTCAATACATCAAATGTACCAACACTATGATCCAGAATCTTCCATTCTGATGATCGAGATAAATCACACTATCTCATAGTGATCAAAGTACTGCAACCTTATCAGTATGAGATGTCCAGTCTCATCACTGGTTGTGATAATATTTAAGTATAAGATTTGCCACACATGTCTCCCGTATGTGGATCTCATCCATACACATGTGTTACATCTAATATACTTGTGGACCCTGGTTCATCTCATGAACCATCATGTCATTCGTATTAGTTATGTGCAAGTATATAATAAATCACCCATTCATCTAATGAAAGGAAAGCATGAATATATGAATAAATAAAGAATTTAATCAATTTATTATATCATCTACTGGATTGAGTCCATAAAACTAACAATCTCCCACTTGGGCTCAATGCCAGTTAGAGTTGCATCTTATGCACATCCCTTTTACATATAGCTCAAAAACTTTGGTAGTCAAAGGCTTAGTAAATTGATCTACCAGATTGGCTACAGAGGCTATCTTGGTGATCGTACATCACCTCTCTGCGCAATCTATCTGACCATGTATAACTTCCTCTGTACATGCTTTTTGGCTCTTGGGTTATTTGGACTTAGCGACTGCCCTGCTGTTATCACAGTAAACTGTGATCGGCTGTCCTTGCCAAAAATACCACTTCAAATTCCATAAGGAATCTTTTGAGTCAATCTGCTTCCGTAATTGCTTCTCAAGTAATTACAGCAATAAACACATACCCATAAGTTGATTTCCTGGAATCCTGATCTGACGAGGAGTCAGCTATCTTTGTAACCAACTGGAATCAACTCATCACTGCTGTAACTCAACATGTGAGCTCTAGTTCTTCTCAAGTGTTCAAGAACACATATTACAGTAGTTCAACGGTAAGGACCTGGCTAGACTGATATTTGCTGACTAGGCCTATTGTGTGATAGATATCCGGTCTAGTACAAAGCATAGCTTACCGTACCAGAACCTTATCTATGTACACATCATTGGGAATAAGCCTATCATCCTATTTTTTCCGGTCTCAATTGGAAATTGACTTCCTAGGATGCCACCCTGCCTTTTTTCAAAAGTCCTTTTATTATCAAAAGTCTTAGCCAACCAAAACTTTTTACTATTGACGATATCTCTATATCACTCCATTAGGAGAAGGATGTCGGCCGACATATTATATCAGAAAAAACTACCATCGTTCATCTGACTTTTCATTACACAGACTTATCCGGATTCTGATAAAAATCAAGTGACTTGATTTGCTTTAGTCAATACGGATGTTCCTGTTTCGGGATATCTGCATGAATCCATAAATGGACTTATGCAGCCTGCAAACTCTTCGCACTTGGTTATTAGCTATAGAACCATCTGGTTACATCATATAGATGTTTCCTCAAGATTCCCATCGTGAGATGCTGTCTTGATATCCATTTGCCAAATCTCGTCACCGAGATGAACCGCAATGGATAAGAGTATCCGATGGAACTCTTCCATCTGGCTCTCATTTTCTTTTGTAGACTCACTTGCACCCAATAGGTTTGCTATTGGCAGGCAAGCCCACAAGTATCCAGACCTGATTAGAGTACAAAGACTCCACCTCAGCTTTCATAGCATCTAACCAACGTCCCAAAACTATGTCATTAACGGCTTTATCATAGTTATAGGGATCTTGTTTCCGGTTACACCGGGATTGCCTTGTAAGACTTTCCCTAACCGAGAACTTGTCAAGGGTCCTGACAATACTCCCACTACGACAAGGCATGGTGTGTAACTACTGGGTCAAGTATGGGCGGATTTTCTTAAAGTTGGTTATTCTTGGATTTGGAATTGTTCTTTCTTAAATTTCTTCCAGATAAACCATTCTAAAGATTTCCAGTTAATCTTATAATCTCCCTCCAGAAAACCGCATGGTGCTGTGAAGCACTTTGCTCTCTGGGATTATAGAGCAACCAACCTTTAGTCCTTTTTGGGATAGAATATAAACATATCTACTTCAACTTCGATTCCAATTAATCCGTCTTATCCTTCAGCACGTGTGCTGGACAAACCCTAAAAAAGTGTAGACTAGGCTTTCGCCTTGTCCATAACTCCCTGAGAGTCTCAAGTATTAGACTTAGATGGAACGAGGGTTAGTCTATATATTTCAATTTCCATATCCCAAAATATAGGTAATCGATAGAAATTCAATCATAGACTTGATCATAGCTAAAAGAGTCTTGTTCCTTCTTTTGCTACTCCGTTTGTTGAGGCAAACCAGGAGCAGACTACTGGGATCAAATCCCATTTACTGATAAGTATCCCATAAACTTAGCGGAGAGATATTCGCCTCATCGATCTCATCGAAGAGTATTTATACTTTTACCTAATTGCTTTTCCGCTTCCGCTCGAAACTCTTTGAACTATTCAAAAATCTCGGACTTGCGGTGCATAAGGTATATGTATCATATTCGAGTAATCATCGGTGAAAGTGATAAAATACTCGTATCAATCTCTCGCTCTTATTATGGTCCATACACATCAGTAAACACTAACTCCAATAAATCTTTGGCCCGACTGCCCTTAGATGAATAAGGGTCTTTTGGTCATTTTGCCTTCCAGACAGGATTTGCAGACAGGCATTGATTCTACACTAATGAAGGCAAGATACCATCTTTCACTAGCCTGTCAATCCTGTTTAGGTTTATATGACCTAGCCTCTTAGGTGCCAAATTTGTTGGATTAGATGAAGGTGACTACCTCTTTAATGATGGTCTATTATTAGCATCAGCGTCATGTATCTCATACATTGTGGGAGTTAACAAATAAAAGCCATTGATTACCTTGTCAGAATATATAAGAGTACCGCTCCTCTTTAAGACGATTTAATTACCAAAAGTAACAAATAACTCTTATTCATCATACTAGAAATTAAAATTCCGTCTTAAAACGGTACATAATGTATCTGACAAAAATCAACTTAATATTTGAAAGCAACTAAGTTACTACTCCTACTGACACTGCTTCTGCCTTGCTTCCGATCCCAGGTTAATACTGATTTCTCCGTCATTAATCCTCCTGGTTACCTGTAACTCCTACAACATATTACTGATGTAATTAGTTGCACCAAAGTCTACAAACCAAGATTCTGAAGTACTAGTTGTAAAACTAACTTCAGAAACAAATGACTCAATCATACCTGAGGTCTTTTCCTTTGACAGAAATCTTGGACAATTCCGCCTCCAATGTCCTGTCATACCACAGTGGAAACACTTTCCTTTGCTCCCTTACCCTTGACCTTGGCCACACCACTAGTGGAACCATACTCCACCTTAGGACCTTTGATGACTGATTTTTCTTGCTATCCCTCTTTGCCTTTCGGTTTGACTTAGCAAATGACTTTTCTGTCATGAGGGCAGTTGGTCTTTCTTCATGATTTCCTCAAACACTACCAGCTGGCGAGACAGCTCAGCTATGGTCATTTCCAATTTACTATAATTGATCTCGAAATGTTGAATGAGTCTGGTAGTGATTGAATGATCATGTCGATCTGTGTTTCTGTATCAAACGTAGTCCCCAGTACATCTAACTCATTCAATGCCAACTTCATTTGTAACAAATGTTTTTGTACTGGGGTTCCCTCAGCCATCTTTGTCTCCATCAGCACTTTTAAGCAGCCTGCCTAGCAGGCCTAACCTGGTCTGCAAACATCTCCTTAAGTTCGATATAATATCGTATGCTGACTTATAGGATTGATGTTGTTCTTGCAAAACAGTAGACATGGATGCCTGAATAAACATCTGGCTATCTCATTGTTTTTGGTCCACTTGGTGTAAAAGTTTTTCACAATCTGTGGTGCATCAGGCTCAGGCTCAGGAAGGGGGGGTATTAGAAGGACATATTTGCAACTTGAAGATGTCAAGATAATATCCAGGTTCCTTTTCCAGTCTACATAATTGGATCCCATCAACTTGTTCTGGTTGAGGATGGTCGCAAGTGGATTGAAAGTATTCGAATTCATGCTGTATAAATTAAAGCACATAACCATACATTCAATGAAAGAATATAAATGACATTAGGGTTTAGTATTCTACCAAATTCATATGGGAATCCTCATAAGCACTGAATTTAGAATACATCGGAATCCCAATCCCCTAGGGCATGCCTCCTTGGGGAGTGCAAATGTCCTTGGATTGGTGTGGATCAAAGTTCGTCAAAATTAGAATTAAGACTAACTATCCATGATCCCCATCATTCATTATCATCTAGGTATCTCATACCAAATAATGTATGACTCCCGATTATCTTTGGTTTCTAAAATACATGAGGCAAATCCTTGGGGATACTACATCATTATTTTAGTTAAGTGTGACCCACCAACTAATATTGCATGACAACCGCGATGGGCAGCTCCTCCTTGGGGAGTGAACCCCCACCACGTCTCATCAATACTATCCATAGGAGATCCATATCTAGTAACCAGATAAATAAAAGCCCTCCGTGGGGAACGGCCACTCTCTTGGTGGCGCGAGGCTAATACTTTCCTTACAATGGACCTATGGTGGAAAACCATGGGGATTAAATGCCCCGCTCCCACTTAATATTTTAAATTGAGGATTTCCTTTTAAGGTATTAGGGCCCACATATATAAATATATGAATCATCAAATCATCTCATGATATGATCTAAGATTGGTTCCAAGTCAAGTTATTTTAAGGAAAGTCCAGTTTCTTAAATTAGTGTTACCAATGTGTCCATCTCATGGGTCATCAACACTAATTAGAACTCTTTCCAAAAATTAATTTGATTTGACCAATATTAGTAACTTGCTATGTTTGGATCAGATTTGGAAACATCTAAATAAAGCATTCAACTATAAATAGAAAACGCTAAAATTAGAAACTAGTCCTCTCCTCCACATGGCCCATGCGGAATAGACTTCTTGACTTCTAGACTTTCCAAAATTTGGAATTCCTCAAACTCTTTGGGAAAATCCAAAACACCTTTGGCAATCTTCAAACTCTTTGATTAGGAGTCCAACTTCACTTTCCTTCTTAGTCTCGGACATCGCCAGAATTTACAAATTTAGAAAATTACATAAATTCCTATGTCTCTACGATGAGACTTACATGATAATCTATTAATGGAAATAAAAAGGCTCATAGGGAATTTCACCATGCCTTGCCCTAAACCGGGAAAACAAGGAAACCATGATGCCCTTTACAACTTGCCAAAATAAACATTCAATAAAGAAAGTAAGCTGGTAGACATTCTGCAATTTTCGATCCGGGGGGGACCCTTGCGCCTGTGGACGGCTTTCTCCCAGGGGGGAAGCCCATCGTGGTCTGTGCGCTCTCTGAAGGAACTCCCCGTGGACCACGCGCTCTCTGAACGCGGGTTCACGGCCGGCCGTCCCTGGTTTGGTTGCAGGGAAGATCTTCTTGCAATGCGATGGGGGACGGTGGCGCATTCTCGTCCGACACGGTCTTGCGAGACCGCCGGACGGAAGGTGGGATTGAGGCCCCGCTGGACCTGGGGGTTCTTCAAACCTTGGCTGGTCTTACTGGCCGGAGGTGTTGAAGAGCTTAGCGAGGTCCAGGGCCTCCGAACTGGAGGTGCTCTGCAATCGCTTTGGTCTGACCAACCATAGCGTGTTGTAGAGCTCACTGAAATTCAGGATCACTCAGAACCTCCAGTCCATGATCCGGCAACTTGAAGTCTGCAGCCCGAAGAGTCGGCGAAGATCAGAGTCTCCTAGTCTTTTCTTTATTTTCTGTTTTCAGAGGACTGCGATCCTCCTTTTTGTACTTTCTTTCTGTTCTGTAACTCTTGTAATAAAGCACTTTCAATGAATAAAAAGGAGGAGTTCTGTGATCACCCAAACTGTGTACAATGCTTTTGAGTTCTTTCTCTCTTTTTGCACTGTTCTGGAATACTTGCATTTTTGTGTGTTTGGGTGCTCTTTTGTTTAGAAGCTGGCCCTGGCCGAGATAAAGAGCTTTGGCCGAAGCGAACTGTCTTGCGCCGAGGTGAACCTGGAATCCCGGTGATCTCGGCCGCGCGCGCTTGAGTTCGGCGTGATTTCCAGGGTTTTTGAACCCAGAGTTTCAGTGGTCTCGGCCGCGCGAGCTTCGGGGGTGTATGAACCCGGGATTTAGGAAGCGGCTGAGCGTCGGAGCTCGAAGCCCTTTCCAGGGTCCAGGACCCGGGGCTTTAGGAAATGACTGAGTGTATGAACTCGAAGTCTTTTCCAAGGCGGATGAACCTTTGGAGTGATTTAGGAAACGGCTGAGCGTCGGAGCTCGAAGCCCTTTCCAGGGTCCAGGACCCGGGGCTTTAGGAAATGACTGAGTGTATGAACTCGAAGTCTTTTCCAAGGCGGATGAACCTTTGGAGTGATTTAGGAAACGGCTGAGCGTCGGAGCTCGAAGCCCTTTACAGGGTCCGAGGACCCGGGCTTTAGGAAAACTGAGTGTATGAACTCGAAGTCTTTTCCAAGGCGGATGAACCTTTGGAGTGATTTAGGAAACGGCTGAGCGTCGGAGCTCGAAGCCCTTTCCAGGGTCCAGGACCCGGGGCTTTAGGAAATGACTGAGTGTATGAACTCGAAGTCTTTTCCAAGGCGGATGAACCTTTGGAGTGATTTAGGAAACGCTGAGCGTCGGAGCTCGAAGCCCTTTCCAGGGTCCAGGACCCGGGGCTTTAGGAAATGACTGAGTGTATGAACTCGAAGTCTTTTCCAAGGCGGATGAACCTTTGGAGCTCTCGAAGTCAGGAGAGATGACACAGATTGATGACAGGGCGAAGGATGCTTTCATTGATTCTGAGGTTCATTACATCTTTAGAAATAAAATTTCTTTAAGTGGGATGCATTCCACGGTCTCAGCAGCGGCCTGCCCTCTAAGTCTTCGAGCTTGTAGGCTGACTTTCCTGCCAGTGAGACTATTCTGAACGGGCCATGCCAGTTCGGGGCCAGCTTCCCTTCGTTTGGCTCTCTGTCAGCTGGCAGGGTTTTCTTTAAAACCAGCTCTCCCGTGGAGAACTTTCTCTCTCTGACATTTTGATTGTATGCCCTGGCTAACCGCTGCTGATAGTCGGTCAGTCGCAGGGCTGCTGCTTCTCGTCGCTCGTCTGCCAGCTCCAGCTCCATTGCCAGGTTCGTCTCATTTCGGCCTTGGTCGACAGCTCTGTCCTCAGGGTAGGAAGGCCGATTTCCAAAGGAATGACTGCCTCCATCCCGTAGGCCAGAGAGAAAGGTGTTGCCGAGGTGGACCTCCTTGGAGTTGTTCTGTATGCCCACAGCACGCTCGGAAGCTCTTCTGTCCATCTGCCCTTTGCCTTGTCCAGTCGCTTCTTCAGGCCGTCCAGGATCACTTTGTTGGAGATTTCTGCCTGGCCATTACTCTGTGGATATGCCGGAGTGGAGTAATGATTTCTGATGCCGTGCTCTTGACAGAAGTCTTTGAAGGACTTGGAGTCGAACTGAGTCCCGTTATCCGAAATCAGGGTCCGGGGGATGCCGAACCTCGTAAGGATGTTTTCCAAACGAAGTTCCTGGAGTCCCTATCCGTGATTGAAGACAACGGCTCAGCTTCTATCCATTTTGTGAAGTAATCCGTAGCCACTATCAGCCATCTCTTGTTTCCTGGAGCTCGGTGAAGAGGCCCCACAATGTCCAGGCCCCATTGAAGGGCCATGGGCTAGAGGGGGCTCAGATCTTGTGCTGGCTGATGGAGGGAGTGGGAGAACTTCTGGCACTTCTCGCATTTCCTGGCGTAGACCTGCGCGTCTTTCTGCATGTAGGGCCACCAGTAGCCCTGGCTTATTGCTCTGTAACCCAGGGATCGACCTCCTATGTGACTGCCGCAGATTCCTTCGTGGATTTCATACAGGAAGTCGTCCACCTTGCTTGGATGGACGCATTGGAGGTATGGACCTGTGAAGGATTTCCTGTAGAGTTTGCCTTCGGGAGAGAGCCAGAATCGCGCTGCCTTGAGTCTGATCCTGTGGGCTTCAGCCTTGTCCTCGGGGAGCTGGTCGTCCTTCAGTAGGCGACAATCGGATCCATCCAGCTTGGGCCGAGGTCAGCACAGAGGACAAGCCGAGATGGATGGAGTTCTAAACTTGACCTTGATACTGACCCGATCTCGATGGTCCTTTTCTTCCCTGCTTCGACAGTGGAGGCCAGGTTTGCAAGCGCATCTGCGTGCGTGTTGGTATCTCTGGATATTTGCCTGACCTCGGCTTTCTGAAAATGGGAGAGCAGTTTTTTCGCAAGGGCTAAGTAGGCCGCCATCCTGTCGTCCCTGGCCTGGTAGTCTCCAGCGAGCTGGCTAGTTACCAGTTGAGAGTCGCTGAAGATCTCCAGGTGCTGGGCTCCGAGGATTTGGGCGCTGTTCACCCTGCAATCAGTGCTTCGTATCTGCCTCATTGTTTGTCGCTTTGAAGTCCATGGTGAAGGCTTGCTCTATGACCAGGCCCGCTGGCGATTGGAGAACTATGCCGGCGCCAGCTCTCTTGGAGGTGGACGACCCGTCGACAAAGATCTTCCATGCCGAGGTGGGAGACTGTTCGACCTCAGTTTCTACTGGCTCGTGCCCTGTGCCCCCCAGTGCCGTGCCGAGCTGAGTCGGAGCCGGGTTGGGGGAGACGGATTCGACAATAAAGTCTGCCAGAATCTGGGCTTTGATCGCAGTTCGGGGACGGTACTTTATATCATACTGCCCCAGTTCAACTGCCCACTTTGATATTCGCCCTGAAAAGTCAGCCTTCTTGAACACTGAACGGAGTGGGTGCTCCGTGATTACCACAATGGTGTGGGATTGGAAATAATGTGAGAGCTTGCGGGAGGCACTGACGAGAGCCAACGCAAGCTTCTCCAACAGAAGGTACCTGGTCTCGGCATCGAGCAGGGTCTTGCTCGTATAATAGATTGGCTTTTGAACTCCCTCGTCCTCCCTGATGAGGACGGAGCTCACTGCGTGATCCGAGACCGCAAGGTACAAATACAGAATCTCCCCCGAAGTTGGGGTGGATAGTAAGGGTGGGTCATTAAATAGTTTTGAGTGCGGCAATGCCTGGTCGCACTCAGGGGTCCATGGAACTTCAAATTTTTCTTTAAAAGCTGAAAGAAAGGCCTGCACTTATCTGATGACCGGCTGATGAAGCGGTTGAGTGCTGCAGCCATTCCTGTGAGCTTCTGAACTTCCTTCGTGGTAGAGGGGCTCTGGATGCTCTGGATCGCGGTGATCTGGTCCGGATTAGCCTCTATCCCTCTCCGCGTTACCAAGCTGCCGAGGAACTTGCCAGAGGCTACGCCGAAGGCGCACTTGGAAGCGTTTAGCTTGAGCTTGTATGCGCGGAGGATGTCGAAGATTTGGCCGAGATCCGCCAGATGATCGCCGGAGTGCACTGATTTGACGACCATGTCGTCGATGTAGACCTCTACTGTCCGGCCGAGCTGAGCATGGAACATTTTTGTGACGAGGCGCTGATAGGTTGCCCCCGCGTTCTTTAGCCCGAAGGGCATCACCTTGTAGCAGTAAGTGCCGCGGGGGGTTATGAATGATGTTTTCTCCTCGTCTGGCTCGTAGAGCGGGATCTGGTGGTAGCCTCTGTAGGCGTCGAGGAAGCTCATTCGGTCGTGGCCAGCGGTGGCGTCGATCAGTTGGTCGATCTTTGGAAGGGGGAAACTATCTTTGGGGCAGGCCCTGTTCAAGTCCGTGAAGTCCACGCACACCCTCCACCTTCCAGTTTTTTTCTTGACCACCACCGTGTTGGCCAGCCACACCGGGTACTGGACTTCCCGGATGGCTCCTGCCTTTAGCAGGTTGTCGATCTCTTCGACGACCGCATCCGTCTGCTGCAGCCCTGTCCTACGGGCCCTCTGCACTACCGGCTTGTGGTCGGGGTCCACATTCAGCTTGTGGCACATGACCTCGGGGTCGACCCCAGGCATTTCGCTTGGGCTCCAAGCGAAGACGTCGACGTTCTGCATCAGGAACCGAGAGAGTTCCGCCCTCTCCTCGTCTGGCAGCTGGGTGCCAATCAGGAAAAACCTGTCTGGATCGCCGGGTTTAGCCTGACCTCGGCCAGGTCCTCGATGCTCTTCTTTTCGGGGTCTCGGCCGATTTCGTCGAGGCCTTTCTCGAACTCGGCGAGGTTGACGCGCTCTGGCTCCTTCACCGCCGGGACTGCGGCCAGCATGCACTGCCTGGCTTGCTGCTGATCCCCCTCCACTGTGACTACTTCCATCTTGCCTTCCTTGTTCTCAAGGACGAACTTCAGCTTTTGATGGAGGGAATAAGGGACTGCTTCTAACTTGTGGAGCCACGTTCTGCCCAGAATGACGTTGTAGGGAGAAGGGGCGTCCACGACTAGAAAGTCGGCCGACACGGAGGCTCCGCCAACTCGGGTCTCCAGGGTGATTCTGCCCTTGGGGTAGACTGGTGGCGGACAACCCTAGCAGGGGTGCACGGACCTCCGTGAGGTCTGCTTCGGAGAGTTTCATCTTCTTGAAGCAGTCGTAGTAGAGGACCTCGGAGGAGCTGCCGGAGTCGACGAGGACCCTCTTCACTGTGAAGTCTCTCAGCTTCATTGTGAGGAGCAGGGGGTCGTTGTGAGGGAGCTGGATTCCCTCTAGGTCTCTGTCTGAGAATGAGATGGCGGGTCGGTCGCGGCGGGCTTTCTTGGGTGCCGGGGCGAGTTCGGCTTTCATTACTTCCTTCCCGTGCGAAGCCCGCCTGGCTTCGGCCGGGCTCTGGGAGCTGCCCCGGGACGAGGAAGCGGGAGCTGAGGACGCCAGATGGATCACGTTAATGATCTTCTCTGAATCCTCGCTGTCTGGAGCCTGGGCTGCGCTCTGGTGAATCCGGCCCTCGCTGCCGCCGGCATCACCTGCCTTGACGAATTCTGGAATGTGGCCCTCTTCGGCCAGCTTCTCCAGGTACCACTGCAGGGTCTTGCAGTCCTCGGTCTTGTGCCCGTTACCCCTATGGAAGGAGCAGTAGAGCTTGCTTCAGCTGCCGGCGGTGGGCTCATTCTTCAAGGGCTGAGGGTACTTGAAGAATGGCTTGGACCTGATCTTGGTCAGGATGCGGTAGATCGGCTCCTTGAAGACGACGTTGACGCTCTGACTGGCGCTGGAGGGAGGTCTAGGCTTCCAGGCGCCCCGGACCTGGACGACGCAGGCTTCGCCGAACTGGAGACCCAGGCCTGCTTGGGCTCCTGCTTCTGGAAGGGCCTCCCGCCTCTCTGCCGAGGCTGGCTACTCTTCTGCTCGGGCTCCGGATGCCCGTCCTGATCCCTGGCTCGGATCTCGACTTCCTCCTGGGCGATGAAGCGCTTTACCCGGGACATCAACTCTGGCATGGACTCTGGGGGGTTCCCGGCCAAGTCATTCCGCAAATCGTGGCCGGGGATCAGGGCATGCTGGAAGGCGTAGATTGCTATCTCCTCCCTGGTGCCCTCGATCTGGCTGTAGACCGCCCAGAATCGCCGGGCGAAGATGGTGAGGGTCTCACCCTGTTTCATTCTCAGGGCGAGGAGGTCCCCTTCTTTCTTGGGGACGACGCTGTAGGCTTGGAACTTCTTCAGGAAGGAGAGCTGGAGCTCCTTCCAACTCGAAATGGACTTCTCTGGGAGAGAACAGAACCACTTCAGGGGGAGGTCACCCAAACTGGAGGAGAAGATTTTGCAGTTCAGGTGACCCTCATTCCCCCAGATGGACATCTTCTGAGAGAAGTGTCGGAGGTGAGCGGACGGGTCGGACAGTCCGTCATAGGGGACGAACCGCGGGACGGAGAACTTTCTGGGCAAGGGGGTGCGCTCGATTTCTTTTGTGAAGGGTGAGCCCCCCAGATCAGTGTGACCACAGATCTGCCTCTGGTCCCGCACGTCCAGGTTGTGCTGGAGAGCCAATCTGACGCATTTGTCAAATCGCTCCTGCTCATCGTCCTTCTCTGGAGTCTGGGCCTTTGGCTTTGCTTGGAGTGGTTCGGGCTACGATGGCTATGAGTTCGGCCATCGCGGCTATGGTGACTCCGGCTGTTGCTCGAGCCTTCGTCACGGATCTGGCTCCGCTTTTGGTCTAGATGGTTTCTGAGGTCCTCGCGGGGAGGCTGGGCTGCCCTGCTGGGGGCGTCCCTCTTTTTCCCTTGAGGCTCAGAGACCTGCCTCAAGGAGGCGGTTTGCGCTGCCCTCAGCTGCTGCTGGACTCGCGAATCAGCTGCTCTTGCCTCTGGAGGAGAGCAGTTTGGGCTTCGAGAACCCCTCCAGTGGCAGGGGGTTGAATGTGGCGCGTCTCTCCTACGGCCACGGCTTTGTCCTTCCGAGGACGCTCATGCCGACGCTCATCGCGTCTGGGTGGCATGACTTCTTCCGCTGAGATCGAGGCATCGAGCCCTCTTGGAAGGGGAACTCGACAAAGAGCTGAGAGCCTAAGCGGCCCTCGCCTGCAGACGTGCCATGCACCGTGCGGGAGCGCCCTTGAGGAGGGACGTCCGTCGACGGTGGTGGCAGCTCGAGCGCTGCTCTCGAGGACTCTACGCCCTTCCTAGCTTTCGGAGGCATGGCTTCTGAGAGATTTAAGGTTAAGAAGGTTGGGAAGGTTGGGAAGGTTGGGATATTACCTTCCCACAGACGGCGCCAATTGTAGGTGCAGAAAATAATGACCCACAATAACTGGGGAGCCTTAGAGGACTTATCCAAAGATGTTGATGACTGGGTACCGTCCGAAAGCCTGAAAGGGAAGAAAACACGGTCAGAGGACCCTGGCCTGGGCGGCGCAAGGCTCTCCGATGCCAAAGTCAGTGAGAGAACTGGAACAATGGAAGGAGAGGAAGAAGAGAGACAGAGTAACGGCTCTGTGTATGAAATTGTGCGTACCTTTGATAGTGGTTTGAGGCTCTATTTATAGAGGCTTGGGTCGTATCTTTTGAGGATATTTTGGTGTGGGACCCGTGATTCGACTGGGAAGTCACGATCAGCCCACGTTGCATTAAATGCGGTCCAATCCAGCCCACTCTGCATTAAATGCGCGTCGGGTCAGCCCACGTCGCATTTAATGCGCGTCTTGTTGGGCCAGATCGTGTTGGACGCCTTTGGCGGTAGGAGTTCCATCGGATCTGCCATCGGGCCATGCCCTGATGTGGCCTCAGCCGCTGGATGCCGCCCTGTCAGGGATCTGGCGAAGATTGTGAGCGGCTGGATGTCGCATCTGTCCCATTAGCTCGCGCCCATATTCCTCCACGTGCCTGATGACGTGGGGGATGAAGGGCGCAAGTGGAGGTTCTTTCTTGCTTTGGCTTCCGTCCCGGCTTCCTCAGCCGGGGTGGAGCTTTTCTGCCGAAATGGCACCCGTGGTGGCTCAGTTCGGCGCTAGTGGCCCGGAGCTACCTGACTTCGGCTGGACCCCCTGTCCTGGTAGCCGGGGTGAGCTTGGTGCCACGTGGATGGCACGCGGATGGCACGTGAGAGTGCTTAGTCTCATCTGATGGCTGTGATTAGCGTAATCCTGTGGTTCTGGAAATCTCCCCACACACACACAACCAATAACAGCCCATTAAAGTAGGCATGAAAGACAACTTATTCTAAGTAGTGAATGTTGTAACCTACAACCACTAATAAAACACTAACCCCCGCACATTATTATCCACTAACACCCACCTTACTATCCACTAAAAACAACCATAACTGAAAATCATGAAGACAAAGTAATCCTAGTTTATTTCTCTACCATTAACTTGGTCAGTTTTGCTGGGAGTGGGAATTAAGTGCACCTCGGGTGTTGGAAATAGGGTGGGCCTCTAGGATAGGTTTCAAAAACTTTTGACCCACTTGACGCAGGGATCAACTATCCATAAGGCTACAAAACCCAATCCAAGATCCATGTCCTCAATCTCAGTCATTATGATCAGTAATACAATCTATCTAGAAGATAAAAATAGCAACTAACAAGCACCATAATAATCTACAACATGCAAGGAAGTGGATTATACCTTTGGAGCTCGGTTGTGCTCTAATGGAGGAGTTGCGTCTTTCTTTGATGATGAAATGCTTTCACTAATCAAATAGGGATCTCCAAGACCTCTTGATCTTCCACGCTATGACCCGTATCAGATTCTCCTTTTCTCAAGAAGATGGTGGGATCTCCAAGGAAAACTACTAGGAACTCTAGGGAGGAACTAGAAAGAGAACTAGAAGAGGGAAGAGGAGAAGACTGTGCAACTATTGCACTAGGGAGGCTTGGGCGTGAATCCCAATGTGGATTTATGCATGGACGTCCAAGGCATCCTCCCCTTATTTATAGCCTTTTCAAGTTGCCTCCTCTTTGCTAATTATAATAGAAGTCTTACTTCCACAATAATTAGTAACTTACCATATCATAATTAGAAGTCTCACTTCAAATATGATTAGTAACTTTCTAATTCCTTTCTAATTAAAATAGAAGTCTCACTTCTCTAAAATTAGTAAGTCTACTATTACCACTATTAGAAGTCTCACTTCAAATAGAAATAGTAACTTTCCTTTTAGAGTTCAACTAGAATTAGATACTTTCTAATAATTGGGCTAGCGTGGGGACCACTAGGGATTCCTTAGAAAGCTGGCTCCAACTGGGACTCGTGACCCCACATCTCATGTGTAATCCGGGCCCACAGTTAATTGCAAATAACTCCACTATATAAATGCAATTGAACTCCAGTCTTAGGAATATTACATAGAAGACCCTAAACTTCCTCATTACCACAAGTAGACCCCTCTATCAATATCCATGGATCAATTGGACCTGTCTTCCAAACTAGATCCATATCTTATTATCCTTGAGCCCCAATTAATTATAATGATCAATAGGTACCTTTCCAATTAACTCTTAATCGGAATGGGTGCGCACTTACCAATGATAAATCCATTAATTGGCAAAAGGGGATATTAGAGATAGATTCCTTCTTGACTATTGAATGTTCCCATAGCTCTACTACCATGTACCCAAATCACCGAGGTGTTGACCTACAGTTGGCCTCACTCATTGGTGACTCAAAGCAAATGAATAGATAGAAACTTGAGTTCATTAATGTCTCAGGATTGAGAGCCTATTGCTAGGGAATTATGAGAGCAACCTTAAAATAAAGACAGTGTTTATAAGGTGCTTCTCATGGTCCTTCAATACATCAATGTACCACACTATGATCCAGAATCTTCCATTCTGATGATCGAGACAAATCACACTATCTCATAGTGATCAAAGTACTGCAACCTTTCAGTATGAGATGTCCAGTCTCATCACTGGTTGTGAAATATTTAAGTATAAGATTTGCACACATGTCTCCCGTATGTGGATCTCATCCATACACATGTGTTACATCTAATATACTTGTGGACCCGGTTCATCTCATGAACCATCATGTCATTCGTATTGTTATGTGCAAGTATATAATAAATCACCATTCATCTATGAAAGGAAAGCATGAATATATGAATAAATAAAGAATTTAATCAATTTATTATATCATCTACTGGATTGAGTCCATAAAACTAACAATCTCCCACTTGGGCTCAATGCCAGTTAGAGTTGCATCTATGCACATCCCTTTTACATATAGCTCAAAAACTTTGGTAGTCAAAGGCTTAGTAAATGGATCTACCAGATTGGCTACAGAGGCTATCTTGGTGATCGTACATCACCTCTCTGCGCAATCTATCTGACCATGTATAACTTCCTCTGTACATGCTTTTTGGCTCTTGGGTTATTTGGACTTAGCGACTGCCCTGCTGTTATCACAGTAAACTGTGATCGGCTGTCCTGCCAAAAATACCACTTCAAATTCCATAAGGAATCTTTTGAGTCAATCTGCTTCCGTAATTGCTTCTCAAGTAATTACAGCATAAACACATACCCAGAAGTTGATTTCCTGGAATCCTGATCTGAGAAGTCAGTATCTTGTAACCAACTGGAATCAACTCATCACTGCTGTAACTCAACATGTGATCTCTTCTTCTCAAGTGTTCAAGAACACATATTACAGTAGTTCAACGTTAAGGACCTGGGCTAGACTGATATTTGCTGACTAGGCCTATTGTGTGATAGATATCCGGTCTAGTACAAAGCATAGCTTACCGTACCAGAACCTTATCTATGTACACATCATTGGGATAAGCCTATCATCCTATTTTTCCGGTCTCAATGGAAATTGATTCCTAGGATGCACCTGGCTTTTCCAAAGTCCTTTATTATCAAAAGTCTTAGCCAACCAAAACTTTTACTGTTGACGATATCCCTATATCACTCTTTAGGAGAAGGATGTCGTCGACATATTATATCAGAAAAAACTACCCTGCGTTCTTGACTTTTCATTTACACATGACTTATCCGGATTCTGATAAAAATCAAGTGACTTGATTTGCTTTAGTCAATACGGATGTTCCTGTTTCGGGATATCTGCATGAATCCATAAATGGACTTATGCAGCCTGCAAACTCTTCGCACTTGGTTATTAGCTATAGAACCATCTGGTTACATCATATAGATGTTTTCCTCAAGATTCCCATCGTGAGATGCTGTCTTGATATCCATTTGCCAAATCTCGTCACCGAGATGAACCGCAATGGATAAGAGTATCCAGATGGAACTCTTCCATCTGGCTCTCATTTTCTTTTGTAGACTCACTTGCACCCAATAGGTTTGCTATTGGCAGGCAAGCCCACAAGTATCCAGACCTGATTAGAGTACAAAGACTCCACCTCAGCTTTCATAGCATCTAACCAACGTCCCAAAACTATGTCATTAACGGCTTTATCATAGTTATAGGGATCTTGTTTCGGTTACACCGGGATTGCCTTGTAAGACTTTCCCAGACCGAGAACTTGTCAAGGGTCCTGACAATACTCCCACTACGACAAGGCACTGGTGTAACTACTGGGTCAAGTATGGGCGGATTTTCTTAAAGTTTGGTTATTCTTGGATTTGGAATTGTTCTTTCTTAAATTTCTTCCAAGATAACCATTTCTAAAGATTTCCAGTTAATCTTATAATCTCCCTCCAGAAAACCGCATTGGTGCTGTGAAGCACTTTTGCTCTCTGGGATTATAGAGCAACCAACCTTTAGTTCCTTTTTGGGATAGAATATAAACATATATACTTCCGACTTCGATTCCAACTAATCCGTCTTATCCTTCAGCACGTGTGCTGGACAACCCTGAAAAAGTCGTAGACTAGGCTTTCGCCTTATCCATAACTCCCTGAGAGTCTCAAGTATAGACTTAGATGGAACGAGGTTTAGTATATATATTTCAATTTCCATATCCCAAAATATAGGTAATCGATAGAAATTCAATCATAGACTTGATCATAGCTAAAAGAGTCTTGTTCCTTCTTTCTGCTACTCCGTTTTGTTGAGGCAAACCAGGAGCAGACTACTGGGATCAAATCCCATTTACTGATAAGTATCCCATAAACTTAGCGGAGAGATATTCGCCTCATCGATCTCATCGAAGAGTATTTGTACTTTTACCTAATTGCTTTTCCGCTTCCGCTCGAAACTCTTTGAACTATTCAAAAATCTCGGACTTGCGGTGCATAAGGTATATGTATTCATATTTCTAGTAATCATGGTGAAAGTGATAAAATACTCGTATCAATCTCTCGCTCTTTATTATGGGTCCATACACATCAGTAAACACTAACTCCAATAAATCTTTGGCCCGACTGCCCTTAGATGAATAAGGGCTTTTGGTCATTTTGCCTTCCAGACAGGATTTGCAGACAGGCATTGGTTCTCTCACTAATGATGGCAAGATACCATCTTTCACTAGCCTGTCAATCCTGTTTAGGTTTATATGACCTGCCTCTTGGGTGCCAAAATTTGTTGGATTAGATGAAGGTGACTAAGGAGGCTAGCGGTCCCGCGCCGCCCCGGGACAGTCCCAAGTAAACATCGCTCCTTTTCATTCATTTCTTTGCTTGATTTACGATGCCGAGCTGACTCCCTATGTTTGTTATGCAGAGGCAGGTGCGAGACGACGCCGAGCTGCGAGTGAGGGCTGGAGGAGGAACCCCGACGACATCAACAAGGTCGAGAGGTACAAGGGGCACGAGACTAGGTCGGCCTGGAAGCTGCTCGGATACACGCCGAGATACCGCGGCCACTACCAGAGGACCGGGGTACCCGAGGTGGACGAGGTGCATCCTATCGTCCAACCGTCTCCCTTGTGTACCTTCCGGGATCCCCTTGAGCGATCCTGCCGCTAGCCGAGCGCTCTGGGTCCGAGGCGTCCACTTCAAGTTCGGAACCGTCGAACTGAGGCAGATAGTGGACGCTTATTCTGATCGGAAGAGACATGGCGGGAAGGTCGAGGGAGCCTGCCGTCAAGGACCTAGCGGCCAAGTTCAGGCGGGCCTCTTCCTCTGCGATGCCATCTCTGCCAGCACCCGAGCAGCTTCGAGCTCGGGAGGTGCTGGCGACACTTCCGCTCCTGCTGCTCCTGCTCCTGCTCCTGCTCCTGCTCCTGCTTCGAGTGCGGGAGTTCGGCGACGTTCGCCGGAGCGCCCGAGGGAGGGGTCCCCGCCAGGAAGAAGTCCAAGGCGGGGGAGAAGGATGGGGGCCGAACAGCCTCCGAAGGGCAAACCCCTGCGCGGGCCCCCGGAGCCAAGGCCCAACTGACAAGAGTGCACCGGCTGAGAAGAGTGCACCAGCTGAGAAGAGCGTGCCGGCGGGCAGGCCGTCAGGCGGGACGACTCGCGAACGACCTCGGCGGGGCAAGGGTCCGGGTCGTCCTCCGGACCCCGAACTGCCCGCGCCATGGAGGCCGAGGATGGAAACAGCCCGGCAAGCCTCTGAACGTCGAGGATCGGCTGCTGGGGAACGCCGACGTCATCGGGGCTCTTGCCAAGGCCTGCTCTGCCACGAGATATGGAGACGCATGAGAGGTTCGACAATGAGAGCCTGATGGTCTCGGCGATCCAGGCGAACCTTCTGGTAAGTGTTTTCAGCACTTTTCCTCAATAACTTTAGCTCGACTGCCCCGGTTTGACCCACTTTCTCCATTTGCAGAACGTGCAAAGGCTCCTAACCGTGGTGGGAAGGAGCGACAGGAACGCGACGAGGGTCACTCAGCTGGAGTCCGAGAGGGACAAGCTGAAGAAGGAACTGGAGGAGCTGCAGGCGGGAATGGAGCGGATGAAGAAGGCCAGCGCTGATGAGGCTGCTCGGCTGGCATCGGCTCTGGCTGATGTCGCCGAACTTCATCGAAGGCCAATCATCTGAAGGGCGAGGAACAAGAAGACCGCCGAGCTGGAGTCGGAATTGGCCAGATTGAAGGCTGAATCGACGGCTGAGGGGACGAGGCTGCGCGGGGAAGTGCTGGCTGGGCGAGCCGAAACGGCGAGGCTGAAGACGGCGAACGCCGAGCTGGAGAAGGAGAAGGCCTCTCTTCTGGCCGAGGCCCAGTCCGCCTTCCAGGATGGGGTGGATCATGCCTCCGAGCTATATGAGAAGCAGGTGGAGGAGATCACCGCCATCCTGTTCGAGGAAGGATGCCTGGCCGCACTGAGACGTGCGGGGGTCCCCGAAGATCACCCTGTCTATCGGGACCTGCCGAAGTACTCGGACTCTGCTCCTGAGCCGAGCTCCGCTCCTGCAGCCGAAAGTGCCCCAGTTGAAGCTCCTGCAATTGCTCCTGCCGCTGATGACGCTCCAGCTGCCCCGGTCTTGAGCGACGCCCCGGTCGCCAGCGATGCTTCGGCCGTGCCTCAGGGTGAGACCTCTTCTGCCCCTGGCTCGGGTGAGGTACCGGCCGCCTCCTGCCAGCGACGCTCCAAGCAAGGTCACGGTTTCGGCCGAGTCCACTGGTCCATCAGATACGGTGATCGACCTAGTGGAGTCGCCGAAACCATAGTAGCCGGGCTCCTCTATATTTCTGTCTCTTGCATGTAATATTTTTGCTTCTTAGCTTGTAACACTCTGTCAATTCAATGAAAGTCGGGCTTCTTTACTTGTGCATTTTTTCTGCATTTGTTTCTCTTCATTTCTGGGTGTGCATTGAATGGTGCTTGAATGCCTTTATAACGCGTGACTCTTGAGGTAGAAGGAGTCAAACGGTCCTCATAGCTGTCTGTGCCGATTCTCCGTATTCTGGAGATCATAAATAGCAGTAAACATGGTGGCACGGCCTATGAGGGAAACGGACGGATGTCTCCACTTGGCGTCATAGGGATCGCTGGTCAACAGTCGTGCATCCCGAGTAACGCGTGGGAGACTTCGCCCCCATAACTTCCTTCGGAGGCTGAGCCCTTCTTCTTCCTATAAGTAGGGGCGACAGGCTTGCCATGGGCGATGAAAAGAACAGAACGTAGGATAGCTTAAACCACATAGACATAGGAACCATGGCTGGTAGACATTCTGCAATCTTCGATCCGGGGGGACCCTTGCGCCTGTGGACGGCTTCTCCCAGGGGGGAAGCCCATCGTGGCTGCGCGCTCTCTGAAGGAATCTCCGTGGACCACGCGCTCTCTGAACGCGGGTTCACGGCCGACCGTCCCTGGTCAGGTTGCGGGGGAATCCTCTGCGACTGCGGGATGGTCGGGCCCTGGTGTCTGCTGATTCTGCAGGGTCCTGCATCGCATCGAGCGGGCGCCCTCAGAATGGTAAGACTAAGGGTGGAGTTGAGGCCCGCTGGACCTGGGGGCTCTTCAAACTTGGTCTCACTGACCGGAGGGTGTTGAAGAGCTCGGCGAGGTCCAGGGCCTCCGGACTGGAGGGGCTCTGCATCGCTTTGGTCTGACCAACCAAGTGTATTATAGAGCTCACTGAAATTCAGGATCACTCAGAACCTCCAGTCCATGATCCGGCAACTTGAAGTCTGCAGCCCGAAGAGTCGGCGAAGATCAGAGTCTCCCAGTCTTTTCTTTATTTTCTGTTTTCAGAGGACTGCGATCCTCCTTTTGTACTTTGCTTTCTGTTCTGTAACTCTTGTAATAAAGCAACTTTCAATGAATAAAAAGGAGGTTCTGTGATCACCCAAACTGTGTACAGCTTTTGAGTTCTTTCTCTCTTTCTTTGCACTGTTCTGGAATACTTGCATTTTTGTGTGTTTGAGTGCTCTTTTGTTTAGAAGCTGGCCCTGGCCGAGATAAAAGCTTTGGCCGAAGCGAACTGTCTTGCGCCGAGGTGAACCTGGAATCCCGGTGATCTCGGCCGTGCGCGCTTGAGTTCGGCGTGATTTCCAGGGTTTTTGAACCCAGAGTTTCAGTGGTCTCGGCCGCGCGAGCTTCGGGGGTGTATGAACCCGGGATTTAGGAAGCGGCTGAGCGTCGGAGCTCGAAGCCCTTTCCAGGGTCCAGGACCCGGGGCTTTAGGAAATGACTGAGTGTATGAACTCGAAGTCTTTTCCAAGGCGGATGAACCTTTGGAGTGATTTAGGAAACGGCTGAGCGTCGGAGCTCGAAGCCCTTTCCAGGGTCCAGGACCCGGGGCTTTAGGAAATGACTGAGTGTATGAACTCGAAGTCTTTTCCAAGGCGGATGAACCTTTGGAGTGATTTAGGAAACGGCTGAGCGTCGGAGCTCGAAGCCCTTTCCAGGGTCCAGGACCCGGGGTTTAGGAAATGACTGAGTGTATGAACTCGAAGTCTTTTCCAAGGCGGATGAACCTTTGGAGTGATTTAGGAAACGGCTGAGCGTCGGAGCTCGAAGCCCTTTCCAGGGTCCAGGACCCGGGGCTTTAGGAAATGACTGAGTGTATGAACTCGAAGTCTTTTCCAAGGCGGATGAACCTTTGGAGTGATTTAGGAAACGGCTGAGCGTCGGAGCTCGAAGCCCTTTCCAGGGTCCAGGACCCGGGGCTTTAGGAAATGACTGAGTGTATGAACTCGAAGTCTTTTCCAAGGCGGATGAACCTTTGGAGCTCTCGAAGTCAGGAGAGATGACACAGATTGATGACAGGGCGAAGGATGCTTTCATTGATTCTGAGATTCATTACATCTTTAGAAATAAAATTTCTTTAAGTGGGATGCATTCCACGGTCTCAGCAGCGGCTTGCCCTCTAAGTCTTCGAGCTTGTAGGCTGACTTTCCTGCCAGTGAGACTATTCTGAACGGGCCATGCCAGTTCGGGGCCAGCTTCCCTTCGTTTGGCTCTCTGTCAGCTGGCAGGGTTTTCTTTAGAACCAGTCTCCCGCGGAGAACTTTCTCTCTCTGACATTTTGATTGTATGCCCTGGCTAACCGCTGCTGATAGTCGGTCAGTCGCAGGGCTGCTGCTTCTCGTCGCTCGTCTGCCAGCTCCAGCTCCATTGCCAGGTTCGTCTCATTTCGGCCTTGGTCGACTAGCTCTGTCCTCAGGGTAGGAAGGCCGATTTCCAAAGGAATGACTGCCTCCATCCCGTAGGCCAGAGAGAAAGGTGTTGCCGAGGTGGACCCTCCTTGGAGTTGTTCTGTATGCCCACAGCACGCTCGGAAGCTCTTCTGTCCATCTGCCCTTTGCCTTGTCCAGTCGCTTCTTCAGGCCGTCCAGGATCACTTTGTTGGAGATTTCTGCCTGGCCAATTACTCTGTGGATATGCCGGAGTGGAGTAATGATTTCTGATGCCGTGCTCTTGACAGAAGTCTTTTGAAGGACTTGGAGTCGAACTGAGTCCCGTTATCCGAAATCAGGGTCCGGGGGATGCCGAACCTCGTAAGGATGTTTTTCCAAACGAAGTTCCTGGAGTCCCTATCCGTGATTGAAGACAACGGCTCAGCTTCTATCCATTTTGTGAAGTAATCCGTAGCCACTATCAGCCATCTCTTGTTTCCTGGAGCTCGGTGAAGAGGCCCCACAATGTCCAGGCCCCATTGGGCGAAGGGCCATGGGCTAGAGAGGGGGCTCAGATCTTGTGCTGGCTGATGGAGGGAGTGGGAGAACTTCTGGCACTTCTCGCATTTCCTGGCGTAGACCTGCGCGTCTTTCTGCATGTAGGGCCACCAGTAGCCCTGGCTTATTGCTCTGTAAGCCAGGGATCGACCTCCTATGTGACTGCCGCAGATTCCTTCGTGGATTTCATACAGGAAGTCGTCCACCTTGCTTGGATGGACTGCATTGGAGGTATGGACCCGTGAAGGATTTCCTGTAGAGTTTGCCTTCGGGAGAGAGCCAGAATCGCGCTTGCCTTGAGTCTGATCCTGTGGGCTTCAGCCTTGTCCTCGGGGAGCTGGTCGTCCTTCAGGTAGGTGACAATCGGATCCATCCAGCTTGGGCCGAGGTCAGCACAGAGGACAAGCCGAGATGGATGGAGTTCTAAACTTGACCTTGATACTGACCCGATCTCGATGGTCCTTTTCTTCCCTGCTTCGACAGTGGAGGCCAGGTTTGCAAGCGCATCTGCGTGCGTGTTGGTATCTCTGGATATTTGCCTGACCTCAGGCTTTCTGAAAATGGGGGAGAGCAGTTTTTTCGCAAGGGCTAAGTAGGCCGCCATCCTGTCGTCCCTGGCCTGGTAGTCTCCAGCGAGCTGGCTAGTTACCAGTTGAGAGTCGCTGAAGATCTCCAGGTGCTGGCTCCGAGGATTTGGGCGCTGTTCAGCCCTGCAATCAGTGCTTCGTACTCTGCCTCATTGTTTGTCGCTTGAAGTCCATGGTGAAGGCTTGCTCTATGACCAGGCCCGCTGGCGATTGGGAGAACTATGCCGGCGCCAGCTCTCTTGGAGGTGGACGACCCGTCGACAAAGATCTTCCATGCCGAGGTGGGAGACTGTTCGACCTCAGTTTCTACTGGCTCGTGCCCTGTGCCCCCCAGTGCCGTGCCGAGCTGAGTCGGAGCCGGGTTGGGGGAGACGGATTCGACAATAAAGTCTGCCAGAATCTGGGCTTTGATCGTAGTTCGGGGACGGTACTTATATCATACTGCCCCAGTTCAACTGCCCACTTTGATATTCGCCCTGAAAAGTCAGCATTCTTGAACACTGAACGGAGTGGGTGCTCCGTGATTACCACAATGGTGTGGGATTGGAAATAATGTGAGAGCTTGCGGGAGGCACTGACGAGAGCCAACGCAAGCTTCTCCAACAGAAGGTACCTGGTCTCGGCATCGAGCAGGGTCTTGCTCGTATAATAGATTGGCTTTTGAACTCCCTCGTCCTCCCTGATGAGGACGGAGCTCACTGCGTGATCCGAGACCGCAAGGTACAAATACAGAATCTCCCCCGAAGTTGGGGTGGATAGTAAGGGTGGTGTCATTAAATAGTTTTGAGTGCGGCTAATGCCTGGTCGCACTCAGGGGTCCATTGGAACTTCAAATTTTTCTTTAAAGCTGAAAGAAAGGCCTGCACTTATCTGATGACCGGCTGATGAAGCGGTTGAGTGCTGCAGCCATTCCTGTGAGCTTCTGAACTTCCTTCGTGGTAGAGGGGCTCTGGATGCTCTGGATCGCGGTGATCTGGTCCGGATTAGCCTCTATCCCTCTCCGCGTTACCAAGCTGCCGAGGAACTTGCCAGAGGCTACGCCGAAGGCGCACTTGGAAGCGTTTAGCTTGAGCTTGTATGCGCGGAGGATGTCGAAGATTTGGCCGAGATCCGCCAGATGATCGCCGGAGTGCACTGATTTGACGACCATGTCGTCGATGTAGACCTCTACTGTCCGGCCGAGCTGAGCATGGAACATTTTTGTGACGAGGCGCTGATAGGTTGCCCCCGCGTTCTTTAGCCCGAAGGGCATCACCTTGTAGCAGTAAGTGCCGCGGGGGGTTATGAATGATGTTTTCTCCTCGTCTGGCTCGTAGAGCGGGATCTGGTGGTAGCCTCTGTAGGCGTCGAGGAAGCTCATTCGGTCGTGGCCAGCGGTGGCGTCGATCAGTTGGTCGATCTTTGGAAGGGGGAAACTATCTTTGGGGCAGGCCCTGTTCAAGTCCGTGAAGTCCACGCACACCCTCCACCTTCCAGTTTTTTTCTTGACCACCACCGTGTTAGCCAGCCACACCGGGTACTGGACTTCCCGGATGGCTCCTGCCTTTAGCAGGTTGTCGATCTCTTCGACGACCGCATCCGTCTGCTGCAGCCCTGTCCTACGGGCCCTCTGCACTACCGGCTTGTGGTCGGGGTCCACATTCAGCTTGTGGCACATGACCTCGGGGTCGACCCCAGGCATTTCGCTTGGGCTCCAAGCGAAGACGTCGACGTTCTGCATCAGGAACCGAGAGAGTTCCGCCCTCTCCTCGTCTGGCAGCTGGGTGCCAATCAGGAAAAACCTGTCTGGATCGGCCGGGTTTAGCCTGACCTCGGCCAGGTCCTCGATGCTCTTCTTTTCGGGGTCTCGGCCGATTTCGTCGAGGCCTTTCTCGAACTCGGCGAGGTTGACGCGCTCTGGCTCCTTCACCGCCGGGACTGCGGCCAGCATGCACTGCCTGGCTTGCTGCTGATCCCCCTCCACTGTGACTACTTCCATCTTGCCTTCCTTGTTCTCAAGGACGAACTTCAGCTTTTGATGGAGGGAATAAGGGACTGCTTCTAACTTGTGGAGCCACGTTCTGCCCAGAATGACGTTGTAGGGAGAAGGGGCGTCCACGACTAGAAAGTCGGCCGACACGGAGGCTCCGCCAACTCGGGTCTCCAGGGTGATTCTGCCCTTGGGTAGACTGGTGTGGCGGACAACCCTAGCAGGGGTGCACGGACCTCCGTGAGGTCTGCTTCGGAGAGTTTCATCTTCTTGAAGCAGTCGTAGTAGAGGACCTCGGAGGAGCTGCCGGAGTCGACGAGGACCCTCTTCACTGTGAAGTCTCTCAGCTTCATTGTGAGGAGCAGGGGGTCGTTGTGAGGGAGCTGGATTCCCTCTAGGTCTCTGTCTGAGAATGAGATGGCGGGTCGGTCGCTGGCGGGCTTTCTTGGGTGCCGGGGCGAGTTCGGCTTTCATTACTTCCTTCCCGTGCGAAGCCCGCCTGGCTTCGGCACGGGCTTGGGAGCTGCCCCGGGACGAGGGAAGCGGGAGCTGAGGACGCCAGATGGATCACGTTAATGATCTTCTCTGAATCCTCGCTGTTTGGAGCCTGGCTGCGCTCTGGTGAATCCGGCCCTCGCTGCCGCCGGCATCACCTGCCTTGACGAATTCTGGAATGTGGCCCTCTTCGACCAGCTTCTCCAGGTACCACTGCAGGGTCTTGCAGTCCTCGGTCTTGTGCCCGTTACCCCTATGGAAGGAGCAGTAGAGCTTGCTTCGGCTGCCGGCGGTGGGCTCATTCTTCAAGGGCTGAGGGTACTTGAAGAATGGCTTGGACCTGATCTTGGTCAGGATGCGGTAGATCGGCTCCTTGAAGACGACGTTGACGCTCTGACTGGTGCTGGAGGGAGGTCTGGGCTTCCAGGCGCCCCCGGACCTGGACGACGCAGGCTTCGCCGAACTGGAGACCCAGGCCTGCTTGGGCTCCTGCTTCTGGAAGGGCCTCCCGCCTCTCTGCCGAGGCTGGCTACTCTTCTGCTCGGGCTCCGGATGCCCGTCCTGATCCCTGGCTCGGATCTCGACTTCCTCCTGGGCGATGAAGCGCTTTACCCGGGACATCAACTCTGGCATGGACTCTGGGGGGTTCCCGGCCAAGTCATTCCGCAAATCGTGGCCGGGGATCAGGGCATGCTGGAAGGCGTAGATTGCTATCTCCTCCCTGGTGCCCTCGATCTGGCTGTAGACCGCCCAGAATCGCCGGGGCGAAGATGGCGAGGGTCTCACCCTGCTTCATTCTCAGGGCGAGGAGGTCCCCTTCTTTCTAGGGGACGACGCTGTAGGCTTGGAACTTCTTCAGGAAGGAGAGCTGGAGCTCCTTCCAACTCGAAATGGACTTCTCTGGGAGAGAACAGAACCACTTCAGGGGGAGGTCACCCAAACTGGAGGAGAAGATTTTGCAGTTCAGGTGACCCTCATTCCCCCAGATGGACATCTTCTGAGAGAAGTGTCGGAGGTGAGCGGACGGGTCGGACAGTCCGTCATAGGGGACGAACCGCGGGACGGAGAACTTTCTGGGCAAGGGGGTGCGCTCGATTTCTTTTGTGAAGGGTGAGCCCCCCAGATCAGTGTGACCACAGATCTGCCTCTGGTCCCGCACGTCCAGGTTGTGCTGGAGAGCCAATCTGACGCATTTGTCAAATCGCTCCTGCTCATCGTCCTTCTCTGGAGTCTGGGCCTTTGGCTTTTGCTTGGAGTGGTTCGGGCTACGATGGCTATGAGTTCGGCCATCGCGGCTATGGTGACTCCGGCTGTTGCTCGAGCCTTCGTCACGGATCTGGCTCCGCTTTTGGTCTAGATGGTTTCTGAGGTCCTCGCGGGGAGGCTGGGCTGCCCTGCTGGGGGCGTCCCTCTTTTTCCCTTGAGGCTCAGAGACCTGCCTCAAGGAGGCGGTTTGCGCTGCCCTCAGCTGCTGCTGGAGCTCGCGAATCAGCTGCTCTTGCCTCTGGAGGAGAGCAGTTTTGGGCTTCGAGAACCCCTCCAGTGGCAGGGGGTTGAATGTGGCGCGTCTCTCCTACGGCCACGGCTTTGTCCTTCCGAGGACGCTCATGCCGACGCTCATCGCGTCTGGGTGGCATGACTTCTTCCGCTGAGATCGAGGCATCGAGCCCCTCTTGGAAGGGGAACTCGACAAAGAGCTGAGAGCCTAAGCGGCCCTCGCCTGCAGACGTGCCATGCACCGTGCGGGAGCGCCCTTGAGGAGGGACGTCCGTCGACGGTGGTGGCAGCTCGAGCGCTGCTCTCGAGGACTCTACGCCCTTCCTAGCTTTCGGAGGCATGGCTTCTGAGAGATTTAAGGTTAAGAAGGTTGGGAAGGTTGGGAAGGTTGGGATATTACCTTCCCACAGACGGCGCCAATTGTAGGTGCAGAAAATAATGACCCACAATAACTGGGGAGCCTTAGAGGACTTATCCAAAGATGTTGATGACTGGGTTACCGTCCGAAAGCCTGAAAGGGAAGAACACACGGTCAGAGGACCCTGGCCTGGGCGGCGCAAGGCTCTCCGATGCCAAAGTCAGTGAGAGAACTGGAACAATGGAAGGAGAGGAAGAAGAGAGACAGAGTAACGGCTCTGTGTATGAAATTGTGCGTACCTTTGATAGTGGTTTGAGGCTCTATTTATAGAGGCTTGGGTCGTATCTTTTGAGGATATTTTGGTGTGGGACCCGTGATTCGACTGGGAAGTCACGATCAGCCCACGTTGCATTAAATGCGGTCCAATCCAGCCCACTCTGCATTAAATGCGCGTCGGGTCAGCCCACGTCGCATTTAATGCGCGTCTTGTTGGGCCAGATCGTGTTGGACGCCTTTGGCGGTAGGAGTTCCATCGGATCTGCCATCGGGCCATGCCCTGATGTGGCCTCAGCCGCTGGATGCCGCCCTGTCAGGGATCTGGCGAAGATTGTGAGCGGCTGGATGTCGCATCTGTCCCATTAGCTCGCGCCCATATTCCTCCACGTGCCTGATGACGTGGGGGATGAAGGGCGCAAGTGGAGGTTCTTTCTTGCTTTGGCTTCCGTCCCGGCTTCCTCAGCCGGGGTGGAGCTTTTCTGCCGAAATGGCACCCGTGGTGGCTCAGTTCGGCGCTAGTGGCCCGGAGCTACCTGACTTCGGCTGGACCCCCTGTCCTGGTAGCCGGGGTGAGCTTGGTGCCACGTGGATGGCACGCGGATGGCACGTGAGAGTGCTTAGTCTCATCTGATGGCTGTGATTAGCGTAATCCTGTGGTTCTGGAAATCTCCCACACACACACAAACCAATAACAGCCCATTAAAGTAGGCATGAATGACAACTTATTCTAAGTAGTGAATGTTGTAACCTACAACCACTAATAAAACACTAACCCCCGCACATTATTATCCACTAACACCCACCTTACTATCCACTAAAAACAACCATAACTGAAAATCATGAAGACAAAGTAATCCTAGTTTATTTCTCTACCATTAACTTGGTCAGTTTTGCTGGGAGTGGGAATTAAGTGCACCTCGGGTGTTGGAAATAGGGTGGGCCTCTAGGATAGGTTTCAAAAACTTTTGACCCACTTGACGCAGGGATCAACTATCCATAAGGCTACAAAACCCAATCCAAGATCCATGTCCTCAATCTTAGTCATTATGATCAGTATACAATCTATCTAGAAGATAAAAATAGCAACTAACAAGCATCCATAATAATCTACAACATGCAAGGAAGTGGATTATACCTTTGGAGCTCGGTTGTGCTCTAATGGAGGAGTTGCGTCTTTCTTTGATGATGAAATGCTTTCACTAATCAAATAGGGATCTCCAAGACCTCTTGATCTTCCACGCTATGACCCGTATCAGATTCTCCTTTTTCTCAAGAAGATGGTGGGATCTCCAAGCGAAAACTACTAGGAACTCTAGGGAGGAACTAGAAAGAGAACTAGAAGAGGGAAGAGGAGAAGAGCTTGTGCAACTATTGCACTAGGGAGGCTTGGGCGTGAATCCCAATGTGGATTTTATGCATAGGACGTCCAAGGCATCCTCCCCTCTTATTTATAGCCTTTTCAAGTTGCCTCCTCTTTGCTAATTATAATAGAAGTCTTACTTCCACAATAATTAGTAACTTACCATATCATAATTAGAAGTCTCACTTCAAATATGATTAGTAACTTTCTAATTCCTTTCTAATTAAAATAGAAGTCTTACTTCTATTAAAATTAGTAAGTCTACTATTACCACTATTAGAAGTCTCACTTCAAATAGAAATAGTAACTTTCCTTTTAGAGTTCAACTAGAATTAGATACTTTCTAATAATTGGGCTAGCGTGGGGACCACTAGGGATTCCTTAGAAAGCTGGCTCCAACTGGGACTCGTGACCCCACATCTCATGTGTAATCCGGGCCCACAGTTAATTGCAAATAACTCCACTATATAAATGCAATTGAACTCCAGTCTTAGGAATATTACATAGAAGACCCTAAACTTCCTCATTACCACAAGTAGGCCCCTCTATCAATATCCATGAATCAATTGGACCTGTCTTCCAAACTAGATCCATATCTTATTATCCTTGAGCCCCAATTAATTATAATGATCATAGGTACCTTTCCAATTAACTCTTAATCGGAATGGGTGCGCACTTACCAATGATAAATCCATTAATTGGCAAAAGGGGATATTAGAGATAGATTCTTTCTTGACTATTGAATGTTCCCATAGCTCTACTTACCATGTACCCAAATCACCGAGGTGTTGACCTACAGTTGGCCTCACTCATTGGTGACTCAAAGCAAATGAATAGATAGAAACTTGAGTTCATTAATGTCTCAGGATTGAGAGCCTATTGCTAGGGAATTATGAGAGCATACCTTAAAATAAAGACAGTGTTTATAAGGTGCTTCTCATGGTCCTTCAATACATCAAATGTACCAACACTATGATCCAGAATCTTCCATTCTGATGATCGAGATAAATCACACTATCTCATAGTGATCAAAGTACTGCAACCTTATCAGTATGAGATGTCCAGTCTCATCACTGGTTGTGATAATATTTAAGTATAAGATTTGCCACACATGTCTCCCGTATGTGGATCTCATCCATACACATGTGTTACATCTAATATACTTGTGGACCCTGGTTCATCTCATGAACCATCATGTCATTCGTATTAGTTATGTGCAAGTATATAATAAATCACCATTCATCTAATGAAAGGAAAGCATGAATATATGAATAAATAAAGAATTTAATCAATTTATTATATCATCTACTGGATTGAGTCCATAAAACTAACAATCTCCCACTTGGGCTCAATGCCAGTTAGAGTTGCATCTTATGCACATCCCTTTTACATATAGCTCAAAAACTTTGGTAGTCAAAGGCTTAGTAAATTGATCTACCAGATTGGCTACAGAGGCTATCTTGGTGATCGTACATCACCTCTCTGCGCAATCTATCTGACCATGTATAACTTCCTCTGTACATGCTTTTTGGCTCTTGGGTTATTTGGACTTAGCGACTGCCCTGCTGTTATCACAGTAAACTGTGATCGGCTGTCCTGCCAAAAATACCACTTCAAATTCCATAAGGAATCTTTTGAGTCAATCTGCTTCCGTAATTGCTTCTCAAGTAATTACAGCATAAACACATACCCAGAAGTTGATTTCCTGGAATCCTGATCTGACGAGGAGTCAGTATCTTTGTAACCAACTGGAATCAACTCATCACTGCTGTAACTCAACATGTGATCTCTAGTTCTTCTCAAGTGTTCAAGAACACATATTACAGTAGTTCAACGTTAAGGACCTGGGCTAGACTGATATTTGCTGACTAGGCCTATTGTGTGATAGATATCCGGTCTAGTACAAAGCATAGCTTACCGTACCAGAACCTTATCTATGTACACATCATTGGGATAAGCCTATCATCCTATTTTTCCGGTCTCAATGGAAATTGATTCCTAGGATGCACCTGCCTTTTTCCAAAGTCCTTTATTATCAAAAGTCTTAGCCAACCAAAACTTTTACTATTGACGATATCTCTATATCACTCCATAGGAGAAGGATGTCGTCGACATATTATATCAGAAAAAACTACCCTGCGTTCTTGACTTTTCATTTACACATGACTTATCCGGATTCTGATAAAAATCAAGTGACTTGATTTGCTTTAGTCAATACGGATGTTCCTGTTTCGGGATATCTGCATGAATCCATAAATGGACTTATGCAGCCTGCAAACTCTTCGCACTTGGTTATTAGCTATAGAACCATCTGGTTACATCATATAGATGTTTTCCTCAAGATTCCCATCGTGAGATGCTGTCTTGATATCCATTTGCCAAATCTCGTCACCGAGATGAACCGCAATGGATAAGAGTATCCAAATGGAACTCTTCCATCTGGCTCTCATTTTCTTTTGTAGACTCACTTGCACCCAATAGGTTTGCTATTGGCATGCAAGCCCACAAGTATCCAGACCTGATTAGAGTACAAAGACTCCACCTCAGCTTTCATAGCATCTAACCAATGTCCCAAAACTATGTCATTAACGGCTTTATCATAGTTATAGGGATCTTGTTTCGGTTACACCGGGATTGCCTTGTAAGACTTTCCCAAAACCGAGAACTTGTCAAGGGTCCTGACAATACTCCCACTACGACAAGGCACTGGTGTAACTACTGGGTCAAGTATGGGCGGATTTTCTTAAAGTTTGGTTATTCTTGGATTTGGAATTGTTCTTTCTTAAATTTCTTCCAAGATAACCATTTCTAAAGATTTCCAGTTAATCTTATAATCTCCCTCCAGAAAACCGCATTGGTGCTGTGAAGCACTTTTGCTCTCTGGGATTATAGAGCAACCAACCTTTAGTTCCTTTTTGGGATAGAATATAAACATATATACTTCCAACTTCGATTCCAATTAATCCGTCTTATCCTTCAGCACGTGTGCTGGACAACCCTAAAAAAGTCGTAGACTAGGCTTTCGCCTTGTCCATAACTCCCTGAGAGTCTCAAGTATAGACTTAGATGGAACGAGGTTTAGTATATATATTTCAATTTCCATATCCCAAAATATAGGTAATCCATAGAAATTCAATCATAGACTTGATCATAGCTAAAAGAGTCTTGTTCCTTCTTTCTGCTACTCCGTTTTGTTGAGGCAAACCAGGAGCAGACTACTGGGATCAAATCCCATTTACTGATAAGTATCCCATAAACTTAGCGGAGAGATATTCGCCTCATCGATCTCATCGAAGAGTATTTGTACTTTTACCTAATTGCTTTTCCGCTTCCGCTCGAAACTCTTTGAACTATTCAAAAATCTCGGACTTGCGGTGCATAAGGTATATGTATTCATATTTCTAGTAATCATTGGTGAAAGTGATAAAATACTCGTATCAATCTCTCGCTCTTTTATTATGGGTCCATACACATCAGTAAACACTAACTCCAATAAATCTTTGGCCCGACTGCCCTTAGATGAATAAGGGTCTTTTGGTCATTTTGCCTTCCAGACAGGATTTGCAGACAGGCATTGGTTCTATCACTAATGATGGCAAGATACCATCTTTCACTAGCCTGTCAATCCTGTTTAGGTTTATATGACCTTGCCTCTTGGGTGCCAAAATTTGTTGGATTAGATGAAGGTGACTACCTCTTTAATGATGGTCTATTATTAGCATCAGCGTCATGTATCTCATACATTGTGGGAGTTAACAAATAAAAGCCATTGATTACCTTGTCAGAATATATAAGAGTACTGCTCCTCTTTAAGACGATTTAATTACCAAAAGTAACAGAATAACTCTTATTCATCATACTAGAAAATTAAAATTCCGTCTTAAAACGGTACATATAATGTATCTGACAAAAATCAACTTAATATTTGAAAGCAACTAAGTTACTACTCCTACTGACACTGCTTCTGCGTTAGCTTCCGATCCCAGGTTAATACTGATTTCTCCGTCATTAATCCTCCTGGTTACCTGTAACTCCTACAACATATTACTGATGTAATTAGTTGCACCAAAGTCTACAAACCAAGATTCTGAAGTACTAGTTGTAAAACTAACTTCAGAAACAAATGACTCAATCATACCTGAGGTCTTTTCCTTTGACAGAAATCTTGGACAATTCCGCCTCCAATGTCCTGTCATACCACAGTGGAAATACTTTCCTTTTGCTCCCTTACCCTTGACCTTGGCCACACCACTAGTGGAACCATGCTCCACCTTAGGACCTTTGATGACTGATTTTTTCTTGCTATCCCGGTCTTTGCCTTTCGGTTTGGACTTAGCAAATGACTTTTCTGTCATGAGGGCAGTTGGTCTTCTCTTCATGATTTCCTCAAACACTACCAGCTGGCGAGACAGCTCAGCTATGGTCATTTCCAATTTACTATAATTGATCTCGAAATGTCTGAATGAGTCTGGTAGTGATTGAATGATAATGTCGATCTGTGTTTCTGTATCAAACGCAGTCCCCAGTACATCTAACTCATTCAATGCCAACTTCATTTGTAACAAATGTTTTTGTACTGGGGTTCCCTCAGCCATCTTTGTCTCCATCAGCACTTTTAGAGCAGCCTGCCTAGCAGGCCTAACCTAGTCTGCAAACATCTCCTCTAAGTTCGATATAATATCGTATGCTGACTTATAGGATTGATGTTGTTCTTGCAAAACAGTAGACATGGATGCCTGAATAAAACATCTGGCTATCTCATTGTTTTTGGTCCACTTGGTGTAAAAGTTTTTCACAATCTGTGGTGCATCAGGCTCAGGCTCAGGAAGGGGGGGTATTAGAAGGACATATTTGCAACTTGAAGATGTCAAGATAATATCCAGGTTCCTTTTCCAGTCTACATAATTAGATCCCATCAACTTGTTCTGGTTGAGGATGGTCGCAAGTGGATTGAAAGTAATCGAATTCATGCTGTATAAATTAAAGCACATAACCATACATTCAATGAAAGAATATAAATGACATTAGGATTTAGTATTCTACCAAATTCATATGGGAATCCTCATAAGCACTGAATTTAGAATACATCGGAATCCCAATCCCCTAGGGCATGCCTCCTTGGGGAGTGCAAATGTCCTTGGATTGGTGTGGATCAAAGTTCGTCAAAATTAGAATTAAGACTAACTATCCATGATCCCCATCATTCATTATCATCTAGGTATCTCATACCAAATAATGTATGACTCCCGATTATCTTTGGTTTCTAAAATACATGAGGCAAATCCTTGGGGATACTACATCATTATTTTAGTTAAGTGTGACCCACCAACTAATATTGCATGACAACCGCGATGGGCAGCTCCTCCTTGGGGAGTGAACCCCCACCACGTCTCATCAATACTATCCATAGGAGATCCATATCTAGTAACCAGATAAATAAAAGCCCTCCGTGGGGAACGGCCACTCTCTTGGTGGCGCGAGGCTAATACTTTCCTTACAATGGACCTATGATGGAAAACCATGGGGATTAAATGCCCCGCTCCCACTTAATATTTTAAAATTGAGGATTTCCTTTTAAGGTATTAGGGCCCACATATATAAATATATGAATCATCAAATCATCTCATGATATGATCTAAGATTGGTTCCAAGTCAAGTTATTTTAAGGAAAGACCAGTTTCTTAAATTAGTGTTGCCAATGTGTCCATCTCATGGGTCATCAACACTAATTAGAACTCTTTCCAAAAATTAATTTGATTTTACCAATATTAGTAACTTGCTATGTTTGGATCAGATTTGGAAACACTCTAAATAAAGCATTCAACTATAAATAGAAAACGCTAAAATTAGAAACTAGTCCTCTCCTCCACATGGCCCATGCGGAATAGACTTCTTGGACTTCTAGACTTTCCAAAATTTTGGAATTCCTCAAACTCTTTGGGAAAATCCAAAACACCTTTGGCAATCTTCAAACTCTTTTGATTAGGAGTCCAACTTCACTTTCCTTCTTAGTCTCGGACATCGCCAGAATTTAGAAATTTAGAAAATTACATAAATTCCTATGTCTCTACGATGAGACTTATATGGTAATCTATTAATGGAAATAAAAAGGCTTCATAGGGAATTTCACCATGCCTTGCCCTTAACCGGGAAACCAAGGAAACCATGATGCCCTTTACAACTTGCCAAAAATAAACATTCAATAAAGAAAGTAAAAAGACTTGTGGGCCATATGGAGAGAACATGATAACCTGCATGTTAGTATCTCATACTAGCAAAGCAACTCACAAAGGCGGGTTACCAAACAATAATGGAAAGATAGGATGCCAAATATTGCCACTACTATGATTCATGCCCCCTTCGCAGAGGGGGTCCGGGGGTGTCCCCCGGCGGGGGTCGAGCTGCCCGGTCAGCTCGTGGGGGCCCAGGGGGCAGCGCCCCCGAAATAAAAACAAAAATTGAGATCTCATATGTCAGTCTGTCCGGTCGACCTGCCAGAGGGCTCGGTCGACCGGCCTCAGTGTCTTCGGTCGACCTGCCAGAGGGCTCGGTCGACCTGCCTGACGGAAATCTGCAAGTTGGGTTTTTGTATTTCGTGTCCAACTTAACCATCTCCAAAACTCTTCTGAAGATTTCCAATGGCTACCTACCATCACTCCATCATTGTTAGACCCTTTTGTGACTATCTAAACATGGACTTACTAATTATCCAAGCAAAACCATCAAAACTGATCCGTACATAGCCCTTGATCTATCCTCTTCGCATCTCATGTAAAGATTAGATCAAGCTTACTGATCTAACATGATAAGAGATGAGGTAAGGCTCTGATACCAATTGTTGGAAATAGGGTGGGCCTCTAGGATAGGTTTCAAAAACTTTTGACCCACTTGACGCAGGGATCAACTATCCATAAGGCTACAAAACCCAATCCAAGATCCATGTCCTCAATCTCAGTCATTATGATCAGTATACAATCTATCTAGAAGATAAAAATAGCAACTAACAAGCATCCATAATAATCTACAACATGCAAGGAAGTGGATTATACCTTTGGAGCTCGGTTGTGCTCTAATGGAGGAGTTGCGTCTTTCTTTGATGATGAAATGCTTTCACTAATCAAATAGGGATCTCCAAGACCTCTTGATCTTCCACGCTATGACCCGTATCAGATTCTCCTTTTTCTCAAGAAGATGGTGGGATCTCCAAGCGAAAACTACTAGGAACTCTAGGGAGGAACTAGAAAGAGAACTAGAAGAGGGAAGAGGAGAAGAGCTTGTGCAACTATTGCACTAGGGAGGCTTGGGCGTGAATCCCAATGTGGATTTTATGCATAGGACGTCCAAGGCATCCTCCCCTCTTATTTATAGCCTTTTCAAGTTGCCTCCTCTTTGCTAATTATAATAGAAGTCTTACTTCCACAATAATTAGTAACTTACCATATCATAATTAGAAGTCTCACTTCAAATATGATTAGTAACTTTCTAATTCCTTTCTAATTAAAATAGAAGTCTTACTTCTATTAAAATTAGTAAGTCTACTATTACCACTATTAGAAGTCTCACTTCAAATAGAAATAGTAACTTTCCTTTTAGAGTTCAACTAGAATTAGATACTTTCTAATAATTGGGCTAGCGTGGGGACCACTAGGGATTCCTTAGAAAGCTGGCTCCAACTGGGACTCGTGACCCCACATCTCATGTGTAATCCGGGCCCACAGTTAATTGCAAATAACTCCACTATATAAATGCAATTGAACTCCAGTCTTAGGAATATTACATAGAAGACCCTAAATTTCCTCATTACCACAAGTAGACCCCTCTATCAATATCCATGGATCAATTGGACCTGTCTTCCAAACTAGATCCATATCTTATTATCCTTGAGCCCCAATTAATTATAATGATCATAGGTACCTTTCCAATTAACTCTTAATCGGAATGGGTGCGCACTTACCAATGATAAATCCATTAATTGGCAAAAGGGGATATTAGAGATAGATTCCTTCTTGACTATTGAATGTTCCCATAGCTCTACTACCATGTACCCAAATCACCGAGGTGTTGACCTACAGTTGGCCTCACTCATTGGTGACTCAAAGCAAATGAATAGATAGAAACTTGAGTTCATTAATGTCTCAGGATTGAGAGCCTATTGCTAGGGAATTATGAGAGCATACCTTAAAATAAAGACAGTGTTTATAAGGTGCTTCTCATGGTCCTTCAATACATCAAATGTACCAGCACTATGATCCAGAATCTTCCATTCTGATGATCGAGACAAATCACACTATCTCATAGTGATCAAAGTACTGCAACCTTATCAGTATGAGATGTCCAGTCTCATCACTGGTTGTGATAATATTTAAGTATAAGATTTGCCACACATGTCTCCCGTATGTGGATCTCATCCATACACATGTGTTACATCTAATATACTTGTGGACCCTGGTTCATCTCATGAACCATCATGTCATTCGTATTAGTTATGTGCAAGTATATAATAAATCACCATTCATCTAATGAAAGGAAAGCATGAAGATATGAATAAATAAAGAATTTAATCAATTTATTATATCATCTACTGGATTGAGTCCATAAAACTAACATCGGGCTTGGCTCCTACCTTCATATTTTTCTTTCCTTATAAATAAATGTAATCGGTTAATGTTCAAAACAAATAGTATTGTGTTGCGTTCAGCACTATTCATTAGGCACATACAAGTATCAGGTCACATTTGGCTAAAACTTCAGTCCAATTCAATTCGGGCATGGGATAAATGAAGTGGAGATATGACTTTTCTATCCTGAAGTCCAAAGCATAATTAGACGGTTACAGATGAGGTCATCTAATGAATTCCAAATCCACGTTTCACTCGGTTTTTATTCCAACCAAAAGTCCACATTCAACCAACAACAAAAAGGAGAATAAGCAGAAGGCAAAACAAACAAATATCAGCCCAACCAAGGCTTGGTATTTATGCACTAAGTGATAAAATGTGCACCTGCCGGTTTTTCTCCAATACTCAATACCTAGTTTTCCCAATGAAATCATATAGGATGTGTTGTTGTCCGCCTTGTAGCACTGTTTATATATGAAACTCCTTAAAGCAACCCTAACTCCAATCTAGACCTCAAATTGAAACTAACAGTTTTTTATCTGGACCCTTGGATGTGGTTGTGGTTCAAAGTGGCGATTACCAAAAACATGAAGAAAAAGAATACCATATTAATATGAAGAATTTCTGAGTTTAGATTATACACTTTTCTCCATGTTGCATTTCGTGGAAAAAACCATGTTAAGATAACTTTTTGGAAAGCAATAAGATTTCTGGTTTTGAAAACGAAGATCAGTCTCATTCGTGAAATATTTTCAGTAGTTTTTTTTTTTTTTTGGATAAATCCATTCTCATTTAGGGAGAAACCCACATGAGTGGGCCCAATTTTACCTAAGATGCACAGTGCCAAATGGATGAAATCCCATTTGCCAACACACTCATAGTTTGTGGAGTTGGCACGTTAGTTTCAAACATATGCCCAGGGACCTGTAAGATACCATGTACCAACCCAAAATCTTAAGCTGATATGTGGAAGGCCCAAACAGAAACCCAATACTTGGGCGACGTGGGATGTGGGACTTTCCCAACATGATCCCTGGGTCTTCAAGCCTAAAGTATCACTCCCGGTCAGAAGCCCGACTCAAAAGAAAAAAAAAAACAATGGATAAAATGACATTTCTATAAAGGGAATGGGTATTTTCCCTTCCATTTGAACCAAATCTATACGCCTTCACAAAGAAGAAAATTTCCAAATTACCTCCATGATAAAAAGGGACCGAACCAACTCTAAATCAAATAAATGTCCAAATAAAGTATAGGAGGGAAGCATCCCATGAGAGAGACATCCCATCCATTCCAACAAGACCCTAAATCTAATTAGCGTGGACTATGTGGCCGGGTTTCACATGGACCGCACACTAAAGGATTGGCAGGGCTGGCTCCTAGATCTTGAGCTTCCACTTGTAAAGCCTGTTTCATCCCATCTTAAATAGGCGTATGCAATAGATGTGGCCATCCTCCATGATGTAAGCACCACTATTCCAACCACCATTTTAAGTTTTAACCACAAACCTCAAGTATTTCACACACACATGCACGCACAGATATGACTGTGAATCTCATATAATAGGGTATTTTCAAATCGTATATGAAAGTCTCCCTGCGGGTATTGGATTTGTTTTCAACATTATATACGCAGCTATTCGTAAGCATTGAGATGAAATTGTTGGAAATAGGGTGGGCCTCTAGGATAGGTTTCAAAAACTTTTGACCCACTTGACGCAGGGATCAACTATCCATAAGGCTACAAAACCCAATCCAAGATCTATGTCCTCAATCTCAGTCATCATGATCAGTAAAACAATTTATCTAGAAGATAAAAACAGCAACATATAAGCAACAAATAAATCTACAACATGCATGGAAGTAGATTATACCTTTGGAGCTCGGTTGTGCTCTAATGGAGGAGTTGCGTCTTTCTTTGATGATGAAACGCTTTCACTAATCAAATAAGGATCTCCAAGACCTCTTGATCTTCCACGCTATGACCCGTATCAGATTCTCCTTTTTCTCAAGAAGATGGTGGGATCTCCAAGAGAAAACTACTAGGAACTCTAGGGAGGAACTAGAAAGAGAACTAGAAGAGGAAGAGGAGGAAGAACATGTGCAACTATTGCACTAGGGAGGCTTGGGCGTGAATCCCAATGTGGATTTTTGCATGGGACGTCCAAGGCATCCTCCCTTCTTATTTATAGCCTTTTCAAGTTGCCTCCTCTTTGCTAATTATAATAGAAGTCTTACTTCCACAATAATTAGTAACTTACCACATCATAATTAGAAGTGTTACTTCAAAATATGATTAGTATCTTTCTAATTCCTATTTAATTAAAATAGAAGTCTCACTTCTACTAAAATTAGTAAGTCTACTATTACCACTATTAGAAGTCTCACTTCAAATAGAAATAGTAACTTTCCTTTTAGAGTTCAACTAGAATTAGATACTTTCTAATAATTGGGCTAGCGTGGGGACCACTAGGGATTCCTTAGAAAGCTGGCTCCAACTGGGACACGCGACCCCACAACTCATGTGTAATCCGGGCCCACAGTTAATTGCAAATAACTCCACTATATAAATGCAATTGAACTCCAGTCTTAGGAATATTACATAGAAGACCCTAAACTTCCACATTACCACAAGTAGACCCCTCTATCAATATCCATGGATCAATTGGACCTGTCTTCCAAAATAGATCCATATCTTATTATCCTTGAGCCCCAATTAATTATAATGATCAATAGGTACCTTTCCAATTAACTCTTAATCGGAATGGGTGCGCACTTACCAATGATAAATCCATTAATTGGCACAAGGGGATATTAGAGATAGATTCCATCTTGACTATTGAATGTTCCCACAGCTCTACTACCACGTACCCAAATCACCGAGGTGTTGACCTACAGTTGGCCTCACTCATTGGTGACTCAAAGCAAATGAATAGATAGAAACTTGAGTTCATTAATGTCTCAGGATTGAGAGCCTATTGCTAGGGAATTATGAGAGCAGACCTTAAAATAAAGACAGTGTTTATAAGGTGCTTCTCATGGTCCTTCAATACATCCAATGTACCAGCACTATGATCCAGAATCTTCCATTCTGATGATCGAGACAAGTCACACTATCTCATAGTGATCAAAGTACTGCAACCTTGTCAGTATGAGATGTCCAGTCTCATCACTGGTTGTTAATATATTTTAAGTATAAGATTTGGCACACATGTCTCCCGTATGTGGATCTCATCCATACACATGTGTTACATCTAATATACTTGTGGACCCCGGTTCATCTCATGAACCATCATGTCATTCGTATTGGTTATGTGCAAGTATATAATAAATCACCATTCATCTCATGAAAGGAAAGCATGAATATACTGATAAATAAAGAAATTAATCAATTTATTATATCATCTACTGGATTGAGTCCATAAAACTAACAGAAAGTACGAGAATAGCACCTGTCTGCAATCTGTAAGAGTCTCTGTGGCCTGAAAGTGCCCTCAGCATCAATATATAAAGCTTTTCCCTCACCGCCTCCTTGATCCAATGGAAGCTGAAATATCAATATTGGAGATGGATGAAGTGTGCATTTTTTTTCTCTTTTTTTCATTTTAAAAATGAGATAAAATGGCATGAAAATTAAACAGTGAGATGCACACATTTTCTAGTTCAGGTGACAAAAAGAAAAAGGTTAACTTACTTAGCAAGTGACGCAGAGAATGTGACACAACTGGGTCTTTCCGGATCGAGATTCACCATATATTTCAGTGATAGAACCAGTCTCAATTCCTCCTGGTCAAAGCTAACCGTGTTTAGTTGTTAAATAAATATTATAAATGAATTTTGGAAGTCCCCAAAGAGCAGGCAGTTCGAGTCTTCTGGAGCATGATCGTCATCCTTCCACTGAACATTTGGGCAGTAGTGCCTTGAGAGCGAAGATTGCATTAGGTAGTGATACTGTTATCCCACTTTTCCACCATATACGTTTACTGGTAATGGGGTCAATGCTGATTTGGCATGGATAGGCCAGGAAATACTGACCAATGCGGTTTCATCGTTCCATGTTACCTCAAATGAACAGCTGATTGTTTAATAATCAAACAGAAGCATTCAAATAGCAAGCAATTTAGGTAACATTCAAATGAAGTTTAATCTAACATATGTTTTCCAACAAACTATCATGATTCTTTGCTGCTTGACGCGTTAGGAAAAGTCCCCTGACAACACCCACTCAAAGCTTACCCTCAAGAATCACTACTACCAAAAAGACATTTTATATCGGTTGCAAAAACTGCCCTATATCGGTTTTTAATATAACCGATATAATAACTTCAGTCAAGGTTTTTTATATCGGTTAATATTTTTTTATATCGGTCAACTTTTTTTTATATCGGTTACCATGCAACCGATATAATAATCTCTATATATAATATCGGTTAGCTATATTTTATATCGGTTTTTATGAAACCGATATTATATAGTTTTCTAAAACCGATATAACATCTCTCTTTTTACATCGTTTCTTCTTAAACCACTTTATTTTTTTTTTAATATCGGTTTTGGCCCTAAAACTAGCGAATTCCTTCCCCCGTTTTTTTTCTCCTCCCGCGCTGTGCTCTCACTGTGTCAAAAGCTCTCACTGTGTCAAAACTACAAAATGCCCGAATCTCATTACCATACCCCAGCCCTAAAATCAATAGCCTTCTTTACCCCTTCTCTTCCCTCTCTTCCCCCTTGATCAGTCGATCCCCCTCTCCCCCCTCCCTCGTCGCCAGTGGATAATCACGTGGAAGTGGGCAGAGCACCCTGCCTTCCGATCGACCCAACGCCACAAATCCCAACCCACCGCCAGTGACCAAATGGAGAAGAAGAAGAGTCTCCTCCGCCTCCAATGTCCGCCTCTCCTTTCCGCAAATCTCAAACCCTCTCCTCCGACGCCGTCGCCTTCTCTGGAGCCGGCCCTCCTCCACCTCTCGTTCAACCAGGACGACGGCTGCTTCGCCGCCGGCACCGAGAACCAAAGAAGGATTCAAGAGGCAGAATATCGGAGGGATCTATGCCTGAAAAGCATGGCTATGAACCTTCTTCTGAGCTTGTTCGTAAGAGCAAGAGGGTCCCAAAGAGGCGCATGTTAGATGGGGCATTTGACGATGCTGATGAAGATGATGAGATTCGCTATCTTGAGAGACTGAAAACTGTGAAGTCCAGTGCGGATTATGGTTCTGAGTTTGGGGATACTGGAGAAGAGAGAAACAAGAACCAGAAAACTTCAAAAATCTCGAGAAGGAAAATGCCTGGTGGTGAGCACGATGATGTTGATGTTGCAGAATATGGTTTATCGCGAACAAGCAAGGATGGTAAGAAGAAATCAAGATTGGGGAGAGGATCTGAAGATACTGATTATATTGAAGAAGACGAGGAAGAGATAGGATCAGATGGGGGCTTCGAGGCAAAGAGGAAGAATCAAAGAAGGGAATTTGTTGACACTATAATGGATGGTAAGAAGGAAATCTCTCTCACAATGCGTCAACGGGCCCTTCAATCTGGCAAAGATGTTTCTTCTGGATCAAATGCTAGTTTAATTGAGTTCCCGAATGGGCTACCCCCTGCTCGTCCAAGAAGTAAGGCTTCTATGACTTCCTTTTTTGTTATGGTTTTTATTTGGTTGTGATCTGGGATTGGATGTATGGGTTTGGTAAGCTCAATGGCCAGCTCCAAAACCCAACCTGTTGGCGGTATGTGTATGATGTAGGCCAAGGGTTTCAGAGGACAACCTTTGATTGCTGCTGAAGGGACCCTTTCCAAGTTCATTGAAACTAGCAACAGAAGAAGCACTACAGTAACCAAATCTTATTGACTTTTAACACTCAAATGTGGCATAATGTCCAATCTGTATCCATTGTGACAAACACCAGATGCTAATACTCTGTTTTAGACACGCCAAACCAGAGTATTAAGTATTGATAGAAAATGTTCAAGCAAGATATTTTTTTAGTTATTGTTGTGATTGTTATTTGACAATTAAATTTTTTTCTCTCTGTGTTTGTTGACTCTAATGCACAATGATGGAAAGTTGTCTTATAATTGATTAGCTAAATGAATACTTAAACAAGGTTAACGACTACCCTTATGCTGAAAGGCCCATACTGCCAAGAGAGCATGCCTTCTAAGCTTGTGATACCGCTAAACTTTTAACAGCAACACTAGCAGTCCATCCTTGCTTTTATCTAAAGACCGCCTGAAGGTAAGCTTCCCAGGTCCAAGGATGACAAAGAAAGATCTGGTTAAAGTTCTATCTAAACTTCAGCATCAACCGCTGACATATGAGGCAGTTTAATAACCAAAAAATATTACTGTCTACTTTGTTGATCGCAGAGCCACAATACATTTGGTTGTGGGCCAAAAAAACTCAGTGCAGACATAATTTGTCATGGTTGGGACAAAAACTTTACTCGTGAATAGTCTCTTCCTTGCCTTTAACTTGACAACCACTGATAAAATTAACTTGGCAACCACTGATTCACTTGCTTTTAACTATGGCTTAATCATGCCCTTAATGCAATTAAATTAAGAGAGAAATTTTAAACAAACACAAAACAAGAAGAATTCTAGGATACAAACAAGTTACTTGGTATCTCCCGATGCTGAAGTGGGCCCTCATCAGGTGTGGAACACACTTTGTAGGTGGACTGGTGTCTTGGTCATCGAGTTGTGAGCCTTTGGCAGGCTGTGAGCAAGGCTGTATCAGTGTAAACTTTGATGAATCTAGTTTTTAATCATTGATGAATAAATAACCTTGTAAGAATGGGAAATCAAATCAATGTTATGTTATACATTTTTGCTTACCATTATTTAACACTAAGATTCATGGGAATTCCAATATGGAAACTGGTAGTTGTTTTTAACATGATGGCCATATGAAGACAATAGAACTATTAAATACAGCACATGCATTCATTTCGAATATGAGCATGGATGCGGCCCTGTGGGTTAATCAAGTTTGTAATATAGGTGTTGTTTCCGTTGTCTTTTCCTTAATTGTTTATGTGAAGATATAGTAAAAACAAATAGAAAAAAAAATGAGAGGAGAATTATATCAAATGCAGAGTTGGTACCACAGAGGAAACAATCGATATTGGATCCTAGCAGATCTCCTCTTTTGTGCTTAAAATTCCTGGAACTGTTCAATGACAGAGCAAAAGGAAAAACCTTCTGAAGTGGAGCAGCAGCTGAAGAAAGCTGAGGCTGCTCAAAGGCGTAGAATGCAAAATGAGAAGGCAGCTTTAGAATCTCAGGTTTGCTTGTTCCCTGATGTTATATGCCGTGTTTTTGTGATTCACCTTTCTCTTTTGAGTAATATAAAATCTTACAATTTGGAATAAGGAAAATACTGGGTCAAGATTCCATTCGGAAGAAGTGAGAGGATAAGCTGCAAAAGAGGCGGGATGAACTGGCACAGGTATCAAACTGCTGCACTGTTGCTCTCTCTCTGTAATTTGCACTTCCTCCTCACCATTGATTGTCTGTACTTCATTTGGAACTTTCCCATTGTGTATGTAGGAGAAGGCTGCAAACGGTATGATGCTTGCGTCAAATACCACCAAATGGGTTTCGGGCCCAAATGGGACGTATGTTATGTATCCTAAAGAATGCAGACTTGGGCAGTATATTTGATGACTGGAAGCCACGCAGGTCAGACAACATTTTCTTCTTGTGAGTTCAATTTTAAGTGTTTATTGTTGGACACATGTAGTGGAAGAAGAGAAGAAAAACAAGATATGATTTATTGATTCTTTATGGTTTCTTATATGATTCAGCTATCCTCCTCGGGAGAAATGTGCTGCACCAGAATGGAGAAGTAAGATGCCTGACAAGAAGTAATTTACAACATACTGAATTCACCTTTGTATTTGTTGGAATGATTGCATTGGATTGGAGATCTCTAGGGTTTCTTTTACTCATCAATCAGGTTATTAATAGCACCACCCATCCATCTTGTATAAAGTCAGGCTAGATTGATGCACTCTGATGATATCTTCTGAATCATAATTGAAATTACTAGTAGTGAAATACCTAAACTACCTTTCTACAGTTCCAATATTTGAAACCTGGGGCTATGATACCCCCAATGCATTTGTGGGGTTCACTAATGATGAATTCAACCCCTCACTCTTATGATCTCTTGAATTTTCACTCATCCCACACTGACCATCTAACTGTTACTTATGGTTGGATTGAAATTTGACTTTTACAAAATTTGTAATCTTTGGATTGTTTGGCTAACTCTTAGCCTTGGACTGCTTCTATTTCTTTGCATGTGGGGATTTTGTACAAACCAAATGCCTAGCAGTTTACCTAGGTAGGCCTTTTCTTATGCGTCAAGCTTTAAAGTCTAGGTAGACCTTTGCTTCTGCTTAGATTGCATTCTGTTCATTTCAGGCGGTTATGATATGGAAGAGAAAGCTGCAAGATCTTATGCTTGGCGGCACTTAAGTACTGGGGACCTTCCACTCATATCAATTTTCATGTATGATTGGCAGCATTTTTAATCTATTAACTAGCTGATCAATGCCTTATAGTTACCAAACGATGGGTTTATGGAATTGGCCTTATAGATGGGTTTTATGTGCAGCTGGACAATTACCATGATGAACTTGAAGAAATGAAGAACATGAGCAGGCAGGAGGAATATGTGGCTCACTTGAGAAGGTACATCTAATGCACCTCTGTTTATTAACAGACACTGGCTTCTCTTTATTAGAAAATAGAATAGATCTATAATCTCACTTTATTCTTTCTTACAGAAAAAGCAACGGGTTCCTGCAAATAGGGGCTTTGGATGTTCTTATTTTTTGCTTGTGAAGTTATTTTTCCCTTTAAGTTTGAAATTTGAATATTTACTAATGACTACTTGTTTGTTCTTGTATTCAGATACTTTGCAACTAGTGTAAAAACACGGCAATATGAACTTCAATATATACTTCAGGTTCCACTCAGTAATCTCTACAAATACTATTAATGTTCACATACAGTCACCCCAATAGAAAATTTTGTTTGTTAGCATCTGATTAATCATTTCACATGCATTTGTGTTTTCTCTACTTCATGTTCTATGGTATTAGAACCTCATCAGCTGTCATCTTTGTGTGTGTTTCTTAGTTATTTAGGATAGGGTCTTCTTGTTTCTAAAATAGGTGACTCTTTTTGCAGGATAAGGGTGTTCTTCTCATTGCGTATGATATTCTACGGACTAGTTCAAAATCCTTACGTGGAGACAGTTACTTGCATGATGATGAAAGTGAAGATAATACAATATGAGATTATATTATACTTGACAAGGTTGTTTTGCTAATTTATTGCCAGTTATTTATTTTTAAATTATTCCATGCTATAATCTTTGCCAATGATTTTCTATGGGAACTGTATTATGATTCACTTTGAATATCTCTTTTATGAAGTTTCTTTGTAACAACAGTTTGTATGAGTGCCTTTTGCTTTGTGATGATCAAAGATGAATTTTTTTTTGTTGTTATAGATGGTTGATTACAAGACACATAAAAAGAATTAGACTGAAGGGCAAAAGTACTTATGGTAAGTTGAACATTATTGAGATTAAGGATTTAATGATACACCATTATTGATTACAAGACTCATTACTGCTTTAGAATTATCTTTGTTTCTGAAAAAGGCCAGGACCAACTTCCCCTTTTATTGTTTTGTATCTTGTAATGAGAATGTTGTTTTGGAATAATCACATGGTGTTGGATATAGAAATGAATGAACATAAGTTTTTTTGGTGTATCTTTCTAGTGTGTTGGGGCATTGAAGTGCTATGGTTGGATGGTGTATGAATGATGAAGTAGTGGTGAATGACTTTGTAGTGTGTTGGGGCATTGGGTTGTTTATATGAAGTGTTTTTTTGTCATGTACAGGTACTAGCAGGTTGTAAAAAAAAAATTACATGTCACATGTACAGGGGAGACTATGCCGAAATTTCGAGAAAATCTATCCAGGTACATCCCATGGTTTTTGGGTCTACAAAGATGTGAACCTTTTCTATGAACCACTTTATTTCGTTTAAGCTGTGTTTTCTTGTGTTGTTTCTGTTAAAAGTGATGTTTTATTGCATTTGTTTCTATTTTCATTTCTTACTAGTGATTCCCTATAGTTCTTTCCTGCTCATTTTTTTTATAGGTAGAATCTGCAGAGTTTATACTGTAGACAAAATTTGATAGTATTTACAAATAATTAGAATTTGGCGTGGTGATGTTATATATGCAAGTTTTGGTTTTCGATCAGAATATGTAAAATTATATATATCTTGGAAGGGTTGATATTGATTTTTAGGTTATGACAGGATTTAGGTTTTTGAAATGTCGAAAATACAAAGGAGACTCTACCGAATTTTTATTTGATCTTGAGGCGTAGTTACAGTTACATTAGAAACCTTAATTTATACTATACTTGCATGTGTATATATGTACATAGAAATTAATTTGTTTATATATATACAAAGGTTTTTGTTGTTTAGATGTTAGTATTTTGAGGTATATTGCAGGTTTTTTGGTCGTGGTACAGTAGGTTCTTTTGATATTAAAAAAAAAAAAAATTGTGAAATTATATCGGTTTTTAATGAAACCGATATAATAAAACATATGAAACCGATATAACAAACCAATTACATATTTTTTATATCGGTTATTCTTAATCAATTATATCGGTTATTATGAAATCGATATAAAAAACCATATGAAACCGATATAACATATATTAATTATATCGGTTTGGCTATAAGTTATATCGGTTTGGCTATAAATTATATCGGTTCGGTTATAAGTTATATCGGTTTGGCTATAAGTTATATCGGTTTTATTATAATTTATGATATAAATACATATGAATATTACATCGCTTTGGGCTTAACCGATATGAAATATTACACTTATTATATCGGTTATGTTTATCTTTTATATCGGGGGCAGTTATATCGGTTTGAAGCTCACTCAAAAACCGATATTATAGGTCTTTTATATCGGTTTTTAGCCGATATAAAATGCCTTTTTTCTAGTAGTGAATCAATCTTGTCAAGTTCCCTTGATTCTGAAGTTATCTGATTGATTTCAAGCCTCTGAGCATGAAATTGTCCAGCACTCGTAAAACCCAATGGAACCAGTTTTGAGGCTGTCAAAAGACAAGAAACATCAGTTCATAATTCCATTTCTTAAAATTGTTTTTAGAAGTTAACAACCAAATCTATCAATGTAACATAAAAAGTAAATTCCATTTCCAGTAGTAGTAGTAGTAGTAGTAGTAGTAGTAATAGTAATAGTAATAACATCGGCGAGAACAAGTGACATGGAAATGGCTTGCCTGCTTCAATGATCTTGTCAACTTTTGCATCACTGATTCCTTTGATTTGCAAAATTTCTTTCCGAGGACAATATGTAACAGCTTCCACCGTGCACAGACCAGCATCTTTAAGTTTTTTCACATCAAGGGAAGCTATGCCAGATGCCTTTAAGAGAACAATAAAATCAACAGTTTGGATGATATTGACAATTAAAATAACAACATTTTAAGCTGTCAAAACCCTTTAAAGTCAGTCCCAACAAAATTATTTGTGAAGATTTTTCTTTTCGTTTTTTTGTTTTTTTTTTGAATAACGGAGGGTGTCACAGCCCCTTGGGCCAGACTCCCTTCGGGCCCAGGGGGAGCCGGGTAAATCCCCAGTGGCCCTAGTATATGGTAGCGCAGTTTCAAACCCTCAACTTCCAGGAGCAAGCCGTGGTCCTTGGCCAACTGAGCTACCCCTTGGGGTTAATCTTTGTGAAGATTTATGTCACCTTAACCCGAAGGAACGACTTCCTTGAATTATCAGTGTGTCCTCCAAAGAAATAACTTGGCAATAGAAAAGTAAATAAGTACGCTGAAAGCAAAAATTACATATGATATGAACTCATATATTAAACGGAAGAAAACAAATGCTAGATAAATTAGGGAAAGACAAACCTGTATTCACCAAGGATAACAACAATATAATTAAGACCATTCAACAACAAACAGACATGAAAAGCAGGATTCGGTGAAAATCAATAGAGAAAAGCATTCTCGTTATGGTAAAAATAAAATCAGAGCAAAGGTTTAACGTGCATATATTAATCGTTAGAGATGGTCGTAAAAAGATATGACATATCATCGCTGTGAAAAGCAAAAGTTGAAGGAAATGAAGCATTTTTCGAGAAAGGAGAAAAATCCAACACAAGCATTAGATGCGAAAGAGACCAAATTGAAATGTAAATTGATTTGCTTTTATATGTTAAAAAGAAGAAGGAACACCAGAGGTTGTCAACAACTGGTAAAAATAAGATCAACCCATTAACCTTTAGCACATTTTTTTTTTATTGGTAACATGACCGTTTTTTTTCTTTTTGGATAGGGCATTCACGAAGAACAGTAAAAAAAAAAAAAAATAATGTTTCGATCCCCAGCATGCATTTGACTAGCGTTAATATAAGTAACTGTGAAAATTATAAAGAAATACCAAAAATCAAATGAACCCCCGCTGTAAAATGGGAAAATCATCACCTCTTTTGCATATAATAATAAAGGAATGCAAACACCAATAAATTTTCAAGGAGGAAAATCCAACTCAACAATAAAAACAATAATGTCAACAAATATGCATATAACACAAAATAAAGATGGAAGTCCACAAAATGCAATCTTTCACTGTTTAAACATTAAAAACAGAGGACACAATTGAATTATCAATCTATGATTAAAATTCGAATGACCATCTTGCATATAACAGTAAATAAAGTATAAAAGAGATTCCAAGAAACCCAAGATCCATCCATCATTATCTCCAAATGTCAACAAGATGCTCCAGAAGTTGTTAAAAGAGGTAGTATGCTGAATAAGGTAAACGAATGAACAAGTCCAAGAAAATGATAAGTTTCAAGTACTTCATCAATCAGACAAGGAAGAAATCCCATAATTTATCTACTGTGTGGGGAGATTTCCAAAGCTCCAGGATTACGCTAATCACAGCCATCAGATGAGACTAAGCATTCTCACGTGCCATCCGCGTGCTGCCCACGTGGTACCAGACTCACCTCGGCTACCAGGACAGGGGCCCTAGCTGAAGTCAGGCAGGTCCGGGCCGCTAGCGCCGAGCTCGGCTACCCCAGGTGCCCACCTCGGCTGAAAGCTCCACCTCGGCCGAAGGAGCCGGGACTAAAGCCGAAGTAGGAAAGAATCTCCACTCGCGCCCTTCGCCCCCCACGTCATCAGACACGTGGAGGAATAGGGGCGCGAGCTAGTGAGACAGATGCGACATCCAGCCGTCCACAATCTTCACCAGATCACTGACAGGGCGGCATCCAGCGGCTGAAGCCAAATCAGGGCAAGGCCCGAGGCGAATCCGATGGTACCCCTACCGCCAAAGGCGTCCAACACGATCTGGCCCAACAAGACGCACATTTAATGCAATGTGGGCTGATCCGACTGGCATTAAATGCAAAGTGGGCTGGAATGGACCGCATTTATTACTTTGTGGGCTGATGATGACTTTCCTATCAAGTCATGGGACCCACACCAAAATATCATCCAAAGACATCGTCCAGGCGTCTATAAATAGGGCCTCATTCCACATGCAAGGTACGCACAATCCAACCCAAGGAGCCGTTACTCTGTCTCTCTTCTCCCTCTCCTTCCTTTGTTCCAGTCCATTCGCTGACTTAGGCATCGGAGAGCCTTGTGCCGCCCAGGCCAGGGTCCTCTGACCGTTTGCTCTCTCCTTTCAGGTTTCCAGGCAGCAGGTTTCCTTCTTCATTTGGATAAGTCCTGTAAGGCACCTCGGTTATTGTGGGTCATCATTTTTCTGCACCTACAATTGGCGCCGTCTGTGGGGAAGCACTATCCCAACCTTCCAAACCTTCCCGACCTTCCCAAAAACCATGCCTCCGAAAGCTAAGAAAGGCGGAGAGTCCCAGAGAGCAGCTTTCACGCGTCCAGACCCGTTCGTGGACGTCCCCCCTCAGGAACGGCCCGCGGCGGACCGTGGCGCGTCGACAGGCGAGGAGCGCGTAGCCTCGCTACCTCTCGTCGAATCACCTTTCCGTGAGGGGTTCGAAACCTCGCACTCTGACGATGAGGTCCCGCCACCCCCACGAGGGGAGCGTCGACGTGATCACCCTCCCAAAGGCAAAGCTCCGGTGGTGGAAGAGCCTCGCCACGTGCAACCCCCTGATGCTAGAGGAGACATCGCAGCTCAAAACGCTCTCCTCCAGGAGCAGGAGCGAGTAATCCGCCTACTCCAGCAGCAGCCGAGGGCGGTGCAAAATGCTTCTCAAAGGCAGCCCTCAGAGCCCCAAGGGGAGAAGAGGGCTGTCCAAAGTAAGGTAGTCCAGCCATCCCGAGAAGATCTGAGAGCCTTTCTGGATCAGAAGCGCAGCCATGCCTACGATGAGGGCTCGAGCAACACCCGCAACCACCGTGGCCGCGACAGGCGAACTCATAGCCATCATGGTCGAGGCCATGCAAAGCGGAAGCCAAGGGCGATGACACCAGGGAAAGACGACGAGCAGGAGCGGCTCGACAAGCGCATCAGACTAGCTCTCCAGCGCAACCTTGAGATGCACGACCAGCAAGAGATATGTGGCCCCACCGACCTGGGGGCCTCTCCTTTTACTCGGGATATCGAGAGAACTCCCTTACCTAAGAAGTTCTCAGTCCCGCGGTTCGTCCCTTATGACGGACTATCTGATCCATCTGCTCACCTCCGTCATTTCTCCCAAAAGATGTCCATCTGGGGGAACGAGGGCCACCTCAACTGCAAGATCTTTTCCTCGAGTTTGAGCGACCTTCCCCTGAAGTGGTTCTGTGCTCTTCCAGAGAAGTCTATTTCAAGTTGGAAGGAACTCCAACTCTCTTTCCTAAAGAAGTTCCAGGCCCACAGCGTCGTTCCAAAAACCGATGCCGACATTCTCGCTCTAAAGATGAAGCAGGGCGAGACCCTCACTCAGTTCGCCCGATGATTCTGGGCAATTTACAGCCAGATCGAGGACACCCGAGAGGAAGTGGCGACTTTCGCTTTCCAGAATGCCATGTTGCCAGGACACGAGCTGCGGAAAGACTTGGCGGGAGATCCCGCTCCCTCCATGCCGGCCTTGATGTCCCGGATAAAACGCTTTATCGCCCGGGAGGAGGACGAAATCAGAGCTCGAGAAGAGGAAGGCCGCGAGGTGGCAGACCCGGAACCCAAGGAAAGGGGCAGCCAGTCCCAGCAGCGAGGCAAGAAGCCATTCCAGAGGCAGGAGCCGAAGCAAGCCTGGGTCCCGGTCTGGGGGCGGCAGGAGAGCAAGACCTCCCTCCGATGCCCGCCAGTCTATGAGCATCGTTTTCAAAGAGCCGATCCACCAGGTTATGAACAAAATCAAGTCTCAACCATTCTTCAGATGGCCTCGTCCTTTGGCAGGCGATCCCTCCACTCGCGACCAATCCAGGTTTTGTGCCTATCATAAGGGCAACGGGCACAGGACCGAGGAGTGCAGGACTTTGAAATTTCACTTGGAGAGGCTCGCCAAGGAAGGCCATCTCGCGGAGTTTGTAAAGGCAGGAGACGTCGGCAGCGGCGGCAGTAGTCGAGCTCATCAGAGCGTGGTCAGGGACCCGGACAGTGAAGACTCCGAGAAGATCATCAATGTGATCCACCTGGCGCCCTCAGCTCCCTCTCCCTCAGCTCAAGATGGCGCTCAGGCTCGTGCCGAAGCCAGGAGGGCCTCACACGGGAAGGAAGTGATGAGGGCCGAGCTCGGGCCAGCGCCCAAGAAGCCTCGCCGCGACCGTCCAGCAATCTCTTTTTCAGATAAAGACCTGGAGGGGATCCAGATCCCTCACAACGACCCCCTGCTATTGACCATGAAGCTGAAGGACTTCACTGTAAAGAGGATCCTCGTCGACTCCGGCAGTTCCTCCGAGGTCCTCTACTATGAGTGCTTCAAGAAAATGAACCTCTCCGAAGCCGACCTCACGGAGGTCCGTGCACCTCTGCTTGGGTTATCCGCCAAACCAGTTTATCCCAAGGGAAAAGTCACCCTGGAAACCCGAGTGGGCGGAGCCTCTGTGTTGGCCGACTTCCTAGTCGTGGACGCCCCTTCTCCTTACAACGTCATCCTGGGCAGAACGTGGCTCCACAAATTGGAAGCAGTCCCCTCTTCCCTCCACCAAAAGCTAAAGTTCGTGCTCGAGAACAAAGAGGGCAAGATGGAAGTGGTCACAGTAGAAGGGGATCAGCAGCAGGCCAGGCAATGCTTACTGGCCGTGGTCCCAGTAGAGAAGGAGCCAGAGCACGTCAATCTCGCGGAGTTTGAAGAGGGGCTGGATGAGATCGGCCGAGATCCTGATAAGAAAAGTATTGAGGACCTAGCCGAGGTCAGACTCGATCCAGCTGACCCTGATAGATTTTTCCGGATTGGCACACAGCTGCCAGATGAAGAAAGAGTCGAGCTCTCAAGGTTCCTAGTGCAAAACGTGGATGTCTTCGCCTGGACCCCGAGCGAAATGCCTGGGGTCGACCCCGAGGTCATGTGCCACAGGCTGAATGTGGACCCTATCCACAAGCCAGTAGTGCAGAAAGCCCGGAGAGCGGGGGTCCAGCAGACAGACGCGGTGGTCGAAGAGGTCGGCAAGTTACTGGAGGCGGGCGCAATCCGGGAGGTCCAGTACCCGGTCTGGCTAGCTAATATGGTGGTGGTTAAGAAAAAGACAGGCAAATGGAGGGTGTGCGTGGACTTCACCGATCTCAATAGGGCCTGCCCTAAAGACAGTTTCCCCCTTCCAAAGATTGATCAGATGATCGACGCCACCGCCGGCCATGACCGAATGAGCTTTCTTGACGCCTATAGAGGCTACCATTAGATTCCGATGTATGAGCCAGACAAGGAGAAAACCGCTTTCATAACTCCCCGCGGCACATATTGCTACAGAGTCATGCCTTTCGGGCTGAAGAACGCGGGGGCGATATATTAGCGCCTCGTGACCAAAATGTTCCAGGCCCAACTCGGTAAAACGGTGGAAGTCTACATTGACGACATGGTCGTGAAGTCCAAACTCTCCAGCGACCACCTGACGGACCTGGCCCAAGTCTTCAGCATCCTTCGCGCATTCAAGCTCAAGTTGAATGCTTCCAAATGCGCGTTCGGCGTAGCTTCCGGCAAGTTCCTCGGAAGCCCGGTGACACGGAGGGGAATAGAGGCTAACCCGGACCAGATCACTGCAATCCTTGGCATCCAGAGCCCATCTACTACCAAGGAAGTTCAGAAGCTCACGGGCATGGCTGCAGCACTCAATCGCTTCATTAGTCGATCGTCAAATAAGTGCAGGCCATTCTTTCAGCTTCTAAGAAAAAATTTAAATTTTCAATGGACCCCCGAGTGCGACCAAGCGTTGGCAGCACTCAAAACCTATTTGTCTTCACCTCCCTTACTCTCTACCCCAACCCAGGGGGAGATTTTGTATTTATACCTTGCGGTCTCGGATCATGCTGTGAGCTCCGTCCTCATCAGAGAGGACAGGGGGGAGCAAAAACTGATTTATTCTACGAGCAAGATCCTGCTCGATGCCGAGACCAAATATCTTTTGTTGGAGAAACTCGCGTGGCACTCGTCAGCGCCTCCCGCAAGCTCTCCCATTATTTCCAGTCCCACACCATTGTGGTAATCACGGAGCACCCACTTCGTTCTATATTCAAAAAAGCTGACTTTTCAGGACGAATCTCCAAATGGGCAGTCGAATTGGGGCAGTATGATATTCAGTACCGTCCCCGAACTGCGATCAAAGCCCAAATTCTGGCTGACTTCATCGTAGAGTTTGTTTCGCCAAGCTCGGCTCCGACCCAGCCCGGCACGGCGCTGGGGGCTTAGGGCAGGAGCCAGAAGTTACCGAGGACGAACAAACTCCCGCTGGAGCATGGAAGGTCTTTGTTGACGGTTCGTCCACCTCCAAGCGAGCTGGCACCGGCATAGTCCTCCAATCGCCTGAGGGATTGGTCATAGAGCAAGCCTTCACCCTGGACTTCAAAGCAAGGAACAATGAAGCAGAGTATGAAGCATTGATAGCAGGGTTGGATAGCGCATGAATCCTCGGAGCCTAGCACCTGGTAGTCTTCAGCGATTCCCAACTGGTGACTAGCCAGCTCGCTGGGGACTACCAGGCCAGGGACGACAGGATGGCGGCCTACTTAGCCCTCGCGCAAAAACTGCTTTCCCTTTTCAAGACAGCCAAGGTCAAACAGATCTCCAGAGACACCAACACGCATGCTGATGCGCTTGCAAACCTGGCCTCCGCTGTCGAAGCAGGGAAGAGAAGGACTGTTGAAGTCGGATCGATATCGAGGTCAAGCTTAGAACTCCACTCACCTCGGTAGGTCCTTTGTGCAGACCTCGGCCCGAGTTAGATGGACCCAATTATCTCATACTTGAAGGACGACCAGCTCCCCGAAGACAATATTGATGCCCATCGAATCAGACTCAAGGCAGCTCGATTCTGGTTGTCCCCTGAAGGCAAACTCTACAGGAAGTCCTTCACGGGTCCATACCTCCAATGTGTCCATCCCAGCAAGGTGGACAATTTTCTGTATGAGATCCATGAAGGAATCTGTGGTAGTCACATCGGAGGCCGATCACTGGCCTACAGGGCAATAAGCCAAGGCTACTGGTGGCCCTACATGCAAAAAGATGCACAAGTGTATGCCAGGAAATGCGAGAAGTGCCAGAAGTTCTCCCACTCTCTTCATCAGCCGGCGCAAGACCTAAGTCCCCTCTCTAGTCCATGGCCCTTCGCTCAATGGGGGCTGGACATTGTAGGACCTCTTCACCGAGCTCCGGGAAACAAAAGGTGGCTGATCGTTGCAACGGATTACTTCACGAAGTGGATAGAAGCTGAGCCGCTGTCCTCCATCACGGATAGGGATTCCAGAATCTTCGTATGGAAGAACATTATAACAAGGTTCGGCATCCCCAGGACCCTGATTTTGGACAACGGGACTCAGTTCGACTCCAAATCCTTCAAGGACTTCTGCCGAGAGCATGGCATCAAAAACCATTACTCCACCCCAGCATATCCACAAAGTAATGGCCAGGCCGAAATTTTTAACAAGATAATCCTGGATGGCCTCAAGAAGTGGTTAGACAAGGCGAAAGGGCGATGGACAGAGGAGATTCCCAGCGTGCTGTGGGCGTACATAACAACTCCAAGGCGATCCACCTCGGCGACCCCTTTCTCTCTGGCTTACGGGGTAGAGGCGGTCATTCCCTTGGAAATTGGCCTCCCCACTCTGAGGACAGAATTGGTCGACCAGGGCCAAAACGACACAAACTTGGCAATGGAGTTGGATCTAGCAGAAGAGCGTCGAGAAGCAGCGGCCCTGCGATTGACTGACTATCTGCAGCGGCTAGCCAGAGGTTACAATGAAAAAGTCAGAGAAAGAAGTTTCTCCGTTGGCGAGTTGGTCCTTAAGAAAACCCTGCCAGCTGACAGAGATCCAAATGAAGAGAAATTGGCTCCGAACTGGCACGGTCCATTTAAGGTGGTCTCACTGGCGGGACGATCCTCTTACAAGCTCGAAGACTTAGAAGGGAAGCCATTGCCGAGACCATGGAATGCATCTCACTTGAAGAAATTCTATTTCTGAAGATGTAACACAAACCTCAGAATCAATGAAAGCAGCTTTTTCCATCCATCTGTATCATCTCTCCCTATCTGAGTCCGGCAGTTCCGGGTCCCTGATCCTGGAGAAGGCTTCGAGTTCATACACTCAGTCATCTCCTAAAAGCTCAGGTCCTTGACCTTGGAAAAGGCTTCGAGTTCGTACACTCAGTCGTTTCCTAAAGTTTGGGTCCTTGACCCTGGAGAAGGCTTCGAGTTCATACACTCAGCTATCTCCTAAAGCTCAGGTCCTTGACCTTGGAAAAGGCTTCGAGTTCGTACACTCAGTCGTTTCCTAAAGTTTGGGTCCTTGACCCTGGAGAAGGCTTCGAGTTCATACACTCAGCCATCTCCTAAAGCTCAGGTCCTTGACTTTGGAAAAGGCTTCGAGTTCGTACACTCAGTCGTTTCCTAAAGTTTGGGTCCTTGACCCTGGAGAAGGCTTCGAGTTCATACACTTAGTCATCTCCTAAAGCTCAGGTCCTTGACCTTGGAAAAGGCTTCGAGTTCGTACACTCAGTCGTTTCCTAAAGTTTGGGTCCCTGACCCTGGAAAAGGCTCCGAGTTTATACACTCAGTCGTTTCCTAAAGCTTGGGTTCCTAACCCTGGGAGAGGCTTCGGATTCATACATCCAGTCACTTCCTAAAATTCCAGGTTCACGCACCTCTCCAGATCGATCCCGAACTCAGGCTCACGCAGCCGAGATCGTCAAGCCTCTGTGATCATCTCGGCACAAGGCAGTTCATCTCGGGCAATAGTGATCCGTTTCGGCCAACGACAGTTCCTCAAAAGAAAAAGAGCAGTGCAAGCACTAAAGTGCAAAAAAGCAGCACAGAGATACAAACATCGCAATTATGTATTTAAAAAAAAATAAAATAAAAAGGAAGCATTGTACACAAACTATATGATCTCAAAAATTTGCTCTTTTATTCATTGTAAATTACTTCATTACAAGGATGACAGAAAAGAAAACAAAGTACAGAAAGGAGGCTCGCAGTCCTCTGAAAAAGCAGAAAAAGAAATAAAGACTGGGAGGATCTGATCTTCACCGACTCTTCAATCCAGTCTCCAGCGCCCCGAACTCTTCAACACCCTTTAGAGTGCAAGCTTGAAGACTATGGTCCTCACTGGTCCACTGTCTGGAGGCTTTGGGGGACTCTGAATTCCACAGAGCTCTATAATACACTTTGGTTGGTCAGACCAAAGCATGCAAGAGCCCCTCCAGTTCGGAGGCCCTGGACCTCGCTGAGCTCTTCAACACCCTACGGTCAGTGAGACCAAAGTTTGAAGAGCCCCTCGATCCAGCGGAGCCTCGATCCTGCCCCCCGCTCGGCGGTCTTGATATCCCGCAAGGAGCGTGTTTCCATGCAAGACCCTGCAGGATCACCAAATGCGGAGGGCGCCACCAACCCACAGCTGCAAAGATTCCAATGCAACCGGACCGGGGAGGGTTGGCCATGGACTTGCGTTCAGAGAGCGCGTAGTCCACGAGGATCACTTTCAGAGAGCGCGCAGACTACGACGGACTTCCCCCCTCGGAGAAAGCCGTCCTCAGGCGCAGGGGTTCCCCCCGGGTCGAATATTCCTAAAGGTCTACCAGACATGGCTACCAAAGCTATAAACAGAAGAAGACGGGCCCCTACATCTATGTGAATTAAGCTATCCTAATTCCTTTTTTTTCTCTCCCATGGCGAGCCTACCACCTCTATTTATAGGAAGAGGAAGGGCCCGGTCTCCGAAGGAAGTTATGAGGCGAAGTCTCCCATGTGTTACGTGAGAAGCATGTCTTCCAGTATAATGACCAGCGATCCTGATGGCGCCACGTGGAGCCGTTCGCTCATTTCCCTCGTCGGCCGTATCGCCATACTTACTGCTATTTATGGCCTCCAGAATACGGAGAATCGGCACAGATGGCAATGAAGATCATTCGACTCTCTCTAACTCGAGAGTCGCGCATCATATAAAAGGCATTCAATACCAAACTCAAAAATAAAGAGAAGTAAAGAAGCTCTGTTCTCATTAAAGGCGAAGGATATTACAGGACTGAAGCTGTACATATAAAAGATAGAAAGAGAAAAATACAAAGGGCAAAAGCAAGAGAGGCGAGACTACTATGGCTTTGGCGACTCCACCAGATCGATCACCGTCTCTGATGGACCAGCGGAATCGGCCGCGACCGCAACCCCGCTTGGAGCGTCGCTGGTAGTAGAGGCTTTGACCGGTGCCTCACCAGAAGCGGGGGCAGAAGAGGCCTCGCCTTGAGGCACGGCCGAAGCTTCGCTGGCGACCGGGGCATCGCTGGGGGCCGGGGCAACTGGGGCAGCATCCGTGGCAGGGTCAGCTGCAGGGGCAGTCGACCGGGGCGCTCTCGCCCAAAGGAGCAGAGCTCGGCTCGGGAATTGGGTCCGAGTACTTCTGTAGGTTCGATAGACCGGGTGGTCTTCGGGAACCCCCGCACGCCTCAGCGCGGCCAAGCACCCTTCCTCGAACAAGATGGAGGTAATTTCCTCCACCTGCCTCTTGTACTCCTCGGTGGCCTGGTCCACCCCCCGTTGGAAAGAAGATTGCGCCTCAGACAGAAAGGAAGCCTTCTCTTTCTTCAGCTCGGCGTTCCCTGACTTAAGCTTCTCAATTTCGGCGCGCCCAGCCAGCACCTCACAACGCAGCTTCGTCGCCTCAGCCGCCGATTCAGACCTCGACCTGGCTAGTTCCGACTCCAGATCGGCAATCCTCTTGGTCTTCGTCCAGATGTCACCCCTCAGTTGGTGAGTCTGCGACGTGAGGTCAGCAACATTGACCAAGGCTGCCTCCAGCTGGGTGGTCGCCTCGGCGCTACTCTTCCTCAGCTCCTCCAGCTCTTTCCTCGACCTCTCCCTCTCAGACTCCAGCTGGGCGATCTTGGCGACGTTTCAATCACTCCTTTCCATTACAGCCAGGAGCCTCTGCACATTCTGCGAAAGGGAAGAATGGGTCAAACAACAGCAGCCGGACCAAAGCACTTGAAGAAGAGCACAGAAGATACTTACCAAAAGATTAGCCTGGATCGCCGAGACCATCAGGCTATCATTGTCGTACCGCGCATGCATCTCCATGTCGCGCGGCAGGGCGCAAGCTTTGGCGATGGCCCCGATAACGTCGGTATTCCCCATCAGCCGGTCCTCAACGCTTAGGGGCTTTCCGGGCTGCGTCTCCATCTTGGGCCGCCATGCCGCCGGGGAAGTGCGAGGTCCGGAAGCCGATCCGGACCCTTGCCCTACCAAGACGGTGAGCTCGCGGGCCGCCCCGCTAGCTGCCTTGCTGACCGGCGCACTCTTTTCGGCCGGGGCCTTACCTCCAGTGGCTCGCATAGGGGTCTTGCCCCTCGGGGGCTGTTCAGCCCCCGAGTCCTTCTCACCCACCTTGGACCTCTTCCAGGGTGGGGACCTCTCTCGTGGGCGATCCGGCGAGCGTCGCTGCGCTCCCTCGCTCGGTTTAGAGACGGGAGTAGAAGTGGCGCCAGCGCCCCCCGAGCCCGAAAGCAAGCGGGTGCTGGCAGACAAAGGTGTCGAGGAAGAATATCTCTGCCTAAACTTGGCGGCCAGATCTTTAGTACCAGGCACTTTTGAGCCTCCCTCCATTCCTCGCTCCTGGTCAGATGAGTAGGCGTCTACTATCTCCCTCAAGTTCGGCGACCCCAAGCTGGAGGACGTGGATGCCTCAGCACCAGATGCAGCTCGGCTCGCAGCAGGATCAGCTAAAGGGACCCCGGCAGGCACCGCCAAGGTAACAGGAGGGCGATCAGGTTGCAGCTCGTCCTTGGGAGCTGCTCCGATCCTCCTATAGTGACCGCGGTACCTCGGCGTGTACCCTAGTAGCTTCCAGGCCGATCTGGTCTCATGCCCTTTATATCTCTCGACCTTCTTGTGGTCGTCGACGTTCTTTCTCTAGCCTTCGCTCGCAGCCCGGCGTCGCCTAGCGTGCAGTTCTGCGTGCAAACAACAAAGGATGTCAGCTCGGCGATATGGTGACAGAGCGAAATAAACAGGGAGAAGAAGCAGTATTTACTTGGGACGGCCCCGGGATGACGAGGGACCATCAGCCTCCTGCTCTCACCAGCGCCGAATTCCCAGTCCCCTGACACGTAGAAGAGGTCTTCCTCGGCATTCTTACTGGAATCCTCTAGGGCCAGGACGAAGCCTATTCGACGCTGCTTCACCCGGAGGTAGTAATTATCTCCCCCGGCCTTGCAAATGTCACATACATCCTCGATGTCATGGACACCCAGGTCGGTCCCCAAAATCTCGTTCAGTTTCGCCGTGCCCATAATGACTTTGAAGCCATTGGGCATCAACTGGCATGGGGTAATCGACCACATGCTAAGAAAGGCCCTAAGGAGAGGGTGCAGAGGAAATCTGACCCCACCTTCGATCACAGAGATTAGAGGAAACGGCATCCAGCCGCAGGACAAACCGCGCGTGGCGTGGTCGGAAGGTCCGCCGGCCTAAGGCGAACTCCCTCTGGGATGTTGTAAGCCGCCCTAAACCTAGCCATGCCCTCTTCTGTATCTAATCGAAATCTATGGGTGCCCATATCTAAACAAACGAGGCAGCAGAAAGGAACCCTAGAGGCGAGGAAACCCTAAAAACCAGACGGGGGCACGAAGTTACTTACGGAGACGGAAGGGCGAGTCAAAAACAGATCTGGGCGCGTCCTACGATCGTCCTCACCAGAGAAGTCTCGAAGAACAGAGTGGAAATCAAAAGCAGGGGCAAAGGAAATCAGAAAGAAGAAAGAAGAAAGCCGACCCTATTTATGGAGAGGGAACCCTCTTTGGGCGCCACTTTCGAATTCGAAGAGACGGATTTCGTAATCCGAGCCTGTTCCATCAAAGAGACAACGCAATCAGTGAAGGGGATACACGTGTAGCCGTCGGTTCGCTCCTCGGAACGGGCAGGACAGAGCATTTATTGCCTCAGAAAAGTTGAAGCGACACTAGGCAATTATCGCCGCATCTCCAGACAGGATCTCTAGCTTTCGACCACTAAAGGCTAGGACGCTTAAGAGATCAAAAGCTAGGGGGCAATTGTGTGGGGAGATTTCCAAAGCTCCAGGATTACGCTAATCACAGCCATCAGATGAGACTAAGCAATCTCACGTGCCATCCGCGTGCCGCCCACGTGGCACCAGACTCACCTCGGCTACCAGGACAGGGGCCCCAGCCGAAGTCAGGCAGGTTTGGGCCGCTAGCGCCGAGCTCGGCTACCCTAGGTGCCCACCTCAGCTGAAAGCTCCACCTCGGCCGAAGGAGCCGGGACGAAAGCCGAAGCAGGAAAGAATCTCCACTCGCGCCCTTCGCCCCCCACGTCGTCAGACACGTGGAGGAATAGGGGCGCGAGCCAGTGAGACAGATGCGACATCCAGCCGTCCACAATCTTTACCAGATCACTGACAGGGCGGCATCCAGCGGCTGAAGCCAAATCAGGGCAAGGCCCGAGGGCGGATCCGATGGTAGCCCTACCGCCAAAGGCGTCCAACACGATCTGGCCCAACAAGACGCACATTTAATGCGATGTGGGCTGATCCGACTGGCATTAAATGCAAAGTGGGCCGGAATGGACCGCATTTATTACTTTGTGGGCTGATGATGACTTTCCTATCAAGTCATGGGACCCACACCAAAATATCATCCAAAGACATCGTCCAAGCGTCTATAAATAGGGCCTCATTCCACATGCAAGGTACGCACAATCCAACCCAAAGAGCCGTTACTGTGTCTCTCTTCTCCCTCTCCTTCCTTTGTTCCAGTCCATTCGCTGACTTAGGCATCGGGGAGCCTTGTGCCTCCCAGGCCAGGGTCCTCTGACCGTTTGCTCTCTCCTTTCAGGTTTCCAGGCAACAGGTTTCCTTCTTCATTTGGATAAGTCCTGTAAGGCACCTCGGTTATTGTGGGTCATCATTTTTCTGCACCTACATCTACTATCCTAAAACTGAAATCGACCCGTTTGCCTATAACAGTAAATAAAGAAGGAAATCCCAGAAAGACATGAACTTTCCGGGTTTATAGTTATACCAGTGAAACAGGTCGAGATTTCAGGTATTTTCAAGTTAGGAAGAAACCCCAACTGCGCAGTAAATAAGATCGACCCATTTGAGAATAGCAGTGAATAGAGAAGAAAATCCAACAAAGATGAGAACTTTCACTGATTTCCGAAATCTATGGTTTGAATAATACCTGGAGCTGTTCGAATGGGAGAGGGCCGTGCTGGATTTCTTCCGCGTCACCCTGTTCTTGGGCCATCTTTTGGTGCTTCTGTTGCTGCTCCATGGATGCTGACATTAGCAGAGAGAGGGGAGAGAGGGAGGGTTTGAAATGCGTTGTGAAGGCGCCAAATTACCCTCCTCCTAAAATTTTGTGGAAATAATTATATAGAGAGCTCGGAATAGGATACGATACAGCTTCTCTTCTCCTTCCCATCGAAGTTTCAGGGGCACGTGTGAAATGCATGGGGTCATATGACAACATACTCGACTAGACTCGTTCGAGTCGCCCAACTGGGTGCCAATCCGAGTGGTCAACTCCGCCGAGAGACGGTGAGGTAAACAGGAGGGGTGAGGGGCTGGAGCTTTTCTTTTTGAGTCGTGCCACAGAGCCCGGATTTTTGTGCCCCGGCTCTGGCACAGCTCCCAGGGGGCCGTTGGATCCCATTTGAATTTGGGATCCAACTGGAGACTTTTTCTTTCTTTTTACCCCCAACCAAGGGGAAGGGGGCAAGTGGGAAGGTAGTTCACATATGTGGGTAGAAGAGCCCTCAAATGTAGGAAGAGTGGCGTACCCAGGGATCAATCCCTAAATGGTTCATTTTTTAAAGAATTTTTGAAATTCATGTCCACTAGAATTTGCAGAATTCGTGACACTAGAGTTTTGAAATACCGCTGAGTTCTGTCATTTGTGAATTTGTTGTTTCTTTCATGCCGGAATTCATGTCTGAGAAAATTTCATGCAACCCAAAATTTTAAATTCCACGCTTCATCACTACTCAAATTTCTGAGTGAAATTTTACTTGTTTATGCATTTGTATACATATTCAACTTTGAAGTCTAAATTGGTCATGAATAGACTATTTTATAAACATATGGGTCTCATTCAATGACAAAAATGAATGACTAAACAAAAACACCTCTCCTTCCTATTCTTATTTAACCTAAAACTTAAAAAAAAAACCAAAAATAAAAAAAAACACCCTTATTATCAACCATTAAGAAAAAAAGAAAACTCAATTCAAAGATGCCCAAATTATCACAAAATACCCATCAATTCAAAAACACAAGCCAAACAAAATAATACAGAGAAAACCCATTTGCACAAAATATATAAACATATAATTAACCATGAGAAAAAGGAAAACCAAAATACATGGTGGAGCAAATAAAAGAAAGAAAAGAAATGGAGCAAATTACATTGATATCATAGCTTCTCGTTATTTTATAAAGGGTGGAGCACTTGTTGACGATTTCTAGTATGACGACAAGACGAATGCAAGAGGGAAGGCAAGGATAATAAGAGAATAGAAGCGCATCCGATTGGAGACATGGCGACCTGCGTGCGGACTTTACCTTCACGAAGTCAAAGGACCGATTTGTGCTCAAGATCATGATGGTTCCTATGCTGGGAGAGAATCCCAGGAACCTAGATCTTGAATCGCCAGTAAATCACAAAAAGAGTTAACATCAGTTGCAAGAAGGAGAGATCTCTTATGAGTTATCTCAAGATTGGATTGGGATTTTCGAATCCGCCACTGGTTTTGAAAGTTGCAGTTGCTGAGATCTAGTATGAGTTATCTCAAGATTCTGGAATGATTTTCAGTTGCTGTAGGTGCAGAAAATAATGACCCACAATAACTGGGGAGCCTTAGAGGACTTATCCGATGATGATGATGACTGGATGCCGTCCGAAAGCCTGAAAGAGAAGAGCAAACGATCAAAGGACCCTGGCCTTGGCGGCGCAAGGCTCTCCAATGCCAAAGTCAGTGTAGGAACTGGAACAATGGAAGGAGAGGAAGAAGAGAGGCAGAGTAACAGCTCTGTGAGTTGGGTTGTGCGTACCTTGCATGTGAGATGCAATCCTTTTATAGACGATTTGGAAGATATCTAGGACGATATCTTGGCATGGGTCTCATGATTCACTGGGAAGTCATGATCAGCCCATGTTGCAATTAATGCGGTCCAATCCAGCCCACTCTGCATTAAATGCGTGTCAGATCAGCCCACGTCGCATTTAATGCGCGTCTTGTTGGGCCAGATCGTGTTGGACGCCTTTGGCGGTAGGGGATCGTGGGATCTGCCCTCGGGCCTTGCCCTGATGTGGCCTCAGCCACTGGATGTTGCCTTGTCAGGATCTGGCGAAGATTGTGAGCGGCTGGATGTCGCGTCTGTCCCACTAGCTCGTGCCCCTATCCCACCACGTGCCTGGTGATGTGGGGGATGAGGGGCGTGAGTGGAGACTCTTTCTGTCTTCGGCTCCCATCCCGGCTTCTTTAGCCGAGGTGGAGCTTTCTGCCGAGATGGCGCCCGGGTGGCTCAGTTCGGCGCTAGTGGCCTGGAGCTGCCTGACTTCGGCCGGACCCCCCGTCCTGGTAGCCGGGGTGAGCTTGGTGCCACGTGGATGGCACGCGGATGGCACATGAGAGTGCTTAGCCTCATCTGATGGCTGTGATTAGCGTAATCCTGGGGTTCTGGAAATCTCCCCACACAATTGCCCCCTAGCTTTTGACCTCTCAAGCGCCCTAGCCTTTAGGGGTGGAAAGCTAGAAGAGTCCGTCTGGGGGTGTGGCGTCCATTGCCTGGTGTCGCTTCAACGGTCCTAAAGCAATAAACGCTCTGACCTGTCTGTATCGGGAAGCGAGTCGACGGCTACACGCGTCACCTCCTCACCGATTGCGCTATCTTATTGACGGAATAGGCGCGGATCGCGAAATCCGTCCTTCCGAATTTCGAAAGCAGAGCGCGCCAAGGGTTTCTTTTCCACAAATAGGGTCGTCTTCTTCTCTTCTTGTTTCTGATTTCTTTTCGCCTTTGCCTTCATCTCCGATTTCTGCTCTGCTGCTCAAGATCTTTCTAGCGAGGACGACCGTAGGGCGTGTCTGGATCTGTATTCGAGTCGCCTCTTTTCGTCTCTGTAAGTTGCTTCACGCCTCTGTGTAGCTTTTTCCTAGGGTTCAGCAGCCTTTAGGGTTTTTTCTTTTGCTGTATCCTTCTTTCTGGACATGGGCACCCCTAGGTTCAGTTTAGATACCGAAGAGGGCATAGCCAGATTTAGGGCTGCCTTCGATATTCCGGAGCGAGTCCTGCTCAAGCCAGCAGACTCCGTCGACTATGCCACGATGCGCTGGTCCGGCGGCTGAATGCCGTTCCCTCTGATCTCTGTGATCGAGGGCGGGGTCAGATTTCCCCTGCACCCTCTACTTAGAGCCTGCCTCAGTACCTGGTCCCTCACCCCTTGCCAGTTCATGCCCAATGGCTATAAGGTCATCATGGGCACGGCGAAGCTGAACGAGGTTTTGGGGACCGACCTAGGTGTCCATGATATCGAGGATACCTACGACATCTGCAACGCTGGAGAAGGGAAATATTATCTCCGGGTGAAGCCGCAACGGAGAGGCTTCGTCCTAGCCTTGGAGGATTCAAGTAAGAACGCCGAGGAAGCCTTCTTCTGTGTTTCGGGGGACTGGGAGTTCGGCGCTGGTGAAGTAGGAGGCTAGCGGTCCCGCGCCGCCCTGGGACAGTCCCAAGTAAACATCGCTCCTTTTTATTCATTTTCTTTGCTTGATTTTGATGATGCCGAGCTGACTCCTCTTTTGTTTGTTATGCAGAGGCAGGCGCGAGACGACGCCGAGCCGTGAGTGAGGGCTGGAGGAGGAACCCCGACGACGTCAACAAGGTCGAGAGGTACAAGGGGCACGAGACTAGGTCGGCCTGGAAGCTACTCGGATACACGCCGAGATACCGCGGCCACTACCAGAGGACCGGGGTACTCGAGGTGGACGAGACGCATCCTGATCGCCCAACCGTCTCCCTTGCCGTGCCTTCCGGGATCCCTTTGAGCGATCCTGCCGCTAGCCGAGCTGCATCTGGGTCTGAGGCGTCTACTTCAAGTTCGGAACCGTCGAACCTGAGGCAGATAGTGGACGCTTATTCTTCTGATCAGGAAGAGGATATGGCGGGAAGGTCGAGGGAGCCTGCCGTCAAGGACCTAGCGGCCAAGTTCAGGCGGGCATCCTCTTCTTCTGCCAGCACCCGAGCAGCTTCGAGCTCGGGAGGTGTTGGCGACACTTTCCGCTTCCGCTCCTGCTTCTGCTCCTGCTCCTGCTTCCGCTCCTGCTCCTGCTTCGAGTGCGGGAGTTCGGCGACGTTCGCCGGAGTGCCCAAGGGAGGGGTCCCCGCCTAGGAAGAAGTCCAAGGCGGGGGAGAAAGGTTCGGGGGCCGAACAGCCTCCGAAGAGTAAGACCCCTGCACGGGCCCCCGGAGCCAAGGCTCCAACGGACAAGAGTGCACCGGCTGAGAAGAGTGCACCAGTTGAGAAGAGCGTGCCGGCGGGCAAGGCGTCAGGCGGGACGACTCGCGAACCGACGATCTTGGTGGGGCAAGGGTCTGGATCGGCCTCCGGACCCCGAAGTGCCCCAGCGCCATGGAGGCCGAGGATGGAGACTCAGCCCGGTAAGCCTCTGAACGTCGAGGACCGGCTGATGGGAAATGCCGAGGTGATCGGGGCTCTCGCCAAGGTCTGTGCTCTGCCACGGGACATGGAGACGCACGAGAGGTTCGACGATGAGAGCCTGATGGTTTCGGCGATCCAGGCCAACCTCTTGGTAAGTGTTTTCACCGTTTTTCTCTAAGTAACCCAGCTTGACTGCCCCGGTTTGACCCACTTTTTCCATTTGCAGAACGTGCAGAGGCTCCTGACCGTGGTGGGAAGGAGCGACAGGAACGCGAAGAGGGTCTCCCAGCTGGAGACCGAGAGAGACAAGCTGAAGAAGGAACTGGAGGAGCTGCAGGCGGGAATGGAGCGGATGAAGAAGGCCAGCGTCGATGAGGCTGCTCGGCTGGCAAATCGCTCTGGCTGATGTCGCCGAACTTACGTCGAAGGCCAATCATCTGAAAGTGAGGTCTGGGCGAGGAACAAGAAGACCGCCGAGCTGGAGTCGGAATTGGCAAGATTGAAGGCTTGAATCGACGGCTTAGGGGACGAGGCTGCGCGGCGAAGTGCTGGCTGGGCGAGCCGAAACAGCGAGGCTGAAGAAGGCGAACGCCGAGCTGGAGAAGGAGAAGGCCTCTCTTTTGTCCGGGCCCAGTCCGCCTTCCAGGATGGGGTGGATCACGCCATCTTGAGCTGTATGAGAAGCAGGCGGAGGAGATCACCGGTCATCCGGTTTTGATGAAGGATGCCTGGACCGCACTGAGACGTGCGGGGGTCCCCGAAGACCATCCTGTCTATCGGGACCTGCCGAAGTACTCGGACTCGGCTCCTGAGCCGAGCTCCGCTCCTGCTGCCGAAAGTGCCCCAGTTGAAGCTCCCTGCAATCGCTCCTGCTGCTGACGACGCTCCAGCTGCCCCAGTCTTGAGCGATGCCCCGGTCGCCAGCGACGCTTCGGCCATGCCTCAGGGTGAGACCTCTTCTGCTCCTAGTTCGGGTGAGGTACCGGTCGGAGCCTCCTCTGCTAGCGACGCTCCAAGCAAGGTCACGATTTCGGCCGAGTCCACTGGTCCATCAGATACAGTGATCGACCTAGTGGAGTCGCCGAAACCATAGTAGCCGGGCTCCTCCGTATCTGTCTTCTTGCATGTAATGCTTTTGCTCCTTAGCCTGTAATATTCTCAGTCATCAATGAAAAACGGGCTTCTTTACTTGTGCATTCTTTCTTTCTCTGCATTTGTTCTCCTTCATTTCTGGATGTGCATTGAATGGTGCTTGAATGCCTTTAATATAACGCGTGACTCTTGAGGTAGAAGGAGTCAAACGGTCCTCATAGCTGTTCGTGCCAATTCTCCGTATTCTGGAGGCCATAAATAGTAATAAACATGGTGGCACGGCCTATTAGGGAAATGGATGGATGTCTCCACGTGGCGCCCCAGGGATCGCTGGTCACCAGTCGTGCATCCCGAGTAACGCGTGGGAGACTTCGCCCCCATAACTTCCTTCGGAGGCTGAGCCCTTCTTCTTCATATAAGTAGGGGCGACAGGCTCGCCATGGGCGACGAAAAGAACAGAACGTAGGATAGCTTGAATCACATAGACATAGGAATCATGGCTGGTAGACGTTCTGCAGTCTTTGATCCGGGGAGGACCCCTGTGCCTGTGGATGGCTTCCTTCAAGGGGGGAAGCCTGTCGTAGTCTGCGCGCTCTCTGAAGGAACTCTCTGTGGACCACGCGCTCTCTGAACGCGGGTTCACGCCCGGCCCGTCGAAATCGGATGGGTCGGGTTTCGTTGATGGAGAGAAGAAGAGGAAGAGGGGCGGTGGCGCATTCTCGTCCGACACGGCGGTGGCGCATTCTCGTCCGACACGGTCCGACGTCTTGGAGTGAGTGAAGATCAGAGTCTTCCAGCCTTCCTCTATTTTCTGTTTTTAGAGGACTGTGATCCTCCTTTCTGTACTTTGCTTTCTGTTCTGTAATTCTTGTAATAAAACAGTTTACAATGAATAAAAAGGAGGAATTCTGTGATCACACAAACCGTGTATAATGCTTTTGAGTTCTTTTCTCTTTCTTTGCACTGTTCTGGAATGCTTGCATTTTGTGTGTTTGAGTGCTGGCACAGCTCTCTTCCTCTGGAAAGCTGCCCTTGGCCGAAATGCCTGGCTTTGGCCGAGACGAGCTGCCTTGTGCCGAAGTGGAGTCATCATTCCACTAGTCTCGGCTGTGGAAGCGTGAGCTCGGCAATGATCTTGAGGGGTGTAAAAACCCTGATTTTAGGGATCCGGCCGAGTGTCCGAACTCGAGGCCTTCTCCAGGGTTCAGGACCCGGAGCTTAGGAAACGACCGAGTCTGGACTCGAGGCCTTTTCCAGGGCGGTAGACCCAATCCGGCCGAGTGTCTGAACTCGAGGCCTTCTCCAGGGCCCAGGGCCCGGAGCTTTAGGAAACGACCGAGTCTGGACTCGAGGCCTTTTCCAGGGCGTTTGACCCGTGGGTTCAAAACCCGAGGACTTTAGGAATTCGGCCGAGTGTAAGAACTTCAGGCTGTATCCAGGGCGTAGACCCATGCTATCCGGCCGAGTGTCCGAACTCGAGGCCTTCTCCAGGGTCCAGGACCCGGAGCTTTATGAAACGACCGAGTCTGGACTCGAGGCCTTTTCCAGGGCGTTTGACCCGTGGGTTCAAAACCCGAGGACTTTAGGAATTCGGCCGAGTGTAAGAAGTCCAGGCTGTATCCAGGGCGTAGACCCATGCTGTCCGGCCGAGTGTCCGAACTCGAGGCCTTTTCCAGGGTCTAGGACCCGGAGCTTTAGGAAACGACCGAGTCTGGACTCGAGGCCTTTTCCAGGGCGTTTGACCCATGCTGTCGGAATCAGTCAGAGAGAGACGACAAGTTGATGACAAGGTGAAAGCTGCTTTTATTGATTTTGAGACTCGATACATCTTTAGAAATAAAATTTCTTCAAGTGGGATGCATTCCATGGTCTCGGCAGTGGCTTGCCTTCCAAGTCTTCGAGCTTGTAGGCTGACTTTCCTGCCAGTGAGACTATTCTGAACGGGCCATGCCAGTTCCGGGCTAGCTTCCCTTCGTTTGGCTCTCTGTCAGCTGGCAGGGTTTTCTTTAGCACGAGCTCTCCCGCGGAGAACTTTCTCTCTCTGACATTTTGATTGTATGCCCTGGCTAACCGTTGCTGATAGTCGGTCAGTCGCAGGGCTGCTGCTTCTCGTCGCTCGTCTGCCAGCTCCAGCTCCATTGCCAGGTTCGTTTCATTTCGGCCTTGGTCGACCAGCTCTGTCCTCAGGGTAGGAAGGCCGATTTCCAAAGGAATGACTGCCTCCATCCCGTAGGCCAGAGAGAAAGGTGTTGCCGAGGTGGACCTCCTTGGAGTTGTTCTGTATGCCCACAGCACGCTCGGAAGCTCCTCTGTCCATCTGCCCTTTGCCTTGTCCAATCGCTTCTTCAGGCCGTCCAGGATCACTTTGTTGGAGATTTCTGCCTGGCCATTACTCTGTGGATATGCCAGAGTGGAGTAATGATTTCTGATGCCGTGCTCTTGGCAGAAGTCTTTGAAGGACTTGGAGTCGAACTGAGTCCCGTTATCCGAAATCAGGGTCCGGGGGATGCCGAACCTCGTAAGGATGTTTTCCAAACGAAATTCCTGGAGTCCCTGTCCGTGATTGAAGACAACGGTTCAGCCTCTATCCATTTTGTGAAGTAGTCCAGTAGCCACTATCAGCCATCTCTTGTTTCCTGGAGCTCGGTGAAGAGGCCCCACAATGTCCAGGCCCCATTGAGCGAAGGGCCATGGGCTAGAGAGGGGACTCAGATCTTGTGCTGGCTGATGGAGGGAGTGGGAGAACTTCTGGCACTTCTCGCATTTCCTGGCGTAGACCTGCGCGTCTTTCTGCATGTAGGGCCACCAGTAGCCCTGGCTTATTGCTCTGTAAGCCAGGGATCGACCTCCTATGTGACTGCCGCATGATTCCTTCGTGGATCTCATACAGGAAGTCGTCCACCTTGCTCGGATGGACGCATTGGAGGTATGGACCTGTGAAGGACTTCCTGTAGAGTTTGCCTTCGGGAGAGAGCCAGAATCGCGCTGCCTTGAGTCTGATCCTGTGGGCTTCAGCCTTGTCCTCGGGGAGCTGGTCGTCCTTCAGTAGGCGACAATTGGATCCATCCAGCTTGGGCCGAGGTCGGCGCAGAGGACCAGCCGAGATGAATGGATTTCTAAGCTTGAACCTTGATACTGACCCAACCTCGATGGTCCTTTTCTTCCCTGCTTCGACAGCGGAGGCCAGGTTTGCAAGCGCATCTGCGTGTGTGTTGGTATCTCTGAATTTTGCCTGACCTCGGCTTTCTGAAATGAGAGAGAGCAGTTTTTTCGCAAGGGCTAAGTAGGCCGCCATCCTGTCGTCCTTGGCCTGGTAGTCTCCAGCGAGCTGGCTAGTTACCAGTTGAGAGTCGCTGAAGATCTCCAGGTGCTGGGCTCCGAGGATTTGGGCGCTGTTCAAAACCCTGCAATCAGTGCTTCGTACTCTGCCCTCATTGTTTGTCGCTTTGAAGTCCAGGGTGAAGGCCTGCTCTATGACCAGTCCCTCTGGCGATTGGAGAACTATGCCGGCGCTAGCTCTCTTGGAGGTGGACGACCCATCGACAAAGATCTTCCATGCCGAGGTGGGAGACTGCTGGACCTCTATTTCTACTGGCTCGTGCCCTGTGCCCCCCAGTGCCGTGCCGAGCTGGGTCGGAGCCGGGTTGGGGGAGACGAATTCCACAATGAAGTCTGCCAGGATCTGGGCTTTGATCGCAGTTCGGGGACGGTACTGTATATCATAATGCCCCAGTTCAACTGCCCACTTTGATATTCGCCCTGAAAATCAGCTTTCTTGAACACTGAAACGGAGTGGATGCTCCGTGATTACCACATGGTGTGGGATTGGAAATAATGGGAGAGCTTGCGGGAGGCACTGACGAGAGCCAACGCAAGCTTCTCCAATAGAAGGGTACCTGGTCTCGGCATCGAGCAGGGTCTTGCTCGTGTAATAGATTGGCTTTTGAACTCCCTCGTCCTCCCTGATGAGGACGGAGCTCACTGCGTGATCCGAGACCGCAAGGTACAAATACAGAATCTCCCCCAAAGTTGGGGTGGAGAGTAATGGTGGTGTCATTAAATAAGTTTTGAGTGCGGCCAATGCCTGGTCGCACTCAGGGGTCCACTGGAACTTCAAATTTTTTCTTTAAAAGCTGAAAGAAAGGCCTGCACTTATCTGATGACAGGCTGATGAAGCGGTTCAGTGCTGCAGCCATTCCTGTGAGCTTCTGAACTTCCTTCGTGGGTAGAGGGGCTCTGGATGCTCTGGATCGCGGTGATCTGGTCCGGATTGGCCTCTATCCCCCTCCGCGTTACCAAGCTGCCGAGGAACTTGCCTGAGGCTACACCGAAGGCGCACTTGGAAGCGTTTAGCTTGAGCTTGTATGCGCGGAGGATGTCGAAGACTTGGCCGAGATCCGCCAGATGATCGCCGGAGTGCACCGATTTGACGACCATGTCGTCGATGTAGACCTCCACCGTCCGGCCGAGCTCAGCATGGAACATTTTTGTGACGAGGCGCTGATAGGTTGCCCCCGCGTTCTTTTAGCCCGAAGGGCATCACCTTGTATCAGTAAGTGCCGCGGGGGGTTATGAATGATGTTTTCTCCCGTCTGGCTCGTAGAGCGGGATCTGGTGGTAGCCCCTGTAGGCGTCGAGGAAGCTCATTCGGTCGTGACCAGCGGTGGCGTCGATCAGTTGGTCAATCTTTGGGAGGGGGAAACTATCTTTAGGGCAGGCCCTGTTCAGGTCTGTGAAGTCCACGCACACCCTCCACTTTCCAGTTTTCTTCTTGACCACCACCGTGTTGGCCAGCCATACCGGTACTGGACTTCCCGGATGGCTCCTGCCTTCAGCAGGTTGTCGATCTCTCTTCGACGACCGCATCTGTCTGCTGCAAAGCCCTGTCCTGCGGGCCCTCGCACTCCGGCTTATGGTCGGGGTCCACATTCAGCTTGTGGCACATGACCTCCGGGTCGACCCCAGGCATCTCGCTTGGGCTCCAAGCGAAGACGTCGACGTTCTGCATCAGGAACCGAGAGAGTTCGGCCCTTTCCTCGTCTGGCAGCTGGGTGCCAATCAGGAAGAACCTGTCTGGATCGGCCGGGTTTAGCCTGACCTCGGCCATGTCCTCGATGCTCTTCTTCTCAGGATCTCGGCCGATTTCGTCGAGGCCTTTTCTCGAACTCGCGAGGTTGACGCGCTCTGGCTCCTTTAACTAGGCCGGGACCCCGCGGCCAGCATGCACTGCCTGCTTGCTGCTGATCCCCCTCCACTGTGACTACTTCCATCTTGCCCTCCTTGTTCTCAATGGACGAACTTCAGCTTCTGGTGGAGGGAAGAAGGGACTGCTTCTAACTTGTGGAGCCACGTTCTACCCAAAATGACGTTGTAGGGAGAAGGGGCATCCACGACCAGGAAGTCGGCCGACACGGAGGCTCCGCCAACTCGGGTCTCCAAGGTGATCCTGCCCTTGGGGTAGACTGGCGTGGCGGACAACCCTAGCATGGGTGCACGGACCTCCGTGAGGTTCTGCTCGGAGAGTTTCATCTTCTGAAGCAAGTCGTAGTAGAGGACCTCGGAGGAGCTGCCGGAGTCGACGAGTATCCTCTTCACTGTGAGTCTCTCAGCTTCATGTGAGGAGTAGAGGGTCGTTGTGAGGGAGCTGGATTCCCTCTAGATCTCTTTCCAAAAACGAGATGGCGGGTCGGTCGCGGCGGGCTTTTCTTGATGCCGGGGCGAGCTCGGCTTTCATTACTTCTTTCCCGTGCGAAGCCTGCCTGGCTTCGGCACGGGCCTGGGAGCTGTCCCGGGACGAGGAAGCGGGAACTGAGGATGCCAGGTGGATCACGTTAATTATCTTCTCTGAATCCTCGCTGTCGGGAGCCTGGGCTGCGCTCTGGTGAATCCGGCCCTCGCTGCCGCCGGCATCACCTGCCTTGACAAATTCTGGAATGTGGCCCTCTTCGGCCAGCTTCTCCAGGTACCACTGCAAAGTCTTGCAGTCCTCGGTCTTGTGCCCGTTACCCCCTAATGGAAGGAGCAGTAGCGCTGGCTTCGGCCGCCGGAGGTGGGCTCATTCTTCAAGGGTGGAGGGTACTTGAAGAATGGCTTGGACCTGATCTTGGTCAGGATGCGGTAGATCGGCTCCTTGAAGACGACGCTGACGCTCTGACTGGTGCTGGAGGGAGGTCTGGGCTTCCAAGTGCCCCCATACCTGGACGACGAAGGCTTCACCGAACTAGAGACCCAGGCCTGCATGGGTTCCTACTTCTGGGAGGGCCTCCCACCTTTCTGCCGAGGCTGGCTACTCTTCTGCTCGGGCTCCGGGTGCCCGTCCTGATCCCTGGCTCGGATCTCGTCTTCCTCCTGGGCGATGAAGCGCTTTATCCGGGACATCAACTCTGGCATGGATTCTGTGGAGTTCCCGCCAGTCTTTTCGCAAGTCGTTGCCGGGGATCAGGCATGCTGGAAGGCGTAGATTGACTATCCTCCTCCCTAGTGCCCTCGATCTGGCTGTAGACCGCCCAGAATCGCTGGGCGAACTTGGCGAGGGTCTCACCCTGCTTCATTCTCAGGGCGAGGAGGTCCCCTCCTTCTTGGGGACGGCGCTGTAGGATTGGAAGCTTCTTCAGGAAGGAGGAGCTGGAGCTCCTTCCAACTCGAAATGGACTTCTCTGGGAGAGAACAGAACCACTTCGGGAGAGGTCATCCCCAAACTGGAGGAAAAGATTTTGTAGTTCAGTGACCCTCGTTCCCCAGATGGACATCCCTTCTGGGACAAGTGTCGGAGGTGAGCGGATGGGTCGGACAGTCCGTCATAGGGGACGAACCGCAGGACGGAGAACTTTCTGGGCAAGGGGGTGCGCTCGATCTCTTTTGTGAAGGGTGAGCCCCCCAGATCAGTGTGACCACAGATCTACTTCTGGTCCCGCACGTCCAAGTTGTGCTGGAGAGCCAATCTGACACGTTTGTCAAATCGCTCCTGCTCATCGTCCTTCTCTGGAGTCTGAGCTCTGGGCTTTCGCTTGGGGTGGTTCGGGCTACGACGGCTATGAGTTCGGCCATCGCGGCTATGATGACTCCGGCTGTTGCTCGAGCCTTCGTCATGAATCTGGCTCCGTTTATGGTCCAGATGATTTCTGAGGTCCTCGCGGGGAGGCTGGGCTGCCCTGCTGGGGGCGTCCCTCTTCTTCCATTGAGGCTCAGAGACCTGCCTCAAGGAGGCAGTTTGCGCTGCCCTCAGCTGCTGCTGGAGCTCGCGAATCAGCTGCTCTTCTTCTGGAGGAGAGCAGTTTGGGCTTCGAGAACCTCTCCAGCAGCAGGGGGTTGAACGTGGCGCGTCTCTCCTACGGCCACGGCTTTTGTCCTTCGAGGGGACGCTCATGCCGACGCTCATAGCGTCGTGGGTGGCATGACCTCTTCTGCTGAGATCGCGGCTTCTCGAGGTCCCTCTTGGAGTTGGAAACTCGACAAAGAGTTGAGAGCCTCTAAGGCGGCCCTCGCCTGCAGACGTGCCATTGCACCGTGCGGGAGCGCCCTTGAGGAGGGACGTCCGTTGACGGTCGGTGGCAGCTCGAGCGCTGCTCTTGAGGACTCTACGCCCTTCCTAGCTTTCGGAGGCATGGCTTCTGAAAGGTTGAGGTTAAGATGGTTGGGAAGGTTTGGGAAGGTTGGGATATTACTTTCCCACAGACGGCGCCAATTGTTGGTGCAGAAAATAATAACCCACAATAACTGGGGAGCCGTAGAGGACTTATCCGATGATGATGATGACTGGATGCCGTCCGAAAGCCTGAAAGAGAAGAGCAAACGATCAAAGGACCCTGGCCTAGGCGGCGCAAGGCTCTCCGATGCCAAAGTCAGTGTAGGAACTGGAACAATGGAAGGAGAGGAAGAAGAGAGGCAGAGTAACAGCTCTGTGAGTTGGGTTGTGCGTACCTTGCATGTGAGATGCAATCCTTTTATAGACGATTTGGAAGATATCTAGGACGATATCTTGGCATGGGTCTCATGATTCACTGGGAAGTCATGATCAGCCCACGTTGCAATTAATGCGGTCCAATCCAGCCCACTCTGTATTAAATGAGCGTCGGATCAGCCCACGTCGCATTTAATTGCGCGTCTTGTTGGGCCAGATCGTGTTGGACGCCTTTTGGCGGTAGGGGATCGTGGGATCTGCCCTCGGGCCTTGCCTGATGTGGCCTCAGCCACTGGATGTTGCCTTGTCAGGATCTGGCGAAGATTGTGAGCGGCTGGATGTCGCGTCTGTCCCACTAGCTCGTGCCCCTATCCCACCACGTGCCTGGTGACGTGGGGGATGAGGGGCGTGAGTGGAGACTCTTTCTGTCTTCGGCTCCCATCCCGGCTTCTTTAGCCGAGGTGGAGCTTTCTGCCGAGATGGCGCCCGGGTGGCTCAGTTCGGCGCTAGTGGCCTGGAGCTGCCTGACTTCGGCCGGACCCCCCGTCCTGGTAGCCGGGGTGAGCTTGGTGCCACGTGGATGGCACGCGGATGGCACGTGAGAGTGCTTAGCCTCATCTGATGGCTGTGATTAGCGTAATCCTGGGGTTTTGGAAATCTCCCCACACAGTTGCAATTGTAGTGACGGTAAGTGCCTAAAATTATAAGGGGCTTGGAAGCATGGCTCGGGATGAGATTATGTAAGACCCCGACCCCAGTTTGTTTAGTATTGTTTTAATCGTGATTTAGCCATTTTAAGCGAGATTAGAGTTGGTTTGACTTTGTCTTTGAGTTTGACTGGAATTTTCATAGCCTTGGAGATTTTGAGTGCCGTTGACTTTGGTTTGACCCGGTCCATATGATTTGTATTTTTGTGAGAAATTATTCTTATTTTGGAAAATTACAATTTTTACTCCTTTTGACTCATTTTATTAAGTTTATCAACTTTCATGTTTGGCCATCTTGATTTGATACTCACAAATCGCGTTTTTCGAGAAACAATGGCAAAAATGACTTTTCACACTAAATCTGAACTCAAATTTCGAAATTCCAGAACCATGTCAAAAGTATACTTTTTAGAAAATAGATTTTTTGAGGATCATCTTATCCTTCTTCGTCGATTTTGTGCGGGGCCCCCAAGATGATGTTTTAGCCATTGCAAGTTTTAGACCTGGTGGGGCCCACTTTCCACTCAACTTTATCAACCCATCTCCCTCGCTCACGTTTTCAAATCTGCAACCCATTTTCAGTTTCAGAACTCAGAAACCAGAGAGAAAACCTTCTTCTCCTTTCATCTTTCTCCTCCTTGCATGTTAGCCATTTGAACTTGGATTGAAAATCTGAAAGCACCATCTTCTTCCTCTCCTTCCTAGCTCTCCATTGCACCCATTTATTTGAGGATTTCAGCTGGACTACTACCTCTTATTCTTCCTTGCTTCTTGTTTGGATAGCTTCAGGTAAGAACTCCTCTTCATCTCTTCAATGGAGTCTTTTCAGCTCCTAAATAATCCGTTTTTCAAACATGCAAACCCATTTTCGAATTGGGTCTTTGTTTTCAAAATTTTGGTTGGATTTTGAGGTGTCTTTCTTGGGGCTTTTTGTAGAGCTCGGTTCAGCTGTAGGAAGAGATCCTTGAGGAGATTTTTGGTTTGACATTGGGCTAAGGCAAGTGAATAAATGGATTGGAATGCATGCTTTTGAATCTTGTCTATTTATAAATTCTGATACAAAAATTTGGTTCATTTGGATGATTGTTTTAGCCATGTAAGGTCTGATTTACAGAAGTTTTCTAGCATTAAAATTTAGTTCAGTCTTGTTAAATGATTTTTTTTATATTAGCATGAAAGTTTTTGATGTTTGCAAATGTTTATAATGCTGGAAAACCATCTCTAAATTCCTGTTTTTCATCTTAGTTAACGTAACGCCCCACCCCTTACCCATGCATGATATTGTCCGCTTTGGCCCACTGGCCTCACGGTTTTGTTTCTGATGGGCCAGAACCCATCAAAAGGCCTCATGCTAGGTAAGGGTGTAAGCTCTACGTATAATCCCAATCACTTTCCTCTCTATAGTCGATGTGGGACTCCGGGGCGTCACATTCCACCCCCCTTAAGGCTGCACGTCCCTGTGCAGTAGCCTGCCAGCCCCTGTAGCCTGCCAGCCCTCTTGGCCCGCCCACATGGAAGCCCGCCCACTTGCACCAGACCACGGCAGGGGACCCACACTCGAACTAGTCGAGAGTCGGCTCGGATACCATTTGTAACGCCCCACCCCTTACCCATGCATGATATTGTCCGCTTTGGCCCACTGGCCTCACGGTTTTGTTTCTGATGGGCCAGAACCCATCAAAAGGCCTCATGCTAGGTAAGGGTGTAAGCTCTACATATAATCCCAATCACTTTCCTCTTTATAGTCGATGTGGGACTCCGGGGCGTCACAGTTAGGGTCTGAAATTCTGCAACAAATTTGTGCATAGAATTGCCATCTTGGATTTCTTTTGTATTTTCCTATAATTAGTGCTTAATCTCTATATTAAGCTTATGCATGGAATGAGACTTTTTATATGGTGTTGAATGGAAATTGGAATGAGAATGAACATTGAAAAGCTCAGAAGAAAGGAAAAATGCAAAAAGGATGGAAACAGGGAGTGCAGCAAGAAGCTGGTCTCGCTAGAGCGAGACTGGGCTCGCTTTAGCGTGCCCAGCTGCTGGAAGGGTCCGCTCGAGCAAGCGCAGTCACTGCCATATTGATTTTCAGGGCCCCTTTTTAACGATTTTCTTGTACAATTAGGCCTATTTGCTACCCCTTCTCAGTTCTATGGGCCCGGCCACTGTCCATTCACTTGTTTAGGCCAATTTTGATATTATTTATTAAACTGTTGGGCCTGTTTTAATGGTTTTTATTGAATGGTTGGGCCCAGCCACTGCCCCCTTTGTCTTCGGGCCTGTTTTGATAATTTTTATTGAATATTGGGCCTGGTTTCTACCCATCCATTTTGTGGACCTGTTTTGATGTTTTATTAAATGGTTGAGCCCAGCCACTGTTTCATGTAATTTTTAAGGCTTGTTTTACATAGCTTGGGCCTGTATTGATGTTTTATTAAATGGTTGAGCCTAGCCACTGTTTCATGTAATTTTTAAGGCTTGTTTTACATAGCTTGGGCCTGTTTTGATGCTTTATTAAATGGTTAAGCCCATGAAAGATTTGGGTAAATTGTGATCCTTGAAAAATTGTGAAATGGAATGAGAACAATGAGAGAATGAATATATGTGGAATTTACCCGGGAATCTTTCAAACCTCAATGCACACTTTTTCATTTTAAATGTTGTGGATTTTCATTGGCATCAAACATGTTCTTTTATTAATCAATGTTTAAAAGGTAAGTGTGTATTGAGATAGTTCCGTGGTAAGTCATTCTATATTATTCTATTCCATTCCAGATCAGAAATGTATATGTATTCTTCGGTAAACTAATTTGAATAGCATCGGTGATTTGTTATAGAATCATGTGGTTTTCCATGTTCGAAAGGATTGATCGTATGATTTTTATACAAATTACTTTGATGTGTATTTGAGTGGTTTACCATGGAAATTCGTATGTTTTTCTATGAATTAATTTGAGATAGATTTGAATGGTTTGCCACACAAATTTGTATATTTTCTACAAATTGATTTGAATTAGATTTGAGTGGTTCGCCACGTTCAGAAACATCGATAGGGCTACTCATCAGATTTGTTCGGATTTGTCAGTATATTCAGTGTGTTTTTGTTCAGGAATAGTCCTTTTATTGATTTTGGGAATGAATTATTTGTTTGGATTTGTATCGGTTCAGGTTTTGAAAGTTTAAAGGCACCACTAAGCTTAGGCCACCTTGTCGGGCTGATCACCCGGCTTGGGATCTTTAAATTATTTGCCAGCTGCAGCTTGGATTCTGTCTGTACCGACCATGCCAACGGTTTTGATTAGCCGGTCCCACTTGTATGTGGCTACGGTTCTGATTCTGTTTTCGGTCCCACGTGTAGTGACTACGGTTCTGTTCGACAACGACTTCGTTCATTCCGGTCCCACGAGTAGTGGCTACGGTTCTGTCTGCTCTTGTTACTTCGGTAATAGGAGAATATAGCTATGTGTTTTTATCGAATGCCATTGATTTATTTTGATCGTCATCGAATTATTAATTGATTAGTGTTTTATCCGATTGCCATTGATTTATTCGTTTACCATTATTTTATTCATTTATATTTTCAATGATTCATAAAGTGTTTACTTGATTACATTGGTTATTCATGTATGCCCAAACTTTAAATGTATCAGATTTGATTTTATATGGTTTTTATAAATGTTCATCATCTTATTACCTGTTTATTTGCTTGCCAGACCGTCGTGTCTGACCCTGTTTGTTTGGTGCCAGATTTCTCTCCTTCCGCTTTTAGGTATTTGATCAGAGGAGGCAGTTGAGCCGCCGGCCTGACGTGAGAGGCTGCCCATTGATATAATCTAGATGTCAAGTTTGGCACCGGAGTTCGTATCTAATTATTGGGGGTAGTATTTCTATTTAGTTGGATATTACTTTTGTATGGTTTTGTTAGCCTTTTTCTTGGGATTTGTAATTAAGATACTTGTTAATTGTAATTTGAATATGTAAGAAATAAATAGTCCTGTTACTACCAGCTCAGTATTCTTTGAATCATGATTTATGCCAGTTTGCTTATATGATGGCTTTATGATATTGGTCGAGTGCGACACAGAATCCGATGGCCACGGACTCCGGGTCGTAACACCATGATTAGCTTGCGCGAAAATATATTCTGATTGTGATGGAATTTTGTTATCCTCATTCACGCGGATCTTGTGAACTATAGCAAAAATTTTAATTAATCCCAAAATTTCGCATCCCGAGGTCGGATCACTACAGGGCCCGGTTTCGGGGTGTGACAGATTAACTCTCCTTGATGAAGATGACATGCTTGAAATTTGAAAAGGGGAGAGAAGCAAAGGTCAGAGACCCTGGTTGCTGTCAGTGCAAGGCTCTCCGAAGCCTAATACAGTTCAACAACTCAACAAATGATCGAGAATTACAGAGACAGAGTAAGGGCACTAGAAGTGTGATGTACAGTCTCATCAGCTCACATTTCATTAAATGGCTGTCTCATCGGGCCTTACCCTGTTGACTTTTGGGCGGAGTCCCATCGGGCCTTGCTTGGAGCCATACCTTGATGTAGACGTAGCTGCTGGATGCCATTCTGTCAGGAATTATGGGCGGTACGGCGTACTTCTATGCATGGCCACGTCTTGTCGCACGTTCCATAACGTGGTTATGCACAGCCGTCAGTGCTTGTCTTTGTTAGTTTTCCGGCACCATTGCCGAGATGCGTGACCAAGGCCGAGACACTATGCCGGGGTCGGGAATGACCGAGGTCGGGAGTGACCTTGATCTCGGTTGGCACATTTGCATTGCTGCTGAGGTGCGCGTGGTCGAGGTTGAGACATGCTTCGCTGGTACCATTCTGAAGCTAATGTAATCTCGGCATCCTGTGAATATCCCCACACAATTGCCCCCTAGCTTTTGAGCTCTTAGAGTTCCTTAACTCTTTGAGGTCGGAAGCTATTTGATGGGAGAATCTTCCAGGGTTGACGGTAGAGGATAGTGCCGCCGAGGATAATAGTAAAGGATCTTGCCGTCGAGGATGACGGTAGAGGATCGTGTCGCACGAGGATGATGGTAGAGGACCGTGTCGCCGAGGTAGCTACTGAGCTGCTTTCAATCCGAGCCGGGGAAATCTTTTGAGAATGAAATTTTGAATCTTATCTCGATTTCGGTTGCTGACGTTTGATCTCTATCCGATGTCGCTTCGCCTACCCAAGGTATTAAATCTCGCGCCTTGATTGATGTGGAAAACCGGCTGACGGCACCACGTGTCACTGCCTGATTGGTTGCCCTGTCACTCCGAAGAGACGCGTACGACAATCGATGCGACATTTTCTAAACTTGGAAACGGCTCTTTGAGAAGGCACATCTTTCCCTTATAAATATAGAGGGTTAGGTCTCCCCCAACCTTTACTTTTGTTTTCACTAGAAGAAGAGAGATTTGCAGAATAGAGTCTGTCTGAAGAGAAGTGTTGCCGATATCAGATCTTCGCCAGTTCAAATCCTCATTTCTGCTTTCGCCCATCTTGTCTTCGTAAGTCTTTCTCTTCCGCCTTGTTCATTTCTGTGATTAGGGTCTCTTCTAGGGTTTTCTCCCCTTTTCGATCCCTGTCCTTCCTTCTTCTAGTTTCTTCAAAATGGGCGCATATAGCTATTGGCTAGAGACCTCAGGAGCGATTGCTGAGTTTAGGGTTAGACATAATATACCTGAGGACGTCCGTGTCAGGCCAACTGACCCCAACTCTTTGGGTGGTCGTACCTTCTCTGACGGCTGGATGGTGTTCCCCTTAATAGCCATAGTCGAGAGCGGGGTCCGGTTCCCTATTCACCCTGTCCTTAGGACCTGCCTGAGCAAGTGGCACCTCTGCCCTTTCCAGCTTATGCCGAATGGCTATAAGATCATAATGGCCACGGCAAAGCTCAATGGGCTTTTAGACGTCGACCTCGGTGTCCATGACATCGAGGATGTCTATGACCTGTTCAAGTCTGGAGGTGATACCTCTTACCTCCGGATTAAGCCGCAATGGTCGGGTTTTGTCCGCGCCTTGGAGGACTCGAGCAAATACGCCGGGGACGACCGTTTGTTCGTCTCGGGCAACTAGGAGTTTGCCAGGAATGAAGCGGACAGAGTATATAGAGTTCCTCGCGGCTTCGGGACTCTTCCAAGTAAATACCGCTCCTTCTTGAATTCCATTTGCTTTTCTTTTTCTTTGTACTTTTCTGTTCGTTTTCTTCTGTTGAACTAACGCTTTTCGTTTGTTGTGCAGGCGTCATCCAAAGGAGGCGAGAGGCCCAGCGAGTTGGCTAGGTTAGGAACGAGGCCTGGTTTTGGGCCGTAAAGAATCATCACGGCCATGAAGACAAAGCGGCTTGGTCGCTCCTCAGCTACGAGCCGAAATACCGATCCTATTTTAAGAGGAAGAGCAATCCGAGCCCGGTCCATGCGGCCGAAGTCGAGGAAGAGCCAAAATCGGCCGAGACTGAAGCTGAACTTCAGGCTGCATCTGGTGCCGAGGCCTCTACGTCAGAGTTGGAGTCGCCCGAGGTCCCTTTAAGGAGGAGCTCGCGCCAATGAGTTCGGTCTTCTTCATCGTGCCCGGTAGTGGAGAAGATGGTGCGCAGCAAGCGTCTCGTGGTGCAGGACTTGGAGGCCTTGGCATTCGGAAGTCAAGCCTCTCTAGCGCCCCCGACCTCGCTGCCGATGTTCCTGCCTCCACACCTTCCGTGGTTTCTCCGCCTTCGCAACTGTCTCCAAACCGCAGACAAATACTCAGGTTCGGAAGCAGACTGCCGAAGCTGCGCTGGCGGAGGCTCGGGCCGGAAAAAGGGCCACAACCGAGACCCCTGCAGAGGGGGGGGTGTCACACCCCGAAACCGGGACCTGCAGCGAACCGATCTCGGGGTGCGAAATTTTGGAATAATTTGAAACTTTTTTGTATAGTTCCCAAGATCCGCGTGAATGAGGATAATCACATCCCAACACAATCAGAGTATATTTTTCGCGGAAGCTAAACATGGTGTTACGACTCGGAGTCCGTGGCCATCGGGTTCCGTGTCGCACGCCACCAATGTCATAAAGCCATCTCATAATAAGACTGGCCTAAATCATAAATCACAACACACTGAGCTGGTAGTAACAAATCTATTATTTCCCGCATATTCAAGTTACAATTAACAGATGTCTTAATTACAAACCCAAAAGAAAAAGGCTGATAAAGCCATACAAAAATATCCAACTAAACAGAAATACTACCCCAACATTTCAATACGAACTCCGGTGCCAAACTTGACATCTAGATGATATCAATGGGCAGCCTCTCACGTCAGACCGGCGGTCCCACCTCCTCTGATCAAACACCTACAAACAGAAAAGAAGAAAACTGGCACCAAACAAAAAGGGTCAGACACGACGGTCTGGCAAGCAAATAAACAAATAATATGAACAAAAGGAACATACATAAAACCTGACGAAATCATCGTAAAACCAAATGAAGAGTCTAAACAATAATGACAATAAAGCATGCTAAAATGATCGAAAGATAGAACATAAATATCAAAATTAGTAAAAGAACAGTATCAGATGTACGAATATCTCGAAAGATTAAAAGCCTGCATAAAACATTTCATCGTCGGAAATACATTTCAAATCCTGAATAATAGCGACAATACAATGAAGATCGATATCGTAAACATTAAACAAATCTGAGCATAAAAGTATAACCGACGAGAATCATAAACTAAAGCAATATACAGATAAAACACTGGCAACCACAAATAGCTAAATCCTCCTATTACCGAAGTAATAAGAGCAGACAGAGCGTAGCCACTGAACGTGGTACTAAAAATGGGATCAGAACCGTAGCCATACAAATGGGACCGGCAGATCAGAAATCAGAACCGTAGCCATACAAATGGGACCGGCAGATGGTTACCGTTGCCATGGTCGGTACAGACAGAATCCAAGCTGCAGCTGGCGGACAAAGTAAAGATCCAAAGCCGGGTGATCAGCCCGACAAGGTGACCTAAGCCTAGTGGTGCCTTTAGTTTTCAAAACTCGGACTGATACAAATCTAACATAATACTAATCCCTTTTGGCTCAGGGGCTCGCACCACATAGCTCTGGCCTCGTCTTGCCTCAGGGTTTTGTTTTCGGAATCATAGCCTCTTTGGCTCATGGGCTCGCACCACATAGCTCTGGCCCCGTCTTGCCTCGAGGTTTTTATTTTCAAAATACTAGTCTTAACAAAATAATAATCTCATCGAAGAAATCCCGAATGTAACAAACATACTCCAATCTCTTTTCAAATCGAATCGGAGAAAACGTACGAATTTCGATGGTGAACCGTTCAAATACGCATCGAGGTGATTTGTATAAAATCATACGACCAACCCTTTCGAACATGGGAAGACACATGATTTTATAACAAATCATCGATGCTATTTAAATTAGTTCACCAAAGAAAACAAATACAAATACAAATACAAATACATTTTTCTGACTTGAAATGGAATGGACAGTGGAGAATGACTTAATGACTTACCAAGGAACCATCTCAATGCACATTTAACCTTTAAACATTAATTAATAAAAAGTGCGTTTGATGCCAATGAAAATCCATAATATTTAAATGATAAAGTGCGCATTGAGACTCAGACGATTCCCGGATAATTTTACATACTTTCATTCTCTCATTGGTCCCATTCTCATTTCACAAATTTCCAAGTGTCAAAGTAATGTCAAAACTCTTAAAAACAGGCCCATAGCTGGCCTTAATTCAAGTCCAAAATAGCCTACTTATTTAGCCCAAAATAGCCCCTTTAAACAAGGCCTAAACCATTATTAAAACAGTCCAAACACTAAGCTTGATTGGCCCACAAAACACATTTCAAAAACAGCCCAAAGCTAAACATGGATTGGCCCGCAAAACATATTTTAAAAACAACCCAAAACTGAACTTTAACCGAGCCCACAAAACTGATTTTTAAGGCAGCCCAAAACCAAACTTTGAAACAGGCCCACAAACAGATTTTTAAACAGCCCAAAACTGATTTGAATCCGGCCCAAGGAAGTCTCTGAAAACTGGCCCACAAAAATCCACAAATCCAGGCCCGAACCCGAGCCCAGACTGAGCTGGGCTCGCTCGAGCGGACCCAGGCCCGCTCGAGCGGACCCAGACAGAAGCTGGGTCGCTCGAGCGACCCAGTGGGTCGCTCGAGCGGACCCAGACAGTGCCTGGTCCGCTCGAGCGACCCACTGGGTCGCTCGAGCGGACTGGGCCTGCCCAGTCCAGCCCGAGTCTTCTTCCTCTCTTTTTTTTTTTGTTTTTCTGATCATTTTCCATTTCCAATCTTCCATACAAGTTTCCTAGATCCTTTGGGCCCTTCCTTGACCTTCCAAACTCATCAATCACCATTCACAACCATTCTAATTAGCCCAAACACAACACTTAAATCAAAGTTTTTCTCCATTCTCATGAACACTTACCTTTAACACAAGAAGTCCAAATTTTCAAAGAAAACCATAATGAAAGCAAACCTCCCATGCATGGTAAACAATAACATATTTTGAAATCAATGTAACAATGGTCCATTCCATCAAAGTAGATCCATAAATCAAAGAAGATTAACCCATAAGAAGAAAAAAATCATAAAATAGAACCAAATGAGAGAAACCATCATATTAATTGAAAATCTACTTGCCTCTAGCCAAGAGAAGGTGCAAAACACTCCATGAAGGTGCTCTAAAAGCCTCAAGCTCCAAAACCATAAAATCCCCAAAATGGCTCAAGAAGAAACCCTAGAAATCCAATCCATTGTAAATCTCCATGAAAACCCATTGCATGTGGGATTAAAACACTCCAAATGAGAAGGAAAACAAAGATCTAAGGAAAAGAAAACCATTGCTGACCTTTGGGTGTTCCAAATAAGAAGAAGGGCTTGAAGAGGAGGGTTGTCCTAGCCCAATGTTCTTGAAAATGGGGTCTTTGGAATGCTTGAGAGTTGGGGAAGAAGGAGGTGAGATCAAATCTCCATGAAAGCTCCAAGAGAGAGGTGTTTCAGATGAGAGAGAAAGAGTGGGAAGAGAGGGAAAGAGCCCTAGCTCAAACCCTTGCTGGAAACGAATGAAGGAGAAGAAGAGAGGGGTTCCCCTCTTATAAGGTGGGTCTTGTGGGCCCCGATCTTCGCAAGGCTGAAACTCACATTTGCGGGCCCCGAACGAAAACGACGAAGAAGACAAAAACGATCGGCGAAATTTCTACTTTCCAAAAAGTATATTTTCCCCAATTTCTGAAATTTTCGAAATTCATGGACAGATTTAGTGAAAATGTCATTTTTGCCCATTTTCCTCGAAAAACGTGATTTCTGAGTATCAAATCAAAATGATCAAAACATGAAAGTTGTTAAACTTCATAAAATAAGTCAAAATACACCAAAATCAGAATTTTTGGAAATCAAAAGTAATTTCCCATAAAAATACAAATCATATTGACCGGGTCAAACTAAAGTCAACGGTCTTCAAGGCTATGGAAAAATCCAATCAAATTCGAAAACAAGGTCAAACTAAATCAAATCTCGCTTAAAAAGCCAAACCACGATTAAAACAATGCTAAACAAAAGGATTGGGGTCGGGATCTTACAGGGGGTCCAGCCAACTTGTGGTGAGGCAGTCCACTCTTTCGGCCTCTGGGAGCCAAACCTTTTGCTAAAGCCCGGGAGACCGATGACGGTCGAGGATTGGGTCCTTCGGGGGGCCGATCCCCTCATCCTCGGGGCACTCGGGCGGGCCTGCACCCTACCACTAGACATAGCTCAGCTGGAGAAGTTTGACGACACCAAGCTGATGCTGTCATCCTTGCAATCGACCTTCGCGGTAAGTTTACCTGAATCTTTTTTCATTTTCTGTTAAGTGTTCCATCTCGATCATTATTTTTTCTAAGGCCTTGCTTCTTTAACAGATGCTGCAGAAATGCATGGTTTGATGGACCGCGCTTCTGCCTGGTTCTACCGAGGTCGGCGGACGTGGGAGTCCGTTGGGTCCGACCCTTTCGTAACCGGGGGGCAAAGGCGTGCATCAACATTTCTTTTGTGTGGGTGTGCCAGATTTTTTATTTTTTACTTGGAATTGCAAGTGGTGATCCGGAGATCAACCTTCGCAAGTAAAAAAGAAATCAACTTGTTTCAAGTTTTCCATTGCACATATATTTAAGAAAAGATACATTTTCTTGATTTGCTGTGAAAGGCGATTTTTTTGGCATTTATAGCCGATTTTGGCGTTTATAGCCGATTTTTGGCGTTTATAGCCGATTTTGGCGTTTATAGCCGATTTACAATTCTTATCAATAATGAAAGACAAGAGTTGTGATTTTTGTCTCTTTAAAAAAATATAAACTACAATGAAAAGCAAGAAAAGGAGGATCTAACTTCTCAGGAGATTGTGGAGGACTCGTTCAGATTGACGGTCGCAAGCCATATGTGGACTTCGCCATCATCCATCCAGATGAGAACAGAGGATGCTATTGATTCGCTTGGCTTGGCTATAACCTCAGGTTTTAAGAGGACAAAGACCAAAAGGAGGTCCTATGTCCAATAAAAAGCCAAGTAGACAGGCTGAAAAGCCACGTCTAAGCCATTGGAGGCAGAAGGAGAAGGCAAGGACCTTAGGGGGGGGTTACCCCCTAAGGGACTTTTGTCACCTTGTAGCGGTGGTCGGTGTAGAACTTCCGCAGAGTTTTCTCTTTTTCCTTCTCTGAATTTCTATGTTTTGTCCGTGTCTCTTTCTCCTTTTTCTTCTTGGAGAGCTCTCCTATTTATAGGCTTTTAAGTAGCCATTTAGGAGGGTTTATGAGCCTTAATTGTCATAAAGCTACATAAAGGGAGGAGTTACAAGATTGAATTCTTTATTTTGTAACTCCTTTTTCTTAGCTTCTGATTGGCCGGAGGAGATTGAGGGCATTTAATCGCCTTTAATCGCCATGATGAGAGGAGTTTCATGGGTTAAATGCCATGAATCTCTTGACTTGTAACTCCCGGATGCTTGCTTCTGATTGGGCCATCCAAAGAAATGGATTAATGACTATAATAAAGTTAGTCAATTAATCGCATTAAGTGGTCACCGAGCAGTTGAAGAGTCGCGGGCCGTGCCGCTTCTTTTGGGATTCTTCTGGTAATGATCATCGATGGATCTTCATGTAGATCGACATCAGATGACCATGTAACTTCAGGTGTTGGTTGCCAACAGCGGGTCGGTGCCATCTGTCCTGTCGATTTCTCGATTGGTCGGGTAGAAGGCACACTTTTTTTGGTTGACCAGTTGGCGATCAATGTTGATTTTGATACTCTTGATGATTAACCCGTGTTTTTGACGGATGTCAGAGGATTTGGTGTCTCGAAAGTATGAATTTTGGAAAATACTAGAGGCCGGACGCTTCGAATCGTGAAAAAACGGCAAAAAACGGGGTTTCCGGGGCCCACCGGGCGATCCCGGGCTCCAGGGTCGCAGGGGCCTGCGACCCTGGGGGGATTTTCCCCCTTTTTGTCCTGTTTTGTGTCTGTTTTTGCTGTTTTTTCGATTCTTTTTTCTTCTATATTTTTCCTTGACATTTTTGATCATTTATTGGCCTGATTTCCCTGCAGAAAACCTGATGAGAATCCCTGCATTTTATTTTATAAAGTTTCCAATTTTCTGAGAAAGCCGAAGACTTTGTTGCCCAGAGCCGCCGATTTTCCGTCAGAAGCTGAAACTGGGCCAACGATGTCGGAATGACTTGAAATTTGGGGTGAAGCCTGCTGAGCAATAAATAGTACTAACCATAGGCTTTTGTTTGAGTTTTGAAGCCGTTTGTGGTCCTATCACCAGTAGACTTGCTTTTGTCGCGATGAAGATGTCGCGGCTTGATGTGCGGTCAACCGATGTCCGATTGACTTGAAATTTGACAGGGAACCTATTGGAGTCATTTTAAGATGATCCATAGGCTCTGTCTTGGAAACCATGGTCCCGGGGAGCTTCGCCGCCGAGAGGCTTGATTTGGCTTCCGAGCGTCAAAGTATGGTCAAATGTTGTCGAAATGACCTGAAATTTGACGTGTAGCCCTTTATAAGCATTTTGAAGCCGTCCATGTGCTCTATCTGATGAGTGATGGCCTCGGTGGTTCTCGCCGCCGAGAGGCTTGCTTTAGCTATTCGAGGGTTGATGTAGCGTCAAACATTGTCAGTTTGACTCGGAACTTGACGTGGAGCCTTTTGGATGTATTTTGAGACCATCGTTCGGCTTTGATCGAAGATTTAGTGTCTCCGATGCTTTCGACGCCGGGAGCTCCTTTTCAGCAGCCGGAGAATCGAAGTTAGGCCAATTGATTTTGAAATGGCCCGAAACTTCTTGTGTACTCCTCTTTTGACTGTCTTGAAGGATCTTGCAGTTTTTGTTTGATTCTGACAAGATTTGATTTTTTGGAAGTAGCATTGCCTATTTATGGCAGGTTGCGACTTCATGTAGCTCTTTGGATCTTGAAAAGGCAAAGTGACATTTTTGGTGTCAACAAATGCCCCCTCGAGGTGCAGCGACGAGTTGCTTAACTTTTGTAGTCGATGTGCCTCGAAGAGATTTTGTAAAGGAGAGCTTGTGACTTGACCAAGAGTCTTTGAGCAGTCTTTCTTTTTGGTATTTGTAGCATTTTGAGCTTCCAGGGGAATTTTATGGTAGTGAAAGGGATCACGTGTTAGTGCCACATTCCTATGAGCACTTGTTTTTGTATTGTCAATTCCGTGTCGAAGAATCCAAGACCTTGCCACTCAGAATTTCTCAAAGAAGATTCAATTCAAAAGGTCTGTCAAAGCTTTTTGGAAAGCCCAGGTTTCGTCAAAGATCAACATCAAGATGTGCCAACCAAGATCAGGTAATTGGGACCGAAACCATATGCCTTAGTGACTCTAAAAACTCTAGGCTAAATTGTTATTTTGATTGGTTTTAGAAGATTTTTTTTGAGCTTATTTAAAACTCAAAAATGACCCCAGATTTCGGCCAGCCAACCTCATGCCGTTAGAAGTTCACCCCCTAAGTCCACATGGCATAAGGCATCCAACATGATCATAACACCAGGTCACATTGAGGCTTAGTAAGCATGAGTATGTATACAAAGCTTAACATTAAATAATGTTTTATAAATTAATAAAGAAATATGAAGATTTCAAAATCGGTGTGATTTTGATTACTTTAATATTTTTCTTACAAAAGTTCCCTCTTATTCATACTCATGTAAGGCCTCATCAAACTTAAGAATAAACAATGTTTTATAAATTATTAAAGAATTCTAAAATTGTCAAAGATCGGTGGGCTTTTGATTTCTTTAATATTTGTTTTTACAAATGTTCCCTCTTATTCATACTCATGTAAGGCCTCACCAAAGAAATGGTTTAGTAATGGTTTTTTTAACGTTGGAATAGTGCTCTTATTAGGTACACCCTACCTAACCATTTTATGACCGTTGGAAGTATCCGTTGGATTTTTTCTATAAATACATCAAGCCCATTTTCAACATCAACAAGTCCAATTTTTGAAGAGCCTTTGTTCTAAATTCTTGTAAACCTTTCCCAAGCTCTAGCTTCCTCCAAACACACTTAGATTCTACCTTGAAAAATCCAAGGGCTTACTTAGCTCTAAGGAGTGTGCCTTGAGAAGCCAAATCTAGGGTATCCTAATCCATAAGGTTATCTCTCATTTCTACCCTAGAAATCAAACCTCTACAACTTGGTTGTGCATCTCAATGGAGTTTCATCATCAACACCAAGCTAGCTGCAAGAGGTAAAAAGCTTCGATCACGGTCAAAAGCTTCCTCGAACACTTTCGATCTTCATCAAAGGCAAGTGTTCGCCCTCCATTTAAATTTATATCTTTGTGACAGTGGATTGAATCTGTGTGTGTCAACCACTCTAAGAATTGTGTGTGGGGATTAGATCTGTGTGATCAAACCTCAGTAACAAAATTGAGTTAGAATCAGTACTTGTGTAGTTTGATTCTTTATAGTCGAACCAAGGGACTGTGTGACCCTTGAGAGTGGATGTAGGTCTGTGTGACTGAACCACTATAAATCTCTTGTGCTATTTTTTCTCTTGTGCTTACTATCTTGTTTCAAATTAGAGTGTCTCTAATTATTTAAGCACACACACATTGAACTTATAATTCAAACAAGTTATTTTGTTATGTGTGATTATTATTCCAAGTTGAGATTAAAATTGGGCTAATAAGTTTAAAATTGGCATTAGAATTCCTTTTGTCCTATTCACCCCCCTCTAGGACTTATTCATTGAACCTAGTTGCACTTTCATTTGGTATCAGAGCAGGTTACTCCCTAAAGGTTTAACAACCCGGAGTAGATCTACTTCTTTTTATTAGTGCCAATGTCTAATCCAGAAGGTAGTGCTATAAACAGACCTCCATTGTTTGATGGTACAAACTATGCCTTTTGGAAAGCCCGAATGACCGTATTCATCAAATCTCTTAACGGAGATGTGTGGGATTCTGTAGAGGATGGATGGACTCCTCCTACAGTCACAGATAAAGATGGCACTGTCTAGCCTCTTGCAAAGGCAAAATGGACAGCTGATCATAAGGCACTGAGAGACAACAATGCAAAGGCATTGAATGCCATAACTTGTGCCATGAATGCTGAAGAGTACAAAAAGATTATGACATGTACTACAGCTAAACAAGCTTGGGATCTTCTGGAAACAAATTACGAAGGAACAACCATTGTCAAAAGCGCCAAGCTCCAAATGTTGACTTCTCAATTCGAATCTTTAAGAATGAGGGAAGATGAAATGTTCGATGAGTTTCGAACTAAGCTAATGATAATTGTGAATGAGATGTGGTCACTTGGTGAACAAATTCCTGAAGGCAAAATTTGTAGCAAAATCCTTAGATCCCTTCCTGATAGATTTCACCCCAAAGTAACCTCTATAGAAGAATACAATGACCCAGAAACTATGAAAGTTGAAGAATTATCTGGTAATGTTAGAACTTTTGAATTAAAGTTAAATAATGCTTCTAATAAATCCAAAGATAAGAAATCAATTGCTTTAAAAACCTCTCAATCAACTCAATCTAAAGGAGAATCAGATAATGATGAAGAAAGTGATAATGAAGATATTGCTCTTCTCACTAAGAAATTTATAAGACATTTTAAGAAAAAGAATTCAAATTTTAAATTCTTTAATAAAAATAAAAACAAAAGCATTTCTTCATCTAAGAGTCAAGAAAGAAAAGTCAAATGCTATAACTGTCAAAAACTTGGACATATATCTTCTGAGTGTCCAATGGAAAGGAAGAAAAAGACACTTATGGCAACATGGGATGACTCATCTGAATCAGAGTCAGAATCAGATGAATCACTTCGAGATGAAACAGAAAATTACACTATTTTAATGGCTCGAAGTTTATGTGATCCATCAGTTGAGACATCTGAAAAATCTCATTTTGAGAAATCTGAGGATGAATATAACAATTCAGATATTGAAGAATTTGAAGAAGAACCAGAATCTGAATATGATGGCTCAGATAATGAAGACAATGATGAAAATCTTCAAGAATCATATAATAGACTCTATGATGAGAGCTACAAGTTAATTAGTATCATAAGAAAACAAGAAGCAAAGAATAAAGTTTTAAAAGACAATGTTAAAATCTGAACAGGTGAAATTAATATCTTAACCAATGATCTTAACGAAACCAACTATAAATCTCAAATTGCCAGTGAATACATAAGAAATCATAAGAAAGAAGCTGATAATCTAAAAGAGGTAATCACTAATTTAAAAAAGGAAGTCACCCATCTAATATGGTATAAAGAAAAATATGAGTATTCTTTTACTCATGGGGAAGAAAAATTTGAAAAACTATTTAGAATGGGTAAATATCAAAGAGACAAAACTGGGCTGGGGTACAACAAAGAATCAAAACAAAACCCCAATGTCTCTACTAAATTTATAAAGGAAAGGTTTCCTCTATTAATCAAAACATTCCTAAAATTATATATAATTCTTATGAAAGAAAAAGATATATCAAATATGATTGGAAAAATGGAACCAATTAAAAAGAAAAACTCAGGCAACTTATTTTCTCAAAAACTAAATGGATTGATGAAACAAATTTATCAGCTAAAAACTCAATTCTATAATCATTCTAAAAATATTTTATCTACAAAAAGGAACCCAAAGAGATCTTTTCTTCAATATGAGTCTCTAGGTCATAGAGGAACTTCTCACACACAAAGGTATATGTGGGTACCTAAAAGTCTACTTGTTTACACAGCTCTTAAAGCTAGAGACCAATCTGTATGGTTCCTAGATAGTGGGTGCTCTAGACACATGACTGGGGATAAAACACTCTTCTCCAAATTAAATAATTTTGATGGTGGAACTGTCACTTTTGGTAATGGTAATATTGCTAAAGTTATAGGAAAGGGTACTCTGAATGTTCCCAACTTGCCTAAAATAGAAGATGTTTTATGTGTTGATGGTTTGAAACATAACTTGGTTAGCATTTCACAAATTTGTGATAAAAACCATGCTGTCTTCTTTACCAGTCATGGTTGTGAGATTTCGAAAAATGGTAAAGTGATTCTAAGAGGTCTTAGAAATCAAGAAAACTGTTATGTTGTTGGTAATCACAAAGAAGCATCCAGTTCAGCCTGTTACATAGCTCATCTTGATGAAGCCCAACTATGGCATCAATGGCTTGGACATGTGAACCATAGAGACTTGTCCAATTTAAACAAGTACGTAAAGGGCCTTCCAAAAATTAGCAGGAAGTCAAAAACAATTTGTGGAGAGTGTCAAAAAGGTAAACAAATCAGAAACTCTCACAAAAAGACTAAGTCCTTAAAGACTTCTAGATCCTTAGAGCTTCTCCATATGGGCTTGGTTGGTCCAACAAAGAAAGAGAGTAGAGGTGGCAAAAAATACTTCCTTGTTATTGTTGATGATTATTCCAGATTTACTTGGGTTGCATTCTTGAGGGAAAAATCTGATGCATATGTTGAATTCAAAAGGATTGTGAAAAGAATTCAAGTTGAAAAAGGAAGAGCAGTTGCTAGAATAAGAAGTGATCATGGTGGTGAATTTGAAAATACTAGATTTAAAAAATACTGTGATAAGTATGGAATTCACCATGAATTTTCTGCCCCTAAAACTCCTCAACAAAATGGTGTTGTTGAAAGAAAGAATCGGGTTTTACAAGAGATGGCCACAGTTATGCTTCATGGAAAGAAACTCCCTAGAGATCTATGGGCTGAAGCAGTAAATACAGCTTGTTATATCATAAACAGGGTTTACTTGAGAACTGGCTTGAACAAAACTGCCTATGAATTATGGCATGAGAAAAAGCCAAACATTAGCTACTTTAAAATTTTTGGTAGTAAATGTTATATTCTCAAGGATAGAGAACATTTGAGCAAATTTAACTCAAAAAGTGATGAAGGCATTTTTATTAGCTATTCTCAAAACAGTCGTGCATACAGAGTTTTGAACACAAATACTGGAGCCATACAAGAATCTATAAATGTTGTCATTGATGACAAATTAAAAGATTCCAGTAATCAAGAAAACCCTGATAATGATGAGATAGAAGTCCCAACAGCTAAGCTGAATGAGCCTCTAATCTCTAAGAACTTGGTAAATATGAAACATCATCCTATGGACCAAATTCTAGGAGATCCTTTGGCCGGTGTCAAGACTAGAAGGCAATTGGAAAATATTGTTAGTTATCTTTGCTTTACTTCTATCATTGAACCTAAAACTGTTAATGAAGCTTTCTCTGATGATTGTTGGATAGATACTATGCAAGAAGAGCTAAATCAATTTACTAGAAATGAAGTATGGGAATTAGTACCTAGGCCTATTGACAAAAATGTTGTAGGTACCAAATGGATTTTCAAAAATAAACTCGATGAAAATGGTACCATAGTTAGAAACAAGGCCAGATTGGTTGCCCAAGGATATTCCCAAATTGAAGGAATAGACTTTGAAGAAACATTTGCTCCTGTTGCTAGACTTGAATCCATTAGAATCTTACTTGCCATTGCTTGCTCTTTGAAATTTAAATTATATCAAATGGATGTGAAAAGTGCTTTTCTAAATGGAATATTAGAAGAAGAAGTTTATGTTGAGCAACCTAAAGGGTTTGAAGATCCTAAGAGGCCTAATCATGTGTATTATCTTAAAAAGGCTCTTTGTGGTCTCAAACAAGCTCCTAGAGCTTGGTATGAAAGGCTCACTCAATTTTTGGTTGATCACAATTTTGAAAGGGGAAGTGTTGATAAAACTCTATTTATTCAAAGAACAAATGACACTATTTTGATTGCTCAAATCTATGTTGATGATATTGTGTTTGGATCTACTTGTAATGATTTAACAAAAAGATTTGCTAATCTTATGAAATCTGAATTTGAGATGAGCATGGTTGGCGAACTTAATTTCTTTTTAGGATTACAAATAAAACAACTGACTGATGGAATGTTTATTTCCCAGACCAAGTATGCTAAAGAATTGGTTAAAAGGTTTGGATTAGATTCAGCCAAGCACATGAACACACCCATGAGCACAACTCTTAAATTATCTAAGGATATGAGTGGTAAGAATGTTGATCCTAGTCTGTATAGAAGCATGATAGGGAGCCTATTATATCTTACAGCTAGTAGACCTGATATTGCTTTCAGTGTAGGAGCTTGTGCCAGATATCAATCTGATCCCAAAGAAGCTCATTTGAAAGCTGTTAAGAGAATCATTAGATATGTTTCAGGGACTTCAGGATATGGCTTATGGTATCCATATAATTCATCTACTTATATTGCTGGATACTCAGATGCTGATTGGGCTGGAAATGTGGATGATAGAAAATTGACTAGTGGTGGTTGCTTCTACCTAGGAAATTGTCTAGTTACTTGGCACAGCAAGAAACAGTCATCCATTTCCCTATCCACAGCTGAAGTAGAATATATAGCAGCTGGAAGTGGTTGTACTCAAATGTTATGGATGAAACAAATGCTGAAAGACTATGGTATTGAACAAGGTAGCATGAATTTGTATTGTGATAACACCAGTGCTATCAATATTTCCAAAAATCCTATCCAACACTCTAGAACTAAGCATATTGATATTAGACATCATTTCATTAGAGAATTGGTTGAAGAGGGAGTCATAGTTTTGGACCATATTTCTACTGAGAAACAACTTGCAGATATTCTGACAAAACCATTGGATGTTTCAAAATTTGAAAACATGAGAAAATCCCTTGGTATCTGTGTTGTTAAATAATTTCTTATTGTTTATTTGTTAGTTTCATTTATTTTTATTTTTAATTTTTTTTTTGTGTTTAATTTAAAAAATAATAAAAAAAATAAAATTAGAACATATTATTTTCTTAGAGATCATATGCAGAAGGGTAATATTGTATTAGAATTCACACGCACACACGATCAGTTGGCGGATTTTTTAAAACCCCTGCCAGAAAATAGACTATGCATAATTAGAAGAGAAATCAATATGATGCATGCCATGAATATTTATTGAATATTTTTCTCAATGGCTTACAAAAACTTGAGACTTCTAGCCTCATCATTCAAATGCTTCTGCTTTTCATAGATCATCATACAATCCCTGTCTAGAGGATTAGGCATCCGAATTGAAGAGGTAAGCAAGGATTTTAAATCCTTATTCTCTTACTTCAACTCTACTATTTTTCTATTAGACTCGAGAAGAAGCCGTTGCAGTTCATTGATCTCCTCAATAAACTTTTCTGTCGTGCGAGTTCGAGATCGCAACCGATCCGAAAATGAGACAATGGATGAAGAATAATGAGTTCCGAGACTCACAAGCTCATAAATGGCATCTTCATCTGTTTTATTAGCCAAAGCTCTCTCTTGTCGCCCTGGTATCATGGAACTTAAGATAGATGCAGAAAAAGTTTGGGATTGAGGTAAAGAATTCCTCATCTCCTGATCAGAAGAAATACTAAAAGGGAATTTGTGAGCCATTGAAACCTTGAGAAATAAGATTGCAGAAGACAAGAAGAAGTGTTGTTACAAATCAGATAGAACTAAGGCTGCTCTTATAGAATTGGATTTCGAACAAGACAAAGCCTTAATTATTCATATCTTGCTTTTTCAGGATTGAAAATCCGCTGAATGCAGATTTTCAAAAGCTACTCAGCTAAGCCTTTGAAATTAAATGCGGGCTGTCCCTATATTTTTCTCGTTTGTCAACAACATCCAGCGAATGTGTCAATATCCAGCTGATAATTGCAGAGTTTGTCAGATATGGGTGGTTCCAGAGTACATCGCCTTGCGGGCTTGGATTGGGTGGGCTTGGGCTTTCGTGATGTGCATAAATTCGGGTTGCACTCACTTAGGACCAGTAAGAATTGTGGGGGATGAACTTGAATGCCCTCGGCCCTGTCTAATCGAGGCCCATCTATTATCTATGCTTGCATGAATTATCTACCTTCTGTTCTCTAATTTCTATGATTAGCTTCCAAAGTTTCTCTCAGTTTATACATCTCTTTGCCAGTTTTTGACAAAAAGAAGAGAATGATGTTAAGGGGGAGTAGACATCTATAAGATGATCAAATGAGAATTCATATTTGAGGATCATGGAGACACATATATGAATATGATGTGCTTCATAGTTATATCAGTATGATTATGCAGGTTCATCAATACGGTTAAGTGGTAAAAAAAAAAAAAAGGTCAATGAAATGAAATTTCATATGATCTTTATTGAGTCCTTACTCTTCAATCGGTTTGTATCATTTGAAGGACTTAGAGAATCCTTAAATGGATTAATGGAATTGATATGGACTTTCTTAGTTGATTTATATAGTTCAATTCCATCTTAGCATGATTACATCTCTTTATAGTCAAATCTTTTGATATCATGCTTGCTAACCCCTCTATGCTTATAGGTGAATCTTTTTATGTCCTTGATATCATAATATGCTAAATATTGATATCTCTCACTTCTCCTTATCTCTCTATAGTACTCCATATGCTTCATCGGGACATCTCTTTGTCAATTTGTGACAAAAAGGGGGAGAATAAATGGATTGAATCCTGAAAATGGAGAGATTAAACAAAGGGGGAGAGTGTAGAACAAAGGGTGAAAACACACTCTATCTATGATATTTTGTGACTAACAATTAAGGGGGAGTAGCAATCCCACCATAGAATGTGTATGTCAATGTCTTATGCAGGTATATCTTTAAGAGACAAAGCACATTCTCAGGGGGAGTATTTAGAGCCATGAGTGTTTGAGTTGTAATTATTGTATCTATTGTAAAGATCATGTCCTCTTGTAATCTTGGTTGTATTTGAGTCCATTTGTTATATTTCAATCAAGAATAGGTGTTTTGCCACGAAATTGACAAAGGGGGAGATTGTTAGTGCCACATTCCTATGAGCACTTGTTTTTGTATTGTCAATTCCGTGTCGAAGAATCCAAGACCTTGCCACTCAGAATTTCTCAAAGAAGATTCAATTCAAAAGGTCTGTCAAAGCTTTTTGGAAAGCCCAGGTTTCGTCAAAGATCAACATCAAGATGTGCCAACCAAGATCAGGTAATTGGGACCGAAACCATATGCCTTAGTGACTCTAAAAACTCTAGGCTAAATTGTTATTTTGATTGGTTTTAGAAGATTTTTTTTGAGCTTATTTAAAACTCAAAAATGACCCCAGATTTCGGCCAGCCAACCTCATGCGGTTAGAAGTTCACCCCCTAAGTCCACATGGCATAAGGCATCCAACATGATCATAACACCAGGTCACATTGAGGCTTAGTAAGCATGAGTATGTATACAAAACTTAACATCAAATAATGTTTTATAAATTAATAAAGAAATATGAAGATTTCAAAACCGGTGTGATTTTGATTACTTTAATATTTTTCTTACAAAAGTTCCCTCTTATTCATACTCATGTAAGGCCTCACCAAACTTAAGAATAAACAATGTTTTATAAATTATTAAAGAATTCTAAAATTGTCAAAGATCGGTGGGCTTTTGATTTCTTTAATATTTGTTTTTACAAATGTTCCCTCTTATTCATACTCATGTAAGGCCTCACCAAAGCAATGGTTTAGTAATGGTTTTTTTAACGTTGGAATAGTGCTCTTATTAGGTACACCCTACCTAACCATTTTATGACCGTTGGAAGTATCCGTTGGATTTTTTCTATAAATACATCAAGCCCATTTTCAACATCAACAAGTCCAATTTTTGAAGAGCCTTTGTTCTAAATTCTTGTAAATCTTTCCCAAGCTCTAGCTTCCTCCAAACACACTTAGATTCTACCTTGAAAAATCCAAGGGCTTACTTAGCTCTAAGGAGTGTGCCTTGAGAAGCCAAATCTAGGGTATCCTAATCCATAAGGTTATCTCTCATTTCTACCCTAGAAATCAAACCACTACAACTTGGTTGTGCATCTCAATGGAGTTTCATCATCAACACCAAGCTAGCTGCAAGAGGTAAAAAGCTTCGATCACGGTCAAAAACTTCCTCGAACACTTTCGATCTTCATCAAAGGCAAGTGTTCGCCCTCCATTTAAATTTATATCTTTGTGACAGTGGATTGAATCTGTGTGTGTCAACCACTCTAAAAATTGTGTGGGGATTAGATCTGTGTGATCGAACCTCAGTAAGTAAATTGAGTTAGAATCAGTACTTGTGTAGTTTGATTCTTTATAGTGGAACCAAGGGACTGTGTGACCCTTGAGAGTGGATGTAGGTCTGTGTGACTGAACCACTATAAATCTCTTGTGCCATTTTATCTCTTGTGCTTACTATCTTGTTTCAAATTAGAGTGTCTCTAATTATTTAAGCACACACACATTGAACTTATAATTCAAACAAGTTATTTTGTTTTGTGTGATTATTATTCCAAGTTGAGATTAAAATTGGGCTAATAAGTTTAAAATTGGCATTTGAATTCCTTTTGTCCTATTCACCCCCCTCTAGGACTTATTCATTGAACCTAGTTGCACTTTCATCACGTACCATCTCGAGGCAAAGTTTTGAAGATGACATCAGGGGTGTGGATTTGGGTTTTGACCTTGTGACCTAACAGGCTGTATGTGGCAGGTTAGGGGGTCGGGTTTGGTTTTAACCGTGTGACCCAACAAGCTGTATGTGGAATGTTGGGGGATCAATTTTGGTTTTGATCTTGTGACCTAACAGGCTGTATGTGGTAAGTTAGGGGATCAGATTTTAGTTTTTGGTTTTTTGCGGAACGTCAATTTCGAGATTTTGTCTCAATTTGGTAGATGAGGCTGGATGGTTTGATTTTTGGAAGCTCATGGGGCTTGGAATTCTCTTTTATATGGTCGAATCAACTCAAAAGAGGCATGGAACTATTTTTCAATGCTCTTGGTAAGAGGGATTTCTCTTTGACTAAAAGCCCTTTTTTTTTGTGCCTAGGTGATCAAACCTGGCTCATATGGGCTAACCCATGGGACCTTAAGCTTTTGAAATGGCTTAGATCTCATACGGTGTCATTTTTGTAAAGAATATCCAAAAATATCTCATTTGGATAGAGAATATCTAAGAATATCTTTACTTTTAGAGAATCTCTCATGTTCCCTTTATTTTGGGAGAGAATATCTCAAGATATCTTTCTTTTGGGAAAGAATCATTCATTGATCCTATCTTTTGGGAGAAAATCTCTCATTGATATATTTTCGGGAGAAAATCCCTCAAGATATCTTTCTTTTGGGAAAGAATCTTTCTAATCTCTTTCTTTTGGTAAGGTTACTAATTAGTAACACTTACCTCTTTCTTCTTTCCTTCTTTGGTTTGCTTTCTTCTATAAAAGCAAGGAGGAGGTTGGATCTCTTGCTCTTATTACTTTCTTTTGCAACAATCCCAAGAGGGCTTCAAGACCAAGGGTTCTTCTTCTTCAAGATCTTCAAGACTTTTCTTCTTCTTCTCCATCAATGGCTTCAAGTAAGTTCCCTTTTTCAAGAAAACCCTATTGTAGAAAAAGGTTCTTTCTTTTCTTTTCTCCTTTTTTTTTTTTTTTTCAACGTGTTTACTTCTTTTTTTTCACACGTTTTTTTTTTTTGCTTTCTTTTTCTTTTTTTTTTGTATGTGTTTTTTTTGTGGGCCGTACGGACAGATCCGTACGGATCTGGCCGTACGGCCACGTGGCCTGTGGGCCAGTCCCTTTTTTCTTTTCTTTCTCTCTCCTTTTTTTTTTGAGAAAGTTTATTTTTTTTTGCTCATCATGATAATGCATTTTTTTTCGCAAACCAAGATGTTCATGCATGTATATATATATATATTTTTTAAAATTGAATTGTAGCATGATGTGATAGCATACCTGAAAGTTTTCGCAAATTTGGGAATTTGGAGCTCGCAGCGATGTTGAGTCCTTCCTGATTTTACGGAGACTTTGAGGCTTCGAAAGTTTGGAGTTTCGGAGCTCGCAGCCATGTTGAGCCCATCTTCAAGCTTTCTATTTCTTTCGGGATAGTTTCTTTTCTTTGGAATTGCCCCGTCATCATGTCAAAATTTCGCCAGATTCTTTTTTGCGAGATTCTGTCATTTTGATGTTTGATCTTTTTCTTTTCCATGCTTTTCAGGTGGTTCCTCTAGAACGAACAAGGGTAAAGAGCCTGCTACAAGCACACCTCGTCGATCTGCTAGATCTTCTAATCCGGCCGTTCAGCAGGCCTTTGAGAAGGTCCAGTATGTTGAGAGAAATTTGGAAGAGTGCGACTCCCTCAATAGAGATGAGATGAGGCAGCGACTGATCGCTTTCAAGGGAGAGGAATTCTATAAGATCATGGTAAGCAGTCGTCCATGGGTGATGGAAGATCAGAGTGTTTTACCCAAGCCTACCTTCTTCTTTGGTGATGCAGTCCCTGATGACATGACATACCAGAGGAGATGTATTCAGTGTTCTTTCACAGCAGATGGTGAGAAGAAGATTGTTGTTACCAGGTCGACGTTTGATCGCACCGTCTCGATCATGAGCCTTGCCCCCACGTGCTCTAAGAGGGAAGATCCTCCAAGTTGGGTGAGAAGGACAAATGTAATCAAAATCGGGGTTTTTGTTAGCGGTTCTCCTGGATATACGGAGAGGTCGCCTGCTGACATGGACCTGTTGATGCCATCCAACGGCTACTAGGGCTCTGATTATCCGTCGATCGATTCGAGACCGGTAGGCCTTGGTATTTTCAGCGGTGACGGCAGCAATTGGATAATGCCTTTTCAACTTCGTGGCCGTTTCAATGCTGACTCCGAGTGGAAGTCGTGGACTGATCGCGTCCTGCTGATTGGTGGCGCCGTTTTGAAGGAAGCCGGGATTTTTGATGCGGTCCGCGCTTTTAGGGAGACCGTGATCTTTTCCGACGAGGCATTCATGGCTATGCCGGAGTCATTCCTCCCACAAACCAATACTTTCGTTGTGACGAATGGTGAGATTGGTTTCTCTTTGAAGGAGCTGAGCGCCATTACTGGATTGCCCATCCTTGGCAAACTCTAAGAGGAGTTTATGCCGATTTACAGCGTCCTTGAGGGGCAGTCTAAGGAGTTCAGGCTTCTGTACTTTCAGCTCGTCGCCTTCTATGATTTTTTGAAGGAGAAGGAGGGTTTGAATGTTAGATCCAGCAGTTGGAAGAGATCTAGCTCTTCGTTCCCCAACTTTTTTGATAGCAGGGAGTCTTCTGATAGTGCGACCCAGAAAGCCAGGGCTCAGAATCCAAGTTCGAATAAGATATTGGCTATGCAAGAAGAGTTGAGAGATTTCTGTGCGAGTACAAACGCCATAAGTCCTGACATTGCACTGCGGAGAGATCTCGCTGTTTGCCTCACTTATTGGCTTGGTGAGGCTATTTTTGCTGGAGGAGATGGAATGCACATCAGGCCGCATTGTGTTTTTCAGGCTTGTCAGATGGCGTTTGGAGAGCAGCTTGCTTTGGTGCCAGCTCTTTACTCCTACCTGTGTACCGAACTACAGGCTGCTGCTTTTTTGGTTCGGCTTGGGCTTCCCATGAATAGGGTATTTTCAGCCCACATCTTTTATTCGTGGTACGTGTACCACTGTCCTGGCTTCCACCGGCTGGGTGCTGCACAGGATGATGATCCTTTGATGATTCGGCTGGCTAAGGGCAAGGCCGTGTCCGAATCACTTTTGTTTGCCCGCATGAGGATTCGACGGTTCAGGGACGTCGAAATGGGCAGTCTTCAGGGAAGCTTTCTTCGGAGTTGCGGAAGAAGGCTTTTGATTTTGGTGCCTCCCGAGACTCTACCAGGGCGGGGTCGGGAAGGCATTACTCCTTGACGAATGCAGAGAAGGAGTGGTTTTTCAGCATACGTGTCGGCACGATGGTGCACTGCAGACATCTTTTCATCGACATCCAGCCGTATGTACCCTCTCGCTTTGCTTTGCAGTTGAGTTTTTCTCAAGGCGTTGTTGGAGCGCCTTCAAGCATGGTGAAGTGCTTTGGAGGTTTACAGGACGGGAGAAATGCATGGGCTTTCATAGTGCTGAAGACACTACAGCCATGATCTCTTATCTTGTGTTGTTGACTTCCCGGACTGCCGGTTTTGCCAAGTGGTTCGTGGAGAGCTTTTCGGCATATCGGGGGCTTTCCAAGAAGGAGCTTGATGTGAAGCTGGCATCTGGAAAGGGCCTTGGAAAGTCAGATTGCATCCGGCGAGAGGAAGTTTGGGCCTTCCTTTCTGGAGAGAAGCACAAGATAGGCTTTCTCGGTGACCAGGGCGTCATTGGTTCTGAAGCTGTTCGAGAAATACCTGATGAGGCTTTAGAGCAGCTAGAACAGGAGGAAGCCAAACTTGGTGCTCGGATGCAAGCGGCAGAGAGGCAAGCTTCTGTGGAGTCTACTGGCAAGAGTAGACCATCCAGTGAGGAGTCAAGTGGAAGACCTGACTCTGACAGTGGGGCCGGTTCCTCTAGGAAGCGAGCCCGTAGGAGTAAGAGGAGGAGGAGTCATCATCGCAGCAAGGGGCAGCGTGAGGACTCTCCTGACTTGGAAGTCCCTCTTACTATCAATGAGGATGTGCCAGTGGATGCTGACGAGCCTCCAGAGAAGAGAAGCCGAGAAGAAGAGACCGTCGGTGAAGGTATGATTCTTCCTTTTTCTCTTTCCATTTCTTTTCATGGGATTATTCCATGTTCTGATTTGCCTCTTGTTTCTGCTTTTCTTTTCTTTTTAGCAGAGGAAGACTTGGTGATGCCTGAGGTTCCAACCGATGAGGTGGTGACGGATCATGTCGGGGCACCTGAAGAAGAACCGAGGGACTCTGGAGTGAATCCAGAATCTCCGGTATGACTTCTTTTGCTTTCTTTTTTTTATCTGTGACTTGGTTTGTTAACATTTTTCTTGCAGCTGACTTGCCACAGGATTCCGATGACTTTGAACCATCGATGGACGCAAATGTTGATGATTCTTCCGATGAGTTCATGGGGGAAGAAAGTGTTCCGCCAGTCATTGAAGAAGGTATTTTGTAGTAATAACCCTGATAATGATTTTCAAACAGGATTATATTCATACCTTTTTATGTTTCTTTGGCAGGTTTTAAAGTGACAGAGGACAGTCCTTCACTTCCTTCAGAACCAGAGCAAGGGATGCCAGAGGTTGATCCAGAGGTAGAGACTCCTGGGACCAGTTGTGACACTGTTGAGGAGATACCTCGTGCTGAGATTCCTTCCCGAGCAGGAGCAGCTTCAACTGGAAAGAGTTCTTTTGTTACTCTTCCAATGAGTGATGACATGAGCAGTCGACCAATGGAGTTGGGCGAATCTTCAGCTGGGCCATCTCTTCTTTTTGCGAAGAAGGTGGTGGTGCGGGTTCTGAGCTCTTGGATTGAGACTCTGCTTTCTAGGCACTTAGATGCCGGATTTGGGATGATCCAGCATGTGATTGAAATTCTCGGTAATGCCGAAGAGGCTAGTCTGGATGTCACAAGTGCCAGGGCGATCGTTGATAGGATCATTGAGCTGGGTGACAGGTGGTTTGAGACCATAGTGATGGACCGCGCTCCTGCTCGGTTCTACCGAGGTCGGCGGACGTGGGAGTCCGTCGGGTCCGACCCTTTCGTAACCGGGGGGCAAGGGCGTGCATCAACATTTCTTTTTTTGTGGGTGTGCCAGATTTTCTATTTTTACTTGGAATTGCAAGTGGTGATCCGGAGATCAACCTTCGCAAGTAAAAAGGAAATCAACTTCTTTCAAGTTTTCCATTGCACATATATTTAAGAAAAGAGACATTTTCTTGATTTGCCGTGAAAGGCGATTTTTTTTGGCATTTATAGCCGATTTTGGCGTTTATAGCCGATTTTTGGCGTTTATAGCCGATTTTGGCGTTTATAGCCGATTTACAATCCTTATCAATAATGAAAGACAAGAATTGTGATTTTTGTCTCTTTTAAAAAAATACAAACTACAATGAAAAGCAAGAAAAGGAGGATTTAACTTCTCAGGAGATTGTGGGGGACTCGTTTAGATTGACGGTCGCAAGCCATATGTGGGCTTCGCCATCATCCATGCAGATGAGAACAGAGGATGCTATTGATTCGCTCGGCTTGGCTATAACCTCGGGTTTTTAAAAGACAAAGACCAAAAGGAGGTCCTATATCCAATAAAAAGCCGAGTAGACGGGCTGAAAAGCCATATCTAAGCCATTGGAGGCAGGAGGAGAAGGCAAGGACCTTGGGGGGGGGGGGGTACCCCCCAAGGGACTTTTGTCACCTTGTTGCGGTGGCCGGTGTAGAACTTCCGCAGAGTTTTCTCTCGTTTTCCTTTCTCTGGATTTCTGTCTGTGTGCTTGTGCTTTTTTCTCTGATTTTTCTGATGCTCTCTGATGTTATTTCTTCTTGGAGAGCCCTCCTATTTATAGGCTTTTAGGTAGCCTTTTAGGTGGGTTTATGGGCTTTTATTGTCATTAAGCCGCATAATGGGAGGAGTTACAAAATTGAATTGTTTATTTTGTAACTCCTTTTTCTTGGCTTCTGATTGGCCGGAGGAGATTGAGGGCATTTAATCGCCTTTAATCGCCATGATGGGAGGAGTTTCATGGGTTAAATGCCATGAATCTCTTGACTTGTAACTCCCGAATGCTTGCTTCTGATTGGGCCGTCCAAAGAAATGGATTAATGACTGTAATAAAGTTAGTCAATTAATCGCATTAAGTGGTCGCCGAGCAGCTGAAGAGTCGCGGGCCGTGCCACGTCTTTTGAGATTCTTCTGTCGATGATCATCGATGGATCTTCATGTAGAACGACATCAGATGATCATGTAATTTCAGGTGTTTGTTGCCAACAGCGGGTCGGTGCCATCTGTCCTGTCGATTTCTCGATCGGTCGGGTAGAAAGCACACTTTTTTTGGTTGACCGGGTGGCGATCAATACTGTCTTCGATACTCTTGATGATTTACCCGTGTTTTGGACGGATGTCAGAGGACTTGGTGTCTCAAAAGCATGAATTTTGGAAAGTACCAGAGGCTGGGCTCCTCGAATCGCGAAAAAAATGGCGAAAACCGGGGTTTCCGGGGCTTTCCCGGCGACCCCGGCGTCCAAGGTCGCCGGCGACCCTGGCCCAGGGTCACAGGGGTCTGCGACCCTGGGGGGGTTTTCCCCCTTTCGTGTCCCGTTTTGCGTCCGTTTTTGCTTTTTTTTTTATTCTTTTTTCTTCTGTACTTTTCCTTGACATTTTGACCATTTATTGGCCTGATTTCTTTGTAGGAAACCTGATGAGAATCCTTGCATTTTATTTTGCAAAGTTTCCAATTTCCTGAGAAAGCTGAAGACTTTGTCGCGCAGAGCTGCCGATTTTCTGTCAGAAGCTGAAACTGGGCCAAACGATGTCGGAATGACCTGAAATTTGGTGTGAAGTCTCCTGAGCAATAAATAAGACCAACCATAGGCTTTTGTTTGAGTTTTGAAGCCGTTTGGGGTCCTATCACCTGTAGACTTTCTTTTTGTCGCGATGAAGATGTCGCGGATTGATGTGCGGTCAATCGATGTCCGATTGACTCGAAATTTGACAGGGAGCCTATTGGAGTCATTTTAAGATGATCCATAGGCTCTGTCTTGGAAATCATGGTCCCGGAGAGCTTTTGTCGCCGAGAGCTCCTTTTCGGCTGTCGGAGAAGCGAAGTTAGGCCAAATGATTTTGAAATGGCCCGAAACTTGTTGTGTACTCCTCTTTTGGCTGTCTGGAATAATCTTGCAGTTTTTGTTTGATTCTGACAAGATTTGATTTTTGGAAGCAGCATTGCCTATTTATGGCAGGTTGCGACTTCATGTAGCTCTTTGGATCTTGAAAAGGCAAAGTGACATTTTTGGTGTCAACAAATGCCCCCTCGAGGTACAGCGGCGAGTTGCTTAACTTTTGTAGTCGATGTGCCTCGAAGAGATTTTTGAAGGAGAGCCTGTGACTTGACCAAGAGTCTTTGAACAGTCTTTCTTTTTGGTATTTGTAGCCTTTTGAGCTTCCAGGGGAATTTTATGGTAGTGAAAGGGATCACGTACCATCTCGAGGCAAAGTTTTGAAGATGACATCAGGGATGTGGATTTGGGTTTTGACCTTGTGACCTAACAGGCTATATGTGGCAGGTTAGGGGGTCGGGTTTGGTTTTGATCGTGTGACCCAACAAGCTGTATGTGGAATGTTGGGGGATCAATTTTGGTTTTGATCTTGTGACCTAACAGGCTGTATGTGGCAAGTTAGGGGATCAGGTTTTGGTTTTTGGTTTTGGTCTTGTGACCTAACAGGCTGTATGTGGCAAGTTAGGGGACCAGGATTTGGTTTGATGGAATGTCAATTTCAAGATTCTGGCTCAATTTGGTAGATGAGGCTGGATGGTTTGATTTTTGGAAGCTCATGGGGCTTGGAATTTTCTTTTGTATGGTCCAATCAACTCGAAAGAGGCATGGAACCATTTTTGTATGCTCTTGGTAAGAGGGATTTCTCTTTGACTAAAAGCCCAAATTTTTTTTTTTTTTTTTGTGTGCCTAGGTGGTCAAACCTGGCTCATGTGGGCTAACCCATGGGACCTTAAGCTTTTGAAATAGCTTAGATCTCATATGGTGTCATTTTTGTAAAGAATATCCAAAAATATCTCATTTGGATAGAGAATATCTAAGAATATCTTTACTTGGAGAGAATCTCTCATGATCCCTTTATTTTTGGGATAGAATATCTCAAGATATCTTTCTTTTGGGAAAGAATCCGTCATAGATTATATCTTTTAGGAGAAAATCTCTCATTGATTTCTTTTTGGGAGAGAATCCCTCAAGATATCTTTCTTTTGGGAAAGAATCTTTCTAATTTCTTTCTTTTGGTAAGGTTACTAATTAGTAACACTTACCTCTTTCTTCTTTCCTTCTTTGGTTTGCTCTCCTCTATAAAAGCAAGGAGAAGGTTGGATCTCTTGCTCATATTACTTTCTTTTGCAATAATCTCAAGAGGGCTTCAAGACCAAAAGTTCTTCTTCTTCAAGATCTTCAAGACTTTTCTTCTTCTTCTCCATCAATGGCTTCAAGTAAGTTCTCCCCTTTTTTTTTTCAAGAGAACTCCATTGTAGGAAAAATAAAGTTCTTTCTCTTTTTTTGTTTCTTTCTTTTCTTTTCTTTTTCTTTTTTTTTTCTTTTCCACGTGTTTGCTTCCCCTTTTTTTTTTTACACGTGTTTTTTTTTTTTTTTGCTTTCTTTTCCTTTTTTTTCATGTTTTTTTTTTGTGTGGGCCGTACGGACAGATCCGTACGGATCTGGCCGTACGGCCACGTGGCCTGTGGGCCAGCCCTCATTTTTTTTTCTCTTTTTTTTTTTCTTTCCCTCCCCTTTTTTTTTGAGAGAGTTTCTTTTCTTTCTTTTTTTTTTGTTTTCTTTCCCCTCTTTTTTTTAGAGAAAGTTTCTTTTTCTTTCTTTTTTTTTTTTGCTCATCATGATAATGCATTTTTTTTTTTGCAAACCTAGATGTTCATGCATGCCTTTAATTTGTAAATAAAATTTGTAGCATGATGTGATAGCATACCTGAAAGTTTTTTTGCAAATTTGGGAACTTGGAGCTCGCAGTGATGTTGAGCCCTTCCTGATTTTGCGGAGACTTTGAGGTTTCGAAAGTTTGGAGTTTCGGAGCTCGCAGCGATGTTGAGCCCATCTTCAAGCTTTCTATTTCTTTCGGGATAGTTCCTTTTCTTCGGAATTGCCCCGTTATCATGTCAAAATTTCGCCAGATTTTTTTTTTAGCGAGATTCTGTCATTTGATGTTTGATCTTTTTCTTTTCCATCCTTTTCAGGTGGTTCCTCCAGAGCGAACAAGGGTAAAGAGCCTGCTACAAGCGTACCTCGTCGGTCTTCTAGATCTTCTAATCCGGCCGTTCAGCAGGCTTTTGAGAAGGTCCAGTATGTTGAGAGAAATCTGGAAGAGTGCGACTCCCTCAACAGAGATGAGATGAGGCAGCGACTGATCACTCTCAAGGGAGAGGAATTCTATAAGATCATGGTAAGCAGTCGTCCATGGGTGATGGAAGATCAGAGCGTTTTGCCCAAGCCTACCTTCTTCTTTGGTGATGCAGTCCCTGATGACATGACATACCAGAGGAGATATTTTCAGTTTTCCTTCACAGCAGATGGTGAGAAGAAGACTGTTACTACCCGGTCGATGTTTGATCGCACCGTCTCGATTCTGAGCCTTGCCCCCACGTGCCCTAAGAGGGAAGATCCTCCAAGTTGGGTGAGAAGGACAAATGTAATCAAGACCGGGGTTTTTGTTGGCGGTTCTCCTGGATATACGGAGAGGTCGCCTGTTGACATGGATTTGTTGATGCCATCAAGCGGCTACCAGGGCTCTGATTATCCGTCGGTCGATTTGAGACCAGTGGGCCTTGGTATTTTCAGCGGTGACGGCAGCAATTGGATCAAGCCTTTTCGACTTCGAGGTCGTTTCAATGCTGACTCCGAGTGGAAGTCGTGGACTGATCGCGTCCTGCTGATTGGTGGCGCCGTTTTGAAGGAAGCCGGGATTTTTGATGCGGTCCGTGCTTTTAGGGAGACCGTGATCTTTTCCGACGAGGCCTTCATGGCTATGCTGGAGTCATTCCTCCCACAAACCAATACCTTCGTTGTGACGAATGGTGAGATTGGTTTTTCTTTGAAGGAGTTGAGCGCCATTACCGGATTGCCCATCCTCGGCAAACTCTATGAGGAGTTTATGCCGATTGACAGCGTCCTCGAGGGGCAGTCTGAGGAGTTCGGGCTTTTATACTTTCAGCTCGTCGCCTTCTATGATTTTTTGAAGGAGAAGGGGGGTTCGAAAGTTAGATCCAGCAGTTGGAAGAGTTTTAGCTCTTCATTCCCCAACTTTTTTGATAGCAGGGAGTCTTCTGATAGCGTGACCCAGGAAGCCGGAGCTCAGGATCCAAGTTCAAAGAAGATCTTGGCCATGCAAGAAGAGTTGAGAGATTTCTGTGCAAGTACAAACGCCATATGTCCTGACATTGCATTGCGGAGAGATCTCGCTGTTTACCTCACTTATTGGCTTGGTGAGGCTGTTTTTGCTGGAGGAGATGGAACGCACATCAGGCCGCATTGTATTTTTCCGGCTTGTCAGATGGCGTTTGGAGAGCAGCTTGCTTTGGTGCCAGCTCTTTACTCCTACCTGTGTACCGAACTGCAGGCTGCTGCTTTTCTGGTTCGGCTTGGGCTTCCCATGAATAGGGTATTTTCAGCCCATATCTTTTATTCGTGGTATGTATACCACTGTCCTGGCTTCCATCGGCTGGGTGCTGCACAGGATGATGATCCTCTGATGATTCGACTGGCTAAGGGCAAAGCCGTGTCCGAATCACTTTTGTTTGCCCGCATGAGGATCCGACGGTTCAGGGACGTCGAGATGGGGCAATCTTCAGTAAAGCTTTCTCCGGAGTTGCGGAAGAAGGCTTTTGATTTTGGTGCCTCCCGAGACTCTACCAGGGCGGGGTCGGGAAGGCATTATTCCTTGACAAATGCAGAGAGAGAGTGGCTTTTCAGCATACGTGTCGGCACGATGGTGTACCGCAGACATCTTTTCGTCGACATCCAGCCGTATGTACCCTCTCGCTTTGCTTTGCAGCTTGGCTTTTCTCAAGGCGTTGTTGGAGCGCCTTCAAGCATGGTGAAAGCGCTTTGGAGGCTTACAGGACGGGAGAAATGCATGGGCTTTTTATAGTGCTGAAGACACTACAGCCATGATTTCTTATCCTGTGTTGTTGACTTCCCGTACTGCCGGCTTTGCGAAGTGGTTCGCGGAGAGCTTTTCGGCATATCGGGGGCTTTCCAAGAAGGAGCTTGATGTGAAGCTGGCATCTGGAAAGGGCCTTGGAAAGTCGGATGGCATCCGGCGAGAGGAAGTTTGGTCCTTCCTTTCTGGAGAGAAGCACAAGATAGGCTTTCTCGGTGACCAGGGCGTCATCGGTTCTGAAGCTGTTCGAGAAATTCCTGACGAGGCTTTGGAGCAGCTAGAACAGGAGGAAGCCGAACTTGGCGTTTGGATGCAAGCGGCACAGAGGCAAGCTTCCGTGGAGTCTACTGGCAAGAGCAGACCATCGAGTGATGAGTCGAGTGGGAAACCTGACTCTGACAGCGGGGCAGGTTCCTCTAAGAAGCGAGCCCGCAGAGGTAAGAGGAGGAGGAGTCATCATCGCAGCCAGGGGCAGCATGAGGATTCTCCTAACTTGGAAGTTCCTCTTACTATCAATGAGGATGTGCCAGTGGATGCTGACGAGCCTCCAGAGAAGAGAAGCCGAGAAGAAGAGACCGTCGGTGAAGGTATGATTCTTCCTTTTTCTCTTTCCATTTCTTTTCATGGGATTTTTTCCATGTTATGATTTGCTTCTTGTTTCTGCTTTTCTTTTTTTCTTTTTTTTTTTTAGCAGAGGAAGACTTGGTGATGCCTGAGGTCCCAACCGATGAGGTGGTGATGGATCCTGTCGAGGCACCTGAAGAAGAACCGAGGGACTCTGGAGTAAATCCAGAATCTCCAATTGGTACGACTTCTTTTGCTCTCTTTTTTTTGTTTGTGACTCGGTTTGCTAACACATTTTTTTTTTGTCAGCTGACTTGCCACAGGATTCCGATGACTTTGAACCATCGATAGACGCAAATGTTGCTGATGCTTCCGATGAGTTCATGGAGGAGGAAAGTGTTCCACCAGTCGTCGAAGAAGGTATTTTGTAGTTATAACTCTGATAATGATTTTCAAACAGGGTCATATTCATACCTTTTTGTGTTTCCTTTGTAGGTTTTGAAGTGGCAGAGGAGGATCCGTCGCTTCCAGAGCAAGAGATGCCAGAGGTTGATCCAGAGGTAGAGATTCCTGGGACCAGCTCTGACAATATTGAGGAGATTCCTCGCGCTGAGATTCCTTCCCGAGCAAGAGCAGCTTCAACTGGAAAGAGTTCTTTTGTTACTCTTTCAACAGATGATGACATGAGCAGCCGACCAACGGAGTTGGGCGAATCTTCAGCTGGGCCATCTCTTCTTTTTGCGAAGAAGGTGGTGGTGCGAGTTCTGAGCTCTTGGATTGAGACTCTCTTTTCTGGGCACTTGGAAGTCGGATTTGGCATGATCCAGCATGTGCAGGAGATTCTCAGTGATGCTGAAGAGTCTGGTCTGGATGTCACAGGTGCCAGGGCGATCGTTGATAGGATCATTGCACTGGGTGACAAGTGGTTTGAGACCGTGAGTTTGGCTGATGACCAGTTCTTCAAGGAGATGTTCCTGGACCCTGCTGATAAGGCTAAGTCTGACCTGGATGAGGCTACAGAAAGCAGGAAGCAGGCAGTCCGAAAGAGGAACTTAGAAGAGATAGCCATCATCAGGCTGACACATGACCTCAACATCCTTGACAGGGAGGTCGATGAGGCCAGGAAACGCCTTGAGCATTTGCAGGCACAAGTTGCTGCCAAGTGGACTGCCATAATAGAGGCTCGCGACAGGGAGAGTGCCCTGATTCACCAGGTTGCAGATGCCGAACGGGTTCTCAAAAGGAAGTCTGATGAGGATGAACAATGGCAAACTGCTCGAGGCAAGCTTCCTGGTGTGAGAGAAGGGGTACAGCCCACTCCAGCATCTCATGGCAGGTTCCTGAAGAAGCGTGCCTTGGAATCCTTGACGGCTGAGGCTAAAAGTTTGCTTGGGGAGCTGAACTCTTGGCTGGAGACCATTTTTGATTGAGCTCCTGTATATATTTTTTTTTTACAGAAACCATCCTTCTCTCTTTTCTTTTTTTTTTTTGGTACCACTTGTATTTTTTTTTTTGGTACTTATTTTTTGTAGTGCTTGTGAACACTTTCTCTCTCTTTTTTTTGGTACCACATGTATATTTTTTTTTGGTACTCTTTTCTCTTTTTTTTTTTATGTTATCCCTACGCTCACTTGAATCTTTTTGTGATAAAAGTAATTGCTAAATGGGATGCTCTTCTTTTTGTTATCCCTACGCTCACTTGAATCTTTTTGTGATAAAAGTAATTGCTAAATGGGATTCGATCAAAAGGTTGTCATTTTGTGAAAATCTTTTGTCAAGTGATTGTTTTGGCATGAAAGCCAGGTTTTTTTGTTTGTGGCATGGAAGCCAATTTTGGCATGAGAGCCAGCTTTTCTTGTGGCATTGATAGCCGAGTTTTTTTTTTTTGTGTGGCATCTATAGCCAATTTTGGTGGCATTGATAGCCGGTTTTAGGTGGCATTGATAGCCGGTTTTAGGTGGCATTGATAGCCGTTTTTTTTTTAAATCAATTTTTTTTTGTTTGTTTATGGCATTGATAGCCGGTTTTGTTTTGGTGGCATTGATAGCCGGTTTGTGGCATTTATAGCCTGTTTTGATTTCAAAAAAATGCAAGTATCGACTAAAAGTCGCCTCCCTGCTGAATGTTCTTGCAAGTATCGATGGAATGTCGCATCCTTGCTCATTCGGTTGCGAGTATCGATGGAATGTCGCATCCTCGCGGATTTGGGTGCAAGTATCGATGGAATGTCGCATCCTTGCTTTTCAAAAATTTTGGTTTTGCGGGTACTGACTTGATGTCGTTTCCCCACGATTTTTGAAATTTGTGGTTTTCTCGAACCTTTGGGTTATGGATATCAACTGAAATGTTGCGTCTCCACAGTTTTTTAGGTTTTTTCGAACCTTTGAAATTTGGGTTGTGGATATCAACTGAAATGTTGCATCTCCACAGTTTTGGATTTTGCAAGTATCGACGAAATGTCGCTTCCCTGCGATTTTGGAAGTGTCGAACGTGGTTCGCTTGCTTCCGATTTGTGCGAGTATCGACTAAGCGTCGCTTCCTCGCGGGTTTTTGAAAAACCATTTTTTTTTTGTTTAAAGACACGAGGGTCATAAATTTTGACCTAAAACCATTTTGGCGGTAAAAGGCAGGGTGGACTAGGGTGGAAATCCCTGAATCCGGATTTTGTTTCAAACCATGAATTTTGGGTTCAAGGGTTGAAAATTTTGGTCAAGTTAGGGAAAGGTTCCTAAACTTGGATATATTTTTTTTTGAACAATGAAACGATGAAAGTAAGCATTGTTTTAGATTTCTAGAAATTTTAACATTTGATATGAAAATTCTAAAAAAGGGTGGGTTTAGCGAGCGTGTACCTGGAAACCGGTTTTGGCCGTACAGGCATTGCTCTTACCCAGTTGGGTAAGTCTTCAAGGGTAGTACCGCTTCAAGAACTTGCGATTGATGGGCAGCATACATCTGTCACCTTCCATGTTTAGGAGTGCGTATGCACCGTTGGAGAAAACTTTGTCGATGACGTAGGGTCCCTCCCATTTCGGCTCAAATTTGCCTTTGGACTTGTGAGCGAAGACCATTGGTCTTTTTACCGCAAGAACCAAGTCATTCTTTTTGTAGGCGCGTTGCCTGACCTTTTTATCGAAAGATCCTGCCATACGTGCTTGGTAAAGTTCAATGCTTTGTTGAGCTTCGAGCCGTCTCTCATCGAGATTGTCCAGCTCATGGAGTCGCAATTTGACATTGCTTTCTTGAGTCATGTCATTTTGCAAGGATACCCTCAAGGAAGGAATTTGTACTTCCAAGGGCACGACAGCTTCGCATCCATAGACCAAGGAGAATGGTGTGCTATGGGTTGGTCCTCGAACGGTGGTTCGATAGGCCCACAAAGCTTCAGACATTTTGTCGCTCCAGTCTCTTTTGTGATTAGAGACCATTTTTTTGAGGATTTTGCAGAGTGTCTTGTTGAAAGCTTCTGCTAACCCGTTTGCTGCCGGATTGTATGGAGTCGAAGGACAGCTTTGAATTTTGTATTTGTCGCAGAACCTGTAGAATCGATGATCCCGGAACTGTGGTCCGTTATCATGGACGAATCTTTTGGGTATACCGAAACGACAAATGATGTTGGTGCGCAGGAACTGAAGGACTGATGAGGTCTTCATTTCGTTAAACGCAAATGCTTCTGACCACTTGGAGAAATAATCCGTAGCGGCGAAGATGAAGCGATGACCTTTGCTTGAAGGGGGAGAAATAGGACCTATGATGTCCATACCCCAGGCTTCGAAAGGCCATGAGATCGCTGTAGGATGTAGCCATTCTGGAGGCATGTGAATGTAATCTCCATGAACTTGGCATTGTTGGCAGCGCTTAGCAAATTGCATTGCGTCAGCTACCATGGTAGGCCAGTAATATCCTAACATTTTTATCTGATCATAGAGCTTAGGTCCAGCCTGATGAGCTCCGCAAAGACCAGCATGAACTTCTTTGAGTGTTTCTTCAGCCTCTTCTTGTGACAAGCAGCGTAGAAGTACTCCGTTGAAGGATTTCCTGTAAAGGATTTTTGAAGGAATATCCAAATGGAAGCTTGGGGTTCGCCTTTGGATGCTTACCCGTTCTTTTGGATCTTCAGGTAGGATTCCGAACATAATGTAATCAATGAACGGATCCCTCCAGTCGCCAATTGAAGTTTGAAGGATTGAAATCCGACTTCCGACTACTTGGTGGCATTAAGCAACTGCTTGGTGTGTGTTAAGAGGAGGAAGGATTCTTCTTTCGCACACTGTGACTTGCATGTTTTCCCCTTCCTGGATTACCATGGATGCGGCAAGTCCGGCTAGGGCATCTGCACGTATGTTTTTACCTCTACGAATGTGGGTGATGTGACAGATGTCAAACTTTTGCAGAAGTGATTGTGCCTTGTTATAGTAGGGCAACAAATCTGGCTTCCTGACTTCAAATTTCTGATTCATCTGGTTGACGATCAGTTGAGAGTCTCCAAAGACTTCCAGCATAGTGATACCGGATTCGATGGCGAGTTCCAATCCTAAGATCAGAGCTTGATATTCAGCTGCATTGTTTGTGCATGGTTCCAGTAGCGAGAAAGCGTGTGGAATCATGTATTTGTCGGGGCTAACAAAGAGGATGCCAACTCCCGAGATCAGCTGTCTTTTTTCATTTGTCCTGGTTGCACCGTCAAAGTACATGTCCCAGGAGGCACTTTGTGAGAAAGTCTCCACATTGTAGACTGGTTCGTCTGGGAGATCATCTCTGAGTGGAGAATCTTTAGGCAATGGATGCTCTGCGAGGAAGTCTGCTAGAGCTTGCCCTTTGATTGCTTTTTGTGGTACATACCTAATATCAAATTGTGACAGAAGGATGGACCATTTTGCCAGTCGAGCATTGAGAGAACCTGCCTTTGTGACAAGGACCTTCAAGAGGTTGACCCTCGAGACCAGGTAGACTGTATTGGAAAGCAAGTAGTGACGCAGCTTTTGTACGGCGAACATCACTGCAAGACATTCTTTTTCGACTGGAGAGTAGCGATGCTCTGCACCTACTAGCATGCGGCTGAGGTAATATAGAGCAGCTTCTTTTCTTTGATCATTTTCTTGCGCAAGCAGAGCTCCTAGAGAGTGATCAAGGGCTCTTGTGTACAAGATGAATGGTTTTCCAGTGGTAGGAGCAGCTAACACTGGAGGTTTTGTCAGGTATGACTTGATGTCTTGGAAAGCAGCTTCACAGTCAGCATCCCAGACAAAGTTTACACCTTTTTTCATCAACCGGGAGAATGGACGGCATTTCCCCGAAAGATTGGAGATGAACCGTCTGATGTAGGCCAATCTCCCTTGAAGCCCTTTGAGTTCTCTCAAGGTTCTTGGAGAGGGCATTTCTAGAATGGCTTTGACTTTTATGGGGTCAAGCTCTATTCCAGCTTTCCGAACTAAGAATCCGAGGAACTTACCCGACGAGACGCCGAAGAAGCATTTCAATGGATTCATTCGCAGTTTGTGTTTGCGAAGCCGGAGTGTAAGTGCTCTCATCAGACGATGCTTCGGAAGAGCTATAATCCCGAATTATCACATTACAGGAAGCTCTGACGGGAGACGTTGCCTGATCGGAGTCAGACTCATCCTCGGATGTGAGAGGATCGTCTATCCAGCAATTTTCTCCATTTTCAGGAGTTAAGGGAGGATGTACCTGGTGGTCTTCAGGGACTTCAGGCTCTGGATTGCGAGGAGGCTCGTTGACGCGTTCTTGCTCTTGTTCTAGAGCGAGTCGCTGCAAGATCCTTGCATATTCTTCAAGATCAGGTATGGGAGCCGGATCTTCTTCTTCATCATCTCTTTGTGGCTCAACATTGTTGATTTCCACTGGAGTGATGAGAGGTGCTGGGTCAGCAGCATTTTCTTGTACAGTCTCTTGGTCTTCTTCATCATCAGACCAGGATCCTTGTGGCTGTAGGGGGTTATACCAGATTACTGGCATAAGATGAGACTCAGGAACCCATTCTTCATCGGAGAGATATTCTCCTGTTTCAAGGGATTCCTCCCACTCATCTGTGTAGTTGGGTTCGAATCCATCATCGGTGTCGCTGGATTCGTATCCATCAATGGAGAATCCAACTACTGAATTGCAAGAGTATGATGCCTCCTGAATAGCTTCTTTAAATTGAGGTGGCATGAAATCACTAAGAGTGAATTTCCTTACCCCCTTTGAAGTCTCTGGAAGGGATGTTTTTGTTACCTCCAGTGAAGCGGTAGAGGAAGCCTCTGCCTTTTCTTTGACCTCTAGTTTTGGCTGGGTCTTCTCTTGCCGTTTGAGCTTGAGGAGATGTTTCCTAGCCTGCCTTCGCTGTCGAGCTGTAGGCTTTATTTTCACGACCTCCCAATTTTCATCTTCCAGGAGATCGGGATGTACCCATATCGGCTGTCCGTCTGGTGTCGGGTAAGGAACCAGTTCCTCGGACGCTTCGATTGAGTTTATCACCTTGAAGGAAGTAGTGATCTTCTTCTTCGGTGATCTTGATGTTTGTCCACATGTCACCATGTTGACGGAGGCAGACCCATAGTTTTTGTCAAAGGTGATGACTCCGTTTTTCCACATCTCATTTATTTTCTCTCTCACAACGAAGCATTGATTGAGAGGATGCGAGATCATCTGGTGGTATGGACAGTACCGAGGATCGTTGGTTTTGCCAACATCACCCGGTCTTTTTGGTTCAGGCAAGGTGAGCTTGCCGTTTGCCACAAGAGCCCCGAAGATTTCATCAACATCTTCATCAAACGGGTATTTCTTCTCTACTCGTTCTTTGAAGGCATCAGAGAGTTCAGGTCTCTTACCAGCAGCTTTGTTTTCAGCTTTCTTTGGTGGCTGAGGAGCTGACTTGGTCTGCACATTAAGGACCTCTTTCTTCTTTGGTTTAGAGGTTGCAATGGCGGTTGGCTCTTTTCTTGATGATTTCTGACTGTTGAGGTCTTTAATCACCGTTTCAGCTTCCATGGAAGCTTCTAGGAGTTCTCCCAGGTTTTTTGATTTGTTGCCGATGATCATGGAGCGGATTCTGGCTCTCATGTTGTTTCGGCAGATGTCGACTAGCGACGCTTGTGGCAATACATCAGAGCATTTGTATGCCATTGCTTTCCACTTGTGAATGAAGTCATATGTTGATTCATTCTCCCCCTGTTTTAGGCTGCACAGCTGAGCCATAGTAGCGGGATGATCCTCACCTTTGAAGTGAGTCAGGAAGCGTGTCTCTAGCATGGCCCAGTTTTGGATTGAGTCCTCCGGCAGAGTGAAGTACCAATCGAAGGCCGTACCTTTTAGGGTACTTGCAAAGAGGCGGATCTTGAGTGCATCTTGATCCGCGATAGCTCCCGTCAGGATCTTGAAGTGGATGACGTGCTGTCTGGCTGATCCTTTCCCCGTATATGTTTGGAGAGTAGGATGCTTGAATTTGGTGGGGAACGGGACCGAGTCCATCCATAAGGGATATGGTGGCTTGATCCCATGCTCTTTGAGTATATCCTCTTCTTTTGCTTTGGCGAGGATACCGTCTACGTCCTTTTTGGTAAGGGCGCGTGACTCATTTTCTTCTCTATTAACCTCGTCGTCTTGATGATTCGGAGGAGGTTCATTGTTCGCCTGATTTTGGAAGGCGAGGAGAAGGTTTTCCATCAGAGTTTCAATCCTCTGCTGGCCCTGTTCCAACTGCTGGATGCGGGTGATCGCATCTTCTGGAGGTGGATTGTGGGGTGGTGGCTCAGAATTTGTAGCCAAGACATTCATCCTTCGTGATTCGAACAAAGAAACTGTCCTGGTGACTGAGCTGGGGCTCATTCTTTTTGAAGAAGAGCTTGAGGAAGGATCACTCTGCTGTCCTTTGCTTGAAGGAGCAGGGGATTCTTCTGAATGTCTTCTTGTCCTTGAGACGCTGCGGGTCATTGGACGTCGGACATGGATTTTTGTTGCTGATTTTTGGCGCCTTCTGGTTTTTACAACCATATGGACGGCAGCAACTTGGTTGGGTCTTTCCTTTTCGACCCATTTGGGAGAGACTTGAAGTGTGGGAGGCTGGGTCCTTTGCTTCTGTAGTCTCTTTTGTCGGTACGACGCGCGGCGGCGTATACGACGAGCAATTTGAGCTTCGGTCAGCTCTGACTGGGCTTTAACGATGAAGGATGTGCTCCCTCGGGCGCAGCAGCCGAGCCTGTCTTCTCTGTAGCTGGGCAAGGATAGGATGCGAACCCTGTCCTTAGCCATTTGCAGCGAAGCTTTGAATTTTTGAAGTTCGGCCCCTGTAGATATGAAGGGTCGAACTGCAGATTTGTAGGCCTTAGCAGATGCTTGTGGAGGCCTTGTGATGCATGACTTGATTTTGGGCTTGTAGGAACAAGCCGGCTCATGCTGGGTTGACTTGGAAGTCAGGTTGGAGATGGGTCTCTCCTCTTTCATGTAAGCAAGAGGATAGAACTGGTTCTCCTTGAGTGGGGCCAGGAATGCTGGCTTAGTGGATGCCTGGGACCTTCTCTGTTTTGGTGAAGGTCTTGGGGACCAAGTCTTGGGGTAGACCTGGTTGTTTGCAGGTTGAGGCTTCGTGGGGCTGCCACGGGCTTCAGGCCTTCTGGTGCTCGCCTTTGGTGTCACGGTAGTGACACGTTGAGAGGCGAGTTTCTGCTTCTTGGAGGGAGCAGTTTGTTCCTCAGGAAGTGGGAATGGTCCCAGCGTCCCGAAGACGATAGTCCGGGGAGTCGAGGTCGACCCGGAGTTCACAGAGTTGCCGAGGGAGTTGACACTTCGGCAGCTGATGGGGCGCTTGTAGGTGCGCGTGGTTTGCTTCTGTTGAAGCATGAGTTGGTGCTTGCTTTCGTCGAAAGTAATGGTTAGTGAAGCTGCCATTGTTAGTTTTTGAAAATTTCTGAAACAAGACCACATCCATTAGTAATCACAAGAATATAATGATCATAAATGGGAAGTTCTATGGTTTCGTCTTTTCAAATTGCTCGAGGTAGATGACCCAAGCAATATGAGGAAGGCAAAATGCCATAGAGGGTACAATTGTTCTGATCGCAGGTATGGTAAGCCCGGAATGGGCATCCCAGTGACTGCTAGAAGCAATTGTGAACTTAAATTCGACTTATCGAGAAGCAGAGCTTGCTCGAGGTAAGAAGAATATAAAGTTGGAGTTACAGATGTGCCGGTCGCAATACAGTAGACCCTGAAAGGGCGTACTAGTACCGCTAGACACAAATGTTTTGAGACCGCATCTATGAGATGAGATTCTCTGTTTTGAAAGGTCAAGATTGGATTCATCAAAGAGAGCAGATGGTATTCCAATCTGAACACGGGCTCAGCGATTTCCGCGAGCGCCAGTGCTCAGAAAGAAATGAACCATGATTTCTCGGATCTGAATCTAAAAATGACGAGTTTTTTTTTTGAAAGGCCAATATCGGGTTTATCAAAGAGAGCAAAAGGCACTCCAATCTGAACACGGGCTCAGCGATTTCCGCGAGCGCCAGTGCTCAGAAAGGAGAAGACCAAGATTTCTCTAATCAAAACCCAAAATGACGGAAGTTTTTTTTTGAAGATTTTTGAAGATTTTTTTTTTTTAATCTTTTTTATTTATTTATTTATTTATTATTATTTTTTTTTAAAGATTTTTTATTTGAATTTTTTTTTTATTTTTTATTTTTTATTTTAAAATTTTTATTTTTAAAAATTTTATTTTTGAAAAAAAATTTATTTAAAAGACGAGAGAGTACACATAGGCCTCCTAACCCGGTCTTATGAAATCTTGATTGATAGAATTGCCCCCAGGTAAGGGTAGGATTACTTAATGAACCCGTTTGGAGGACCCTTGCCTAGAACAGTCAAGCTGTCTCCACACTCTGGACAAGGCTTTTCTTTGAATCAACCATGATCAAAGAACACAGTTGGTTTAACCTTAGTGGTCTATGTCTTTTTTTTTTTTATATATATTTTTTTTTATTTTATGAATTCATCGAAGAGAAACAATGGCCCAACCCCTGATCCGAACACGGTCTCGGCGATTTCCGCGAGCGCCAGTGCCCAGAAGGGAAAGGATCAAAGTTTCTCAATTTTGAATCCAAATTGAAAAATTTTAAATTTTTTATTTTTTTATATATATATATATATTTTTTTTAGATTTTTAATGAACTCATCGAAGAGAAACAATGGCCCAACCCCCGATCCGAACACGGTCTCGGCGATTTCCGCGAGCGCCAGTGCCTAGAAGGGAAAGGATCAAAGTTTCTCAATTTTGAATCCAAATTGAGAAATCTAAAATTTTTTTTTATATATATATATATATTTTTTTAATGAACTCATCGAAGAGAAACAATAGCCCAGCCCCCGATCCGAACACGGTCTCGGCGATTTCCGCGAGCGCCAGTGCCCAGAAGGGAAAGGATCAAAGTTTCTCAATTTTGAATCCAAAAATGAAAAATCTGATTTTTTATATATATATATATATATTTTTTAATGAACTCATCGAAGAGAAACAATGGCCCAACCCCCGATCCGAACACGGTCTCAGCGATTTCCGCGAGCGCCAGTGCCCAGAAGGGAAAGGATCAAAGTTTCTCAATTTTGAATCCAAAAATGAAAAATCTGATTTTTTTTGTTTTTTTTTTTTTGAAAAGAGAAAGAGTGGAAATAAATTCAAAGAATTAGAAATTTCCAAACAAAAAATCTCATCTCATTTTTTTTATGCGGAATTCAACATAGGCCACCAATTATAAAGTAGCCAAGGAATCGAGAAAATAAATATAAGCATAGAGCAAAATATATGATATGCAAATATTTCATTTCTAGCATCGTGTTCTCAAATAAACGAGTCCCACCGGGTGATGCCAGCTTGATGGACCGCGCTCCTGCTCGGTTCTACCGAGGTCGGCGGACGTGGGAGTCCGTCGGGTCCGACCCTTTCGTAACCGGGGGGTAAGGGCGTGCATCAACATTTCTTTTTTTGTGGGTGTGCCAGATTTTCTATTTTTACTTGGAATTGCAAGTGGTGATCCGGAGATCAACCTTCGCAAGTAAAAAGGAAATCAACTTCTTTCAAGTTTTCCATTGCACATATATTTAAGAAAAGAGACATTTTCTTGATTTGCCGTGAAAGGCGATTTTTTTTGGCATTTATAGCCGATTTTGGCGTTTATAGCCGATTTTTGGCGTTTATAGCCGATTTTGGCGTTTATAGCCGATTTACAATCCTTATCAATAATGAAAGACAAGAATTGTGATTTTTGTCTCTTTTAAAAAAATACAAACTACAATAAAAAGCAAGAAAATGAGGATCTAACTTCTCAGGAGATTGTGGGGGACTCGTTTAGATTGACGGTCGCAAGCCATATGTGGGCTTCGCCATCATCCATGCAGATGAGAACAGAGGATGCTATTGATTCGCTTGGCTTGGCTATAACCTCGGGTTTTTAAAAGACAAAGACCAAAAGGAGGTCCTATATCCAATAAAAAGCCGAGTAGACGGGCTGAAAAGCCATATCTAAGCCATTGGAGGCAGGAGCAGAAGGCAAGGACCTTGGGGGGGGGTACCCCCCAAGGGACTTTTGTCACCTTGTTGCGGTGGCCGGTGTAGAACTTCCGCAGAGTTTTCTCTCGTTTTCCTTTCTCTGGATTTCTGTCTGTGTGCTTGTGCTTTTTTCTCTGATTTTTCTGATGCTCTCTGATGTTATTTCTTCTTGGAGAGCCCTCCTATTTATAGGCTTTTAGGTAGCCTTTTAGGTGGGTTTATGGGCCTTTATTGTCATTAAGCCGCATAATGGGAGGAGTTACAAAATTGAATTGTTTATTTTGTAACTCCTTTTTCTTGGCTTCTGATTGGCCGGAGGAGATTGAGGGCATTTAATCGCCTTTAATCGCCATGATGGGAGGAGTTTCATGGGCTTAAATGCCATGAATCTCTTGACTTGTAACTCCCGAATGCTTGCTTCTGATTGGGCCGTCCAATGAAATGGATTAATGACTGTAATAAAGTTAGTCAATTAATCGCATTAAGTGGTCGCCGAGCAGCTGAAGAGTCGCGGGCCGTGCCACGTCTTTTGAGATTCTTCTGTTGATGATCATCGATGGATCTTCATGTAGATCGACATCAGATGATCATGTAATTTCAGATGTTTGTTGCCAACAGCGGGTCGGTGCCATCTGTCCTGTCGATTTCTCGATCGGTCGGGTGGAAAGCACACTTTTTTGGTTGACCGGGTGGCGATCAATACTGTCCTTGATACTCTTGATGATTTACCCGTGTTTTGGACGGATGTCAGAGGACTTGGTGTCTCAAAAGCATGAATTTTGGAAAGTACCAGAGGCTGGGCTCCTCGAATCGCGAAAAAAACGCAAAAACCGGGGTTTCCGGGGCTTTCCCGGCGACCCCGGGGTCCAAGGTCGCCGGCGACCCTGGCCCAGGGTCGCAGGGGTCTGCGACCCTGGGGGGGTTTTCCCCCTTTCGTGTCCCGTTTTGCGTCCGTTTTTATTTTTTTTTTATTCTTTTTTTCTTCTGTACTTTTCCTTGACATTTTGACCATTTATTGGCCTGATTTCTTTGTAGGAAACCTGATGAGAATCCTTGCATTTTATTTTGCAAAGTTTCCAATTTCCTGAGAAAGCTGAAGACTTTGTCGCGCAGAGCTGCCGATTTTCTGTCAGAAGCTGAAACTGGGCCAAACGATGTCGGAATGACCTGAAATTTGGTGTGAAGTCTCCTGAGCAATAAATAAGACCAACCATAGGCTTTTGTTTGAGTTTTGAAGCCGTTTGGGGTCCTATCACCTGTAGACTTGCTTTTTGTCGCGATGAAGATGTCGCGGATTGATGTGCGGTCAATCGATGTCCGATTGACTCGAAATTTGACAGGGAGCCTATTGGAGTCATTTTAAGATGATCCATAGGCTCTGTCTTGGAAATCATGGTCCCGGAGAGCTTTTGTCGCCGAGAGCTCCTTTTCGGCTGTCGGAGAAGCGAAGTTAGGCCAAATGATTTTGAAATGGCCCGAAACTTGTTGTGTACTCCTCTTTTGGCTGTCTGGAAGAATCTTGTAGTTTTTGTTTGATTCTGACAAGATTTGATTTTTGGAAGCAGCATTGCCTATTTATGGCAGGTTGCGACTTCATGTAGCTCTTTGGATCTTGAAAAGGCAAAGTGACATTTTTGGTGTCAACACATAGGTTTTCCTAACGGCCAGTTCTTCAAGGAGATGTTCCTGGACCATGCGGATAAGGCTCAGTCTAACCTGGATGAGGCTACACAAAGCAGGAAGCAGATAGTCTGAGAGAAGAACTTAGAAGAGCTAACCATCATTGGGCTGACACATGACCTAAACATCCTTGATAGGGAGGTCGATGAGGCCAGGAAACGTCTTGAGCATCTGCAGGCACAAGTCGCTGCTAAGTGGCTGCAATAATAGAGGCTCGTGACAGGGAGAGTGCTCTGATTAGCCGGGTTGCAGATGCCGATCGAGTTCTTAAAAGGAAGTCTGAAGAGAACAAACAATGGCAAACTGTTCGGGATAAGCTTCCCAGTGCGAAAGAAGGGTTACAGCCCACCCCAGCATCTCATGGCAAGTTCTTGAAGAATCGTGCCCTGGAATCCCTGACGGCTGAGGCCAAAAGTTTGCTTGAGGAGCTGAACTCTTGGCTGGAGACCATTTTTGATTGAGCTCCTGTTTTTTTTTTTTTACAGAAACCATCCTTCTCTCTTTTTTTGTACCACTTGTATTTTTTTGGTACTTTTCTTTTTTTTTTTTTTGTCGTGCTTGTGAACACTTTTTTTTGGTACCACATCTATTTTTTTTGGTACTCTGTTTTTTTGTTTTCCCTATGCTCACTTAAATCTTTTTGTGATGAAAGTAATTGCTAAATGGGATGCTTTTTTTTTTGTTTTCCCTACGCTTACTTAAGTCTTTTTGTGATAAAAGTAATTGCTAAATGGGATGCCCTTTTTTTTTTGTTTTCCCTACGCTTACTTAAATCTTTTTGTGATAAAAGTAATTGTTAAATGGGATTTGATCAAAAGTTTATCATTTTGTGAAAATCTTTTGTCAGATGAATGTTTTGGCATGGAAGCCAGATTTTTGTTTATGGCATGGAAGCCGATTTTTGGCATGAGAGCCAGCTTTTTTGTGGCATTGATAGCCTGTTTTGGTGGCATCTATAGCCGGGTTTTTTGAAACCCAATTTTTTTGTTTTGTGGCATTGATAGCCGGTTTTGTTTTGTGGCTTTGATAGCCAGTTTGTGGCATTTATAGCCTGTTTTGGTGGCATTTATAGCCATTTTTGTGGCATTTATAGCCGGTTTGGTTTTCAAAAATGCATGTATCGACTAAAAGTCGCCTCCCTATTGAATGTTCTTACAAGTATCGATGGAATGTCGCATGCTTGCTCATTCGGTTGTGAGTATCGATGGAATGTCGCATCCTCACAGATTTGGGTGCAAGTATCAATGGAATGTCGCATCCTTTCTTTTCAAAACTTTTGGTTTTGCGAGTACTGACTTGATGTCGTTTCCCCACGATTTTTGAAATTTGTGGTTTTCTCGAACCTTTGGGTTATGGATATCAACTGAAATGTTGCGTCTCCATGGTTTTTAGGTTTTTTCGAACCTTTGAAATTTGGGTTGTGGATATCAACTGAAATGTTGCGTCCCCATGGTTTTTAGGTTTTTTTGAACCTTTGAAATTTGGGTTGTGGATATCAACTGAAATGTTGCGTCTCCACGGTTTTGGATTTTGCAAGTATCGATGAAATGTCGCTTCCCTGCAATTTTGGAAGTGTCGAACGTGGTTCGTATGTTTCCAATTTGTGCGAGTATCGACTAAGCGTCGCTTCCCCGCGGATTTTTCAAAAACCATTTTTTTTTGTTTAAAGACACGAGGGTCATAAGTTTTGACCTAAAACCATTTTGGCGGTAAAAGGCAGGGTGGACTAGGGTGGAAATCCCTGAATCCAGATTTTGTTTCAAACCATGAATTTTGGGTTCAAGGGTTGAAAATTTTGGTCAAGTTAGGGAAAGGTTCATAAACTTGGATTTTTGAACAATGAAACGATAGAAGTAAGCTTTGTTTAAATTTCTAGAAATTTCAACATTTGATATGAAAATTCTAAAAAAAGGTGGGTTTAGCGAGTGTGTACCTGGAAACCGGTTTTGGCCGTACATGCATTGCTCTTACCCAGTTGGGTAAGTCATCAAGGGTAGTACCGCTTTAAGAACTTACCGTTGATGGGCAGCATACATCTGTCACCTTCCATGTTTAGGTGTGCGTATGCGCCGTTGGAGAAAACCTTGTCGATGACGTAGGGTCCCTCCCATTTTGGCTCAAATTTGCCTTTGGACTTGTGAGCGAAGACCATTGGTCTTTTTACCGCAAGGACCAAGTCACCCTTTTTGTAGGCGCGTTGCCTGACCTTTTTGTCAAAAGATCCTGCCATGCGTGCTTGGTAAAGTTCAATGCTTTGTTGAGCTTCGAGCCATCTCTCATCGAGATTATCCAGCTCATGGAGTCGCAATTTGACATTGCTTTCTTGAGTCATGTCATTTTGCAAGGATACCCCCAAGGAAGGAATTTGTACTTCCAAGGGCATGACAGCTTCACATCCATAGACCAAGGAGAATGGTGTGCTATGGGTTGGTCCTCGAACGGTGGTTCGATAGGCCCACAAAGCTTTAGACATTTTGTCGCTCCAGTCTCTTTTGTGACTAGAGACCATTTTTTGAGGATTTTGCAGAGTGTCTTGTTGAAAGCTTCTACTAATCCGTTTGCTGCCGGATTGTATGGAGTCGAAGGACAGCTTTGGATTTTGTATTTGTCGCAGAACCTGTAGAATCAATGATCCCGGAATTGTGGTCCGTTATCATGGTCGAATTTTTTGGGTATGCCGAAACGACAAATGATGTTGGTGCGCAGGAACTGAAGGACTGATGAGGTCTTCATTTCGTTGAACGCAAATGCTTCTGACCACTTGGAGAAATAATCCGTAACGGCAAAGATGAAGTGATGACCTTTGCTCGAAGGGGGAGAAAATAGGACCCATGATGTCCATACCCCAGGCTTCGAAAGGCCATGAAATCGCTGTAGGATGCAGCCATTCTGGAGGCATGTGAATGTAATCTCCATGAACTTGGCATTGTTGGCAGCGCTTAGTAAATTGCATTGCGTCAGCTACCATGGTAGGCCAGTAATAACCTAACCTTTTTATCTGATCATAGAGCTTGGGACCAGCCTGATGAGCTCTGCAAAGACCAGCATGAACTTCTTTGAGTGTTTCTTCAGCCTCTTGTTGTGACAAGCAGCGTAGATGTACTCCCTGTAAAGGATTTTTGAAGGAATATCCAAATGAAAGCTTGGGGTTCGCCTTTGGATGCTTACCCGTTCTTTTGGATCTTCAGGTAGGATTCCGAACATAATGTAATCAATGAACGGATCCCTTTAGTCACTGATTGAAGTTTGAAGGATTGAAATCCTACTTCCAACCACTTGGTGGCATTCAGTAACTGCTCGGTGTGTGTTAAGAGGAGGAAGGATTCTTGTTTCGCACACTGTGATTTGCATGTTTTCCCCTTCCTGGATTGCCATAGATGGGGCAAGTCCAGCTAGGGCATCTGCACGTATGTTTTCACCTCTACGAATGTGGGTGATGTGACAGATGTCAAACTTTTGCAGAAGCGATAGTGCTTTGTTGTAGTAAGGCAGCAAATCTGGCTTCCTGACTTCAAATTTCTAATTCATCTGGTTGACGATCAGTTGAGAGTCTCCAAAGACATCCAGCATGGTGATATCGGATTCAATGGCGAGTTCCAATCCTAGGATCAGAGCTTGGTATTCAGCTGCATTGTTTGTGCATGGATCCAGTAGCGAGAAAGCGTGTGGAATCATGTATTTGTCGGGGCTAACAAAGAGGATGCCAACTCCCGAGATCAGCTGTCGTTTTTCATTTGTCTTGGTTGCACCGTCAAAGTACATATCCCATGAAGCATTTTGTGAGAAAGTCTCCACATTATAGACTGGTTCGTCTGGGAGATCATCTCTGAGTGGAGAGTCTTTAGGCAATGGATGCTCTGCGAGGAAGTCCGCTAGAGCTTGCCCTTTGATTGCCTTTTGTGGTACATACCTAATATCAAATTGTGACAAAAGGATGGACCATTTTGCCAGTCGAGCATTGAGAGAACCTGCCTTTGTGACAAGGACCTTCAAGAGGTTGACCCTGGAGACCGGGTAGACTGTGTTGGAAAGCAAATAGTGACGCAGCTTTTGTACGGCGAACATCACTGCAGGACATTCTTTTTTGACTGGAGAGTAGCGATGCTCTGCACCTACTAGCATGCGGCTGAGGTAATATAGAACAACTTCTTTTCTTTGATCATTTTCTTACGCAATCAGAGCTCCTAAAGAGTGATCAAGGGCTCTTGTGTACAAGATGAATGGTTTTCCAGTGGTAGGAGTAGCTAACACTGGAGGTTTTGTCAGGTATGACTTGATGCCTTGGAAAGCAGCTTCATAGTCAGCATCCCAAACAAAGTTTACACCTTTTTTCATCAACCGGGAGAATGGACGGCATTTCCCCGAAAGATTGGAGATGAACCGTCTGATGTAGGCCAATCTCCCTTGAAGCCCTTTGAGTTCTCTCAAGGTTCTTGGAGAGGGCATTTCTAGAATGGCTTTGACTTTTATAGGGTCAAGCTCTATTCCAGCTTTCCGAACTAGGAATCCGAGGAACTTACCCGACGAGATGCCGAAGAAGCTTTTCAAATGATTCATTGCAGTTTGTGTTTGCGAAGCCGGAGGAAGACTTCTCGAAGGTCTTCGAGATCATATTCTTTTCTTTTGCTTTTGACGGCGAGGTCATCAACGTAACATTCAACCATCTTGTGCTGCATATCCTGGAATATTTTCATCATAGCCCTCTGATATGTGGCACCAGGATTTTTCAGACCAAATGGCATGACAGTGTAGCAATACACGCCAAATGGGGTCCGAAAAGATGTATGTTTTCATCTTCAGGATGCATCTTTATCTGATTGTAGCCAAAGAAACCATCCATGAATGTCTTTCGCTCGAATCCACATGTATTATCAATCATTACCTCTGGTATGGGGAGCGAAAATTCATCTTTTGGGCATGCGCCATTCAGGTCTCTATAGTCAATATAGACCCTGATTTGCCCATTTTTCTTTGTCACGAGGACAATGTTGGCCAACCATTCAGGATGTTGTTCCTCATGGATGAAGCCGACGCTTTTGAGTTTTTGAACTTCTTGTTTAATTTTATCCATCACATCTGGACGGAATCTTCTTTGGCCTTGCTTGACAGGCTTGATGTCTTCTTGAAGATTGAGTTTGTGGACCGCTATTTTGAGGTCTAAGCCAGGCATTTCAGCGTAAGACCATGCAAAGCAATCAACGAACACACGAAGAAATGCGATATACTCGGGTAACTCATCATCCTTTATATTCTTGCTTATGAATACAGGACGTGGGTTATCTGGTGTTCCCAAGTCTATCTTTTGAACAGGATCTTCTGTTGGAAGATTCGAAGGTGGTTCCTCCACAATATTTTCGGAGGCTTCCAGCTCAACGAAACCTTCTGGGGTTTCAAGGGCATTTCCAGACCAAGGCTTTGTTCCTTTCCACCGGTCTTCTTGATCGGGAATTTTTTCCAAGGGTTGCTATGAGATGATCCCAATCGCCTGTTGAAACCGGGTCGAAGTAGGCTACTTCATTTGGAGATGAGGGTTCTTCTGGGTCAGAAGACCATACGTCTGTGCCATCGGACAACTCCTCTTCATTCTCAGAGAAATCGTGCCAATTGGATGAGCTTCCTGGATCTTTGTCAGGTGACTCATCGAAGAGATATCCAGGGAGATCGATGTCTTCATGGACTTGAGATGTTGAGGCTTGGTCAGTATATTGACTTTTAAGCCTTTGTGTCAACTGTCTCAGGGGAGTGGCGGGATCATACCCTAACCCGTGTGAAGACTTTTCTACATAGCCGTAGAGTCTCCAATCTTCCAGCTGGCTTTTGGTCAAGACGGGCCCCAATGGTGTGAGAATACCGCGTCCTTCTCCCAAACCGACTGGGTTTTGAGCGTCATAGCCCATTTTCTTCATAATAGCTTGTGCCATAGAACTATATAAGGATAGTTGAGGCATACCTTTATTTTGGAAAGGTTCAAGCATGGACTTTGATGAAAAAGCATCCGAACTATGGAAGAAGATCGGCTTTTCCTTTGCTGAAGTTGCTGGAACAACGAAGGAAGCTGACGTAGGATCTTCTATCTCAGAAGTTGTCTCCATTGGACTAAGAGCAGGCTGAACTTGCTGAGTGTCAGCTTGGCTTGACGATGTGTCATCTTCTGGCTCTGAATCCGAATCCATGTCTTGCATGATAGACACGAAAGAGACAACAAATTTGCCCCCAGACTTTTGCTTTGCCTTCTTCACTTTAGTTGTGATGACCAAAGGCTTTGAAGGTTTGAGGGAGATGATGAAGGGAGTTTATATGCTCTCTTCGGATTTACCGGATGATTTGTTTCCTTCCGGCGATTGTTGAGGAGCCTTGCCTTTATCTTTCTGGGGATTTTCGGCAAAGGGTGCTGTGTGCTTCTCCTCTTCTTCTTTTTCACCTTCATACATTTATGAGTCTGTGAAGTGGACTTTTTTACCTTTGAAGGGTTTTTTGTCCGCAAAGACTCGATGTATCATGCCGTCGTCGCCAACAAACTTGATGCATTGATGTAGAGTTGAAGGGACAAGCCATTCTCATGGATCCAAGGGCGTCTGAGAAGGATGTTGTAGCATGAAGGGGTTTTTATTGCATACACAGTGACCTCAGAAATAAGATCACCGATCTGCAACTTGAACCTGATTTTGCCGATAGGCCTTTGAGCACTCCCATCGTATCCAAAGATAGATACAGATGTGTGGCTCAGTTTACTGGGTGGGATGCCCAACTCTTCGAGAGCCGATGTGGAGATGAGGTTGAGTGCAGAACCTGGGTCGATATGAACTCTGTGCATAGGCATTTCCTTGATGTACCCTGTGAAGTACGGGGGTCGGTTGTGCCTGGTTTCGCCAAGTAGGAGGTCGTCCTTTGTGAAGGCGATGGTTGCACTGGCTGCTTCTTTAACCGAGAGGCATTCAATGCCTGATCCCTCAGTTTTCTTCTTTTCTCCCTTTGAGGAGGCTTCTGAGTTTTTGACCCGGTAATCCATTTCAATTTGGAGGACTTGCGGGGCATGTTTGTCGACATCCTCATTCAGCTTTTGTAATTCTAAAATGAGATTATCACGAGTGTGCGGAGACATTCGCAATAAATCTAGGATGTGCAGACGTGCAGGTATGTGCTTGAAGTGTTCAATCAAGTCATACTTGAAAGCCTCCTTAGGGCCTGCATGTTCATCATTGTTGCCACTAGGGGCGCTTACAACATCTTTTCCCAAAGGATTTACATATCTAAAGGAAGATTGGTTGTAATTTTTGTGGTAGTCGCGGCCAGAACGGGTGCCTCTACCAACTTCGAGAGCTTCTTGAGAAGGGTCTTCGTTTGGAAGATTGTCTTCAGGATCAAGAGGCTGTCATTTTTCATTTGTTGAGGATGTATCAATAGCAGAGCTGCCATCTGTTGGATATCGCGATCACTGAGAGGGGGGGGGGGGGTGAATCAGTGATTTCTAAAGACAGGTCCAATTCAACAACAAAACAAGTCAAACCACACAATGACACCAGATTTAACGTGGTTCACCAAAAGGCTACGTACACGGATCAAAACCGTCCGAACACCGATCCGGTACAGGTCTGAATATATTTAGTCGCACCAACGACAAAGAGCACCAACCCTTGTGTTTTAGATAGCACCCACTATCTAGGAAGCACCTACTCCTCTTACAATTTATCTGCACCCACAGATAGGATCACCAAACCCCAAACACCAAGCACCAACTTGATGTAAAAACAGAATAGAAGATAAACTCTGTCTACAGCCCTTCCCCTCTACAATTCTCTCTCTCTCAATCCCTTACAAATTGAAATCTAAAGCATAAAGAGAGACACTTAACTCATGGACGAATCACCATCTTCAAGAGCACAATCTCGTCCACAATTGCTGTAGAAAACGTCACCACAACAGCACCACAACAGCACACAGCAGCAGCTTCTTCTTTCTCTCAAGAACTCTCTCAATTTTCTCTCTAAAACTCTTCTCTGTTCTTCTATTGCAATCACGAATTAATCAAGCCTTTTTATAGGTTTTAATAACCCTAGCAAGTCTCCAAATTCGGCTACAATTTGTTTAGAAAGAGTCCCAACCGATCTACAAATTTCCCTGACTTTTAGCTGAAGTTTACTAATTCTGCGTATATCAGGAAACCCGTGCCCGGTCGACCGCATGAAGGCCCCGGTCGACCGGCCAAACAGACTGTGCAGAAATCTGTTACAAATTAACTGAGACCTGTATTCTGCAGATTTCTTCTTGCCCGGTCGACCGCATGAAGAGCCCGGTCGACCGGCTACTCTGCTACAGAAAAACTGTTTTCTGTACACTTTTCAGCTCTTTTTCCATTCTGATTTCCATCTGATTTCCATCTGATTTCCATTGCATAGTTGAGCTTCATCCTCTCATCATGTTGACATGGATTGACAACAATTACAACCTTAAACCATGATTACCATTCAAATCATTTAAAGCTTCTTCAAATTATAACAATCTCCCCCTTTGGAATTGTTGTCAACTTTAACAACTTTGTCAACATGCTAACAACTCTTCAACTCTTTCAACTCCAGCTTGCAGCTCTTCAAAGTTCTTTTCAACACTCACTTGGAACCAATTCTGAAATTCTGAAATAACAACCATGCACTGTCAACAATCTCCCCCTAGCTTTCATAGCATAACATCTCTCCTTGCTATCATAGCATAACATCTCTCCCCCTTTGACAACAAGTCCAAAGGGACCAAACCGAGGAGCGAATAGGATATTCAATGAATGCATTGCTCCCCCTTTCAAGCACAACTCCTACGGTTTAGGAGAGTGAGTAACTCCTAACTTTTTCCGGAGATACTCGAAGACTTCCTTTGGCAGAGGTTTCGTGAAAATATCAGCCACTTGCTCAGTTGTTGGAACATATTCCAACTTGACCTCTCCATCAGCAACTTTATCTTTAAGAAAATGATAACGAATTGCTACATGCTTTGTTCGAGAGTGCTGAACAGGATTCTTAGATATATGAATTGCACTCGTGTTGTCACATAGGATCGGCGTAGGATCCGTTGTAGGAACTCCTAGATCAGAGAGCATTTGCCGCATCCATAACACTTGCATACAACAAGTTGCCGCTGCAATATATTTCGCTTCCGCTGTCGAAAGGGATACTGAGTCTTGCTTCTTACTATGCCAAGCAACGAATCTTTCTCCAAGATAAAATGCGCCGCCGCTAGTACTCTTGCGATCATCTACGCATCCAGCCCAATCGGCATCAGAATATGCAACAAGAGTGAAGGATTTGCCTTTGGGATACAAGATACCAAGCTCCATAGTACCTTTCAGATATCGAAAGATTCTTTTCACTGCTGTAAGGTGCGTTTCAGTTGGTGCTACTTGAAAACGTGCAACCATACATACTGCTTGTAGAAGATCTGGTCTTGTAGCAGTCAAATAGAGCAAGCTTCCTATCATAGAGCGATAGGTGGTATGATCAACGGACGAGGCCTTATCATCTTTGCTAAGCTTCGTGTTCGTTGACATTGGTGTGCTCACTGGCTTGCTGTCTTCCATATTGAACCGTTTCAGCATTTCCTTAATGTACTTCATTTGTGATATGAAGATGCCATGTTTCAGCTGCTGCACTTGTAAACCAAGAAAGAACTTTAGTTCTCCAAGCATCGACATTTCAAATTCTTTCTTCATCTCTTCAGCAAAATTCCTGTACATCTCCTCATCATTGCCACCAAAGATTATGTCATCAACATAAACAATGACAACCAGCTGTTTGCTTAACTCAGTTTTGACATACAGATTGCTATCAACCATTCCTTTTCCAAAACCGATCTTGCGGAGATAGAGATCCAGCCTTGCATACCATGCCCTTGGCGCTTGTTTCAGTCCATAAAGAGCCTTTTTCAACTTGCACACTAGATCTGAATTTTTGCTGATGAGAAAACCATCAGGTTGCTCAATGTAGACCTCTTCTTCAAGTAAACCATTCAAGAAAGCTGACTTTACGTCCATCTGAAATACCTTGAAGGTTTTGTATGCTGCCAATGCAAGAAACATACGAATAGCTTCCAGACGAGCCACCGGTGCAAAGGTCTCTTCAAAATCTATGCCTTCAACTTGAGCATAGCCTTTACAAACCAACCTTGCTTTGTTTCTAATGACTTGACCATCTTCATTCAGCTTATTCCGAAAGACCCATTTAGTACCAATAACATTCTTATCAGTAGGTCTAGGAACAAGTTCCCATGTGGAGTTCTTCTCAATTTGCTCCAACTCCTCATGCATAGATTTCAACCAACTTTCATCGAGACTGGCTTCAGCCACAGTCTTGGGTTCAGTGGTGGACACAAGTGAGTAATTGCTAACTACACTTTGTCTAGTTTGAACGCCTGCCTTAGGATCTCCAATGATTTGATCCTTAGGGTGTTGCTCTACCCAAGTGCTGTGCTTCTTAGGTGTAGTATCTTCTGAGTCATCCTTTGATTTCTCAGAATCATTTGATTCAGCCATCTCATCATCAATCTCACTCGAGTCCTCATAAACTGGACTGTCATTATGAGTTGCATTCTTTGGTTCAATATTCTCATCTATTCTCACATCAGCACTTTCTATGATTTTTCTGGTTCTTTTGATAAGACACCTATATGCCTTGCTAGTAGAGGAGTAACCCAGAAATATACCTTCGTCAGCTCTTTCTTCAAATTTGCCCGGATTTTGTTCGAGCCGCTTGATGTAACACTTGCTGCCGAAGACTCTGAAGTGCTTGACTGTTGCTTTTCTTCCAAACCATAGCTCATAGGGAGTTTTGTCTTCATGTGGCCTGATCAAGCATCGATTTTGAATGTATACAGCCGTATGAATTGCCTCTTTCCAATACTTGTCAGCCATCTTGCTTTCACTTAGCATCGTACGAGCCATCTCTTGTACGGTGCGATTCTTCCGTTCCACAACTCCATTTTGCTGTGGAGTTCTAGGGGCTGAGTACTGTCTTTGAATGCCATGATGTTCACAATATTTAGTGAACTCTTCAGATGTGAACTCGCCTCCACGATCAGACCTTAAAATCTTGATACGTTTTTCCAATTGATTTTCAACCTGTGCTTTAAACACTTTAAAACGATCAAGTGCTTGATGCTTATGCTTAAGAAACAATACCCATGTCATACGAGTATAATCATCAATGCATAACATGAAATACTTATCTCCATTGGTGCTTTGAGTTGGCATCGGTCCACAGAGATCAGTGTGCACTAGCTCAAGAGGTTTCTTGGAATGATGCTCCTTTGATTTGAACATAACCCTCGTTTGCTTTCCCTTTTGGCAAGAGTCGCAAATGGGATTGGAAGGCTTTTCAACTGTAGACATGCCTCTTACAGCCTTTGAATTGCAAATCTTTGACATGTTATCAAAGCTTAGATGCCCAAGGAGTTTGTGCCACAACCAACTTTCCTCTGTCCGACTCATCAAGCAGGTCTTTTCAGCTCCATCTGACAATGTATAGAGATTTCCAGCAGTTCTTGATCCAGTTGCCACTGTTTTGCCGTTGCTACTCTTCTTGATGGCAAACCCATTCTTTGTGAAGATAACTTCGTGACCCTTGTCACAGATCTGGCTCACACTAAGTAGGTTGTGTCTCAATCCAGACACATATAAGACTTCTTCCGATCTGATCTTGTTTGCCATAAGCTGAATAACACCTTTTCCGCAGATTTTGGCACCATCATTGTTGCCAAACTTCACTGAACCGCCTTCATAGTGCTAGTAATTTGATGAATTTCTCTTTATCACCAGTCATATGGCTTGAACAACCACTATCAAGGACCCATGGTGCTGCCTTCTTTTGTGCATTGAATGCCATTTGCACAATGAGAGATTCTTTGGGACTTTCTGCACTTTGCTTTGCTCTCCAAGCCTTGACTAACTTGGGTTTCTTTTCAACCTGAAATTTGTTAGCAATTTGCAACCTACAATCCCTAGCCAAGTGTCCATAATTATAGCACTTATGGCACTCAATTTTGTGGCTACTTAAGATTGAAAAAGGGTTCCTAGTCACAAGTGAGCTGTATTTCACATAGAATTTGCAATCAGCTCTTTTATGTCCAAACATATTACAATGAAAGCAATAACCATAGAATTTGTATCTTCTTTGTGGCTGGTTAGTCTTCATTACCTTTCTAATAGGAATGGACTCCTTTCTAGGTTGAGTGGGCTTCATAGAGTTAGAAGGTGTAGTGACTTGCTTCACAAACTCTTTCTTTTCAGGAGGTGCAATCTTAGAGGATTCACCTTTCTCAAATCCTAGACCAAATCTGAAGTGGGCAGGTCTTTGAACTTTCAGTAGTTCATCGAGTTTCATAGTCCCTTCAATCGCTTGGAGCGCTTTGAGTTTTTTGCTATTTTCCAAATTTTCAGCCTTTGCTCTAGCGATCTCAGTTTCAAGTTTCATAGCCTCTTCCTTTTTGATACTTATTTGGTTTTCAAGGACTTCTACCATTCTTTTATATTCTTCTACTTGAGTTTTCAAAGCAATAATAGAACTTTCAGATTCATGGAGAAGTTTCAGATTTTTCTTACTTGTTTTGCGTTCCATGCTAAGCTCCTCAAGTGCGACTATGAGTTCCTCTTCAAGATTGACTTCAGCCTCCTCTTCCTCTTCCGGATCTAGCTCTTCTTCTTCTTCAACAGTGACCATGAAGAGAGCTTCGGTTGATTCATCATCGTCTGAAGTTTCAGACGTGCTGTCATCTTGTTGACATAGAAAGTTTTTAGCTTTGCCTCTTTTTCTGAAATTTCTCTTTCCTTTACTCTTTTCAGTATAAGAGTCATTATCATTGTCTTCTTTTAGCGGACACTTCGCAGCAAAGTGACCAACACCTCCACAATTGAAGCATTTAAAGGGTAGCTTCCCTTTGTACTTGCCATTGCTTCCTTTCTTCAACTTTCTAACAAATTGAGCCTCAAGCTCATCATTATCAGAATCAACATCATGACCAGCAGTCTCTTTTGCCTTTTTCTGAACTTTGAAGGCCGCTTCTTTATCAGATGAAGACGTCTTTCCTATGCGCATCTCATAGGCAGTTAGAGAACCATGTAATTCATCCATGGAAAATGCATTCAGATCTTTGGCTTCTTCGATGGCTGAGACTTTTGAATCAAACTGGGGAAGAAGAGATCTTAGAACCTTTTTGATGATGACCGGCTCTTTAATCTCCTCCCCTAGTCCACGAATGTCATTCGTGACTTCATTCACTCGTTGCATATACGAGTCAACATTCTCGCTTTCCTCCATGCGAAGAGACTCGAATTGAGAGCGATGAGTTTGCAATTTGGCTTCTTTAATTTTCTCATCACCTTCATGTATGCTTTGCAACTTGTCCCAAATTTCCTTGGCTGTTTTGCATGCAATTACTTTGACAAGCTCACTGTCCACAAGGCCACTAAAGAGTGCATTCTGCGCCTTGGAGTCGTTGTCTGCCAACTTCTTCGATGCAGTATCATTGGGTACGGTGGCAGCATTGTAACCGACTCTGACAGCCTCCCAAACATCATAGCCAAGAGATTTGATGAAGGCTTGCATCCTAATCTTCCAAAAAGAGTAATTAGAACCATCAAACAGAGGTGCTTTCATATTCCCTGTATTGGCTGCCATGTGATTTGACAAGAGATCACCCTTAGCGTATTAAACTGATCAAGGGAGCCTCGCTCTGATACCAATTGTTGGATATCGCGATCACTGAGAGGGGGGGGGGGGGAATCAGTGATTTCTAAAAACAGGTCCAATTCAACAATAAAACAAGTCAAACCACACAATGACACCAGATTTAACGTGGTTCACCAAAAGGCTACGTCCACGGATCAAAACCATCCGAACACCGATCCGGTACAGGTCTGAATATATTTAGTCGTACCAACGACAAAGAGCACCAACCCTTGTGTTTTAGATAGCACCCACTATCTAGGAAGCACCTACTCCTCTTACAATTTATCTGCACCCACAGATAGGATCACCAAACCCCAAACACCAAGCACCAACTTGATGTAAAAACAGAATAGAAGATAAACTCTGTCTACAGCCCTTCCCCTCTACAATTCTCTCTCTCTCAATCCCTTACAAATTGAAATCTAAAGCATAAAGAGAGACACTTAACTCATGGACGAATCACCATCTTCAAGAGCACAATCTCGTCCACAATTGCTGTAGAAAACGTCACCACAACAGCACCACAACAGCACACAGCAGCAGCTTCTTCTTTCTCTCAAGAACTCTTTCAATTTTCTCTCTAAAACTCTTCTCTGTTCTTCTGTTGCAATCACGAATTAATCAAGCCTTTTTATAGGTTTTAATAACCCTAGCAAGTCTCCAAATTCGGCTACAATTTGTTTAGAAAGAGTCCCAACCGATCTACAAACTTTCCCTGACTTTTAGCTGAAGTTTACTAATTCTGCGTATATCAGGAAACCCGTGCCCGGTCGACCGCATGAATGGCCCCGGTCGACCGGCCAAACAGACTGTGCAGAAATCTGTTACAAATTAACTGAGACCTGTATTCTGCAGATTTCTTCTTGCCCGGTCGACCGCATGAAGAGCCCGGTCGACCGGCTACTCTGCTACAGAAAAACTGTTTTCTGTACACTTTTCAGCTCTTTTTCCATTCTAATTTCCATCTGATTTCCATTGCATAGTTGAGCTTCATCCTCTCATCATGTTGACATGGATTGACAACAATTACAACCTTAAACCATGATTACCATTCAAATCATTTAAAGCTTCTTCAAATTATAACACCATCCTCAGTGATTGTGTTGCACGGAGCATTTTTCGGGAACAAGTCCTGAACAGCATCCAGCAACCTTTCTTCTTCGTTGACCAATTCATCATCCCAAGCATCAATAGCTGGGAATTCTTCAGCCAGGAAGGGTGTGAACTTTGAAGTCACAGTCTCTGGAGAAGAAACCTGAGAGGGTGTCATCTCAGTGAAAGTCACGTGAGATGAGGTGGCTCGAGAAGATATATTTCTAGGCATCGCCGGAGTGTAAGTGCTCTCATCAGATGATGTTTCGGAAGAGCTATAATCCCGAATTATCACATTACAGGAAGCTCTAACAGGAGACGTTGCCTGATCAGAGTCAGACTCATCCTCGGATGTAAGAGGATCGTCTATCCAGTAATTTTCTCCATTTTCATGGAGTTAAGGGAGGATGTATCTGATGGTCTTCAGGGACTTCAGGCTCTGGATTGCGAGGAGGCTCGTTGACGCGGTCTTGCTCTTGTTCTAGAGCGAGACGCTGCAAGATCCTTGCATATTCTTCAAGATCAGGCATGGGAGCCAAATCTTCTTCTTCATCAACTCTTTGTGGCTCAACATTGTTGACTTCCACTGGAGCAATGAGGGGTGCTAGTTCAACAGCATTTTCTTGTACAGCCTCTTGGTCTTCTTCATCATTAGACCAGGATCCTTGTGGCTGTAGGGGGTTATACCAGATTACTGGCATAAGATGATTCTCAGGAACCCATTCTTCATCGGAGAGGTATTCTCCTGTTTCAAGGGACTCCTCCCACTCGTCTGTGTAGTTGGATTCGAATCCATCATCGATGTCGCTGGACTCGTATCCATCAATGGAGAATCCAACTACCGAATTGCAAGAGTATGATGCCTCCTGCGTGGCTTCTTTGAATTGAGGTGGCCTGAATCACTAAGAGTGAATTTTCTTACCCCCTTTGAAGTCTCTGGTAGGGATGTTTTTGTTGCCTCCAGTGAATCGGTAGAGGAAGTCTCTGCCTATTCTTTGACTTCTTGTTTTGGCTGGGTCTTCTCTTGCCTTTTGATCTTGAGGAGATGTTTCCTAGCCTGCCTTCGCTGTTGAGCTGTAGGCTTTGTTTTCACGACCTCCCAATTTTCATCTTCCAGGAGATCGGGATGTACCTATATGGGTTGTCCGTCTGGTGTCGGGTAAGGAACCAGTTCCTCGGACGCTTGGATTGGGTTTATCACCTTGAAGGAAGTAGTGATCTTCTCTTCGGTGATTTTGATGTTTGTCCACATGTCACCATGTTGACGGAGGCAGACCCATAGTTTTTGTCAAAGGTGATGACTCCGTTTTTCCACATCTCGTTTATTTTCTCCCTCACAACGAAGCATTGATTGAGAGGATGCGAGATCATCTGGTGGTATGGACAGAACCGAGGATCGTTGGTTTTGCCAACATTACCCGGTCTTTTTGGTTCAGGCAAGGTGAGCTTGCAGTTTGCCAAAAGAGCCCCGAAGATTTCATCAACATCTTCATTAAATGGGTATTTCTTCTCTACTCATTCTTTGAAGGCATCTGAGAGTTCAGGTCTCTTACCAGCAGCTTTGTTTTTAGCTTTCTTTGGTGGCTGAGGAGCTGACTTGGTTTGCACATTGATGACATCTTTCTTCTTTGGTTTTGAGGTTGCAATGGCGGTTGACTCTTTTCTTGATGATTTCTGACTATTGAGGTCTTTAATTACCGTTTCAGCTTCCATGGAAGCTTCCAGGAGTTCTCCCATGTTTTTTGATTTGTTGCCAATGATCATGGAGCGGATTCTGGCTCTCATGTTGTTTCGGCAAATGTCGACTAGCGACGCTTGTGGCAGTACATCAGAGCATTTGTATGCCATTGCTTTGCACTTATGAATGAAGTCATATGTTGACTCATTCTCCCCCTGTTTTAGGTTGCACAGCTGAGCCATAGTAGCGGGATGATCCTCACCTTTGAAGTGAGTCAGGAAGCGTGTCTCTAGCATGGCCCAGTTTTGGATCGGGTCCTCCGGCAGAGTGGAGTACCAATCGAAGGCCGTACCTTTTAGGGTACTTGCAAAGAGGCCGATCTTGAGTGCATCTTGATCCGCGATAGCTCCCGTCAGGATCTTAAAGTGGATGACGTGCTGTCTGGCTGATCCTTTCCCCGTATTTGTTTGGAGAGTAGGATGCTTGAATTTTGTGGGGAACGGGACCGAGTCCATCCATAAGGGATATGGTGGCTTGATCCCATGCTCCTTGAGTATATCCTCTTCTTTTGCTTTGGCGAGGATACTGTCTACGTCCTTTTTGGTAAGGGCGCGTGACTCATTTTCTTCTCCATTTACCTCATCGTCTTGATGATTCGGAGGAGGTTCATTGTTCGCCTGATTTTGGAAGGCGAGGAGAAGGTTTTCCATCAGAGTTTCAATCTTCTGCTGGCCTTGTTCCAACTGCTAGATGCAGGTAATTGCATCATCTTGAGGTGGATTGTGGGGTGGTGGCTCAGAATTTGTAGCCAAGACGTTCATCCTTCGTGATTCGAACGAAGAAACTGTCCTGGTGACTGAGCTGGGGCTCATTCTTTTTGAAGAGCTTGAGGAAGGATCACTCTGCCGTTCTGATCGCAGGTATGGTAAGCCCAGAATGAGCGTTCCAGTGACTGCTAGAAGCAACTGTGAACTTAAATTCGACTTATCGAGAAGCAAAGCTTGCTCGAGGTAAGAAGAATATAAAGTTGGAGTTACAAATGTGCCGGTTGCAATACAGTAGACCCTGAATGGGCATACTACTACCGCTAGGCACAAATGTTTTGAGACCGCATCCATGAGACGAGATTCTCTGTTTTGAAAGGTCAAGATTGGATTCATCAAAGAGAGCAGATGATATTCTGATCTGAACACGGGCTCAGCGATTTCCGCGAGCGCCAGTGCTCAGAAAGAAATGAACCATAATTTCTCGGATCTGAATCCAAAAATGACGATTTTTTTTTGAAAGGCCAATATCGGGTTCATCAAAGAGAGCAGAAGGCACTCCAATCTGAACACGGGCTCAGCGATTTCCGCGAGCGCCAGTGCTCAGAAAGGAGAAGACCAAGATTTCTCCAATCTAAACCCAAAATGACGGAAGTTTTTTTTTTTGAAGATTTTTTTTAAAAAAAATCTTTTATTTATTTATTTATTTATTATTATTTTTTTTAAGATTTTTTTTTGAAATTTTTTTTTAATTTTTAAAATTTTTTATTTTTAAAAAAAATTATTTAAAAGACAAGAGAGTACACATATGCCTCCTAACCCGGTCTTATGAAATCTCGATTGATAGAATTGCCCCCAGGTAAGGGTAGGATTACTTAATGAACCCGTTTGGAGGACCCTTGCCTAGAACAGTCAAGCTGTCTCCACACTCTGGACAAGGCTTTTCTTGAATCAACCATGATCAAAGAACGCAGTTGGTTTAACCTTAGTGGTCAATGTCTTTTATATATATATATATTTTAAATCTTTAATGAACTCATCGAAGAGAAACGATGGCCCAAGACCTTAGTCGAACAGGCTCAACATTTCTGCAAGCACGATGAACGATAGGAAAGGATCACGGTTTCTCAATTTTGAATTCAAACTGAGAAATCTAATTTTTTTTGTTTTTCATTTTTAGATCTTTAATGAACTCATCGAAGAGAAACGATGGCCCAAAACCCTAGTCGAACAAGCTCAACATTTCTGCGAGCACGATGAACGATAGGAAAGGATCACGGTTTCTCAATTTTGAATTCAAACTGAGAAATCTAGTTTTTTTGGTTTTTTTTTCTAGATCTTTAATGAACTCATCGAAGAGAAACGATGGCCCAAAACCTTAGTCGAACAGGCTCAACATTTCTGCAAGCACGATGAACGATAGGAAAGGATCAAGGTTTCTCAATTTTCAATCCAAACTGAGAAATCTAATTTTTTATTTTTTTTTCGAGATCTTTAATGAACTCATCGAAGAGAAACAATGGCCCAAAACCTTAGTTGAACAGGCTCAACATTTCTGCAAGCACGATGAACGATAGGAAAGGATCAAGGTTTCTCAATTTTGAATCCAAACTGAGAAATCTAATTTTTTATTTTTTTTTTCTAGATCTTTAATGAACTCATCGAAGAGAAACGATGGCCCAAAACCTTAGTCGAACAGGCTCAACATTTCTGCAAGCACGATGAACGATAGGAAAGGATCAAGGTTTCTCAATTTTGAATTGAAAATGAAAAATCTGATTTTTTTTAAAAGAGAAAGAGTGGAAATAAATTCAAAGAATTAAAAATTTCCAAAAAATCTCATCTCTTTTTTTTTTAGATGCAGAATCCAACATAGGCCACCAATTAGAAAGTAGCCAAGGAATTGAGGAAAAGAAATATAAGCATAGAGCAAAAGATATGATAGGTAAATATTTCATTTCTAGCATCGTGTTTTCAAATGAACGGGTCCCACCGGGTGGTGCCAGCTTGATGGACTGCGCTTCTACCTGGTTCTACCGAGGTCGGCGGACGTGGGAGTCCGTTGGGTCCGACCCTTTCGTAACCGGGGGGCAAAGGCGTGCATCAACATTTCTTTTGTGTGGGTGTGCCAGATTTTCTATTTTTTACTTGGGATTGCAAGTGGTGATCCAGAGATCAACCTTCGCAAGTAAAAAAGAAATCAACTTATTTCAAGTTTTCCATTACACATATATTTAAGAAAAGAGACATTTTCTTGATTTGACGTGAAAGGCGATTTTTTTGGCATTTATAGCCGATTTTGGCGTTTATATCCGATTTTTGGCGTTTATAGCCGATTTTGACGTTTATAGCCGATTTACAATTATTATCAATAATGAAACACAAGAGTTGTGATTTTTGTCTCTTTAAAAAAATACAAACTACAATGAAAATCAAGAAAAGGAGGGTCTAACTTCTCAGGAGATTGTGGAGGACCCGTTCAGATTGACGGTCGCAAGCCATATGTGGACTTCGCCATCATCCATGCAGATGAGAACAGAGGATGCTATTGATTCGCTTGGCTTGGCTATAACCTCAGGTTTTTAGAGGACAAAGAACAAAAGGAGGTCCTATGTCCAATAAAAAGCCAAGTGGACGGGCTGAAAAGCCACGTCTAAGCCATTGGAGGCAGAAGGAGAAGGCAAGGACCTTGGGGGGGGGTACCCCCCAAGGGACTTTTGTCACCATGTAGCGGTGGTCGGTGTAGAACTTCCACAGAGTTTTCTCCCTTTCCTTCTCTGAATTTCTGTTCTTTGTCCGTGTCACTGTCTCCTTTTTCTTCTTGGAGAGCTCTCCTATTTATTGGCTTTTAGATAGCCATTTAGGAGGGTTTATGAGCCTTAATTGTCAAAAAGCTACATAAAGGGAGGAGTTGCAAGATTGAATTCTTTATTTTGTAACTCCTTTTTCTTGGCTTCTGATTGGCCGGAGGAGATTGAGGGCATTTAATCGCCTTTAATCGCCGTGATGGGAGGAGTTTCATAGGTTAAATGCCATGAATCTCTTGACTTGTAACTCCCGGATGCTTGCTTCTGATTGGGCCGTCCAAAGAAATGGATTAATGACTGTAATAAAGCTAGTCAATTAATCGCATTAAGTGGTCACCGAGCAGTTGAAGAGTCGCGGGCCGTGCCGCTTCTTTTGGGATTCTTCTGGCGATGATCATCGATGGATCTTCATGTAGATCGACATCGGATGGCCATGTAACTTCAGGTGTTGGTTGCCAACAGCGGGTCGGTGCCATCTGTCCTGTCGATTTCTCGATCGGTCGGGTAGAAAGCACACTTTTTTTGGTTGACCGGGTGGCGATCAATGTTGTTTTCGATACTTTTGATGATTGACCCGTGTTTTTTACGGATGTCAGAGGATTTGGTGTCTCAAAAGTATGAGTTTTGGAAACTACCAGAGGCCGGACGCTTCGAATCGGGAAAAAACGGTGAAAAATGGGGTTTCCGGGGCCCACCGGGCGATCCCGGGCCTTAGGGTCGCCGGCGACCCTGGGGGGGGGGGTGGGGTTTCCCCCTTTTGTCCCGTTTTGTGTCCGTTTTTTTCTATTTTTTTGATTCTTTTTTCTTCTGTATTTTTCCTTGACATTTTTGATCATTTATTGGCCTGATTTCCCTGTAAAAAACCTGATGAGAATCCTTGCATTTTATTTTGCAAAGTTTCCAATTTTCTAAGAAAGCCGAAGACTTTGTTGCGCAGAGCTGCCGATTTTCCGTCAGAAGCTGAAACTGGGCCAAACGATGTCGGAATGACCTGAGATTTGGGGTGAAGCCTGCTGAGCAATAAATAAGACTAACCGTAGGCTTTTGTTTGAGTTTTGAAGCCGTTTGGGGTCCTATCACCTGTAGACTTGCTTTTATCACGATGAAGATGTCGCGGCTTGATGTGCGGTCAATCGATGTCCGATTGACTTGAAATTTGATAGGGAACCTATTGGAGTCATTTTAAGATGATCCATAGGCTGTCTTGGAAACCATGGTCCCGGGGAGCTTCGCCGCGGAGAGGCCTGATTTGGCTTCCGCGCGTCAAAGTATGGTCAAATGTTGTCGAAATGACCTGAAATTTGACGTGTAGCCCTTTGTAAGCATTTTGAAGCCGTCCATGTGCTCTATCTGATGAGTGATGGCCTCGGTGGTTCTCACCGCTGAGAGGCTTGATTTAGCTGTTCGAGGGTTGATGCAGGATCAAACGTTGTCGGTTTGACTCGGAACTTGACGTGGAGCCTTTTGGATGTATTTTGAGACCATCCATCGGCTCTGATCGAAGATTTAGTGTCTCCGATGCTTTAGCTGCCGGGAGCTCCTTTTCAGCTGCCGGAGAAGCGAAGTTAGGCCAAATGATTTTGAAATGGCCCGAAACTTCCTGTGTACTCCTCTTTTGGTTGTCTTGAAGGATCTTGGAGTTTTTGTTTGATTCTGACAAGATTTGATTTTTTGGAAGTAGCATTGCCTATTTATGGCAGGTTGCGAGTTCATGTAGCTCTTTGGATCTTGAAGAGGCAAGGTGACATTTTTGGTGTCAACATGGTAGCCCTGGACCAGCTTCATAAGAACAGCCCAACAATCGCCAAGCTGGAGGCCGAGAATAAAACCCTCTATAAGAAACCGAGCGACATGACTCAGGTGGCAAAACAAATGGAGGAAATAAAGGATGGCTTTAAAGTCAGGTTTAAAAAGCTCAAGGATGAGAACAACAAACCGAGGTTGGAGGCCGAAGTTGAGAAGAAGAAGGCAGTCGAGCTCGAGGCCTCTTTGGAGAAGCAAAAGGACGATTGTGAGGCTAGACTCTGGGCCGAGGACGAGAGGATGGCCGAGCTTGAGAGGCTAAAGGAGGAAGCCAAGGCCAAGCTTCAGTCGGAGTGCGACGCCGCTTTTGACGAAGGGGTGGAGCGGGCAACAGCTGACTATATAGCTCAAGTTCTGATAGTGATGGACAAGTCCAAGGAAAAGGGATGGCGCGTAGCCCTGAAAGAGGCGGGTGTCCCCGAGGACCATCCGGCCTACGAAAATCCGGCCAAGTTCCCGGGCTCAGTGCCCGAGCCGAGCTCTGCCCCTTCTGCACCTTCTGCACCCGAGGCTCCTCCTGTTGGGATTGAAATTCTTGAGGCTGCCAAGCCTGAAATCATTCAAGCTGAGGCTGATGCTGTCACCAAGCCTGCATCCTCTTGAGGGCCTTCTTAGTTTTTTCATTTTTGATGTATCTTCTTTTTGTTGATCCTTGTAATGATATAATTTTGAAATGAAATATCCTTTTTGATAATTGGATCTCAATTTTTGTTATGCTTGCCTCCATGCATTTCTTCTCTTTGATGCTTGCGATAAAAAGAAAATGAAATTGCTTAAGTAATTGAGTTCAGTTCAATAACTGAGACCCTTCTTATTCTCGAGTTTCGTAACCCAAGAATTTTGTTTTTGGATACCGAATTTGTCCATAGCATAGCTTAGTTTATTGACCGAGCTCGAATAGGAGCAAATTGGATGTAAGGTTTTCGTCTCGGCACTTGTCCGCAGTGTACTTGGTTCTGTAACCAAAGTAGTCACCGAGCTCCACAACTTGTTTGTTTATTTCCATAGAATGATCTTGTTGGCAGCGATCTGGCACAGTTGCCGAGATGCGTTGGGCCAAGATCAAGACATGCCTGGTTGGTATTCTTACCGAAGCAGGGTAGTCTTAGTCGAAGTAATCTGGTACTCTTACCGAGATGTGAAAAGCCGATACGTGCCTGGCCGGTTGATGGATCGCGCATCTGCTCGAGGTGTTGATACCAAAAATGTCACTTTGCCTCTTCAACATCAAGAATGCTACATGAAGTCGCGGCCTACCACAAATGGGCGATGCTACATCTCAAAAAATCAAATCTTGTCATAATCAAACAAAACTGCAAGATCCTTCAAAACAGCCGAAAGAGGAGTACACAAGAAGTTTCGGGCCATTTCAAAATCATTTGGCCTAACTTCGCTTCTCCGATAGCTGAACAGGAGCTCTCGGCGGCGACAGCATCGGAGACACCAAATCTTCGATCAAAGCCTATGGATAGTCTCAAAGTACATTCAAAAGGCTCCACGTCAAGTTCTGAGTCAAACCGACATTGTTTGACCCTCCATCAACCCTCGAACAGCTAAATCAAGCCTCTCAGCGGCGAGAACCGTCGAGGCCATCACTCATCAAAAAAATCACATGAACGGCTTCAAGATGCATACAAAGAGCTACACGTCAAGTTTCAGGTCATTTCGGCAACATTTGACCAGACTTTCACTCTCGGAAGCCAAATCAGGCCTTTCGGCGGCGAAGCTCCCCGGGACCATGGTTTCTAAGACAGAGCCTATGGATCATCTCAAAATGACTCCTGTAGGCTCCCTATCAAATTTCAAGTCAATCAGACATCGGTTGACCGCACATCAAGGCGCGACATCTTCCTCACGACAAAATCAAGTCTACTGGCTACAGGGCCCCATACGGCTTCAAAATTCGAAGAAAAACCTATGGTTGGTCTTATTTATTGCACAGGAGACTTCACCTCAAATTTCAGGTCATCCCAGTTTCAACTTCTGACGGAAAATCGGCAGCTCTACGCTACAAAGTCTTCGGTTTTCCAGGAAAATTGGAAACTTTGCACCCCAAATTTTCTACAGGTAAATCAAACCAATAAATGTGCAAAAATGTCAAGAAAAATACAGGATAAAAAAGAATGAAAAAAGACCTCGAAACGGCCGCGAAACGGGATAAAAGGGGATAATTCCCCCCAGGGTCGCCGGCGACCATGGAGCTCCGAATCGCCGGATTCGCCCCGGAAAGGCCCGTTTTTCGTAATTTTTTGTGTTTCGAAGTTTCCAACACCTGTGATTTTTCAAAATTCATACTTTTGAGGCACCAAATCCTTAGACATCCGTCAAAATCACATGTCTTTCTTCAAGAGTATCAAAATCAACACTGATCGCCAACTGGTTGACCAAAAAAGTGCACTTTCTAGCCAATCAATCGAGAAATCGACAGGACAGATGTCATCGGCCTGCTGCTAGCTATCAATGTCTGAAGTTACATGTTCCTCTGATGTTGATCAGCATGTAGATCCATCGATGATCATCGCCAAAAGAACTCCAAAAGACGCAGCACGGCCCGCGACTCTTCAACTGCTTGGCGACCACTTAATGCAATTAATTGGCTAGCTTTATTGCAATCATTAATTCATTTCTTTGGACGGCCCAATCAGAAGCAAGCAAATGGGAGTTACAAGTCTAGAGACTCATGGCATTTAAACCATGAAACTCCTCCCATCATGGCGATTAAAGGCGATTAAATGCCCTTAATCTCCACCGGGCAATCAGAAGCCAATGTCCAGGAGTTATGAAATAAAGGAATTAAACCCTGTAACTCCTCCCATTATGCGGCTTAATGACAATTAAAGCCCATAAATCCTCCTAAATGGCTACCAAGAGCCTATAAATAGGAGAGCATTCCAACGAATTCTAGATCGGAAAAAGCATTCGAAATCCGGAAGAATACAGACAGAAAATTGGAAAGAAAGAAAAAGAGAGAAAACTCTATGAAGGTTCTGCACCTGCCACCACTACAAGGTGACAAAAGTCCCATTGGGGGGTACTCCCCCCCCCCCCAATGTCCTTACCTTCTCCTTCTGCCTCTAATGGCTTAGACGTGGCTTTTCAGCCTGTCTATTTAGCTTTTTATTGGACATAGGACCTCCTCTTGGTCTTTGTCCTTTAAAAATATGAGGTTATAGCCAAGCCAAGCGAATCAAGAGCATCCTCTATTCTCATCTGCATGGATGATGGCGAAGTCCACACATTGCTTGCGACCTTCAATCTGAACGAGTCCCCCAATATCTCCTAAGAAGTTAGGTCCTCCTTTTCTTGCTTTTCATTGTATTTTGTATTTTTTCAAAAGAGACAAAAATCACAACTCGTCTTTCATTATTGATAAGAATTGTAAATCGGCTATAAACGCCAAAATCGGTTATAAATGCCAAAAATCGGCTATAAATGCCAAATAAATCGCCTTTCACGGCAAATCAAGAAAATGTCTCTTTTCTTAATTATATGTGCAATGGAAAATTTAAAAGAAGTTGATTTCCTTTTTACTTGCGAAGGTTGATCTCCAGATCACTACTTGCAATTCTAAGTAATATAGAAAATCTGACACACCCACCCACAAAAAAATGCTGATACCCGCTTTGCCACCGGTTACGAAAGGGATGGACCCCACAGACTCTCACGTCCATCGACCTCAGTAGAACAGTGCACAGGAGCGCGGTCCATCAAGTTGGCACACCCGGTAGGACTCGTTCATTTGAGAACACGATGCTTGGAAATGAAATATTTGCATATCATATCTTTTGTTCTATGCTTATACTTCTTTTCCGGATTCTTTGGCTACTTTCTAGTTGGTGGCCTACGTTGGATTTCGCATCTAAAAATGAGATGGGATTTTTTGGAAATTTCTAATTCTTAGTTTATTTCCACTCTTTCTCTTTTCAAAAAAAAAAAAATCAAATTTCTCGTTTTGGATTCAAAATTGAGAAACTTTGATCATCTCCTATCGTTCATCGTGCTTGTAGAAATGTTGAGCCTATTCGAGTTGGGATTTGGGCCATCGTTTCTCTTAGATGAGTTCATTAAAGATCTTAAAAAAAAAGAATTTTCAAAAAAAAAATCAAATTTCTCGTTTTGGATTCAAAATTGAGAAGTTTTGATCCTTTCCCTTCTGGGCACTGGCGCTCGCAGAAATCATTGAGCCCGTGTTTGGATCAGGGATTGGGCCATCATTTCTCTTCGATGAATCTGTCAGGGTTAAATATATATATAAATCAAATTTCTCGTTTTGGGTTCAGAATTGAAAAAATTTGATCCTTTTCCATCTGGGCACTGGCGCTCGCGGAAATCGTTGAGCCCGTGTTCGGATCAAGGATTGGGCCATCGTTTCTCTTCAATGAGTCTATTTGGGATTAAAAAAAAAGACATAGACCACTAAGGTTAAACCAATTGTGTTCTTTGATCACGGTTGATTCAAGAAAAGCCTTGTCCAGAGTGTGGAGACAGCTTGACCGTTCTAGGCAAGGGTCCTCCAAATGGGTTCATTAAGTAATCCTACCCTTACCTGGGGGCAATTCTATCAATCGAGATTTTATAAGACCGGGTTAGTGATGGACCGCGCTTCTGCTCGGTTCTACCGAGGTCGGCGGACGTGGGAGTCCGTTGGGTCCGACCCTTTCGTAACCGGGGGGCAGAGGCGCGCATCAACATTTTTGTTGTGTGGGTGTGCCAGATTTTCTATTTTACTCGGAATTGCAAGTGGTGATCCGGAGATCAACCTTCGCAAGTAAAAAAGAAATCAACTTCTTTCAAGTTTTCCATTGCACATATATTTAAGAAAAGAGACATTTTTCTTGGTTTGCCGTAAAAGGCGATATTTTTTGGCATTTATAGTCGATTTTGGCGTTTATAGCCGATTTCTGGAGTTTATAGCCGATTTTAGCGTTTATAGCCGATTTACAATCCTTATCAATAATGAAAGACAAGAGTTGTGATTTTTGTCTCTTTTGAAAAAATACAAACTACAATGAAAAGCAAGAAAAGGAGGATCTAACTTCTCAAGAGATTGTGGGGGACCCGTTCAGATTGACGGTCGCAAGCCATATGTGGGCTTCGCCATCATCCATGCAGATGAGAACAGAGGATGCTATTGATTCACTTGGCTTGGCTATAACCTCAGGTTTTTAGAGGACAAAGACCAAAAGGAGGTCCTATGTCCAATAAAAAACCGAGTAGACGGGCGGAAAAGCCACATCTAAGCCATTGGAGGCAGAAGGAGAAGGCAAGGACCTTGGGGGGGGGGTACCCCCAAGGGACTTTTGTCACCTTGTAGCGGTGGTTGGTGTAGGATTTCCGCAGAGTTTTCTATCTTAGATTTCTGATGCCTCTTTCTGTCTGAGTTTTCGGATTTTCTGCAGTCTATTGTCTGTGTGTTTGTGATTTTCTCCGTTTTTTTCCTCTTGGAGAGCTCTCCTATTTATAGGCTTTTAGGTAGCCATTTAGGAGGGTTTATGGGCTTTTATTGTCATTAAGCGGCATAATGGGAGGAGTTACAGGATTTAATTCTTTATTTTGTAACTCCTTTTTCTTGGCTTCTGATTGGCCGGAGGAGATTGAGGGCATTTAATCGCCTTTAATCGCCATGATGGGAGGAGTTTCATGGGTTAAATGCCGTGAATCTCTTGACTTGTAACTCCCGGATGCTTGCTTCTGATTGGTCCATCCAAAGAAATGGATTAATGACTGTAATAAAGCTAGTCGATTAATCGCATTAAGTGGTCGCCGAGCAGTTGAAGAGTCGCGGGCCGTGCCGTGTCTTTTGGGATTCTTCTGGCAATGATCATCGATGGATCTTCTTGTAGATCGACATCGGATGACCATGTGACTTCAGGTGTTGGTTGCCAACAGCGGGTCAGTGCCATCTGTCCTGTCGATTTCTCGATCGGTCGGGTAGAAAGCACACTTTTTTTGGTTGACCGGGTGGCGATCAATGTTGTTTTTGATACTTTTGATGATTGACCCGTGTTTTTGACGGATGTCAGAGGATTTGGTGTCTCAAAAGTATGAGTTTTGGAAACTACCAGAGGCCGGACGCTTTGAATCGCGAAAAAACGGCGAAAACCGGGGTTTCCGGGGCCTTCCCGGCGATCCCGGGCTCCAGGGACGCCGGCGACCCTGGCCCAGGATCACAGGGGCCTGCGACCCTGGGGGGGTTTTCCCCCTTTTTGTCCTGTTTTGTGTCCGTTTTTGCTCTTTTTTAATTCTTTTTTCTTCTGTATTGTTCCTTGACATTTTTGACCATTTATTGGCTTGATTTCCCTATAGGAAACCTGATAAGAATCCTTGCATTTTGGTTTACAAAGTTTCTAATTTCCTGAGAAAGCCGAAGACTTTGTCGCGCAGAGCTGCCGATTTTCTGTCAGAAGCTGAAACTGGGTCAAACGATGTTGGAATGGCCTGAAATTTGGTGTGAAGCCTCCTGAGCAATAAATAAGACCAACCATAGGCTTTTGTTTGAGTTTTGAAGCCGTTTGGGGTCCTATCACCTGTAGACTCCTTTTTGTCGCGATGAAGATGTCGCGGTTTGATGTGCGGTCAACCGATGTCCGATTAACTAGAAACTTGACAGGGAACCCAATGGAGTCATTTTAAGATGATCCATAGGCTCTGTCTTGAAAACCATGGTTCCTGAGAGCTTTGCCGCCGAGAGGCCTGATTTAGCTGTTCGAGGATTGATGTAGGGTCAAACGTTGTCGGTTTGACTCAGAACTTGACGTGGAGCCTTTTGGATGTATTTTGAGACCATCCATAGGCTCTGATCGAAGATTTGGTGTCTCCGATGCTTTCGCCGCCGAGAGCTCCTTTTCGGCTGTCGGAGAAGCGAAGTTAGGCCAAATGATTTTGAAATGGCCCGAAACTTCTTGTGTACTCCTCTTTTGACTGTCTTGAAGGATCTTGCAGTTTTTGTTTGATTCTGACAAGATTTGATTTTTTGGAAGTAGCATTGCCTATTTATGGCAGGTTGCGACTTCATGTAGCTCTTTGGATCTTGAAGAGGCAAAGTGACATTTTTGGTGTCAACAAATGCCCCCTCGAGGTACAGTGACGAGTTGCTTAACTTTTGTAGTCGATATACCTCGAAGAGATTTTTTAAGGAGAGCCTGTGACTTGACCAAGAGTCTTTGAGCAGTCTTTCTTTTTGGTATTTGTAGCCTTTTGAGCTTCCAGGGGAATTTTATGGTAGTGAAAGGGATCTCATACCATCTCGAGGCAAAGTTTTGAAGATGACATCAGGGATGTGGATTTGAATTTTGACCTTGTGACCTAACAGGCTGTATGTGGCAGGTTAGGGAGTCGGGTTTGGCTTTGAGAGTGTGACCCAACAAGATGTATGTGGAATGTTGGGGGATCAATTTTGGTTTTGATCTTGTGACCTAACAGGCTATATGTGGCAAGTTAGGGGATCAGGTTTTGGTTTTGGTTTTGGTCTTGTGACCCAACAAGCTGTATGTGGCAAGTTAGGGGACCAGGATTTGGTTTGATTTTTGTGGAATGTCAATTTCAAGATTTTGGCTCAATTTGGTATATGAGGCTGGATGGTTTGATTTTTGGAAGCTCATGGGGCTTGGAATTCTCTTTGTATGGTTGAATCAAGTCAAAAGAGGCATGGAACCATTTTTGTATGCTCTTGGTAAGAGGGATTTCTCATTGAGTAAAAGCCCAAATTTTTTTTTTTTTTGTGCCTAGGTGGTCAAACCTGGCTCATGTGGGCTAACCCATGGGACCTTAAGCTTTTGAAATGGCTTAGATCTCATATGGTGTCATTTTTGTAAAGAATATCCAAAAATATCTCATTTGGATAGAGAATATCTAAGAATATCTTTACTTGGAGAGAATCTCTCATGTTCCCTTTATTTTGGGATGGGATATCTCAAGATATCTTTCTTTTGGGAAAGAATCCTTCATTGATTTCTATCTTTTGAAAAAAATCTCTCATTGATTTCTTTTTGGGAGAGAATCCCTCAAGATATCTTTCTTTTGGGAAAGAATCCTTCTAATCTCTTTCTTTTGGTAAGGTTATTAATTAGTAACATTTACCTCTTTCTTCTTTCCTTCTTTGGTTTGCTCTCTTCTATAAAAGCAAGGAGGAGGTTGGATCTCTTGCTCTTATTGCTTTTTTTTGCAACAAATCTAAGAGGGCTTCAAGACCAAGAGTTCTTCTTCTTCAAGATCTTCAAGACTTTTCTTCTTCTTCTCCATCAATGGCTTCAAGTAAGTTCCCTTTTTCAAGAAAACTCCATTGTAGGAAAAATAAAAGTTCTTTTTTTTTATTTCTTTTCTTCTTTTCTTTTTTTTTCTTTTCCACGTGTTTGCTTCTTTTTTTTTCACACGTTTTTTTTTGCTTTCTTTTTTTTTTCATGTTTTGTTTTTTTTTTTGTTTGTGGGCCGTACGGACATATCCGTACAGATCTGGCCGTACGGCCACGTTGCCTGTGGGCCATCCCCCTTTTTTTTTTCTTTTTTTCTTTTTTGTTTTCTTTCCCTCCTTTTTTTTTCGAGAAAGTTTCTTTTCTTTTCTTTTTGTTTTCTTTCCCCTCTTTTTTTTTTGAGAAAGTTTCTTTTCTTTTTTTTTTGTTTTCTTTCCCCTCTTTTTTTTTTTGAGAAAGTTTCTTTTCTTTTTTTTTTTGTTTTCTTTCCCCTCTTTTTTTTTGCGAAAGTTTTTTTTTTTTTTTTTTGTTTTCTTTTGCTCATCATGATAATGCCCCTTTTTTTGGCAAACCTAGATGTTCATGCATGCATTCAATTGTAAATTAAATTTGTAGCATGATGTGATAGCATACCTAAAAGTTTTCGCAAATTTGGGAATTTGGAGCTTGCAGCGATGTTGAGCCCTTCCAGATTTTGCGGGGACTTTGAGGCTTCGAAAGTTTGGAGTTTCGGAGCTCGCAGCAATGTTGAGCCCATCTTCAAGCTTTCTATTTCTTTCGGGATAGTTCCTTTTCTTCGGAATTGCCCCATCATCATGTCAAAATTTCGCCAAATTTTTTTTTTAGCGAGATTCTGTCATTTTGATGTTTGATCTTCTTCTTTTCATCCTTTGCAGGTGGTTCCTCCAGAACGAACAAGGGTAAAAAGCCTGCTACAAGCGCTCCTCGTCGATCTGCCAGATCTTCTAATCCGGCCGTTCAGCAGGCCTTTGAGAAGGTCCAGTATGTTGAGAGAAATCTGGAAGAATGCGACTCCCTCAACAGAGATGAGATGAGGCAGCGATTGATCACTCTCATGGGAGAGGAATTCTATAAGATCATGGTAAGCAGTCGTCCATGGGTGATGGAAGATCAGAGTGTTTTACCCAAGCCTACCTTTTTCTTTGGTATGCAGTCCCTGATGACATGACATACCAGGGGAGATGTTTTCAGTTCTCTTTCACAGCAGATGGTGAGAAGAAGACTGTTGCTACCCGGTCGACGTTTGATCGCACCGTCTCGATCATGAGCCTTGTCCCCACGTGCTCTAAGAGGGAAGATCCTCCAAGCTGGGTGAGAAGGACAAATGTAATCAAGACCGGGGTTTTTGTTGGCGGTTCTCTTGGATATACGGAGAGGTCGCCTGTTGACATGGACCTGTTGATGCCATCCAGCGGCTACCAGGGTTCTGATTATCCGTCGGTCGATTTGAGACCGCTGGGCCTTGGTATTTTTAGCGGTGACGGCAGCAATTGGATCAAGCCTTTTCAACTCCGTGGCCGTTTCAATGCTGACTCCGAGTGGAAGTCGTGGACTGATCGCGTCCTGCTGATTGGTGGCGCCGTTTTGAAGGAAGCCGGGATTTTTGATGCGGTCCGTGCCTTTAGGGAGACCGTGATCTTTTCCGATGAGGCCTTCATGGCTATGCTGGAATCATTCCTCCCACAAACCAATACCTTTGTTGGGACGAATGGTGAGATTGGTTTCTCTTTGAAGGAGCCGAGCGTCATTACTGGATTACCCATCCTCGGCAAACTCTATGAGGAGTTTATGCCGATTGACAGCGTCCTTGAGGGGCAGTCTGAGGAATTCAGGCTTCTGTACTTTCAGCTCGTCGCCTTCTATGATTTTTTGAAGGAGAAGGAGGGTTTGAAAGTTAGATCCAGCAGTTGGAAGAGTTCTAGCTCTTCATTCCCCAACTTTTCTGACAGCAGGGAGTCTTCTGATAGTGTGACCCAAGAAGCCAGGGCCCAGGATCCAAGTTCGAAGAAGATCTTAGCCATGCAAGAAGAGTTGAGAGATTTCTGTGCAAGTACAAGCGTCATTTGTCCTGACATTGCACTGCGGAGAGATCTCGCTGTTTACCTCACTTATTGGCTTGGTGAGGCTATTTTTGCTGGAGGAGATGGAACGCACATCAGGCCGCATTGTATTTTTCTGACTTGTCAGATGGCGTTTGGAGAGCAGCTTGCTTTGGTGCCAGCTCTTTACTCCTACCTGTGTACCGAACTGCAGGCTGATGCTTTTTTGGTTCGGCTTGGGCTTCCCATGAATAGGGTATTTTCAGCCCATATCTTTTATTCGTGGTATGTGTACCACTGTCCTGGCTTTCACCGGCTGGGTGCTGCACAGGATGATGATCCTCTGATGATTCGACTGGCTAAGGGCAAAGCCGTGTCCGAATCACTTTTGTTTGCCCGCATGAGGATCCGACGGTTCAGGGACGTCGAGATGGGACGGTCTTCAGTGAAGCTTTCTCCGGAGTTGTGGAAGAAGGCTTTTGATTTTGGTGCCTCACGAGACTCTACCAGGGCGGGGTCGGGAAGGCATTATTCCTTGACGAATGCAGAGAGGGAGTGGCTTTTCAGCATACGTGTCGGCACGATGGTGTACCGTAGACATCTTTTCGTCGACTTCCAGCCGTATGTACCCTCTCGCTTTGCTTTGCAGCTAGGCTTTTCTCAAGGCGTTGTTGGAGCGCCTTCAAGCATGGTGAAGCGCTTTGGAGTTTACAGGACGGGAGAAATGCATGGGCTTTCTATAGTGCTGAAGATACCACAGCCATGATTTCTTATCCTGTGTTGCTGACTTCCCGGACTGCCGGCTTTGCGAAGTGGTTCGCGGAGAGCTTTTCGGTATATCCGGGGCTTTCCAAGAAGGAGCTTGATGTGAAGCTGGCATCTGGAAAGGGCCTTGGAAAGTCGGATGGCGTCCGGCGAGAGGAAGTTTGGGCCTTCCTTTCTGGAGAGAAGCACAAGATAGGCTCTCTCGGTGACCAGGGCGTCATTGGTTCTGAAGCTGTTCGAGAAATACCTGATAAGGCTTTAGAGCAGCTAGAACAGGAGGAAGCCGAACTTGGTGCTTGGATGCAAGCAGCACAGAGGCAAGCTTCCGTGGAGTCTACTGGCAAGAGTAGACCATCCAGTGAGGAGTCAAGTGGGAAACCTGACTCTGACAGTGGGGCAGGTTCCTCCAAGAAGCGAGCCCGCAGGAGTAAGAGGAGGAGGAGTCATCATCGCAGCAAGGGGCAGCATGAGGACTCTCCTGACTTGGGAGTTCCTCTTTCTATCAATGAGGATGTGCCAGTGGATGCTGACGAGCCTCCAGAGAAGAGAAGCCGAGAAGAAGAGACCGTCGGTGAAGGTATGATTCTTCCTTTTTCTCTTTCCATTTGTTTTCATGGGATTTTTCCATGTTCTGATTTGCTTCTTGTTTATGCTTTTCTTTCTTTTTTTTTTTTAGTAGAGGAGGACTTGGTGATGCCTGAGGTTCCAGTCGATGAGGTGGTGACGGATCCTGTCGGGGCACCTGAAGAAGAACCGAGGGACTCTGGAGTGAATCCAGAATCTCCAACTGGTACGACTTCTTTTGCTTTCCTTTTTTTTGTCTGTGACTTGGTTTGCTAACTCATTTCTTGCCAGCTGACTTGCCACAGGATTCCGATGACTTTGAACCATCGATGGATGCAAAAGTTGATGATGCTTCCGATGAGTTCATGGAGGAAGAAAGTGTTCCGCCAGTCGTCGAAGAAGGTATTTTGTAGTTATAACCCTGATAATGATTTTCAAACAGGATCATATTCATACCTTTTTGTGTTTCTTTGGCAGGTTTTGAAGTGACGGATGTGGGTCCGTCGCTTCCTTCAGAACTAGAGCAAGGGATGCCAGAGGTTGATCCAGAGGTAGAGACTCCTGGGACCAGTTCTGACAATGTTAAGGAGATACCTCGTGCTGAGATTCCTTCCCGAGCAGGAGCAGCTTCAACTGGAAAGAGTTCTTTTGTTACTCTTCCAATAGATGATGACATGAGCAGCCGACCAACGGAGTTGGGCGAATCTTCAGCTGGGCCATCTCTTCTTTTTGCGAAGAAGGTGGTGGTGCGAGTTCTGAGCTCTTGGATTGAGACTCTGCTTTCTGGGCACTTAGATGCCGGATTTGGGATGATCAAGCATGTGCGTGAGATTCTCGGTGATGCTGAAGAGGCTGGTCTAGATGTCACAAGTGCCAGGGCGATCGTTGATGGGATCATTGAGCTGGGTGACAGGTGGTTTGAGACCATGGGTTTTCCTGATGACCAGTTCTTCAAGGAGATGTTCCTGGACCCTGCGGATAAGGCTCAGTCTAACCTGGATGAGGCTATGGAAAGCAGGAAGCAGGTAGTCCGAGAGAAGAACTTAGAAGAGCTAAACATCATTGGACTGACACATGACCTTAACATCCTTGATAGGGAGGTCGATGAGGCCAGGAAACATCTTGAGCATCTGCAGGCACAAGTCGCTGCCAAGTGGACTGCAATAACAGAGGCTCGTGAAAGGGAGACTGCTCTGATTCACCGGGTTGCAGATGCCAATCGGGTTCTTAAAAGGAAGTCTGATGAGAACAAACAATGGCGAACTGCTCGAGATAAGCTTCCCGGTGCGAAAGAAGAGTTACAGCCCACTCCAGCATCTCATGGCAAATTCTTGAAGAAGCGTGCCTTGGAATCCTTGACGGCTGAGGCCAAAAGTTTGCTTAAGGAGCTGAACTCTTGGCTGGAGATGATTTTTGATTGAACTCCTGTGTTTTTTTTTTTTTGGTACTTTTTTTTTGTAGTGCTTGTGAACACTTTCTTTTTTTTTGGTACCACATGTATTTTTTTGGTACTCCTTTTTTTTTTTGTAGTGCTTGTGAGCACTACCTTTTTTTTGGTACCACATGTGTTTTTTTTGGTACTCTTTTTTTTGTTTTCCCTATGCTCACTTAAATCTTTTTGTGATGAAAGTAATTGCTAAATGGGATTTGATCAAAAGCTTGTCGTTTTGTGAAAATCTTTTGTCAAATGATTGTTTTGGCATGGAAGCCAGATTTTTGCTCGTGGCATGGAAGCCAATTTTGGCATGAGAGCCAGCTTTTTTTTTGTGGCATTGATAGCCGAATTTGTGGCATTGATAGCCGGTTTTTGGTTTGTGGCATTGATGGCCAAGTTTGTGGCATTGATAGCCGGGGTTTTTGAAAGCCAATTTTTTGTTTGTGGCATTGATAGCCGGTTTTTTTTTTTTTGGCATTGATAGCCAGTTTGTGGCATTTATAGCCTGTTTTGGTGGCATTGATAGCCGGTTTTGGTGGCATTTATAGCCGTTTTGGTTTGGTGGCATCTATAGCCTATTTGGTTTTCAAAAATGCAAGTATCGACTAAAAGTCGCCTCCCTGCTGAATGTTCTTGCAAGTATCGATGGAATGTCGCATCCTTGCTCATTCTGTTGCGAGTATCGATGGAATGTCGCATCCTCGCGGATTTGGGTGCAAGTATCGATCGAATGTCGCATCATTGCTTTTCAAAAATTTTGGTTTTGCGGGTACTGACTTGATGTCGTTTCCCCACGATTTTTGAAATTTGTGGTTTTCTCGAACCTTTGGGTTATGGATATCAACTGAAATGATGCGTCTCCACGGTTTTTGAATTTTGCAAGTATCGACGAAATGTCGCTTCCCTGCAATTTTGGAAGTGTCGAACGTGGTTCACATGCTTCCGATTTGTGCGAGTATCGACTAAGCGTCGCTTCCCCGCGGTTTTTTGAAAAAACCATTTTTTTTTGTTTCTTTTAATTTTTTTGTTTAAAGACACGAGGGTCATAAGTTTTAACCTAAAACCATTTTGGCGATAAAAGGCAGTGTGGACTAGGGTGGAAATCCCTGAATCCGGGTTTTGTTTCAAACCATGAATTTTGGGTTCAAGGGTTGAAAATTTTGGTCAAGTTAGGGAAAGGTTCCTAAAATTGGGTTTTTTTTTTTGAACAATGAAACGATGGAAGTAAGCATTGTTTAAATTTCTAGAAATTTCAACATTTGACATGAAAATTCTAAAAAAGGGTGGGTTTAGCGAGCGTGTACCTGGAAACCGATTTTAGCCGTACAGGCATTCCTCTTACCCAGTTGGGTAAGTCTTCAAGGGTAGTACCGCTTTAAGAACTTGTCGTTGATGGGCAGCATACATCTGTCACCTCCCATGTTTAGAAGTGCGTATGCACCGTTGGAGAAAACCTTGTCGATGACGTAGGGTCCCTCCCATTTTGGCTCAAATTTGCCTTTGGACTTGTGAGCGAAGACCATTGGTCTTTTTACCGCAAGAACCAAGTCACTCTTTTTGTAGGCGCGTTGCCCGACCTTTTTATCGAAAGATCCTGCCATGCGTGCTTGGTAAATTTCAATGCTTTGTTGAGCTTCGAGCCATCTCTCATCGAGATTGTCCAGCTCATGGAGTCGCAATTTGACATTGCTTTCTTGAGTCATGTCATTTTGCAAGGATACCCTCAAGGAAGGAAGTTCTATTTCCAAGGGTACGACAGCTTCGCATCCATAGACCAAGGAGAATGGTGTGCTATGGGTTGGTCCTCGAACGGTGGTTCGATAGGCCCACAAAGCTTCAGACATTTTGTCGCTCCAGTCTCTTTTGTGACTAGAGACCATTTTTTTTGAGGATTTTGCAGAGTGTCTTGTTGAAAGCTTCTGCTAACCCGTTTGCTGCCGGATTGTATGGAGTCGAAAGACAGCTTTGGATTTTGTATTTGTCGCAGAACCTGTAGAATCGATGATCCCGGAATTGTGGTCCGTTATCATGGACGAATCTTTTGGGTATGCCGAAATGACAAATGATGTTGGTGCGAAGGAACTGAAGGACCGATGAGGTCTTCATTTCGTTGAACGCAAATGCTTCTGACCACTTGGAGAAATAATCCGTAGCGGCGAAGATGAAGCGATGACCTTTGCTCGATGGGGGAGAAATAGGACCTATGATGTCCACACCCCAGGCTTCGAAAGGCCATGAGATCGCTATAGGATGCAGCCATTCTGGAGGCATGTGAATTGATGGACCGCGCTCCAATGCTCGGTTCCTACCGAGGTCGGCGGACGTGGGAGTCCGTTTGGTTCCGACCCTTTCGTAACCAGGGGGCAGGGGCGTGCATCAACATTTCTTTTTTTTGTGTGGGTGAGCCAGATTTTCTATTTTTACTTGGAATTGCAAGTGGTGATCCGGAGATCAACCTTCGCAAGTAAAAAGGAAATCAACTTCTTTCAAGTTTTCCATTGCACTTATATTTAAGAAAAGAGACATTTTCTTGATTTGCCGTGAAAGGCGATTTTTTTGGCATTTATAGCCGATTTTGGTGTTTATAGCCGATTTTTGGCGTTTATAGCCGATTTTGGCGTTTATAGCCGATTTACAATCCTTATCAATAATGAAAGACAAGAATTGTGATTTTTGTCTCTTTTAAAAAAATACAAACTACAATGAAAAGCAAGAAAAGGAGGATCTAACTTCTCAGGAGATTGTGGGGGACCCGTTGAGATTGACGGTCGCAAGCCATATGTGGGCTTCGCCATCATCCATGCAGATGAGAACAGAGGATGCTATTGATTCGCTTGGCTTGGCTATAACCTCAGGTTTTTAGAGAACAAAGACCAAATAAAGGTACTATGTCCAATGAAAAGCCGAGTAGACGGGCTGAAAAGCCACATCTAAGCCATTGGCGGCAGAAGGAGAAGGCAAGGACCTTGGGGGGGTACCCCCAAGGGACTTTTGTCACCTTGTTACGGTGGCCGGTGTAGAACTTCCGTAGAGTTTTCTCTCTTTTTCCTTTCTCTGGATTTCTGTGCTTCTGTCTCTCTGTGTGTTTGTGCTTTTTTCTGATGATCTGTGTTTTTTTTCTTCTTGGAGAGCTCTCCTATTTATAGGCTTTTAGGTGGCCATTTAGGAGGGTTTATGAGCTTTGATTGTCATAAAGCTACATAAAGGGAGGAGTTACAGAATTGAATTCTTTATTTTGTAACTCCTTTTTCTTGGCTTCTGATTGGCCGGAGGAGATTGAGGGCATTTAATCGCCTTTAATCGCCATGATGGGAGGAGTTTCATGGGTTAAATGCTATGAATCTCTTGACTTGTAACTCCCGAATGCTTGCTTCTGATTGGGCCGTCCAAAGAAATGGATTAATGACTGTAATAAAGCTAGTCAATTAATCGCATTAAGTGGTCGCCGAGCAGCTGAAGAGTTGCGGGCCGTGCCACGTCTTTTGGGATTCTTCTATCGATGATCATCGATGGATCTTCATGTAGATCGACATCAGATGACCATGTAATTTCAGGTGTTTGTTGCCAAGCAGCGGGTCGGTGCCATCTGTCCTGTCGATTTCTCGATCGGTCGGGTAGAAAGCACACTTTTTTTGGTTGACCGGGTGGCGATCAATATTGTTTTCGATACTCTTGATGATTGACCCGTGTTTTGGACGGATGTCAGAGGACTTGATGTCTCAAAAGCATGAATTTTGGAAAGTACCAGAGGCTGGGCTCTTCGAATCGCGAAAAAACGGCGAAAACCGGGGTTTCCGGGGCCTTCCCGGCGACCCCGGGCTCCAAGGTCGCCGGCGACCCTGGGGGCGTTTTCCCCCCTTTGTGTCCCGTTTCGTGTCCGGTTTTGCTGTTTTTCGATTCTTTTTCCTTCTGTATTTTTCCTTGACATTTTGATCATTTATTGGCCTGATTTCTTTGTAGGAAAACTGATGAGAATCCTTGCATTTTATTTTGCAAAGTTTCCAATTTCCTGAGAAAGCCGAAGACTTTGTCGCGCAGAGCTGCCGATTTTCTGTCAGAAGCTGAAACTGGGTCAAACGATGTCGGAATGACCTGAAATTTGGTGTGAAGCCTCCTGAGCAATAAATAAGACTAATCATAGGCTTTTGTTTGAGTTTTGAAGCCGTTTGGGGTCCTATCACCAGTAGACTTGCTTTTTGTCGCGATGAAGTTGTCGCGGTTTGATGTGCGGTCAACCGATGTCCGATTGACTTGAAATTTGACAGGGAACCTATTGGAGTCATTTTAAGATGATCCATAGGCTCTGTCTTGGAAACCATGGTCCCGGAGAGCTTTGCCGCCGAGAGGCCTGATTTGGCTTCCGAGCGTCAAACTATGGTCAAATGTTGTGGAAATGACCTGAAATTTGACGTGTAGCCCTTTATAAGCATTTTGAAGCCGTCCATGTGCTCTATCTGATGAGTAATGGCCTCGGTGGTTCTCGCCGCCGAGAGGCTTGATTTAGCTGTTCGAGGGTTGATGTAGGGTCAAACGTTGTCGGTTTGACTCGGAACTTGACGTGGGGCCTTTTGGAAGTATTTTGAGACCATCCATCGGCCCTGATCGAAGATTTTGGTGTCTCCGATGCTTTTGCTGCCGAGAGCTCCTTTTCGGCTGTCGGAGAAGCGAAGTTAGGCCAAATGATTTTGAAATGGCCCGAAACTTCTTGTGTACTCCTCTTTTGGCTGTCTGGAAGAATCTTGCAGTTTTTATTTGATTCTGACAAGATTTGATTTTTGGAAGCAGCATTGCCTATTTATGGCAGGTTGCGACTTCATGTAGCTCTTTGGATCTTGAAGAGGCAAAGTGACATTTTTGGTGTCAACAAATGCCCCCTCGAGGTACAGCGACGAGTTGCTTAACTTTTGTAGTCGATGTGCCTCGAAGAGATTTTTGAAAGAGATATGTGACAGGTTAGGGGGTCGGGTTTGGTTTTGATCGTGTGACCCAACAAGCTGTATGTGGAATGTTGGGGGATCAATTTTGGTTTTGATCTTGTGACCTAACAGGCTGTATGTGGCAAGTTAGGGGATCAGGTTTTGGTTTTTGGTTTTGGTCTTGTGACCTAACAGGCTGTATGTGGCAAGTTAGGGGACCAGGATTTGGTTTGATTTTTGTGGAATGTCAATTTCAAGATTTTGGCTCAATTTGGTAGATGAGGCTGGATGGTTTGATTTTTGGAAGCTCATGGGGCTTGGAATTTTCTATTGTATGGTCCAATCAACTCAAAAGAGGCATGGAACCATTTTTGTATGCTCTTGGTAAGAGGGATTTCTCTTTGACTAAAAGCCCAAAATAATAATTTTTTTTTTTTTGTGCCTAGGTGGTCAAACCTGGCTCATATGGGCTAACCCATGGGACCTTAAGCTTTTGAAATGGCTTAGATCTCATATGGTGTTATTTTTGTAAAGAATATCCAAAAATATCTCATTTGGATAGAGAATATCTAAGAATATCTTTACTTGGAGAAAATCTCTCATGATCCCTTTATTTTGGGATAGGATATCTCAAGATATCTTTCTTTTGGGAAAGAATCCGCCATCGATTTCTTTTTGGGAGAAAATCCTTCAAGATATCTTTCTTTTGGGAAAGAATCTTTCTAATATCTTTCTTTTGGTAAGGTTACTAATTAGTAACACTTACCTCTTTCTTCTTTCCTTCTTTGGTTTGCTCTTCTCTATAAAAGCAAGGAGAAGGTTGGATCTCTTGCTCTTATTACTTTCTTTTGCAATAATCTCAAGAGGGCTTCAAGACCAAGAGTTCTTCTTCTTCAAGATCTTCAAGACTTTTCTTCTTCTTCTCCATCAATGGCATCAAGTAAGTTCCCTTTTTTCAAGAAAACCCCATTGTAGGAAAAAAGTTCTTTCTTTTTTTTTTGTTTCTTTCTTTTCTTTTCTTCTTTTTTTTTTCTTTCACGTGTTTGCTTCTTTTTTTTTTCACACGTTTTCTTTTTTTTTTTTTTTGCTTTCTTTTCTTTTTCTTTTTTTTTTGTTTTGTTTTTTTTTTGTTTGTGGGCCGTACGGACAGATCCGTACGGATCTGGCCGTACGGCCATGTGGCCTGTGGGCCATTTCCCTTTTTTTTCTTCCTTTTTTTTTTGTTTTCTTTCCCTCCTTTTTTTTTGAGAAAGTTTCTTTTCTTTTCTTTTTTGTTTTTTTTTTTTTTGCTCATCATGATAATGCCCCTCTTTTTTTTTGGCAAACCTAGATGTTCATGCATGCATTCAATTGTAAATTAAATTTGTAGCATGATGTGATAGCATACCTGAAAGTTTTCGCAAATTTGGGAATTTGGAGCTCGCAGTGATGTTGAGCCCTTCCTGATTTTGCGGAGACTTTGAGGTTTCGAAAGTTTGGAGTTTCGGAGCTCGCAGCGATGTTGAGCCCATCTTCAAGCTTTCTATTTCTTTCGGGATAGTTCCTTTTCTTCGGAATTGCCCCGTCATCATGTCAAAATTTCGCCAGATTTTTTTTAGCGAGATTCTGTCATTTTGATGTTTGATCTTTTTCTTTTCCATCCTTTTCAGGTGGTTCCTCCAGAGCGAACAAGGGTAAAGAGCCTGCTACAAGCGTACCTCGTCGATCTTCTAGATCTTCTAATCCAGCCGTTCAGCAGGCTTTTGAGAAGGTCCAGTATGTTGAGAGAAATCTGGAAGAGTGCGACTCCCTCAACAGAGATGAGATGAGGCAGCGACTGATCGCTCTCATGGGAGAGGAATTCTATAAGATCATGGTAAGCAGTCGTCCATGGGTGATGGAAGATCAGAGCGTTTTGCCCAAGCCTACCTTCTTCTTTGGTGATGCAGTCCCTGATGACATGACATACCAGAGGAGATGTTTTCAGTTTTCTTTCACAGCAAATGGTGAGAAGAAGACTGTTGCTACCCGGTCGACGTTTGATCGCACCGTCTCGATTCTGAGCCTTGCCCCCACGTGCCCTAAGAGGGAAGATCCTCCAAGCTGGGTGAGAAGGACAAATGTAATCAAGACCGGGGTTTTTGTTGGCGGTTCTCCTGGATATACGGAGAGGTCGCCTGTTGATATGGACCTGTTGATGCCATCCAGCGGCTACCAGGGCTCTGATTATCCGTCGGTCGATTTGAGACCGGTGGGCCTTGGTATTTTCAGCGGTGACGGCAGCAATTGGATCAAGCCTTTTCGACTTCGAGGCCGTTTCAATGCTGACTCCGTGTGGAAGTCGTGGACTGATCGCGTCCTGCTGATTGGTGGCGCCGTTTTGAAGGAAGCCGGGATTTTTGATGCGGTCCGCGCCTTTAGGGGGACCGTGATCTTTTCCGATGAGGCCTTCATGGCTATGCTGGAGTCATTCCTCCCACAAACCAATACCTTCGTTGTGACGAATGGCGAGATTGATTTTTCTTTGAAGGAGCTGAGCGCCATTACTGGATTGCCCATCCTCGGCAAACTCTATGAGGAGTTTCTGCCGATTGACAGCGTCCTCGAGGGGCAGTCTGAGGAGTTCAGGCTTCTATACTTTCAGCTCGTCGCCTTCTATGATTTTTTGAAGGAGAAGGGGGGTTTGAAAGTTAGATCCAGCAGTTGGAAGAGTTTTAGCTCTTCATTCCCCAACTTTTCTGATAGCAGGGAGTCTTCTGATAGCGTGACCCAAGAAGCCGGAGCTCAGGATCCAAGTTCAAAGAAGATCTTGGCCATGCAAGAAGAGTTGAGAGATTTCTGTGCAAGTACAAACGCCATATGTCCTGACATTGCACTGCGGAGAGATCTCGCTGTTTACCTCACTTATTGGCTTGGTGAAGCTGTTTTTGCTGGAGGAGATGGAACGCACATCAGGCCGCATTGTATTTTTCCGGCTTGTCAGATGGCGTTTGGAGAGTAGCTTGCTTTGGTGCCAGCTCTTTACTCCTACCTGTGTACCGAACTGCAGGCTGCTGCTTCTTTGGTTCGGCTTGGGCTTCCCATGAATAGGGTATTTTCAGCCCATATCTTTTATTCGTGGTATGTATACCATTGTCCTGGCTTCCATCGGCTGGGTGCTGCACAGGATGATGATCCTCTGATGATTCGACTGGCTAAGGGCAAAGCCGTGTCCGAATCACTTTTGTTTGCTCGCATGAGGATCCGACGGTTCAGGGACGTCGAGATGGGGCAGTCTTCAGTGAAGCTTTCTCCGGAGTTGCGGAAGAAGGCTTTTGATTTTGGTGCCTCTCGAGACTCTACCAGGGCGGGGTCAGGAAGGCATTATTCCTTGACAAATGCAGAGAAAGAGTGGCTTTTCAGCATACGTGTTGGCACGATGGTGTACCGTAGACATCTTTTCATCGACATCCAGCCGTATGTACCCTCTCGCTTTGCTTTACAGCTGGGCTTTTCTCAAGGCATTGTTGGAGCGCCATCAAGCATGGTGAAGCGCTTTGGAGGCTTACAGGACGGGAGAAATGCATGGGCTTTCTATAGTGCTGAAGACACTACAGCCATGATTTCTTATCCTGTGTTGCTGACTTCCCGGACTGCCGGCTTTGCGAAGTGATTCGCGGAGAGCTTTTCGGCATATCGGGGGCTTTCCAAGAAGGAGCTTGATGTGAAGCTGGCATCTGGAAAGGGCCTTGGAAAGTCAGATGCCGTTCGGCGAGAGGAAGTTTGGGCCTTCCTTTCTGGAGAGAAGCACAAGATAGGCTTTCTCGGTGACCAGGGCGTCATTGGTTCTGAAGCTGTTCGAGAAATACCTGATGAGGCTTTAGAGCAGCTAGAACAGGAGGAAGCCGAACTTGGCGCTTGGATGCAAGCGGCACAGAGGCAAGCTTCCGTGGAGTCTACTGTCAAGTGGGAAACCTGACTCTGACAGTGGGGCAGGTTCCTCTAAGAAGCGAGCCCGCCGGGGTAAGAGGGGGAGGAGTCATCATCGCAGCAAGGGGCAGCATGAGGACTCTCCTGACTTGGAAGTTCCTCTTACTATCAATGAGGATGTGCCAGTGGATGCTGACGAGCCTCCAGAAAAGAGAAGTCGAGAAGAAGAGACCGTCGGTGAAGGTATGATTCTTCCTTTTTTTCTTTCCATTTCTTTTCATGGGATTTTTCCATGTTCTGATTTGCTTCTTGTTTCTGCTTTTCTTTTTTTTTTTTAGCAGAGGAAGACTTGGTGATGCATGAGGTTTCGGTCGATGAGGTGGTGACGGATCCTGTCGAGGCACCTGAAGAAGAACCGAGGGACTCTGGAGTGAATCCAGAATCTCTAATTGGTACGACTTCTATTGCTCTTTTTTTTTTGTGTCTGTGACTCGGTTTGCTAACATTTTTTTTTGTCAGCTGACTTGCCACAGGGTTCTGATGACTTTGAACCATCGATGGACGCAAATGTTGATGATGCTTTCGATGAGTTCATGGAGGAAGAAAGTGTTCCGCCAGTCGTCGAAGAAGGTATTTTGTAGTTATAACCCTGATAATGATTTTCAAACAGGATTATATTCATACCTTTTTGTGTTTCTTTTGGCAGGTTTTGAAGTGACAGAGGAGGGTTCGTCGCTTCCAGAGCAAGGGATGCCAGAGGTTAATCCAGAGGTAGAGACTCCTGGGACCAGCTTTGACAATGTTGAGGAGATTCCTCGCGCTGAGATTCCTTCCCGAGCAGGAGCAGCTTCAACTGGAAAGAGTTCTTTTGTTACTCTTTCAACAGATGATGACATGAGCGGCCCGACCAACGGAGTTGGGCGAATCTTCAGCTGGGCCATCTCTTCTTTTTGCAAAGAAGGTGGTGGTGCGAGTTCTGAGCTCTTGGATTGAGACTCTCTTTTCTGGGCACTTGGAAGCCGGATTTAGCATGATCCAGCATGTGCGTGAGATTCTCGGTGATGCTGAAGAGGCTGGTCTGGATGTCACAGATGCCAGGGCGATCGTTAATAGGATCATTGAGCTGGGTGACAAGTGGTTTGAGACCATGGGTTTTCCTGACGATCAGTTCTTCAAGGAGATGTTCTTGGACCCTGCGGATAAGGCTCAATCTAACCTGGATGAGGCTACAGAAAGCAAGAAGCAGGCAGTCCGAGAGAGGAACTTAGAAGAGCTAACCATCATTGGGCTGACACATGAACTTAACATCCTTGATAGGGAGGTCGATGAGGCCAGGAAACGTCTTGAGCATCTGCAGGCACAAGTCGCTGCCAAGTGGACTGAAATAACAGAGGCTCGTGAAAGGGAGACTGCTCTGATTCACCGAGTTGCGGATGCCAATCGAGTTCTCAAAAGGAAGTCTGATGAGAACAAACAATGGAAAACCGCTCGAGGGAAGCTTCCCAGTGCGAAAGAAGGGTTACAGCCCACCCCAGCATCTCATGGCAGGTTCCTGAAGAAGCGTGCGTTGGAATCCTGGAAACCGGTTTTGGCCGTACAGGCATTGCTCTTACCCAATTGGGTAAGTCTTCAAGGGTAGTACCGCTTTAAGAACTTGCCGTTGATGGGCAGCATACATCTGTCACCTTCCATGTTTAGGAGTGCGTATGCGCCATTAGAGAAAACCTTGTCGATGACGTAGGGTCCCTCCCATTTTGGCTCAAATTTGCCTTTGGACTTGTGAGCGAAGACCATTGGTCTTTTTACCGCAAGAACCAAGTCATTCTTTTTGTAGGCGCGTTGCCTGACCTTTTTATCGAAAGATCCTGCCATACGTGCTTGGTAAAGTTCAATGCTTTGTTGAGCTTCGAGCCGTCTCTCATCGAGATTGTCCAGCTCATGGAGTCGCAATTTGACATTGCTTTCTTGAGTCATGTCATTTTGCAAGGATACCCTCAAGGAAGGAATTTGTACTTCCAAGGGTACGACAGCTTCGCATCCATAGACCAAGGAGAATGGTGTGCTATGGGTTGGTCCTCGAAAGGTGGTTCGATAGGCCCATAAAGCTTCAGACATTTTGTCGCTCCAGTCTCTTTTTTGACTAGAGACCATTTTTTTGAGGATTTTGCAAAGTGTCTTGTTGAAAGCTTCTGCTAACCCGTTTGCTGCCGGATTGTATGGAGTCGAAGGACAGCTTTGGATTTTGTATTTGTCGCAGAACCTATAGAATCGATGATCCCGGAACTGTGGTCCGTTATCATGGACTGAATCTTTTGGGTATGCCGAAACGACAAATGATGTTGGTGTGTAGGAACTGAAGGACTGATGAGGTCTTCATTTCGTTAAACGCAAATGCTTCTGACCACTTGGAGAAGTAATCCGTAGCGGCGAAGATGAAGCGATGACCTTTGCTTGAAGGGGGAGAAATAGGACCTATGATGTCCATACCCCAGGCTTCGAAAGGCCATGAGATCGCTGTAGGATGTAGCCATTCTGGAGGCATGTGAATGTAATCTCCATGAACTTGGCATTGTTGGCAGCGCTTAGCAAATTGCATTGCGTCAACTACCATGGTAGGCCAGTAATATCCTAACCTTTTTATCTGATCATAGAGCTTAGGTCCAGCCTGATGAGCTCCACAAAGACCAGCATGAACTTCTTTGAGTGTTTCTTCAGCCTCTTGTTGTGACAAGCAGCGTAGAAGTACTCCGTTGAAGGATTTCCTGTAAAGGATTTTTGAAGGAATATCCAAATGGAAGCTTGGGGTTCGCCTTTGGATGCTTACCCGTTCTTTTAGATCTTCAGGTAGGATTCCGAACATAATGTAATCAATGAACGGATCCCTCCAGTCGCCGATTGAAGTTTGAAGGATTGAAATCCGACTTCCGACCACTTGGTGGCATTCAGCAACTGCTTGGTGTGTGTTAAGAGGAGGAAGGATTCTCCTTTCGCACACCGTGATTTGCATGTTTTCCCCTTCCTGGATTGCCATGAATGCGGCAAGTCCGGCTAGGGCATCTGCACGTATGTTTTCACCTCTACGAATGTGGGTGATGTGACAGATGTCAAACTTTTGCAGAAGTGATTGTGCCTTGTTGTAGTAGGGCAACAAATCTGGCTTTCTGACTTCAAATTCCTGATTCATCTGGTTGACGATCAGTTGAGAGTCTCCAAAGACTTCCAGCATGGTGATACCGGATTCGATGGCGAGTTCCAATCCTAAGATCAGAGCTTGATATTCAGCTGCATTGTTTGTGCATGGTTCCAGTAGCGAGAAAGCGTGTGGAATCATGTATTTGTCGGGGCTAACAAATAGGATGCCAACTCCCGAGATCAGCTATCTTTTTTCATTTGTCCTGGTTGCACCGTCAAAGTACATGTCCCAGGAGGCACTTTGTGAGAAAGTCTCCACATTGTAGACTGATTCGTCTGGGAGATCATCTCTGAGTGGAGAATCTTTAGGCAATGGATGCTCTGCGAGGAAGTCCGCTAGAGCTTGCCCTTTGATTTCTTTTTGTGGTACATACCTAATATCAAATTGTGACAGAAGGATGAAGCATTTTGCCAGTCGAGCATTGAGAGAACCTGCCTTTGTGACAAGGACCTTCAAGAGGTTGACCCTCGAGACCAGGTAGACTGTGTTGGAAAGCAAGTAGTGATGCAGCTTTTGTACGGCGAACATCACTGCAAGACATTCTTTTTCGACTGGAGAGTAGCGATGCTCTGCACCTACTAGCATGCGGCTGAGGTAATATAGAGCAGCTTCTTTTCTTTGATCATTTTCTCAAGCAGAGCTCCCAGAGAGTGATCAAGGGCTCTTGTGTACAAGATGAATGGTTTTCCAGTGGTAGGAGCAGCTAACACTGGAGGTTTTGTCAGGTATGACTTGATGTCTTGGAAAGCAGCTTCACAGTCAGCATCCCAGACAAAGTTTACACCCTTTTTCATCAACCGGGAGAATGGACGGCATTTCCCCGAAAGATTGGAGATGAACCGTCTGATGTAGGCCAATCTCCCTTGAAGCCCTTTGAGTTCTCTCAAGGTTCTTGGAGAGGGCATTTCTAGAATGGCTTTGACTTTTATGGGGTCAAGCTCTATTCCAGCTTTCCGAACTAAGAATCCGAGGAACTTACCCGACGAGACGCCGAAGAAGCATTTCAATGGATTCATTCGCAGTTTGTGTTTGCGAAGCCGGAGGAAGACTTCTCGAAGGTTTTCGAGATGATCTTCTTTTCTTTTGCTTTTGACGGCGAGGTCATCAACGTAACATTCAACCGTCTTGTGCTGCATTTCTTGGAATATTTTCATTATAGCCCTCTGATATGTGGCACCAGCATTCTTCAGACCAAATGGCATGACAGTGTAACAATACACGCCAAATGGGGTTCGAAAGGATGTATGTTTTTCATCCTCAGGATGCATCTTTATCTGATTGTAGCCAGAGAAACCATCCATGAATGTCATTCGCTCGAATCCACAGGTATTATCAATCATTACCTCTGGTATGGGGAGCGGAAATTCATCTTTAGGGTATGCGCCATTCAGGTCTCTATAGTCAATATAGACCTTGATCAACCCATTCTTTTTTGTCACGGGGACAATGTTGGCCAACCATTCAGGATGTTGTTCCTCACGGATGAAGCCGACGCTTTTGAGTTTTTGAACTTCTTGTTCAATTTTATCCATCATATCTGGACGGAATCTTCTTTGGCCTTGCTTGACAGGCTTGATGTCTTCTTGAAGATTGAGTTTGTGAACCGCTATTTTGGGGTCTAAGCCTGGCATTTCAGCGTAAGACCATGCAAAGCAATCAACGAACTCACGAAGAAAGGCGATATACTCGGGTAACTCATCATCCTTTATATTCTTGCTTATGAATACAGGACGTGGGTTATCTGGTGTTCCCAAGTCTATCTTTTGAATCGGATCTTCTGTTGGAAGGTTCGAAGGTGGTTCCTCCACAATATTTTCGGAGGCCTCCAGCTCAATGAAACCTTCTGGGGTTTCAAGGGCATTTCCAGACCAAGGTTTTGTTCCTTTCCACGGGTCTTCTTGATCGGTAATTTTCTCAAGGCTTGCTATGAGATGATCCCAATCGCCTGTTGAAACCGAGTCGAAGTAGGCTACTTCTTTTGGAGATGAGGATTCTTCTGGGTCAGAAGTCCACACGTCTGTGCCATCGGACAACTCCTCTTCATTTTCGGAGAAATCGTGCCAATTGGATGAGCTTCCTGGATCTTTGTCAGGTGACTCATCAAAGAGATATCCAGGGAGATCGATGTCCTCACGGACTTGAGATGTTGAGGCTTGGTCAGTATATTGACTTTTAAGCCTTTGTGTCAACTGTCTCAAGGGAGTGTCAGGATCATACCCTAACCCGTGTGAAGACTTTTCTACATAGCTGTAGAGTCTCCAATCTTCCAGCTGGCTTTTGGTCAAGACGGGCCCCAATGGCGTGAGAATACCGCGTCCTTCTCCCAAACCGACTGGGTTTTGAGCGTCATAGCCCATTTTCTTCATAATAGCTTGTGCCACAGAACTGTATAAGGATAGTTGAGGCGTACCTTTATTTTGGAAAGGTTCAAGCATGGAGTTTGATGAAGAAGCATCCGATCTATGGAAGAAGATCGGCTTTTCCTTTGTTGAAGTTGCTGGAACAATGAAGGAAGCTGACGTAGGATCTTCTATGTCAGAAGTTGTCTCCATTGGAGTAAGAGCAGGCTGAACTTGCTGAGTGTCAGCTTGGCTTGACGATGTGTCGTCTTCTTGCTCTGAATCCGAGTCCGTGTCTTGCATGATAGACACGAAAGAGACAACAAATTTGCCCCCAGGCTTTTGTTTTGCCTTCTTCACTTTAGTTGTGATGACCAAAGGCTTTGAAGATTTGAGGGAGATGATGAAGGGAGTTTGAATGCTCTCTTCAGATTTACCGGATGGTTTGTTTTCTTCCGGTGATTGTTGAGGAGCTTTGCCTTTATCTGTCTGGAGATTTTCGGCAAAGGATGCTGTGTGCTTTTCCTCTTCTTCGTTTTCACCTTCATACATCTGTGAGTCTGCGAAGTGGACTTCTTTACCTTTGAAGGGTTTTCTGTCTGCAAAGACTCGATGTATCATGCCGTCGTCGCCAACAAACTTGATGCATTGATGTAGAGTTGAAGGGACAACACCATTCTCATGGATCCAAGGGCGTCCGAGAAGGATGTTGTAGCATGAAGGGGTCTTTATTGCATACACTGTGACCTCAGAGATAAGATCACCGATCTGCAACTTAAACCTGATTTTACCGATAGGCCTTTGAGTACTCCCATCGTATCCAAAGATAGATACAGATGTGTGGCTTAGTTTGCTGGGTGGGATGCCAACTCTTCAAGAGCCGATGTGGAGATGAGGTTGAGTGCAGAACCTGGGTCGATCTGAACTCTGTGCATAGGCATTTCCTTGATATACCCTGTGAAGTATAGGGGTCGGTTATGCCTGGTTTCTCCAAGCAGGAGGTCGTCTTTTGTGAAGGCGATGGTTGCACTGGCTGCTTTTTTAAACCGAGAGGCATTCAATGCATGATCCCTCAGTTTTCTTCTTTTCTCTCTTTGAGGAGGCTTCTGAGTTTTTGACCCGGTAATCCATTTCAATTTGGAGGACTTGCGGGGCATGTTTGTCGACATCCTCATTCAGCTTTTGTAATTCCGAAATGAGATTATCACGAGTGTGCGGAGACATTCGCAACAAATCTAGGATGTGCAGACGTGCAGGTATGTGCTTGAAGTGTTCAATCAAGTCATACTTGAAAGCCTCCTTAGGGCCTGCATATTCATCATTGTTGCCACTAGGGGCGCTTACAACATCTTTTCCTGAAGGATTTACATATGTAAAGGAAGATTGGTTGTAATTTTGTGGTAGTCCCAGCCAGAGCGGGTGCCTCTACCAACTTCGAGAGCTTCTTGAGAAGGGTCTTCGTTTGGAAGATTGTCTTCAGGATCAAGAGGCTGTCGTTTTTCATTTGCTGAGGATGTATCAGCAGCAGAGTTACCATCCTCAGTGATTGTGTTGCATGGAGCATTTTCCGGGAACAAGTCCTGAACAGCATCCAGCAATCTTTCTTCTTCGTTGACTAATTCATCGTCCCAAGCATCAATGGCTGGGAATTCTTCAGTCAGGAAGGGTGTGAACTTTGAAGTCACAGTCTCAGGAGAAGAAACCTGAGAGGGTGTCATCTCAGTGAAAGTCACGTGAGACGAGGTGGCTCCAGAAGATATATTGCTAGGCGTCGCCGGAGTGTAAGTGCTCTCATCAGACGATGCTTCGGAAGAGCTATAATCCCGAATTATCACATTACAGGAAGCTCTGACGGGAGACGTTGCCTGATCGGAGTCAGTACTCATCCTCGGATGTGAGAGGATCGTCTATCCAGCAATTTTCTTCCATTTTCAGGAGTTAAGGGAGGATGTACCTGGTGGTCTTCAGGGACTTCAGGCTCTGGATTGCGAGGAGGCTCGTTGACGCGTTCTTGCTCTTGTTCTAGAGCGAGTCGCTGCAAGATCCTTGCATATCCTTCAAGATCAGGCATGGGAGCCGGATCTTCTTCTTCATCAACTCTTTGTGGCTCAACATGGTTGATTCCCACTGGAGTAATGAGAGGTGCTGGGTCAGCAGCATTTTCTTGTACAGCCTCTTGGTCTTCTTCATCATCAGACCAGGATCCTTGTGGCTGTAGGGGGTTATACCAGATTACTGGCATAAGATGAGACTCAGGAACCCATTCTTCATCAGAGAGATATTCTCCTGTTTCAAGGGACTCCTCCCACTCATCTGTGTAGTTGGATTCGAATCCATCATCGGTGTCGCTGGATTCGTATCCATCAATGGAGAATCCAACTACCGAATTGCAAGAGTATGATGCCTCCTGCATGGCTTCTTTGAATTGAGGTGGCATGAAATCACTGAGAGTGAATTTCCTTACCCCCTTTGAAGTCTCTGGAAGGGATGTTTTTGTTACCCTCCAGTGAAGCGGTAGAGGAAGCCTCTGCCTTTTCTTTGACCTCTAGTTTTGGCTGGGTCTTCTCTTGCCGTTTGAGCTTGAGGAGATGTTTCCTAGCCTGCCTTTGCTGTTGAGCTGTAGGCTTTGTTTTCACGACCTCCCAATTTTCATCTTCCAGGAGATCGGTATGTACCCATATCGGTTGTCCGTCTGGTGTCGGGTAAGGAACCAGTCCCTCGGACGCTTGGATTGAGTTTATCACCTTGAAGGAAGTAGTGATCTTCTTCTTCGGTGATTTTGATGTTTGTCCACATGTCAGCATATTGACGGAGGCAGACCCATAGTTTTTGTCAAAGGTGATGACTCTGTTTTTCCACATCTCATTTATTTTCTCTCTCACAACGAAGCATTGATGGAGAGGATGCGAGATCATCTGGTGGTATGGACAGTACCGAGGATCGTTGGTTTTGCCAACATCACCCGGTCTTTTTGGTTCAGGCAAGGTGAGCTTGCCGTTTGCCATAAGAGCCCCGAAGATTTCATCAACATCTTCATCGAACGGGTATTTCTTCTCTACTCGTTCTTTGAAGGCATCAGAGAGTTCAGGTCTCTTACCAACAGCTTTGTTTTCAGCATTCTTTGGTGGCTGAGGAGCTGACTTGGTCTGCACATTGAGGACCTCTTTCTTCTTTGGTTTTGAGGTCGTAATGGCGGTTGGCTCTTTTCTTGATGATTTCTGACTATTGAGGTCCTTAATCACCGTTTCAGCTTCCATGGAAGCTTCTAGGAGTTCTCCCAGGTTTTTTGATTTGTTGCCGATGATCATGGAGCGGATTCTGGCTCTCATGTTGTTTCGGACAGATGTCGACTAGCGACGCTTGTGGCAATACATCAGAGCATTTGTATGCCATTGCTTTCCACTTGTGAATGAAGTCATATGTTGATTCATTCTCCCCCTGTTTTAGGCTGCACAGCTGAGCCATAGTAGCGGGATGATCTTCACCTTTGAAGTGAGTCAGGAAGCGTGTCTCTAGCATGGCCCAGTTTTGGATTGAGTCCTCCGGCAGAGTGGAGTACCAATCGAAGGCCGTACCTTTTAGGGTACTTGCAAAGAGGCGGATCTTGAGTGCATCTTGATCCGCGATAGCTCCCGTCAGGATCTTGAAGTGGATGACGTGCTGTCTGGCTGAATCCTTTCCCCGTATATGTTTGGAGAGTAGGAGCTTGAATTTGGTGGGGAACTGGACCGAGTCCTATCCATAAGGGATATGGTGGCTTGATCCCATGCTCCTTGAGTATACTCCTTCTTTCTTTTGCTTTGGCGAGGCTACCGTCTACGTCCTTTTTGGTAAGGGCGCGTGACTCATTTTCTTCTCCATTTACCTCGTCGTTTTGATGATTCGGAGGAGGTTCATTGTTCGCCTGATTTTTGGAAGGCGATGAGAAGGTTTCCATCCGAGTTTCAACACCCTCCTGCTGGCCTCGTTTCAACTGCTGGATGCGGGTGATCGCATCTTCTGGAGGTGGATTGCAGGGGGTTGTGGCTAGCAATTTGTAAGCCAAGACATTCATCCTTCGTGATTCGAATGAAGAAACTGTCCTGGGGACTGAGCTGGGGCTCATTCTTTTTGAGGAAGAGCTTGAGGAAGGATCACTCTGCTGTCCTTTGCTTGAAGGAGCAGGGGATTCTTCTGAATGTCTTCTTGTCCTGGAGACGCTGCGGGTCATCGGCCGTCGGACATGGATTTTTGTTGCTGAATTTTTGGCACCTTCTGGTTTTTCCAACCATATGGACGGCAGCAACTTGGTTGGGTCTTTCTTTTTCGACCCATTTGGGAGAGACTTGAAGGGTGGGGAGGCTGGGTCCTTTGCTTCTCTAGTCTCTTTTGTCGGTATGACGCGCGGCGGCGTATACGACGAGCAATTTGAGCTTCGGTCAGCTCTGACTGGGCTTGACGATGAAGGATGTGCTCCCTCGGGCGCAGCAGCCGAGCCTGTCTTCTTCGTAGCTGGGCAAGGACAGGATGCGAACCCTGTCCTTCGCCTGTTGCAGCGAAGCTTTGAATTTTTGAAGTTCGGCCCCTGTAGAGATGAAGGGTCGAACTGTAGGTTTGTAGGCCTTAGCAGGTGCTTGTAGAGGCCTTGTGATGCATGACTTGATTTTGGGCTTGTAGGAACAAGCCGGCTCATGCTGGGATGACTTGGAAGTCAAGTCGGAGATGGGTCTCTCCTCTTTCATGTAGGCAAGAGGATAGAACTGGTTCTCCTTGAGTGGGGCCAGGTGTCACGACCCCGGACCGAAAGGGGAAGGATCCGAGTCCGGGAGTCGGGACGGTTGTGTTTGGGGTGATGCCGCGCCACGTGCATCTCTTTGGCTAAACCGCACACGGAATTAAAAGAATATTTATCCGTGCACGTGATTTCCCACAGGGTTCCGCGGTGAGGATTATCTTTACACATCATCTCACATATAACCATATCAAACATATTCTCAAGATTGCGGAAGCGTGTAGCAAACCATACTAATACCATTCAAATCCATAAACAAGACTGATTTATGGTTAACATGACAAGATATCAGGATGAGCAATGATCAATCATATTTTCCCCAAAAGGTAAAGTTAAGTATATTTACAAAATAGTCAGTTAATTAATGTCCCCCAAAATAACGGTCACAAAGACCGTACAACCAAATGAAACCTAACATAAAGATGTTATAATTCCCGAGGTGTATCGTTCGCAAGGCAAGGCCGAATGTCTACATGACATCATCGGCTTGCCACTCAATCACTCGTTGCGGTTCACCGACCGCCCTCCTCTGGCTCCTCCTCAACGGCAATAAGCTCGGGACCTGAGTACCAAAATAAATGGATCAGACACGACGGTCTGGCAGGTGGGTGAAAAGATATGTAATAATAAACGATAATACTTTGCAAAAGTTTAGAAAACTTGTGAGTAAATAATGACTTCATAAAAGATGATATATCATTTTAAAAGAGGCACATATGCAATAAATCATGTAAGGTACAAGGATTTGGAAACTGTCAAGATGGCAACCACACAAAGCTAGATCCTCCCTTCACTAACGTGAAGAGAGCACATACCCTACAGGATCATTGGCCTCAGTCACACGAGGTGAGGAGGAACAACGATAAAAGGATTCATTGGCCTCAGTCACACGAGGTGAGGAGGAACAACGATAAATACTATAATATATATATACTATACAGGACCACGTTAGCGAACCGGGTAAACTATGCAAATTCCAGACTGCAGCTGACTATCAGGAGGGGAAGGAACCCCAAGTCGGCGGATCAAAACCATCTAGGTCGTCCAAGCTCAGTGGTGCCGACTCATAGGTCAAATACGATAAATCAAATCATGTACATATTAAAGAAACGGGGTGCTCTTAGCACAAATACACATTCGTATCTGGTCGGTCATATACAGGGTTAGCAAAGCTAAATACACTTTCAATACTCTCAAAACAGTCTAGTCATATCATGTGGGTTTGAAATCCCAAAATAGGAGTTTGGTTGAAAATCAAATTACAAATAGTCTTCCATACCTTCAAGACTAACAATGGGGTTTCTAGAATTGAATCAGTGCGACATAGGTCCTGTATGTCGGTTATGATGAAATTTTGGTACTCTTTTAAGAGTTAGGGACATTCCGGGTCCTTATACACATTGGTCAATCTAGAAAATCTCATAGAATCTCCATGATGAGTTTCCCCTTCCTCCGGACTTTACGTAATGCCTTACAAGTCCCTAAATAACAATGGGGCTCCAAATAATACCTCCCCCACTACAACCCTTTGTAATTTACCCAATCCATCCATGGGTTTAAATGCATTCTTATAGGTTCAATGCCTTCAAATAGGAAGATAAGGGATAGAGCTGAATTGGACTTGAGTATGGGCTTGGAATGAATCTGGAAAAATAGTCCCACAAACTCTCTTAATTACAGTTCATCTCATTTCAGTCCGATCGATCGGGCTCCCTGGCCGATCGATCGGTCCCTGAATTGCTTCCAGTTATTTACAGTCCGATCGATCGGACCTGTATGGTGCGATCGATCGGTCCTGAGAACCCTCTCAGTTATTTACAGTCCGATCGATCGGACCTGATGGGCGATCGATCGGTCCTGAGAACCCTCTCAGTTATTACAGTCCGATCGATCGGACCTGATGGGCGATCGATCGGTCCTGTAGCGATTTCAACCCATTTGGTTGAATTCTTCTCTTGTCCCAACTCCAATCCATTTCCTTTCTTTCCCCTTCTTCCATACATATCTTCACAAACAATTGGGCTATTCCTTGACCTCATTATCTCATCAAATCATCATTCAAAATCAATAAGACTAAACCATCAAACATGATAAATCATTAAAACCATTAATGAAGACAAATCAAGATTTTGCATAAAACATGATAAAAACACATGAGAATCATTTCATCCACTTGCCTTGGGTCCAATTGCAAATTAATTCGAGCTCTAATCACCTCTTAGGCCCCCAATCAAACACCTATACACAAAACCCCCAAATCCAAACCCTAGATCAACAAAATCCAAGTAAAACAAGACGGGATTTTCCAATAATTGAAATAGAGATACCCTAGGGCTAAACAAACAAGATTATAAAACTTTTAGGAAAATCACTTACAGGAGAGTTCTTCAAAAAGGCAAGGTATTGTCCAAGTAAGTCTTGGAGTGGGCGGTTTTTTCTTCAAAAATTGTGTCAAGATGAAGGCCTTGAGATGAGGAAGAAGATTATAGCAACTAATTTTCCATTAGCCACTAGCTTAGTGGGGATTGAAGATGAAGAAGCAAGAAAAGGTAAGGAAAACCCTTAGGGCTAGGGTTTTCTTCTCCTCTAGGGTTTTTGCCAGAAATGGGAAAAAAGAAGAAGAAATCTTCTATATATAGTAAGTGGGAGTGGGGCCCACAACTTAAAGAACTTCTCGGGCTCAAAACATGGTCTTCGAGGCTTCAAATGAATTCGATGAAGAAGACAAAGTTGATCGGAAAAATTTCTAGTTTCCAAAAGTTGTATATTTTGCACATTTTGGTGATATTGAAGTCGGTGTCCAGATTTTGGGTAAAAAGACCATTTTGCCCTCAATTAGTGAAAAATCGGGGTTTAAGGTCCTCGAATGAAAACGATTGTCAACATGAAAGTTGTAGGGATTAACAAGATAAGTCCAATGGGGTTAAAAACACGATTCTTGAAAATCACCGGTAACCCCCAATCTCACATAATTCGTAATAAGAACCCCCAAAGGGTCCCACAATTAAAAAGGCTCTCCAAATTCCCCAAAGCTATTATAAGAGCTATTCTAATCCTCCAACTAATTCAAAAACTACTAAACACACTTAAACTAAAACACAACTTAATCAACTCTAAACGAGGTCTCTCGGGTCGGGGTCTTACATCCTCCACCCCTTAGGACATTTGGTCCTCCAAATGGAAATTAAAACTCACCTCCGGTAGGAGATGTGGGTACTTCTTCTGAACTTGATCCCGTAATTCCCAAGTTGCTTCTTCCGGTCCATGATTCTCCCAAAGTACCTTGACCCACTCAATAGTCCGAGTTCTCAATTGTTGTTCCTTGGTGTCAATATCTGCTTAGGCTTCTCAACATAGGTCGCATCTTCTCGAATCTCCAACGGCTCATAACGGAGTATGTGTAGTCTGTCGGGAACGTACTTCTTCAACATAGACACATGAAACACATTGTGTACGCCGGAGAGTTCGGGTGGTAAGGCTAACCTGTAAGCCACATCACCAATCCTACTCACAATGTCGTACGGTCCAATGTATCTCCTAGACAATTTGCCCTTCTGTCCAAACCTCAAAGTTCCACGAGTAGGTGACGCTTTCAAGAAAACCTTATCTCCTTCTTTAAATTGTAAATCCCTTCTGTGAGAGTCTGCATAACTCTTCTGTCTACTCTGAGCCACTTTCAGACGTTCTTGGATCAACTTGACCTTGTCACTTGTCTCACTAACAATGGTCGGTCCATGGAAAACTGCGAAGTACCAACTTCTTCCCAACAAACAGGTGTTCTACGCCTTCTGCCATACAAAGCCTCAAAAGGTGCCATACCGATACTCGAGTGGAAACTGTTGTTGTAAGCGAACTCACACAACGGTAAGGCTTCATCCCACTGAGTCTTGAAATCTAACACACAAGCTCGAAGCATATCCTCAAGTGTCTGAATTGTCCTTTCTGACTGACCATCGGTTTGTGGGTGATAGGCTGTGCTGAACTGTAGCTTCGTACCCATAGATTCATGCAATGTCTTCCAAAATCTTGAGACAAATCTGCTGTCTCTATCGGATGTGATGGAAACTGGCTGTCCATGACGACTGACAATTTTTATGACAAACAACTGTGCCAAAGGTAACATATGCATCTTCTTTCCAGTCTTCATCGGTAGGAAATGAGCTGACTTGGTGAGACGGTCCACTATGACCCAAATAGCATCATTGCCCTTACTAGTCTTTGGTAAACCCGATATGAAATCCATGGTACTATGCTCCCATTTCCATTCCGGAATCTCTAATGGTCGTAGTAATCCTGGAGGCTTCTGGTGTTCTGCCTTGATCAACTGACATGTCATACAACGAGAGACGAAAGCTGCTATCTCTCTCTTCATGTTATTCCACCAAAATCTGCCCTTCAAATTCTGGTACATCTTCGTACTGCCCGGATGTATGGAATACTTGGTATTGTGAGCCTCAGACATGATATCATTCCTCAAGTCCTCCAAGTTAGGCACACACAGATGGTCTCGGTAGTACAAAACTCCATCTACAACACGAAAATCCGGACGATCTGCTAAGTGCTCAGAAATCTTTGCCAACTATGGGTGTTGTAACTGACTCTCTTTGATCTTCTGAATGAAAGAAGGCTCTGACACTGACATGTTTGCTAACATGACACCCTCTCTTAATGGCTGAAAATCCACTCTCATCTCCTCTAACTGCTATACCACATAAGTCCCCCGAAGACTTACCATGCTCACTGACTTTCTGCTCAAGGCATCTGCAACTACATTCGCTTTCCCCGGGTGATACTTAATTGGAAAATCATAGTCTTTAATATATTCCATCCATCTTCTTTGCCTCATGTTCAACTCCTTCTGAGAAAACAAGTACTGTAGACTACGGTGATCGGAGTGAACCTCAAACTTCTCTCCATAGAGGTAGTGTCTCCACATCTTCAAAGCTAAAACAACTGCGGCCAACTCGAGATCATGTGTTGCATAGTTCTTCTCATGATCTTTCAACTGCCGTGACCCATATGCAACTACCTTCCCATCTTGCATTAGCACGCATCTAAGCCCAACATTAGAAGCATCGGTAAAAATGGTAAAACCGCCGCTCCCAGATGGCAAAGTAAGGACTGGAGCTGTAGTCAATCTCTTCTTCAGCTCTTGGAAACTAGCTTCACACTTGTCTGTCCAAACATATGGTGCATTCTTCCTTGTCAACTTCGTCAGAGGTGACGCAATCGACGAAAATCCTTGCACAAACCTCCGATAATATCCTGCCAATCCAAGAAAACTCCTGATTTCTGATGCATTCTTTGGTCTATCCCAATTCATGACTGCCTCAATATTGGACGGGTCCACTGATAATCCTTCCTTGGAGATAATATGACCCAAAAATGTGACTTGGTCCAACCAAAATTCACACTTACTAAGTTTTGCAAACAACTGATTCTCCCTCAAGAGCTGGAGTGCTATCCTCAAGTGTTCTTCATGATCTCCTTTGGTCTTGGAATATACCAAAATATCATCAATAAACACCACTGTAAACTGATCCAAATACTCCGCAAATATTTTGTTCATCAATGCCATGAAAACTGCCGGTGCATTAGTCAAACCAAATGGCACCACTAGAAACTCATAGTGTCCATATCTTGTCCGAAAGGCTGTTTTTGGTACATCTGAGTCTCTAACTCTCAACTGATGGTAGCCTGACCTCAAATCAATCTTCGAAAAGTAAGCAGCTCCTTGCAACTGATCAAACAATTCATCTATCCTTGGCAACGGATATTTGTTTTTGATGGTCACTTGGTTCAATCTTCTATAGTCAATACACATTCTCATGGAACCATCCTTCTTCTTCACAAATAAGACTGGTGCTCCCCACGGTGACACACTAGGTCTCACAAAACCTTTGTTCAAAAGTTCTTGCAATTGCATCTTCAACTCTCCCAATTCTGCCGGGGCCATTCTGTAAGGTGCGATTGATATCGGAGCAGTCCCCGGTAACAACTCAATAGTGAAGTCTATCTCTCTTATGGGTGGCAATCCTGGTATCTCCTCCGGGAAAACATCTGGAAATTCACAAACAATTGGGATCTCCTCCACCCCTTGGGACCGTTTATCCTCCGTGATAAACGCCAAATAACCCTCACAACCACTTTTTAGAAGCCTATCAGCCTTCAATGCTGAAATAAACCCTGCACCAGAACTACTCCTCTCTCCCTGAAACAACACCCCTGCTTGGGTCTCCTCTAACTTAAAAGTTAGGGTTTTATGGAAACAATCCATCGTAGCATGGTATCCTGCTAACCAATCCATCCTTAGGATGACATCAAAATCCTGCATCTCTAATAAAATGAGATCTGCCGGTAATACTACTTCTCCTATCATGACTGGACAACTAGGGTAAAAAGTTCTACAAACAACTTCCTTACTTAAAGGGGTAGTCACAGTCAGAATGAAACTCAACTCTCTAGCATGCATATCAATCAACATAGCAAATTTTGGAGATAGGAATGAGTGAGTAGAGCCAGGGTCAAACAAAACCTTAGCATCAAAACCACAAACGAGAAGTGTACCTTCCACTACATTGCCTTCAGCCTCCGCATCAGCTCTATTGATAGCATAGAGTTGTGCCCTTTGTGGTGGCCTGTTCTGCCCTTGCTGTTGCCTGCCTTGTGGTGCATTCCTATTCTGATTCTGAGGACGCTGATTCTGATTTTGATTCTGCCCTTGCTGACGGGCCGGTTGTTGTTGTTGTTGTTGTTGTTGTGGCCTAAACTGTTGCTGAGGTGCCTGTTGTTGTAGTGGCCTTGCTTGATTCTGAACTACTAACGCATTCTGAGGTGGTGCCTGACGCTGTACTCCCTGTTGTTGTCTATTCTGTCTTGGGCATTCCCTCATCTGATGGTCCATCAAACCACATCTAAAACATGCCCCCGTGATTGAACGGCACTGGGCATTCCCATGATATTTTCCACAATGGATACAAGCTCCTTGATTCTGTGCATTCTGCTCTTGTCTTGGCCTCTTGTTATGATTGTTTCTTTGTTGATAGTTCTGCTGCTGGCCTTGACCCTTTCCTTGGTTCTTGATAATTTTGTTGTGGAAGTTCTCAAATTTGTATGCTCTCTTGACAGCTTCTTCAAAGGTAACGGGTGGTACAACCCCGGTAGCATCCCTCTCAATAATCGGGTGAAGTCCCTCAAGGAACTTGGTTATCTTCTTCTCCTCTGTGTCTACTAACTCCGTTGCATACCTTGACAATCTCTCAAATTTGGTGAGGTATTCAAGGACTGACATGTTTCCTTGCACAAGTTGCCGAAATTCTACTGCCTTCTGCCTCTTGACAAGTGTAGGTACATATTTCTCTCCAAACTGTCTCTTGAAGCTAGCCCAAGCTTCTGCATCAGCCATTGTCCTGTATTCTGCCTTGAAGGTCTTCCACCAAATATCTGCTAAACCCACAAACATAGAGGCTGCAAGCTGTACACGTTCTACACCGGTACATATGAAGATCTCAAATATATTTTCGGTGTGCTCAAGCCAATCATCTGCTGCCATTGGGTCCTCAGTCCCCAAAAATTCTTTCGGTCCTCTCTTCCTGAACCGCTCATATAGCACATTAGGATCATTCCCTCGAACATTCACCGGACCAGGTGGTGCAACTGGGATTGGTTCCGGTCTCCTCTCCAATATCCCCAACAACTGTGCCTGCATTTGAGCTATCTCCCTAGCATGATCCTCGTCTTTCTTAAGCATCTGTTCTTGCAATCTGGTCTGTGTCTCATATGCTTGTGCTTGGAGCCTAGCCTGATTCTCATTGGCCTGGCGTTGTTGGTCTATCATAGCCTGCATCATCTGTTGGAATTGGTTCTGCATGTTGTTGTCTTGTGGTTCCTCTGCAATAGGCTCTGTATTCTCACTGTTACTGGCAACGTGATTACTGTTTGCTGTTCTTTTGCGAGGTGGCATAACGCTGCAAAACAAATTGTTAGCACATATAAATCAAGTACAGGGCGGTCACACATTGCTCACACGATTCTATCTAACGAATCCTCGCCACGTACTTAAGATTTCTAGTTTCTTTTAATTGCCTGAAACATGTCCCGCTCTGATACCAGTCCTGTCGCGACCCCGGACCGAAAGGGGAAGGATCCGAGTCCGGGAGTCGGGACGGTTGTGTTTGGGGTGATGCCGCGCCACGTGCATCTCTTTGGCTAAACCGCACACGGAATTAAAAGAATATTTATCCGTGCACGTGATTTCCCACAGGGTTTCGCGGTGAGGATTATCTTTACACATCATCTCACATATAACCATATCAGACATATTCTCAAGATTGCGGAAGCGTGTAGCAAACCATACTAATACCATTCAAATCCATAAACAAGACTGATTTATGGTTAACATGACAAGATATCAGGATGAGCAATGATCAAGCATATTTTCCCCAAAGGTAAAGTTAAGTATATTTACAAAATATCAGTTAATTAATGCCCCAAAATAACGATCAACAAAGACCGTACAACCAAATGAAACCTAACATAAAGATGTTATAATTCCCGAGGTGTATCGTTCTCAAGGCAAGGCCGAATGTCTACATGACATCATCGGCTTGCCGCTCAATCACTCGTTGCGGTTCACCGACCGCCTCCTCTGGCTCCTCCTCAACGGCAATAAGCTCGGGACCTGAGTACCAAAATAAATGGATCAGACACGACGGTCTGGCAGGTGGGTGAAAAGATATGTAATAATAAAACGATAATACTTTGCAAAAGTTTAGAAAACTTGTGAGTAAATAATGAACTTCATAAAAGATGATATATCATTTTAAAAGAGGCACATATGCAATAAATCATGTAAGGTAACATGGATTTGGAAACTGTCAAGATGGCAACCACACAAAGCTAGATCCTCCCTTCACTAACGTGAAGAGAGCACATACCCTACAGGATCATTGGCCTCAGTCACACGAGGTGAGGAGGAACAACGATAAACAGGATCATTGGCCTCAGTCACACGAGGTGAGGAGGAACAACGATAAATAGGATCATTGGCCTCAGTCACACGAGGTGAGGAGGAACAACGATAAATACTATAATATATATATACTATACAGGACCACGGTAGCGAACCGGGTAAACTATGCAAATTCCATACTGCAGCTGACTATCAGGAGGGGAAGGAACCCCAAGTCGGTGGATCAATCCAACTAGGTCGTCCAAGCTCAGTGGTGCCGACTCATAGGTCAAATACGATAAATCAAATCGTGTACATATTAAAGAAACGGGGTGCTCTTAGGCACAAATACACATTCGTATCTGGTCAGTTATTTACAGTCCGATCGATCGGACCTGATGGGCGATCGATCGGTCCTGAGAACCCTCTCAGTTTTTTACAATCCGATCGATCGGACCTGATGGGCGATCGATCGGTCCTGTAGCGAATTTCAACCCATTTGGTTGAATTCTTCTCTTGTCCAACTCCAATCCATTTCCTTTCTTTCCCCTTCTTCCATACATATCTTCATAAACAATTGGGCTATTCCTTGACCTCATTATCTCATCAAATCATCATTCAAAATCAATAAGACTAAACCATCAAACATGATAAATCATTAAAACCATTAATGAAAACAAATCAAGATTTTGCATAAAACATGATAAAACACATGAGAATCATTTCATCCACTTGCCTTGGGTCCAATTGCAAATCAATTCGAGCTCTAATCACCTCTTAGGCCCCCAATCAAACACCTATACACAAAACCCCCAAATCCAAACCCTAGATCAACAAAATCCAAGTAAAACAAGACGGAATTTTCCAATAATTGAAATAGAGCTACCCTAGGGCTAAACAAACAAGATTATAAAACTTTTAGGAAAATCACTTACAGAGAAGTTCTTCAAAAGGCAAGGTGTTGTCCAAAGTAAGTCTTGGAGTGGGCGGTTTTCTTCAAAAATTGTGTCAAGATGAAGGCCTTGAGATGAGGAAGAAGATTATAGCAACTAATTTTCCATTAGCACTAGTTTAGTGGGGGATTGAAGATGAAGAAGCAAGAAAAGGTAAGGGAAAACCCTTAGGGCTAGGGTTTTTCTTCTCCTCTAGGGTTTTTGCCAGAAATGGGAAAAAGAAGAAGAAGCTTTCTATATATAGTAAGTGGGAGTGGGGCCCACAACTTAAAGAACTTCTCCGGCTCAAAACATGGTTTTCGAGGCTTCAAATGAATTCGATGAAGAAGACAAAATTGATCGGAAAAATTTCTAGTTTCCAAAAAGTATATATTTTGCACATTTTGGTGATATTGAAGTCGGTGTCCAGATTTTGGGTAAAAAGACCATTTTGCCCTCAATTAGTGAAAAATCGGGTTTAAGGTCCTCGAATGAAAACGATGTCAACATGAAAGTTGTAGGGATTAACAAGATAAGTCCAATGGGGTTAAAAACACGATTCTTGAAAATCACCGGTAAACCCCCAATCTCACATAATTCGTAATAAGAACCCCAAAAGGGTCCCACAATTAAAAAGGCTCTCCAAATTCCCCAAAGCTATTATAAGAGCTATTCTAATCCCCAACTAATTCAAAAACTACTAAACACACTTAAACTAAAACACAACTTAATCAACTCTAAACGAGGTCTCTCGGGTCGGGGTCTTACACCAGGAATGCTGGCTTAGTGGATGTCTGGGACCTTCTCTGTTTTGGTGAAGGTCTTGGGGACTAAGTCTTGGGGTAGACCTGGTTGTTTGCAGGTCGAGGCTTCGTGGGGCTGCCACGGGCTTTAGGCCTTCTGGTGCTCGCCTTTGGTGTCACGGTAGTGACACGTTGAGAGGCGAGTTTCTGCTTCTTGGAGGGAGCAGTTTGTTTCTCAGGAAGTGGGAATGGTCCCAGCGTCCCAAAGACAATAGTCCGGGGAGTCGAGGTCGACCCGGAGTTCAGAGAGTTGCCGAGGGAGTTGACGCTTCGGCAGCTGATTGGGCGCTTGTAGGTGCGCGTGGTTTGCTTCTGTTGAAGCATGAGTTGGTGCTTGTTTTCATCAAAAGTAATGGTTAGTGAAGCTGCCATTGTTAGTTTTCGAAAATTTCTGAAACAAGACCACATCCATTAGTAATCACAAGAATATAATGATCATAAATGGGAAGTTCTATGGTTTCGTCTTTTCAAATTGCTCGAGGTAGATGACCCAAGCAATATGAGGAAGGCAAAATGCCATAGAAGGTACAATTGTTCTGATCGCAGGTATGGTAAGCCCAAAATGAGCGTCCTAGTGACTGCTAGAAGCAATTGTGAACTTAAATTCGACTTATCGAGAAGCAGAGCTTGCTCGAGGTAAGAAGAATATAAAGTTGGAGTTACAGATGTGCCGGTCGCAACACAGTAGACCTTGAAAGGGCGTACTAGTACCGCTAGACACAAATGTTTTGAGACCGCATCCATGAGATGAGACTCTCTGTTTTGAAAGGTCAAGATTGGATTCATCAAAGAGAGCAGATGGTATTCCGATCTAAATACGGGCTCAGCGATTTCCGCGAGCGCCGGTGCTCAGAAAGAAATGAACCATAATTTCTCGGATCTGAATCTAAAGATGACGAGTTTTTTTTTTTTAAAAGTCAATATCGGGTTCATCAATGAGAGCAAAAGGCACTCCAATCTGAACACGGGCTCAGCGATTTCCGCGAGCGCCAGTGCTCAGAAAGGAGAAGACCAAGATTTCTCCAATCTAAACCCAAAATGACGGAAGTTTTTTTTTGAAGGTTTTGAAGATTTTTTTTTTTTTTTTTTTTTTTTCTTATTTTTTTTATTTTTTATTTTTATTTTTAAGATTTTTTTTTTGAAGAAATTTTTATTTTTTATTTTTTTATTTTAAAATTTTTATTTTTTATTTTTAATTTATTTTTTCTTTTTAAAAAAAGACGAGAGAGTACACATAGGCCTCCTAACCCGGTCTTATGAAATCTTGATTGATAGAATTGCCCCCAGGTAAGGGTAGGATTACTTAATGAACCCGTTTGGAGGACCCTTGCCTAGAACAGTCAAGCTGTCTCCACACTCTGGACAAGGCTTTTCTTTGAATCAACCATGATCAAAGAACACAGTTGGTTTAACCTTAGTGGTCTATGTCTTTTTTTTTTTTTTTTTTTTAATGAACTCATCGAAGAGAAACGATGGCCCAAAACCTTACTCGAACAGGCTCAACATTTCTGCAAGCGCGATGAACGATAGGAACGGATCAAGGTTTCTCAATTTTGAATCCAAATTGAGAAATCTAAAATTTTTTTTTTATATATTTTTTATATATATATTTTTAGATCTTTAATGAACTCATCGAAGAGAAACAATGGCCCAACCCCCGATCCGAACACGGTCTCAGCGATTTCCGTGAGCGCCAGTGCCCAGAAGGGAGAGGATCAAAGTTTCTCAATTTTGAATCCAAACTGAAAAATCTGATTTTTTTTTTGTTTTTTGTTTTTTTTTTGAAAAGAGAAATAGTGGAAATAAATTCAAAGAATTAGAAATTTCCAAACAAAAAATCTCATCTCATTTTTTTTAGATGCGGAATTCAACATAGGCCACCAATTATAAAGTAGCCAAGGAATCGAGAAAAGAAATATAAGCATAGAGCAAAATATATGATATGCAAATATTTCATTTCTAGCATCGTGTTCCCAAATAAACGGGTCCCACCGGGTGGAGCCAGCTTGATGGACCGCGCTCCAATGCTCGGTTCCTACCGAGGTCGGCGGACGTGGGAGTCCGTTTAGCTCCGACCCTTTCGTAACCAGGGGGCAGGGGCGTGCATCAACATTTCTTTTTTTTGTGTGGGTGTGCCAGATTTTCTATTTTTACTTGGAATTGCAAGTGGTGATCCGGAGATCAACCTTCGCAAGTAAAAAGGAAATCAACTTCTTTCAAGTTTTCCATTGCACATATATTTAAGAAAAGAGACATTTTCTTGATTTGCCGTGAAAGGCGATTTTTTTGGCATTTATAGCCGATTTTGGCGTTTATAGCCGATTTTTGGCGTTTATAGCCGATTTTGGCGTTTATAGCCGATTTACAATCCTTATCAATAATGAAAGACAAGAGTTGTGATTTTTTGTCTCTTTAAAAAAAAATACAAACTACAATGAAAAGCAAGAAAAGGAGGATCTAACTTCTCAGGAGATTGTGGGGGACCCATTTAGATTGACGGTCGCAAGCCATATGTGGGCTTCGCCATCATCCATGCAGATGAGAACAGAGGATGCTATTGATTTGCTTGGCTTGGCTATAACCTCAGGTTTTTAGAGAACAAAGACCAAAAGAAGGTCCTATGTCCAATGAAAAGCCGAGTAGACGGGCTGAAAAGCCACATCTAAGCCATTGGTGGCAGAAGGAGAAGGCAAGGACCTTGGGGGGGGGTACCCCCAAGGGACTTTTGTCACCTTGTTGCGGTGGCCGGTGTAGAACTTCCGCAGAGTTTTCTCTCTTTTTCCTTTCTCTGGATTTCTGTGCTTCTGTCTGTCTGTGTGTTTGTGCTTTTTTCTGATGATCTGTGTTTTTTTTCTTCTTGGAGAGCTCTCCTATTTATAGGCTTTTAGATGGCCATTTAGGAGGGTTTATGAGCTTTGATTGTCATAAAGCTACATAAAGGGAGGAGTTACAGAATTGAATTCTTTATTTTGTAACTCCTTTTTCTTGGCTTCTGATTGGCCGGAGGAGATTGAGGGCATTTAATCGCCTTTAATCGCCATGATGGGAGGAGTTTCATGGGTTAAATGCCATAAATCTCTTGACTTGTAACTCCCGAATGCTTGCTTCTGATTGGGCCGTCCAAAGAAATGGATTAATGACTGTAATAAAGCTAGTCAATTAATCGCATTAAGTGGTCGCCGAGCAGCTGAAGAGTCGCGGGCCGTGCCACGTCTTTTGGGATTCTTCTGTCGATGATCATCGATGGATCTTCATGTAGATCGACATCGGATGACCATGTAATTTCAGGTGTTTGTTGCCAACAGCGGGTCGGTGCCATCTGTCCTGTCGATTTCTCGATCGGTCGGGTAGAAATCACACTTTTTTTGGTTGACCGGGTGGCGATCAATATTGTTTTCGATACTCTTGATGATTGACCCGTGTTTTGGACGGATGTCAGAGGACTTGGTGTCTCAAAAGCATGAATTTTGGAAAGTACCAGAGGCTGGGCTCTTCGAATCGTGAAAAAACTGCGAAAACCGGGGTTTCCGGGGCCTTCCCGGCGACCTCGGGCTCCAAGGTCGCCGGCGACCCTGGGCCAGGGTCGCAGGGGTCTGCGACCCTGGGGGGTTTTCCCCCCTTTGTGTCCCGTTTTGTGTCCGGTTTTGCTGTTTTTCGATTCTTTTTCCTTCTGTATTTTTCCTTGACATTTTGACCATTTAATGGCCTGATTTCTTTTTAGGAAACCTGATGAGAATCCTTGCATTTTATTTTGCGAAGTTTCCAATTTCCTGAGAAAGCCGAAGACTTTGTCGCGCAGAGCTGCCGATTTTCCGTCAGAAGCTGAAACTGGGTCAAACGATGTCGGAATGACCTGAAATTTGGTGTGAAGCCTCCTGAGCAATAAATAAGACCAACCATAGGCTTTTGTTTGAGTCTTGAAGCCGTTTGGGGTCCTAACACCAGTAGACTTGCTTTTTGTCGCGATGAAGATGTCGCTGTTTGATGTGCGGTCAACCGATGTCCGATTGACTTGAAATTTGACAGGGAACCTATTGGAGTCATTTTAAGATGATCCATAGGCTCTGTCTTGGAAACCATTGTCCCGGAGAGCTTTGCCGCCGAGAGGCCTGATTTGGCTTCCGAGCGTCAAACTATGGTCAAATGTTGTGGAAATGACCTGAAATTTGACGTGTAGCCCTTTATAAGCATTTTGAAGCCGTCCATGTGCTCTATCTGATGAGTAATGGCCTCGGTGGTTCTCGCCGCCAAGAGGCTTGATTTAGCTGTTCGAGGGTTGATGTAGGGTCAAACGTTGTCGGTTTGACTCGGAACTTGACGTGGAGCCTTTTGGAAGTATTTTGAGACCATCCATCGGCCCTGATCGAAGATTTTGGTGTCTCCGATGCTTTTGCCGCCGAGAGCTCCTTTTCGGCTGTCGGAGAAGCGAAGTTAGGCCAAATGATTTTGAAATGGCCCGAAACTTCTTGTGTACTCCTCTTTTGGCTGTCTGGAAGAATCTTGCTGTTTTTGTTTGATTCTGACAAGATTTGATTTTTGGAAGCAGCATTGCCTATTTATGGCAGGTTGCGACTTCATGTAGCTCTTTGGATCTTGAAGACGCAAAGTGACACTTTTGGTGTCAACATGAATGTAATCTCCATGAATTTGGCATTGTTGGCAGCGCTTAGCAAATTGCATTGCGTCAGCTACCATGGTAGGCCAGTAATATCCTAACCTTTTTATCTGATCATAGAGCTTGGGACCAGCCTGATGAGCTCCGCAAAGACCATCATGAACTTCTTTGAATGTTTCTTCAGCCTCTTGTTGTGACAAGCAGCGTAGAAGTACTGCGTTGAAGGGTTTCCTATAAAGGATTTTTGAAGGAATAACCAAATGAAAGCTTGGGGTTTGCCTTTGGGTGCTTACCCGTTCTTTTGGATCTTCAGGTAGGATTCCGAACATAATGTAATCAATGAACGGATCCCTCCAGTCGCCGATTGAAGTTTGAATGATTGAAATCCTACTTCCAACCACTTGGTGGCATTCAGCAACAGCTTGGTGTGAGTTAAGAGGAGGAAGGATTCTTCTTTCGCACACTGTGATTTGCATGTTTTCCCCTTCCTGAATTGCCATGGATGCGGCAAGTCCAGCTAGGGCATCTGCACGTATGTTTTCATCTCTACGAATGTGGGTGATGTGACAGATGTCAAACTTTTGCAGAAGTGATTGTGCCTTGTTGTAGTAAGGCAGCAAATCTGGCTTCCTGACTTCAAATTTCTGATTCATCTGGTTGACGATCAGTTGAGAGTCTCCAAAGACTTCCAGCATGGTGATACCGGATTCGATGGCGAGTTCCAATCCTAAGATCAGAGCTTGATATTCAGCTGCATTGTTTGTGCATGGTTCCAGTAGCGAGAAAGCGTGTGGAATCATGTATTTGTCGGGGCTAACAAAGAGGATGCCAACTCTCGAGATCAGCTGTCTTTTTTCATTCGTCCTGGTTGCACCGTCAAAGTACATGTCCCAGGAGGCACTTTGCGAGAAAGTCTCCACATTGTAGACTGGTTCGTCTGGGAGATCATCTCTGAGTGGAGAATCTTTAGGCAATGGATGCTCTGCAAGGAAGTCCGCTAGAGCTTGCCCTTTGGTTGCCTTTTGTGGTACAAACCTAATATCAAATTGTGACAGAAGGATGGACCATTTTGCCAGTCGAGCGTTGAGAGAACCTGCCTTTGTGACAAGGACCTTCAAGAGGTTGACCCTCGAGACCAGGTATACTGTGTTGGAAAGCAAGTAGTGATGCAGCGTTTGTACGGCGAACATCACTGCAAGGCATTCTTTTTTGACTGGAGAGTAGCGATGCTCTGCACCTACTAGCATGCGGCTGAGGTAATATAGAGCAGCTTCTTTTCTTTGATCATTTTCTTGTGCAAGCAGAGCTCCCAAAGAGTGATCAAGGGCTCTTGGGTACAAGATGAATGGTTTTCCAGTGGTAGGAGCAGCTAACACTGGAGGTTTTGTAGGTATGACTTGATGTCTTGGAAAGCAGCTTCACAGTCAGCATCCCAGACAAAGTTTACACCTTTTTTCATCAACGGGGAGAATGGACGGCATTTCCCCGAAAGATTGGAGATGAACCGTCTGATGTAGGCCAATCTCCTTTGAAGCCCTTTGAGTTCTCTCAAGGTTCTTGGAGAGGGCATTTCTAGAATGGCTTTGAGTTTTATGGGGTCAAGCTCTATTCCAGCTTTCCGAACTAAGAATCTGAGGAACTTACCCGACGAGACGCCGAAGAAACATTTCAAAGGATTCATTCGCAGTTTGTGTTTCCGGAGCCGGAGGAAGACTTCTCGAAGGTTTTCGAGATGATCTTCTTTTCTTTTGCTTTTGACGGCGAGGTCATCAACGTAACATTCAACCATCTTGTGCTGCATATCTTGGAATATTTTCATCATAGCCCTCTGATATGTGGCACCAGCATTTTTCGGACCAAATGGCATGACAGTGTAGCAATACACGCCAAATGGGGTCCGAAAAGATGTATGTTTTTCATCTTCAGGATGCATCTTTATCTGATTGTAGCCAGAGAAACCATCCATGAATGTCATTTGCTCAAATCCACAGGTATTATCGATCATTACCTCTGGTATGGGGAGCGGAAATTCATCTTTAGGGCATGCGCCGTTCAGGTCTCTATAGTCAATACAGACCCTGATCTGCCCGTTTTTCTTTGTCACGGGGACAATATTGGCCAACCATTCAGGATGTTGTTCCTCACGGATGAAGCCGACGCTTTTGAGTTTTTGAACTTCTTGTTCAATTTTATCCATCACATCTGGACGGAATCTTCTTTGGCCTTGCTTGACAGGCTTGATGTCTTCTTGAAGATTGAGTTTGTGAACCGCTATTTTGGGGTCTAAGCCTGCCATTTCAGCGTAAGACCATGCAAAGCAATCAACGAACTCACGAAGAAAGGTGATATACTCGGGTAACTCATCATCCTTTATATTCTTGCTTATGAATATAGGACGTGGGTTATCTGGTGTTCCCAAGTCTATCTTTTGAACAGGATCTTCTGTTGGAAGGTTCGACGGCGGTTCCTCCATAATATTTTCGGAGGCTTCCAGCTCAACGAAACCTTCTGGGGTTTTAAAGGCATTTACAGACCAAGGTTTTGTTCCTTTCCACGGGTCTTCTTGATCGGTAATTTTCCCCAGGCTTGCTATGAGATGATCCCAATCGCCTGTTGAAACCGGGTTGAAGTAGGCTACTTCTTTTGGAGATGAGGGTTCTTCCAGTTCAGAAGTCCACACGTCTATGCCATCGGACAACTCCTCTTCATTTTCGGAGAAATCGTGCCAATTGGATGAGCTTCCTGGTCTTTGTCAGGTGACTCATCAAAGAGATATCCAGGGAGATCGATGTCCTCATGGACTTGAGATGTTGAGGCTTGGTCAGTATATTGACTTTTAAGCCTTTGTGTCAACTGTCTCAAGGGAGTGTCAGGATCATACCCTAACCCGTGTGAAGACTTTTCTACATAGCCATAGAGTCTCCAATCTTCCAGCTGGCTTTATTTTGGAAAGGTTCAAGCATGGAGTTTGATGAAGAAGCATCCGATCTATGGAAGAAGATCGGCTTTTCCTTTGCTGAAGTTGCTGGAACAACGAAGGAAGCTGACATAGGATCTTCTATGTCAGAAGTTGTCTCCATTGGAGTGAGAGCAGGCTGAACTTGCTGAGTGTCGGCTTGGCTTGACGATGCGTCGTCTTCTGGCTCTGAATCCGAGTCCGTGTCTTGCATGATAGACATGAAAGAGACAACAAATTTGCCCCCAGGTTTTTGCTTTGCCTTCTTCACTTTAGTTGTGACGACCAAAGGCTTTGAAGGTTTGAGGGAGATGATGAACGGAGTTTGAATGCTCTCTTCGGAATTACCGGATGATTTGTTTTCTTCCGGTGATTGTTGAGGAGCTTTACCTTTATCTTTCTGGAGATTTTCGGCAAAGGATGCTGTGTGCTTATCCTCTTCTTCTTTTTCACCTTCATACATCTGTGAGTCTGCGAAGTGGACTTCTTTACCTTTGAAGGATTTTCTGTCCACAAAGACTCGATGTATCATGCCGTCGTCGCCAACAAACTTGATGCATTGATGTAGAGTTGAAGGGACAACACCATTCTCGTGGATCCAAGGGCGTCCGAGAAGGATGTTGTAGCATCAAGGGGTTTTTATTGCATACACAGTGACCTCAGAGTTAAGATCACCCATCTGCAACTTGAACCTGATTTTGCCGATAGGCCTTTGAGTACTCCCATCGTATCCAAAGATAGATACAGATGTGTGGCTAAGCTTGCTGGGTGGGATGCCCAACTCTTCAAGAGCCGATGTGGAGATGAGGTTGAGTGCAGAACTTGGGTCGGTCTGAACTCTGTGTATAGGCATTTCCTTGATGTACCCTGTGAAGTACAAGGGTCGGTTGTGCCTGGTTTCGCCAAGTAGGAGGTCGTCCTTTGTGAAGGCGATGGTTGCACTGGCTGCTTTTTTAACCGAGAGGCATTCAATGCATGATCCTTCAGTTTTCTTCTTTTCTCCTTTTAAGGAGGCTTCTGAGTTTTTGACCCGGTAATCCATTTCAATTTGGTGGACTTGCGGGGCATGTTTGTCGACATCCTCATTCAGCTTTTGTAATTCTGAGATGAGATTATCACGAGTGTGCGGAGACATTCGCAACAAATCTAGGATGTGCAGACGTGCAGGTATGTGCTTGAAGTGTTCAATCAAGTCATACTTGAAAGCCTCCTTAGGGCCTGCATGTTCATCATTGTTGCCACTAGGGGCACTTACAACATCTTTTCCCGAAGGATTTACATATGTAAAGGAAGATTGGTTGTAATTTTTGTGGTAGTCCCGGCCAGAGCGGTTGCCTCTACCAACTTCGAGAGCTTCTTGAGAAGGGTCTTCATTTGGAAGATTATCTTCAGGATCAAGAGGCCGTCGTTTTTCATTTGCTAAGGATGTATCAATAGCAGAGTTGCCATCCTCAGTGATTGTGTTGCACGGAGCATTTTCCGGGAACAAGTCCTAAACAGCATCCAGCAACCTTTCTTCTTCGTTGACTAATTCATCATCCCATGCATCAATAGCTGGGAATTCTTCAGTCAGGAAGGGTGTGAACTTTGAAGTCACAGTCTCAGGAGAAGAAACCTGAGAGGGTGTCATCTCAGTGAAAGTCACGTGAGACGAGGTGGCTCCAGAAGATACATTGCTAGGCGCCGCCGGAGTGTAAGTGCTCTCATCAGACGATGCTTCAGAAGAGCTATAATCCCGAATTATCATATTACAGGAAGCTCTGACGGGAGACGTTGCCTGATCGGAGTCAGACTCATCCTCGGATGTAATAGGATCGTCTATCCAGCAATTTTCTCCATTTTCAGGAGTTAAGGGAGGATGTACCTGGTGATCTTCAGGGACTTCAGGCTCTGGGTTGCGAGGAGGCTCGTTGACGCGGTCTTGCTCTTGTTCTAGAGCGAGTCGTTGCAAGATCCTTGCATATTCTTCAAGATCAGGCATGGGAGCCGGATCTTCTTCTTCATCAACTCTTTGTGGCTCAACATGGTTGATTTCCACTGGAGTAATGAGAGGTGCTGGGTCAGCAGCATTTTCTTGTACAACTTCTTGGTTTTCTTCATCATCAGACCAGGATCCTTGTGGCTGTAGGGGGTTATACCAGATTACTGGCATAAGATGAGACTCAGGAACCCATTCTTCATCGGAGAGATATTCTCCTATTTCAAGGGACTCCTCCCACTCATCTGTGTAGTTGGATTCGAATCCATCATCGGTGTCGCTGGACTCGTATCCATCAATGGAGAATCCAACTACCGAATTGCAAGAGTATGATGCCTCCTACATGGCTTCTTTGAATTGAGGTGGCATGAAATCACTGAGAGTGAATTTTCTTACCCCCTTTGAAATCTCTGGAAGGGATGTTTTTGTTGCCTCCAGTGAAGTGGTAGAGGAAGCCTCTGCCTCTTCTTTGACTTCTTGTTTTGGCTGGGTATTCTCTTGCCGTTTAAGCTTGAGGAGATGTTTCCTAGCCTGCCTTCGCTGTTGAGCTGTAGGCTTTGTTTTCACGACCTCCCAATTTTCATCTTCTAGGAGATCGGGATGTACCCATATCGGTTGTCCGTCTGGTGTCGGGTAAGGAACCAGTTCTTCAGACGCTTGGATTGAGTTTATCACCTTGAAGGAAGTAGTGATCTTTTTCTTCGGTGATTTTGATGTTTGTCCACATGTCACCATGTTGACGGAGGCAGGCCCATAGTTTTTGTCAAAGGTGATAACTCCATTTTTCCACATCTCGTTTATTTTCTCCCTCAGAACGAAGCATTGATTGAGAGGATGCGAGATCATCTGGTGGTATGGACAGTACCGAGGATCGTTGGTTTTGCCAACATCACCCGGTCGTTTTCGTTCAGGCAATGTGAGCTTGCCGTTTGCCACAAGAGCCCCGAAGATTTCATCAACATCTTCATCAAACGGGTATTTCTTCTCTACTCGTTCTTTGAAGGCATCTGAGAGTTCAGGTCTCTTACCAGCAACTTTATTTTCAGCTTTCTTTGGTGGCTGAGGAGCTGACTTGGTATGCACATTAAGGACCTCTTTTTTCTTTGGTTTAGATGTTGCAATGGCGGTTGGCTCTTTTCTTGATGATTTCTGACTGTTGAGGTCTTTAATCACTGTTTCAGCTTCCATGGAAACTTCTAGGAGTTCTCCCAGGTTTTTTGATTTGTTGCCGATGATCATGGAGCGGATTCTGGCTCTCATGTTGTTTCGGCAAATGTCGACTAGCGATGCTTGTGGCAATACATCAGAGCATTTGTATGCCATTGCTTTCCACTTGTGAATGAAGTCATATGTTGATTCATTCTCCCCCTGTTTTAGGCTGCACAGCTGAGCCATAGTAGCGGGATGATCTTCACCTTTGAAGTGAGTCAGGAAGCGTGTCTCTATCATGGCCTAGTTTTGGATTGAGCCTTCCGGCAGAGTGGAGTACCAATCGAAGGCCGTACCTTTTAGGGTACTTGCAAAGAGGCTGATCTTGAGTGCATCTTGATCCGCGATAGCTCCCGTCAGGATCTTGAAGTGGATGACGTGCTGTCTGGCTGATCCTTTCCCCGTATATGTTTGGAGAGTAGGATGCTTAAATTTGGTGGGGAACGGGACCGAGTCCATCCATATGGGATATGGTGGCTTGATCCCATGCTCCTTGAGTATATCATCTTCTTTTGCTTTGGCGAGGATACTGTCTACGTCCTTTTTGGTAAGGGAGCGTGACTCATTTTCTTCTCCATTTACCTCATCGTTTTGATGATTCAGAGGAGGTTCATTGTTTGCCTGATTTTGGAAGGCGAGGAGAAGGTTTTCCATCAGAGTTTCAATCCTCTGCTGGCCTTGTTCCAACTGCTGGATGCGGGTGATCGCATCTTCTGGAGGTGGATTACGGGATGGTGGCTCAGAATTTGTAGCGAAGACATTCATCCTTCGTGATTCGAACGAAGAAACTGTCCTGGTGACTGAGCTGGGGCTCATTCTTTTTGAAGAAGAGCGATTTCTGCGAGCGCCAGTGCTCAGAAAGAAAAGAACCATAATTTCTCGAATCTGAATCTAAAAATGACGAGTTTTTTTTTTTGAAAGGCCAATATCGGGTTCATCAAAGAGAGCAAAAGGCACTCCAATCTGAACACGGGCTCAGCAATTTCCGCGAGCGCCAGTGCTCAGAAAGGAGAAGACCAAGATTTCTCCAATCTAAACCCAAAATGACGGAAGTTTTTTTTTTTTAAGATTTTGAAGAATTTTTTTAAAAAAAATCTTTTATTTTTTTATTTTTTTATTTTATTAATTTTTTTATTTTTTTATTTTTTTTAGATTTTTTTTTTGAAAATTTTTTTTATTTTTTATTTTTTATTTTAAAATTTTTATTTTTTTAAAAATTTTATTTTAAAAAAAAATTTATTTAAAAGACGAGAGAGTACACATAGGCCTCCTAACCCGGTCTTATGAAATCTTGATTGATAGAATTGCCCCCAGGTAAGGGTAGGATTACTTAATGAACCCGTTTGGAGGACCCTTGCCCAGAACAGTCAAGCTGTCTCCACACTCTGGACAAGGCTTTTCTTTGAATCAACCATGATCAAAGAACACAGTTGGTTTAACCTTAGTGGTCTATGTCTTTTTTTTTTATTTTATATATATATTTATATATTTTTAATTTTTAATGAACTCATCGAAGAGAAACGATGGCCCACAACCTTAGTCGATCAGGCTCAACATTTCTGCAAGCGCGATGAACGATAGGAACGGATCAAGGTTTCTCAATTTTGAATCCAAAATGAAAAATCTAATTTTTTATATATATATATATATATTTTTTTTATTTTTAATGAACTCATCGAAGAGAAACGATGGCCCAAAACCTTAGTCGAACAGGCTCAACATTTCTGCAAGCGCAATGAACGATAGGAACGGATCAAGGTTTCTCAATTTTGAATTCAAACTGAAAAATCTGATTTTTTTGTTTTTTTTCTTTGAAAACAGAAAGAGTGGAAATAAATTCAAAAAATTAGAAATTTCCAAAAAAAATCTCATCTCATTTTTTTTTAGATCTTTAATGAACTCATCGAAGAGAAACGATGGCCCAAAACCTTGTCGAACAGGCTCAACATTTCTGCAAGCGCGATGAACGATAGGAAAGGATCAAGGTTTCTCAATTTTGAATTCAAAATGAGAAAGCTGTATTTTTTTGTTTTTTTTGTTTAGATCTTTAATGAACTCATCGAAGAGAAACGATGGCCCAAAACCTTAGTCGAACAGGCTCAACATTTCTGCAAGCGCAATGAACGATAGCAAAGGATCAAGGTTTCTCAATTTTGAATTCAAAATGAGAAATCTGTTTTTTTTTTTTTTGAAAAGAGAAAGAGTGGAAATAAATTCAAAGAATTAGAAATTTCCAAAAAATCTCATCTCATTTTTTTTAGATGCGGAATCCAACATAGGCCACCAATTAGAAAGTAACCAAGGAATCGAGAAAAGAAATATAAGCATAGAGCAAAATATATGATATGCAAAAATTTTAATTCTAGCATCGTGTTCTCAAATGAACGTGTCCCACCGGGTGTGCCAGCTTGATGGACCGCGCTTCTGCTCGGTTCTACTGAGGTCGGCCGACGTGGGAGTCCGTTGGGTCCGACCCTTTAATAACCGGGGGGCAGAGGCGCGCATCAACATTTTTGTTGTGTGGGTGTGCCAGATTTTCTATTTTACTCGGAATTGCAAGTGGTGATCCGGAGATCAACCTTCGCAAGTAAGAAAGAAATCAAATTCTTTCAAGTTTTCCATTGCACATATATTTTAAAAAAGAGACATTTTTCTTGGTTTGCCGTAAAAGGCGATTTTTTTGGCATTTATAGCCGATTTCTGGCGTTTATAGCCGATTTTGGAGTTTATAGCCAATTTACAATCCTTATCAATAATGAAAGACAAGAGTTGTGATTTTTGTCTCTTTTGAAAAAATACAAACTACAATGAAAAGCAAGAAAAGGAGGATCTAACTTCTCAAGAGATTGTGGGGGACCCGTTCAGATTGACGGTCGCAAGCCATATGTGGGCTTCGACATCATCCAAGCAGATGAGAACAGAGGATGCTATTGATTCGCTTGGCTTGGCTATAACATCTGGTTTTTAGAGGACAAAGACCAAAAGGAGGTCCTATGTCCAATAAAAAACCGAGTAGACGGGCGGAAAAGCCACATCTAAGCCATTGGAGGGAGAAGGAGAAGGCAAGGACCTTGGGGGGGGGGGTACCCCCAAGGGACTTTTGTCACCTTGTAGCGGTGGTCGGTGTAGGATTTCCGCAGAGTTTTCTCTCTTAGATTTCTGATGCCTCTTTCTGTCTGAGTTTTCGGATTTTCTGCAGTCTATTGTCTGTGTGTTTGTGATTTTCTCCGTTTTTTTCCTCTTGGAGAGCTCTCCTATTTATAGGCTTTTAGGTAGCCATTTAGGAGGGTTTATGGGCTTTTATTGTCATCAAGCCGCATAATGGGAGGAGTTACAGGATTTAATTCTTTATTTTGTAACTCCTTTTTCTTGGCTTCTGATTGGCCGGAGGAGATTGAGGGCATTTAATCGCCTTTAATCGCCATGATGGGAGGAGTTTCTTGGGTTAAATGCCATGAATCTCTTGACTTGTAACTCCCGGATGCTTGCTTCTGATTGGTCCATCCAAAGAAATGGATTAATGACTGTAATAAAGCTAGTCAATTAATCGCATTAAGTGGTCGCCGAGCAGTTGAAGAGTCGCGGGCCGTGCCGCGTCTTTTGGGATTCTTCTGGCAATGATCATCGATGGATCTTCATGTAGATCGACATCGGATGACCATGTGACTTCACGTGTTGGTTGCCAACAGCGGGTCAGTGCCATCTGTCCTGTCGATTTCTCGATCGGTCGGGTAGAAAGCACACTTTTTTTGGTTGACCGGGTGGCGATCAATGTTGTTTTCGATACTTTTGATGATTGACCCGTGTTTTTGATGGATGTCAGAGGATTTGGTGTCTCAAAAGTATGAGTTTTGGAAACTACCAGAGGCCGGACGCTTCGAATCGAGAAAAAATGGTGAAAACTGGGGTTTCCGGGGCCTTCCCGGCGATCCCGGGCTCCAGGGTCGCAGGGGCCTGCGACCCTGGGGGGTTTTCCCCCTTTTTGTCCTGTTTTGTGTCCGTTTTTGCTGTTTTTCGATTCTTTTTTCTTCTGTATTTTTCCTTGATATTTTTGACCATTTATTGGCTTGATTTCCCTATAGGAAACCTGATAAGAGTCCTTGCATTTTGGTTTACAAAGTTTCTAATTTCCTGAGAAAGCCGAAGACTTTGTCGCGCAGAGCTGCCGATTTTCTGTCAGAAGCTGAAACTGGGTCAAACGATGTTGGAATGACCTGAAATTTGGTGTGAAGCCTCCTGAGCAATAAATAAGACCAACCATAGGCTTTTGTTTGAGTTTTGAAGCCGTTTGGGGTCCTATCACCAGTAGACTCGCTTTTGTCGCGATGAAGATGTCGTGGTTTGATGTGCGATCAACCGATGTCCGATTAACTTGAAATTTGACAGGGAACCCATTGGAGTCATTTTAAGATGATCCATAGGCTCTGTCTTGGAAACCATGGTTCCTGAGAGCTTTGCCGCCGAGAGGCCTGATTTAGCTGCGCGAGGGTTGATGTAGGGTCAAACGTTGTCGGTTTGACTCGGAACTTGACGTGGAGCCTTTTGGATGTATTTTGAGACCATCCATCGGCTCTGATCGAATATTTGGTGTCTCCGATGCTTTCGCCGCCGAGAGCTCCTTTTCGGCTGTTGAAGAAGCGAAGTTAGGCCAAATGATTTTGAAATGGCCCGAAACTTCTTGTGTACTCGTCTTTTGGCTGTCTTGAAGGATCTTGCAGTTTTTGTTTGATTCTGACAAGATTTGATTTTTTTGGAAGTAGCATTGCCTATTTATGGCAGGTTGCGACTTCATGTAGCTCTTTGGATCTTGAAGAGGGAAAGTGACATTTTTGGTGTCAACAGTTAGGAGGCCAATGTGCACTCTCTCGTCTTTTAAATAAAAAATAAAAAAAATTCAAAAATATCTTAAAAATATAATTTTTTTTCAAATTTTTCAAAAAAAAAGAATCTAAAAAAAATAATTTCAAAATAATCTAAAATAAAAAAATAAAAGAAAAAGATTTTAAAAAATATATATATAAAAAATTTTTTAAAAAAAAAACTTCCGTCATTTTTGGGTTAAGTTCTGAGAAATTTTGGTCTCTTCTTTTCTGGGCACTGGCGATCGCGAAAATCGTTGAGCCCGTGTTTAGATTGGAATGCATTTCGCTCTCTTTGATGAATCCGATCTTGGCCTTTCAAAAAAAAAACTCTCATCATTTTTTGGGTTCAGATCCGAGAAATTATGGTTCCTTCCCTTCTGGGCACTGACGCTCGCGGAAATCGTTGGGCCCGTGTTTAGATCTGAATAACATCTGCTCTCTTTGATGAAACCAATCTTGACTTTTCAAAACAGAGAATGCCATCTCATAGATGTGATCTCCAAACATTTATGCCTAGTGGTATTGGTACGCCCTTTCAGGGTCTACTGTATTTGCGACCGGCACATTTGTAACTCCAACCTTATATTCTTCTTACCTCGAGCAAGCTTTGCTTCTCGATAAGTCGAATTTAGGTTCACAATTGCTTCTAGTAGTCACTGGACGCTCATTCTGGGCTCACCATACTTGCGATCAGAACAATTGTACCCTCTATGGCCTTTTGCCTTCTTCACATTGCTTGGGTCATGTCCCTCGAGCGATTTGAAAAGACAAAACCATAGAATTTCTCATTTATGATCATTATATTCTTGTGATTACTAATGGATGTGGTCTTGTTTCAGAAATTTTCAGAACTAACAATGGCAGCTTCCTTGACCATTACTTTTGTTGAGAACAAGCACCAACTCATGCTTCAACAGAAGCAAACCACGCGTACTTACAAGCGCCCTATCAGCTGCCGAAGCGTCAACTCCCTCGGCAACTCTCTGAACTCTGAGTCGAACTCGACTCCCCGGGCTATCATCCCTGGGACGCTGGGACCATTCCCACTTCCCGAAGAAAAACCTGCTCCTTCTAAGAAGTAGAAGGTCGCATTCCAATGTGTCACTACCGTGACACCAAAGGCGAACACCAAAAAGCCCGAAGCCCGCGGCACCCCCGCGAAGCCTCGACCCATAAACAACCTGGTCTATCCTAAGACTTGGTCTCTAAGACCTTCACCAAAACAAAGAAGGTCCCAAACATCCACCAAGCCAGCATACCTGGCCCCACTCAAGGAGAACCAGTTCTACCCTCTTACTTACATGAAAGAGGAGAGACTCATCTTCGACTTGACAGCCAAGTCAACCCAGCATGAGCGGGCTTGTTCCCGCAAGTCCAAAATCAAGTCATGCATCACTAGGCCTCTACAAGCACTTGCGAAGGCCTACAATCCTACAGCTCGATCCTTCATCTCTACAGGGGCCGAGCGTGAAAAACTTAAAGCTTTGCTGCAACAGGCAAAGGATCGGGTCCGCATTCTGTCCTTGCCTAGCTACAAAGAAGACAGGCTCGGCTGCTGCGCCAAAGGGAGCACATCCTTCCTTGTCAAAGTCCAGTCAGAGCTGACCGAAGCTCAAATTGCTCATCGTATATGCCGTCGCGCATCGTATCGACAAAAGAGACTAGAGAAGCAAAGGACCTAGCCTCCTACACTTCAAGTCTCTCACAAATGAGTCGAAAAAGAAAGACCCGACCAAATTACTGCTGTCCATATGGTTGGAAAAACTAGAAGACGCCAAAAGCCAACAGAAAAAATCCATGTCTGACGTCCGGTGACCCGCAGCGTCTCCATGACAAGAAGACATTCAGAAGAATCCCCTGATCCTTCAAGCAAAGGACGACAAAGTGATCCTTCCTTAAGCTCTTCATCAAAAAGAATGAGCCCCATCTCAGTCACCAGGACAGTTCTTCGTTCAAATCCCGAGGGATGAACGTCTTGGCTACAAATTCTGAGCCACCACCTCGCAATCCACCTCAAGATGATGTGCTCACACGCATCCAGCAGTTGGAACAAGGCCAACAGATGATTGAAACTCTGATGGAAAACCTTCTCCTCGCCTTCCAAAATCAGGCAATCAATGAACCTCCTCTGAATCTTCAAGATGATGAGGTAAATGGAGAAGAAAATGAGTCACGCGCCATTTCTAAAAAGGACGTAGATAGTATCCTCTCCAAGGCAAAAGAAGAGGATATACTCAAGGAGCATGGGATCAAGCCACCATATCCCTTATGGATGGACTCGGTCCCGTTCCCCACAAAATTCAAGCATCCTACTCTCCAAACATATACGGGGAAATGGTCAGCCGGACAGCACGTCATCCACTTCAAAATCTTGACGGGAGCTATCGCGGATCAAGATGCACTCAAGATCCGCCTCTTTGCAAGTACTCTAAAAGATACGGCCTTTGACTGGTATTCTACTTTACCGGAGGCCTCCATCCAAAACTGGGCCATGCTAGAGACACGCTTCCTCACTCACTTCAAAGGTGAGGATCATCCCGCTACTATGGCTCAGCTCTGCAGCCTAAAACAGGGGGAGAATGAGTCAACATACGACTTCATTCATAAGTGAAACGCAATGGCGTACAAATGCTCTGATGTACTGTCATAAGCATCTCTAGTCGACATCTGCTGAAACAACATGAGATCTAGAATTTGCTCCATGATCATTGGCAATAAATCAAAAAACATGGGAGAACACCTAGAAGCTTCCATGGAGGCTGAAACGGTGATCAAAGACCTCAACAGTCAGAAATTATCAAGAAAAGAGCCAATCGCCATTGCAACCTCAAAGCCAAAGAAAAAAGAGGTCCTCAATGTGCAAACCAAGTCAGCTCCTCAGCCACCAAAGAAAGCTGAAAACAAAGCTGCAGGTAAGAGACATGAACTCTCTGATGCCTTCAAAGAGCGAGTGGAAAAGAAATACCCGTTCGATGAAGATGTTGATGAAATCTTCGGGGCTCCCGTGGCAAACGTCAAACTCACTTTGCCTGAACCGAAAAGACCGGGAGATGTTGGCAAAACCAACGATCCTCGGTACTGTCCATAATACCAGATGATCTCGCATCCTCTCAATCAATGCTTCGTTGTGAGAGAGAAAATAAACGAGATGTGGAAAAACGGAGTCATCACCTTTGACAAAAACTATGGGTCTGCCTCCGTCAACGTGGTGTCATGTGGACAAACATCAAAATCACCGAAGAAGAAGATCACTACTTCCTTCAAGGTGATAAACAGAATTCAAACGTCCGAAGAGCTGGTTCCTTACCCGACACCAGACGGACAACCCATATGGGTACATCCCGATCTCCTGGAAGATGAAAACTGGGAGGTCCTAAAAACAAAGCCGACAGCTCTACAGCAAAGGCTGGCTAGGAAACATCTCCTCAAGCTCAAACGACAAGAGAAGACCCAGCCAAAATGAGAAGTCCATGAAAAGGCAGAGTCCTCCTCTACCGCTTCACTGGGGACAACATAAACGTCCCTTCTAGAGACTTCGAAGGGGGTAAGAAAATTCACTGTCAGTGATTTATTGCCACCTCAATTCAAAGAGGAAGCCATGCAGGGGGCATTATGCTGTTGTAATTCAGTAGTTGGATTCTCCATTGATGGATACGAGTCCAGTGACACCGACGATGGATACGAGTCCAACTACACCGATGAGTGGGAGGAATCCCTTGAAACAGGAGAATATCTCCGATGAAGAATGAGTTCCTTAAACTCACCTTATGCCAGTAATCTGGTATAACCCCTTACAGCCACAAGGATCCTGATCTGATGACGAAGAAGATAAAGAGGCTGTACAAGGAAATGCTGTTGACCCAGCAGCCGTCGTTGCTCTAGTGGAAATCAACCATGTTGAACCACAAAGAGCAGACGAAGAAGAAGATTTGGCTCCCATGCCTGATCTTGAAGAATATGCGAGGATCTTGCAGGATCTCGCTCTAGAACAAGAGCAAGACCGCGTCAATGAGCTTCCTCGCAATCTAGAGCCGAAGTCCCTGAAGACCATCAGGTACCTCCTCCCTTAACTCCTGAAAATGGAGAAAATTGATGGGTAGACGATCCTCTTACATCTGATGATGAGTCTGACTCTGAGCAGGCAACGTCTCCTGTCAGAGCTGTCTGTAATGTAATAATTCGGGATTATAGCTCTTCCGAAGCCTCTTTTGATGAGATCACTTACACTCCGACGACGCCTAGCACCTTCTGGAGCTATCTCGTTTCACATGACTTTCACCGAGACAACACCCTCTCAGGCTTATTCTTCTGAGACCGTGACTTCAGAACTCACACTCTTCCAGACTGATCATCATGAAGAAACCCCAGTTATTGATGCTGGGGACGATGAATTGATCAACGAAGGAGAAAAGTTGCTGGATGCTGTTTAGGACTTGTTCCCGGAAAATGCTCCATGCAACACAATTACTGAGGATGGCAACTCTGCCGAAGATACATCCCTAGTAAATGAAAAACGACAGCCTCTTGATCCATAAGACAATCTTCCAAACGAAGACCCTTCTAAAAAAGCTCTCGAAGTTGGTAGAGGCACTTGCTCTGGCCGGGACTATCACAAAAATTACAACCAATCTTCCTTTGCTCATGTAAATCCATCGGGAAAAGATGTTGTAAGCGCCCCTAGTGGCAACAATGATGAACATACAGGCCCCAATGAGGCTTTCAAGTATGACTTGATCGAACACTTCAAGTACATACCTGCACGTTTGCACATCCTAGACTTATTGCGAATGTCTCCACGCACACGTGATAATCTCATTTCAGAATAACAAAAGCTGAATGAGGATGTCGACAAACATGCACCGCAAGTCCTCCAAATTGAAATGGACTGCCGGGTCAAAAAATCAGAAACTTCCTCAAAGGGAGAAAAGAAGAAAACTGCGGGATCATGCATCGAATGCCTCTAGGTTAAAAAAGCAGCAAGTGCAACCATCGCCTTCACAAAGGAAGACCTCCTACTTGGTGAAACAAGGCACAATCGACCCCTGTACTTCACAGGGTACATCAAGGAAATGCCTATACACAGAGTTCAGATCGACCCAGGTTCTGCACTCAACCTCATCTCCACTTCGGCTCCTAAAGAGTTGGGCATCCCACCCAGCAAGCTGAGCCACACACCTGTATCTATCTTTGGATACGATGGTAGTACTTAAAGGCCTATCGGTAAAATCAGTTTCAAATTGCAAATCGGTGATCTTATCTCCGAGGTCACTGTGTATGCCTTAAAAACCCTTCATGCTACAACATCCTTCTCGGACGCCCCTGGATACACGAGAATGGTGTTATCCCTTCAACTCTACATCAATGCATCAAAATTCGTTGGTAACGACGGCAAGATACATCGAGTCTTTATGGAGAGAAAACCCTTCAAAGGTAAAGAACTCCACTTCGCAGACTCCCAGATGTATGAAGGTGAAAAAGAATAAGGGGAGATAACATCTTTTTCCGAAAATCTCCAAAAATATAAATGCACGGCACCTCAACAATCACCGGAAGAAAATAAACCATCCGGTAAATCCGAAGAGAGCATTCAAACTCCCTTCATCATCTCCCTCAAGACTTTAAAGCCATTGGTCATGACGACAAAAGTAAAGAAGGTAAGGCAAAAGTCTGAGGGCAAATTTGTTGTCTCTTTCGGGTCTATCATGCAAGACACGGAGTCGGATTCAGAGCCAGAAGACGACACATCGTCAAGCCAAGCTGACACTCAGCAAGTTCAGCCTGCTCTTACTCCAATGGAGACACCTTTTGGCATAGAAAATCCTATGTCAGCTTCCTTCATTGTTCCAGCAACTTCAGCAAAGGAAAAGCCGATCTTCTTTCATAGATCATATGCTTCTTCATCAAACTCCATGCTTGAACCTTTCCAAAATGAACGTATGCCTCAACTATCCTTATATAGTCCTGTGGCACAAGTTATTATGAAGAAAATGGGCTATGACGCTCATAACCTAGTCAGTTTGGGAGAAGGCTGCGATATTCTCACGCCATTGGGGCCTTGACCAGAAGCCAGCTGGAAGATTGGAGACTCTTCGGCCATGTAGAAAAGTCTTCACATGGGTTAGGTATGATCCCGACACTCCTATGAGACAGTTGACACAAAGGCTTAAAAGTCGACTTACCGACCAAGCCTCAACATCTTGTATCCATGAAGACATCAATCTCCCTGAATATCTTTTCGATGAGTCACCTGATAAAGATCCAGGAAGCTCATCCAATTGGTACGATTTCTCTGACGATGAAGAGGAATTGTCCGATGGCACAGACATGTGGTCTTCTGACCCAGAAGAACCCTCGGCTCCAAAAGAAGTGCCCTACTTCGACCCAGTTTCAACAGGCGATTGGGACCATCTCATAGCAAGACTTGAGAAGATCACCAATCAAGAAGACCTATGGAAAGGAACAAAACCTTGGTCTGGAAATGCCCTTGAAACTCCAGAAGGTTTCGTTGAGCTAGAAGCCTCCGAAAATATTATGGAGGAACCACCTTCGAACCTTCTAACAAAAGATCCTGTTCAAAAGATAGACTTGGGCACACCAGATAACCCACGTCCTATATTCATAAGCAAGAATATAAAAGGATGATGAGTTACATGAGTATATCACTTTTCTTCATGAGTTCGTTGATTGCTTTGCATGGTCTTACGCTGAAATGCCTGACTTAGACCCCAAAATAGCAGTCCACAAACTCAATCTTCAAGAAGACATCGAGCCTGTCAAGCATGGCCAAAGAAGATTCCGTCCAGATGTGATGGATAAAATTGAATAAGAAGTTCAAAAACTCAAAAGCGTCGGCTTCATCCATGAGGAACAACATCCTAAATGGTTGGCCAACATTGTCCCCGTGACAAAGAAAAATGGGCAGATCAGGGTCTGTATTGACTAAGAGACTTGAATGGCGCCTGCCCTAAAGTTGGATTCCCGCTCGCAATACGAGAGGTAATGATTGACAATACCTATGGATTTGAACGAATGACATTCATGGATGGCTTCTCTGGCTACAATCAGATAAAGATGCATCCTGAAGATGAAAAAAAAAACACACATCCTTTCGGACCCCATTTGGCGTGTATTGCTACACTGTCATGCCATTTTGTCTGAAAAATACTGGTGCCACATATCAGAGGGCTATGATGAAAATACTCCAAGATATGCAACACAAGACGGTCGAATGTTACGTTGATGACCTCGCCGTCAAAGCAAAAGAAAAGAAGACCATCTCAAAGCTCTTCTAGAAGTCTTCCTCTGACTTCGTAAACACAAACTACGTGAATCCTCTGAAGTGCTTCTTCGGCGTTTCGTCGGGTAAGTTCCTCGGATTCCTAGTTCGGAAAGCTAGAATAGAGCTTGACCCCATCAAAATCAGGGCTATTCTAGAAATGCATCTCCAAGAACCTTGAGAGAACTCAAAGGGCTTTAAGGGAGATTGGCTTACATCAGACGGTTCATCTCCAATATTTCGGTGAAATGCCGTCCATTATCCCGGTTGATAAAAAAAGGTGTAAACTTTGTCTGGGATGTTGACTGTGAAGCTGCATTCCAAGATATCAAGTCATACCTAACCAAACCTCCAGTGTTAGCTGCTCCTACTACTGGGAAAACCATTCATCTTGTACACAAGAGCCCTTGATCACTCTCTGGGTGCTCTACTTGCACAAGAAAATGATGAAAGAAAAGATGCGGCTCTATACTACCTCAGCCGCGTGCTAGTAGGTGCAGAGCATCGCTACTCTTCAGTAGAAAAAGAATGCCTTGTAGTGATGTTCGCCGTACAAAAGCTACGCCACTACTTGTTTTCCAACACAGTCTACCTGGTCTCGAGGATCAACCTCTTGAAGGTCCTTGTCACAAAAGTAGGTTCTCTCAATTTTCAACTGGCAAAATGGTCCATCCTTCTGTCACAATTTGATATTAGGTATGTACCACAAAAAACAATCAAAGGCCAAGCTCTAGTGGACTTTCTCGCAGAGCATCCATTGCCTAAGGATTCTCCACTCAGAGATGATCTCCCAGACGAACCAGTCTACAATGTGAGACTTTCTCACAAAATGCCTCCTGGGACATGTACTTTGACGGTGCAAACCAGGATAAATGAAAAAAGACAGCTGGTCTCCTGGAGTAGGCATCCTCTTTGTTAGCCCCGACAAATACATGAGCTACTGGAACCATGCACAAACAATGCAGCTAAATACCAAGCTCTGATCCTAGGATTGGGACTCGCCATCGAATCTAGCATCACCACGCTGGAAGTCTTTGGAGACTCTCAACTGATCGTCAACCAGATGAATCAGAAATTTGAAGTCAGGAAGCCTGATCTACTGCCTTACTACAACAAGGCACAATTGCTTCTGCAAAAGTTTGACATCTGTCACATCACCCACATTCGTAGAGGTGAAAACATCCGTGCAGATGCCTTGGCTGGACTTGCCCCATCTATGGCGATCCAGGAAGGGGAAAACATGCAAATCACAGTATGCGAGAGAAGAACCCTCCCCCCTCTTAACACACACCAAGCAGTTACTGAATGCCACTGAGTGGCTAGAAGTCGGATCTCTATCCGTCAACATTCAATTGGCGAATGGAGGGATCCGTTCATTGATTACACTATGTTCGGAATCCTACCTGAAGATCTAAAAGAACGGGTAAGCATCCAAAGGCGAACTCCAAACTTTCATTTGGATATTCCTTCAAAAATCCTTTACAGGAAATCCTTCAATGGAGTACTTTTACGCTGCTTGTTACAACAAGAGGTTGAAGAAACACTCAAAGAAGTACATGCTCGTCTTTGTGGAGCTAATCAGGTTGGTCCCAAGCTCTATGATCAGATAAAAAGGTTAGGTTTTTACTGACCTACCATGGTAGCTGACGCAATGCAATTTGCTAAATGCTGCCAACAATGCCAAGTTCACGGAGATTATGTTCACATGCCTCCAGAATGGCTGCATCCTACAGTGATCTCTTGGCCTTTCGAAGCCTGGGGTATGGACATCATAGGTCCTATTTCTCCCCCTTCAAGCAAAGGTCATCTCTTCATCTTCGCCGCTACGGATTATTTCTCCAAGTGGTCAGAAGCATTTGCGCTCAACGAAATGAAGACCTCATCAGTCCTTCAGTTCCTGCGCACCACACATCGTTTTTCATTTTGGCATACCTAAAAGATTCATCCATGATAACGGACCTCAATTCCGGGATCATCGAGTCTACAGGTTCTCGACAATACAAAATCAAAAGGGTCCTTCGACTCCATACAATCCGGCAGCAAACGGATTAGCAAAAGCCTTCAACAAGACACTCTACAAAATCCTTAAGAAATGGTCTCTAGTCACAAAGAGATTGGAGCGACAAACTGTCTGAAGCTTTGCGGGCATATTGAACCACTGATTTGAGGACCAACCCATAGCACACCATTCTCCCTTGGTCTATTTGATGCGAAGCTGTCGTTACCCTGGAAGTACAAATTCCTTCCTTGAGGATATCTTTGTAACTTGACATGACTCAATGAACGCAATGTCAACTTGCGACTCCAGGAGCTGGACAATCTAACCGCGAGACCAGCTCGAGACGCTCGACCAGAGCATTGAACTTTACCAAGCACGCCTGGCCGGATCTTTCGCACAAGAAGCTAGGCAACGTGCCGTACAAAAGGGTGACGTGGTTCTTGTGGTAAAAAAGACCAATGGTCTTCGCTCACAAGTTCCAAAGGCAAGTTTGAGCCAAAATGGGGAGGGACCTACGTCATCGACAATGTTTTTTCTCCAACGGCGCATACGCACTCCTAAACATGAGGGTGATCAGATGTAGGCTGCCCCATCAACGACAAGTTCTTAAAGTGTGTACTATCCTTGACGACTTCCCAATTGGGTAAGAGCAATGCCTGTACGGCTAAAACCTATTTCCAAGTACTCGCTCGCTAAACCCACTCCTTTTTAGAATTTTCTATCAAAAGTTGAAATTTCTAGAATTTAAACAATGCTTACTTTCATCGTTTCATTGTAAAAAAATTCCAAGTTAGGAGCCTTTCCCTAACTTGAACAAAATTTTCATTCCTTCAACCCAAAATTCAGTGGTTTGAAACAAAATCCGGATTCAGGGGATTTCCACCCTAGTCCCCCTGCCTTTTAACCTCTAAAAGGGTTTTAGGTCAAAACTTACGACCCTCGTGTCTTTAAAAAAAATGGTTTAAAAAAAAAACCGCGAGGATTCGAAATTTAGTCGATACTCGCACAAATTGGAAGAATGCGAACCACGTTCGACACTTCCAAAATCGCAGGGAAGCGACATTTCGTCGATACTTGCAAAATAAAAATAAAAAAAATCGTGGAGGTGCAACATTTCAGTTGATATCCACAACCCAAATTTCAAAGGTTCGAAAAAACCTAAAAAATCGTGGAGACGCAACGTTTCAGCTGATATCTACAACCCAAATTTCAAAGGTTCGAAAAAACCAAAAAATCGTGGAGACATAACATTGCAGTTGATATCCACAACCCAAAGGTTTGAGAAAACAACAAAATTAAAAAATCATGGGAAACGGCATCAAGTCAGTACCCGTAAAACCAAGTTTTTGAACAGTGATGTGCTCAAATTATTAACCGCAATCACACAACTTTCTATTAAGTAGATAATGGCAAATACGGGTCGATCCACAGAGATTTGTAGAAACAAGATCCAAAAATCCTCGATCAGTTTTCACACTAGGGATTTAAAACCATAATTAATCAAGAAATTAATAACTAAAATGATATCAAAGGAAATCTAAACACAAACTAATCAGAGAAAGAGAGATCAGGGTATTGGATTTCACCAAAATAGATTTAATCATTCCAAAATTACATCATAGTCTTATCCCAACAAAACTCAATCCAATGTGCAAGCAACTGCCTTGGATCGGAAGATTTAGCTTTGAAAACTTTTTTCTCTTACAAATTAAATTCTCTAATTAGTACCTAAGACTCCCTTCACTTCAATATGTGAAAATCTAATAACTATTTATCAAGATCAAGTACAAACCATTAAATGAATTTAACCAAAACATGATATGTCAAGATCAAGCATAAAAAGTAAAAGATATTCCAAATAATCTTTACAAAATCAGACGTTGAATAACATTCATGAAGGAGAATCTATTAAATCACTAAGCATAATGAGGGAAAGACATAGAAGAATAAGGAACGATCTCACCGGTTTTGGTTTCCTCCTCCACCTGAATCCACGGATTAGCCAAGCATTGTAGAACAAACAACAATAAAGAAGCAAATCTCCATTACTGAAAGCCTTCAAAGTTGTTTATTACACCACTCAATCTCGACCTTCACTTTCTAACAAAGATTAAAGAAAAATTAAATTACTTCTGGAGCAAGAGAGAGCCTCCCCTTAAAAAGAAAAAAATACAAGAAGAAAAAAAAAGACAAATCTTTCAAATTCGTCATCCCCCATATCCCTCCAATTGACAGCCTGTTTTGACCCCCAAAACGTCAGAATTAGGAGATCCTCGTGAGACATGATATTCTTCTCCTTTGAGTGCTCTTTCCAACGCATCTCATCTTGTCTTAATCGGAGTCTTGAGTCATAAGTTATACTCAAAATAGTAAAGCTTGCGCAGGATGGCTATAATTCCGAAAATCTTCTTTCCTTCATGATTTGATCACTTGCTAAAGAATAGCATTCTTATTGATGTCCATGAGATTCCTTCCCTTCTTTTAAAGTTGATTGCTAATTTTTAGCAACCATTAGCAAGCATTAGATATGGTGGGGGCCACCAAATTCGATCTCCAAAAATAAAAAAAAATAAATTGTGCCAAGTCTTGAACTCATGACCTCTAACTTGAAATTCCAGCTCTCCTCCAACAAGCTTAAATACTCTTTGTGTATATCTTTTCTCAAATGGGACTTTAGCTTTAAACCTCTCCGAATTAAGCTCAAATATGCTCAGCTCCTTTTAATTCCTACATAATAAGAAAATACTATAATTAGAACATTTAAGACAAAATAAACAACTAGTAAATTCAAATAAAAGGGTAGTTATTAGTATTATGCCATGCATAACAATACCCCTAAACCTAAAGTTTGCTAGTCCTCGAGCAAAAAGAAAAAGAGTAAAAAGTAAAATTAAATGTTGAAAATAGAAATCCTAACTCACTTTCGCTGGAATCGCGGTTGCATTTAGCATATGTAACAAGCCGTTAAACCACTAGATTACCTCTAGTGGACGAGTGTTGTCTCGTGAGGGTTTGCAGTGAATTTACCCACAAAATTCTTTATTCTCGAATTTACCCACAAAATTCTTTTTATT